>CANSGD010000763.1:1200000-1800000 GCA_947645195.1 Patellifolia procumbens | reverse complement strand
ATTGATTTCTACACCGTCGAATTTCATTTTGACGCCATTTTTCTTTACAGTTAAACAATTCCTCAAAATCTCTATGTTTAGTGACCCTCTGTACATGCCCGTGAGGAATTTTTGGTGATTTTTTGAAATATTTCTAAACTGGCAAAATTGAACCTGTGAAAGGCTTTAACTACCACTATTGGGCGCCCTGGGGGAATAATGTGCTTTACAGTCCTATTTTCTGAGAAATCAAACATATTTGAGAAAATCCTCCGAGTTAGTGAACCGGGGTACACGCCTGAGTGTAATTTTGGTGATTTCTTAAAATGAAACTAAGGATGCCTCTTCTGGTTTCCAAGTAGACTTAAGGTTCCTATGCATAAATATCTAGATGGTCCAAGTTCATTGTGACGCTATTTTTCTAAAGATTTCAACAATTCGATAAAATCTCTATGGTCAGTGACCCCCGGTACACGCCCGTGAGGCATTTTTAGTCATTACTTAAACCATTCTAAAAGGGAAAATCGAACCTGTGGAAGGCTTTAGTTTCCACTATTAGGCCCCCAAGAGTGAAAATGTGCTTTACAATACCATTTTTTTACAAATAAAACATATTTCAAAAATCCTCCGAGTTAGTGACCCGGGGTACACGCCTGTGTATAATTTGTGAGATTTATTAAAATCAAACTAAGGATTCCTCTTGTTGACCCCAAGTAGACTTAAGGTTACTAAGCATTGATTTCTACACCGTCGAATTTCATTTTGACGCCATTTTTCTTTACAGTTAAACAATTCCTCAAAATCTCTATGTTTAGTGACCCTCTGTACATGCCCGTGAGGAATTTTTGGTGATTTTTTGAAATATTTCTAAACTGGCAAAATTGAACCTGTGAAAGGCTTTAACTACCACTATTGGGCGCCCTGGGGGAATAATGTGCTTTACAGTCCTATTTTCTGAGAAATCAAACATATTTGAGAAAATCCTCCGAGTTAGTGAACCGGGGTACACGCCTGAGTGTAATTTTGGTGATTTCTTAAAATGAAACTAAGGATGCCTCTTCTGGTTTCCAAGTAGACTTAAGGTTCCGATGCATAAATATCTAGATGGTCCAAGTTCATTGTGACGCTATTTTTCTAAAGATTTCAACAATTCGATAAAATCTCTATGGTCAGTGACCCCCGGTACACGCCCGTGAGGCATTTTTAGTCATTACTTAAACAATTCTAAAAGGGAAAATCGAACCTGTGGAAGGCTTTAGTTTCCACTATTAGGCCCCCAAGAGGGAAAATGTGCTTTACAATACCATTTTTTGACAAATAAAACATATTTCGAAAATCCTCCGAGTTAGTGACCCGGGGTACACGCCTGTGTATAATTTGTGAGATTTATTAAAATCAAACTAAGGATTCCTCTTCATTACCCCAAGTAGACTTAAGGTTACTAAGCATTGATTTCTAGACAGTCGAATTTCATTTTGACGCCATTTTTCTTTAGAGTTCAACAATTCTTTGAAATCTCTATGTTTAGTGACCCCCGGTACAAGCCCGTGAGGCATTTTTAGTGAATTTTTGAAATCTTTCTAAAGTGGCAAAATCAAACCTGTGAAAGGTTTTAACTACCAATATTGGGCGCCCTGGGGGAATAATGTGCTTTACAGTCCTATTTTCTGAGAAATCAAACATATTTGAGAAAATCCTCCGAGTTAGTGAACCGGGGTACACGCCTGAGTGTAATTTTGGTGATTTCTTAAAATCAAACTAAGGATACCTCTTCAGGTTGCCAAGTAGACTTAAGGTTCCTATGCATAAATATCTAGATGGTCCAAGTTCATTGTGACGCTATTTTTCTAAAGATTTAAACAATTCGATAAAATCTCTATGGTCAGTGACCCCCGGTACACGCCCGTGAGGCATTTTTAGTGATTACTTAAACCATTCTAAAAGGGAAAATCGAACCTGTGGAAGGCTTTAGTTTCGACTATTAGGCCCCCTAATGGGAAAATGAGCTTTACAATACTATTTTTTGACAAATAAAACATATTTTCAAAATCCTCCGAGTTAGTGACCCGGGGGTAGACGCCTGTGTATTAATTGTGAGATTTCTTAAAATCAAACAATGGATTCCTCTTGTTGACCCCAAGTAGACTTAAGGTTACTAAGCATTGATTTCTACACAGTCGAATTTAATTTTGACGCCATTTTTCTTTAGGGTTAAACAATTCCTCAAAATCTCTATGTTTAGTGACCCCCTGTACACGCCCGTGAGGAATTTTTGGTGAATTTTTTAAATCTTTCTAAACTGGCAAAATAGAACCTGTGAAAGGCTTTAACTACCACTATTGGGTGCCCTCGGGGAATAATGTGCTTTACAGTCCTATTTTCTGAAAAATTAAACATATTTGATAAAATCTTCCGAGTTAGTGAACCGCGGTACACGCCTGAATGTAATTTTGGTGATTTCTTAAAATCAAACTAAGGATTCCTCTTCTGGTTACCAAGTAGACATAAGGTTCCTATGCATATATATCTAGATGGTCCAAGTTCATTGTGACGCTATTTTTCTAAACATTTCATCAATTCGATAAAATCTCTATGGTCAGTGACCCCCGGTACACGCCCGTGAGGCATTTTTAGTCATTACTTAAACCATTCTAAAACGGAAAATCGAACCTGTGGAAGGCTTTAGATTCCACAATTAGGCCCCCAAGAGGGCAAATGTGCTTTACAATACCATTTTATGACAAATAAAACATATTTCGAAAATCCTCCGAGTTAGTGACCTGGGGTACACGCCTGTGTATAATTTGTGAGATTTCTTAAAATCAAACTAAGGATTCCGCTTCTTGACCCCAAGTAGACTTAAGGTTACTAAGCATTGATTTCTACACAGTCGAATTTCATTTTGACGCATTTTTCTTTAGAGTTAAACAATTCCTTAAAATCTTTATGTTTAGTGACCCCCGGTACACGCCCGTGAGGCATTTTTAGTGAATTTTTGAAATCTTTCTAAACTGGCAAAATCGAACCTGTGAAAGGCTTTAACTACCACTATTGGGCGCCCTGGGGGAATAATGTGCTTTACAGTCCTATTTTCTGAGAAATCAAACATATTTGAGAAAATCCTCCGAGTTAGTGAACCGGGGTACACGCCTGAGTGAAATTTTGGTGATTTCTTAAAATCAAACTAAGGATGCCTCTTCTGGTTGCCAAGTAGACTTAAGGTTCCTATGCATAAATATCTAGATGGTCCAAGTTCATTGTGACGCTATTTTTCTAAAGATTTCAACAATTCGATAAAATCTCTATGGTCAGTTACCCCCGGTACACGCCCGTGAGGCATTTTTAGTCATTACTTAAACCATTCTAAAAGGGAAAATCGAACCTGTGGAAGGCTTTAGTTTCCACTATTAGGCCCCCAATAGGGAAAATGTGCTTTACAATACCATTTTTTGACAAATAAAACATATTTCGAAAATCCTCCGAGTTAGTGACCCGGGGTACACGCCTGTGTATAATTTATGAGATTTATTAAAATCAAACTAAGGATTCCTCTTCTTGACCCCAACTAGACTTAAGGTTACTAAGCATTGATTTCTAGACAGTCGAATTTCATTTTGACGCCATCTTTCTTTAGAGTTCAACAATTCTTTGAAATCTCTATGTTTAGTGACCCCCGGTACACGCCCGTGAGGCATTTTTAGTGAATTTTTGAAATCTTTCTAAACTTGCAAAATCGAACCTGTGAATGGCTTTAACTACAACTATTGGGCGCCCTGGGGGAATAATGTGCTTTACAGTCCTATTTTCTTAGAAATCAAACATATTTGAGAAAATCCTCCGAGTTAGTGAACCGGGGTACACGCCTGAGTGTAATTTTGGTGATTTCTTAAAATCAAACTAAGGATGCCTCTTCTGGTTGCCAAGTAGACTTAAGGTTCCTATGCATAAATATCTAGATGGTCAAAGTTCATTGTGACGCTATTTTTCTAAAGATTTCAACAATTCGATAAAATCTCTATGGTCAGTGACCCCCGGTACACGCCCGTGAGGCATTTTTAGTGATTACTTAAACCATTCTAAAAGGGAAAATCGAACCTGTGGAAGGCTTTAGTTTCGACTATTAGGCCCCCTAGAGGGAAAATGAGCTTTACAATACTATTTTTTGACAAATAAAACATATTTTCAAAATCCTCCGAGTTGGTGACCCGGGGGTACACGCCTGTGTATTAATTGATTGTGAGATTTCTTAAAATCAAACAATGGATTCCTCTTGTTGACCCCAAGTAGACTTAAGGTTACTAAGCATTGATTTATACACAGTCGAATTTCATTTTGACGCCATTTTTCTTTAGGGTTAAACAATTCCTCAAAATCTCTATGTTTAGTGACCCCCTGTACACGCCCGTGTGGAATTTTAGGTGAATTTTTGAAATCTTTCTAAACTGGCAAAATAGAACCTGTGAAAGGCTTTAACTACCGCCCTGGGGGAATAATGTGCTTTACAGTCGTATTTTCTGAGAAATCAAACATATTTCCACTATTAGGCCCCCAATAGGGAAAATGTGCTTTACAATACCATTTTTTGACAAATAAAACATTTTTCGAAAATCCTCCGAGTTAGTGACCCGGGGTACACGCCTGTGTATAATTTGTGAGATTTATTAAAATCAAACTAAGGATTCCTCTTCTTGACCCCAACTAGACTTAAGGTTACTAAGCATTGATTTCTAGACAGTCGAATTTCATTTTGACGCCATTTTTCTTTAGAGTTCAACAATTCTTTGAAATCTCTATGTTTAGTGACCCCCGGTACACGCCCGTGAAGCATTTTTAGTGAATTTTTGAAATCTTTCTAAACTGGCAAAATCGAACCTGTGAAAGGCTTTAACTACCACTATTGGGCACCCTGGGGGAATAATGTGCTTTACAGTCCTATTTTCTGAGAAATCAAACATATTTGAGAAAATCCTCCGAGTTAGTGAACCGGGGTACACGCCTGAGTGTAATTTTGGTGATTTCTTAAATCAAACTAAGGATGCCTCTTCAGGTTGCCAAGTAGATTTAAGGTTCCTATGCATAAATATCTAGATGGTCCAAGTTCATTGTGACGCTATTTTTCTAAAGATTTAAACAATTCGATCAAATCTCTATGGTCAGTGACCCCCGGTACACGCCCGTGAGGCATTTTTAGTGATTACTTAAACCATTCTAAAAGGGAAAATCGAACCTGTGGAATGCTTTAGTTTCGACTATTAGGCCCCCTAGAGGGAAAATGAGCTTTACAATACTATTGTTTGACAAATAAAACATATTTTGAAAATCCTTCGAGTTAGTGACCCTGGGGTACACGCCTGTGTATTAATTGTGAGATTTCTTAAAATCAAACAATGGATTCCTCTTCTTGACCCCAAGTAGACTTAAGGTTAGTAAGCATTGATTTCTAGACAGTCGAATTTCATTTTGACGCCATTTTTCTTTAGGGTTAAACAATTCCTCAAAATCTCTATGTTTAGTGACCCCTTGTACACGCCCGTGAGGAATTTTAGGTGAATTTTTGAAATCTTTCTAAACTGGCAAAATAGAACCTGCGAAAGGCTTTAACTACCACTATTGGGCGCCCTCGAGGAATAATGTGCTTTACAGTCCTATTTTCTGAGAAATCAAACATATTTGATAAAATCTTCCGAGTTAGTGAACCGCGGTACACGCCTGAATGTAATTTTGCTGATTTCTTAAAATCAAACTAAGGATGCCTCTTCTGGTTGACCCCAAGTAGACTTAAGGTACCTATGCATAAATATCTAGATGGTCCAAGTTCATTGTGAGGCTATTTTTCTAAAGATTTGAACAATTCGACAAAATCTCTATGGTCAGTGACCCCCGGTACAAGCCCGTGTGACATTTTTAGTGATTACTTAAACCATTCTAAAAAGTAATATCGAACCTGGGGAAGGCTTTAGTTTCCACTATTAGTCCCCCTAGAGGGAAAATGAACTTTACAATACCATTTTTTGACAAATAAAACATATTTTCAAAAGCCTCTGAGTTAGTGACCCGGAGGTACACGCCTGTGTATTAATTGTGAGATTTCTTAAAATCAAACTAAGGATTACTCTTGTTGACCCGAAGTAGACTTAAAATTACTAAGCATTGATTTCTACACAGTCGAATTTCATTTTGACGCCATTTTTCTTTAGAGTTAAACAATTCCTCAAAATCTATATGTTTAGTGACCCCCTGTACACGCCCGTGAGGCATTTTTGGTGAATTTTTGAAATCTTTCTAAACTGGCAAAATAGAAGCTGTGAAAGGCTTTAACTACCACTTTTGGGCGCCCTGGGGGAATAATGTGCTTTACAGTACTATTTTCTGAGAAATCAAACATATTTGAGAAAATCTTCCGAGTTAGTAAACCGGGGTACACGCCTGAGTGTAATTTTGGTGATTTCTTAAAATCAAACTAAGGATGCCTCTTCTGGTTACCAAGTAGACTTAAGGTTCCTATGCATATATATCTAGATGGTCCAAGTTCATTGTGACGCTATTTTTCTAAAGATTTGAACAATTCAATAAAATCTCTATGGTCAGTGACCCCCGGTACACGCCCGTGAGGCATTTTTAGTCATTACTTAAACCATTCTAAAAGGGAAAATTGAACCTGTGGAAGGCTTTAGTTTCATCTATTAGGCCCCCAAGAGGGCAAATGTGCTTTACAATACCATTTTTTGACAAATAAAACATATTTCAAAAATCCTCTGAGTTAGTGACCCGGGGTACACGCATGTGTATAATTTGTTTGATTTCTTAAAATCAAACTAAGGATTCCTCTTCTTGACCCCAAGTAGACTTAAGGTTACTAAGCATTTATTTACAGACAGTCGAATTTCATTTTGACGGCATTTTTCTTTAGAGTTAAACAATTACTTAAAATCTTTATATTTGGTGACCCCCGGTACACGCCCGTGCGGCAGTTTTGGTGAATTTTTGAAATCTTTCTAAACTGGCTAAATCGAACCTGTGAAAGGCTTTAACTACCACTATTGGGCGCCCTGGGGAATAATGTGCTTTACAGTCCTATTTTCTGAGAAATCAAACATATTTAAGAAAATCCTCCGAGTTAGTGAACCGGGGTACACGCCTGAGTGTAATTTTGGTGATTTCTTAAAATCAAACTAAGGATGCCTCTTCTGGTTGCCAAGTAGACTTAAGGTTCCTATGCATAAATATCTAGATGGTCCAAGTTCATTGTGAGGTTATTTTTCTAAAGATTTGAACAATTCGATAAAATCTCTATGGTTAGTGACCCCCGGTACACGCCCGTGAGGCATTTTTAGTCATTACTTAAACCATTCTAAAAGGGAAAATCTACCCTGTGGAAGGCTTTAGTTTCCACTATTAGGCCCCCAAAAGGGAAAATGTGCTTTACAATACAATTTTTTGACAAATAAAACATATTTCGAAAATCCTCCGAGTTAGTGACCCGGGGTACACGCCTGTGTATAATTTGTGAGATTTCTTAAAATCAAACTAAGGCTTCCTCTTCTTGACCCCAAGTAGACTTAAGGTTGCTAAACATTGATTTCTAGACAGTCGAATTTCATTTTGACGCCATTTTTCTTTAGAGTTTAACAATTTCTTAAAATCTTTATGTTTAGTGACCCCCGGTACACGCCCGTGAGGCAGTTTTGGTGAAATTTTGAAATCTTTCTAAACTGGCAAAATCGAACCTGTCAAAGGCTTTAACTACCACTATTGGGCGCCCTGGGGGAATAATGTGCTTTACAGTCCTATTTTCTGAGAAATCAAACATATTTAAGAAAATCCTCCGAGTTAGTGAACAAGGGTACACGCCTGAGTGTAATTTTGGTGATTTCTTAAAATCAAACTAAGGATGCCTCTTCTGGTTGCCAACCAGACTTAAGGTTCCTATGCATAAATATCTAGATGGTCCAAGTTCATTGTGACTCTATTTTTCTGATGATTTCAACAATTCGATAAAATCTCTATGGTCAGTGACCCCCGGTACACGCCCGTGAGGCATTTTTAGTGATTACTTAAACCATTCTAAAAGGGAAAATCGAACCTGTGGAAGGCTTTAGTTTCCACTATTAGGCCCCCTAGAGGGCAAATGTGCTTTACAATACCATTTTTTGACAAATAAAACATAGTTTCAAAATCCTCCGAGTTAGTGACCCGGGGTACACGCTCGTGTATTAATTGTGAGATTTCTTAAAATCAAACTCAGGATTTCTCTTCTTGACCCTAAATAGACTTAAGGTTACTAAGGATTGATTTCTAGACAGTGGAATTTCATTTTGACGGAATTTTTTCTTTAGAGTTCAACAATGCTTTGAAATCTCTATGTTTAGTGACCCCCGGTACACGCCCGTGAGGTATTTTTACTGAATTTTTAAAATCTTTCTAAACTGGCAAAATCGAACCTGTGAAAGGCTTTAACTAACACTATTGGCCGCCCTGGGCGAATAATGTGCTTTACAGTCCTATTTTCTGAGAAATCAAACATATTTTCGAAAATCCTCCGAGTTAGTGAACCAGGGTACCCGCCTGACTGTAATTTTGGTGATTTCTTATAATCAAACTAAGGATCCCTCTTCTGGTTGCCAAGTAGACTTAAGGTTCCTATGCATAAATATCTAGATGGTCCAAGTTCATTGTGACGCTATTTTTCTATAGATTTCAACAATTCGATAATATCTCTATGGTCAGTGACCCCCGGTACACGCCCGTGAGGCATTTTTAGTGATTACTTAAACCATTCTAAAAAGGAATATCGAACCTGTGGAAGGCTTTAGTTTGCACTATTAGTCCCCCTAGAGGGAAATTTAGCTTTACAATACCATTTTTTGACAAATAAAACATATTTTCAAAATCCTCTGAGCTAGTGACCCGGGGGTACACGCCTGTGTATTAATTGTGAGATTTCTTAAAATCAAACTAAGGATTCCTCTTGTTGACCCGAAGTAGACTTAAGGTTACTAAGCATTGATTTCTACACAGTAGAATTTCATTTTGACGGCATTTTTCTTTAGTGACCCCCTGTACACGCCCGTGAGGCATTTTCGGTGAATTTTTGAAATATTTCTAAATTGGCAAAATAGAACCTGTGAAAGGCTTTAACTACAACTATTGGGCGCCCTGGGGGAATAGTGTGCTTTACAGTCCTATTTTCTGAGAAATCAAACATTTTTGAGAAAATATTCCAAGTTAGTGAACCGGGGTACACGCCTGAGTGTAATTTTGGTGATTTCTTAAAATCAAACTAAGGATGCCTCTTCTGGTTACCTAGTAGACTTAAGGTTCCTATGCATATATATCTATATGGTCCAAGTTCATTGTGACGCTATTTTTCTAAGGATTTGAACAATTCGATAAAATCTCTATGGTCAGTGACCCCCGGTACACGCCCGTGAGGCATTTTTAGTCATTACTTAAACCATTCTAAAAGGGAAAATCTAACCTGTGGAAGGCTTTAGTTTCCACTATTAGGCCCCCAAGAGGGAAAATGTGCTTTACAATACCATTTTTTGACAAATAAAACATATTTCGAAAATCCTCCGAGTTAGTGACCCGGGGTACACGCCTGTGTATAATTTGTCAGATTTCTTAAAATCAAACTAAGGATTCCGCTTCTTGACCCCAAGTAGACTTATGGTTACTAAGCATTGATTTCTAGACAGTCGAATTTTATTTTGACGCCATTTTTCTTTAGAGTTCAACAATTCCTTAACATCTCTATGTTTAGTGACCCCCGGTACACGCCTGGGAGGCATTTTTGGTGAATTTTTGAAATCTTTCTAAACTGGCAAATTCGAACCTGTGAAAGGCTTTGACTACCACTATTGGGCGCCATGGGGGAATAATGTGCTTTATAGTCCTATATTATGAGAAATCAAACATATTTGAGAAAATCCTCCGAGTTAGTGAACCGGGGTACACGCCTGAGTGTAATTTTGGTGATTTCTTAAAATCAAACTAAGGATGCCTCTTCTGGTTGCCAAGTAGACTTAAGGTTCCTATGCATAAATATC
The DNA here is from genome assembly GCA_947645195.1 of Patellifolia procumbens. Taxonomy (NCBI): domain Eukaryota; kingdom Viridiplantae; phylum Streptophyta; class Magnoliopsida; order Caryophyllales; family Amaranthaceae; genus Patellifolia; species Patellifolia procumbens. Next base: position 1,789,972 of record CANSGD010000763.1, on the reverse strand, counting down.
TATATGGTCCAAGTTCATTGTGACGCTATTTTTCTAAAGATTTCAACAATTCGATAAAATCTCTATGGTCAGTGACCCCCGGTACACAACCGTGAGGCATTTTTAGTGATTACTTAAACCATTCTAAAAGGGAAAATCGAACCTGTGGAAGGCTTTAGTTTCCACTATTAGGCCCCCAAGAGGACAAATGTGCTTTACAATACCATTTTTTGACAAATAAAACAGATTTTCAAAATACTCAGAGTTAATGACCAGGGGTACACGCCGGTGTATTAATTGTGAGATTTCTTAAAATCAAACTAAGGATTCCTCTTCTTGACCCCAAGTAGACTTAAGGTTACTAAGCATTGAGTTCTAGATAGTCCAATTTCATTTTGACGCCATTTTTCTTTAGAGTTCAACAATTCTTTGAAATCTCTATGTTTAGTGACCCCTGGTACACGCCCGTGAGGCATTTTTAGTGAATTTTTGAAATCTTTCTAAACCGGCAAAATCGAACCTATGAAAGGCTTTAACTACCACTATTGGGCGCCATGGGCGAATAATGTGCTTTACAGTCCTATTTTCTAAGAAATCAACATATTTTAGAAAATCCTCCGAGTTAGTGAACCGGGGTACCCGCCTGACTGTAATTTTGGTGATTTCTTATAATCAAACTAAGGATACCTCTTCTGGTTGCCAAGTAAACTTAAGGTTCCTATGCATAAATATCTAGATGGTCCAAGTTCATTGTGACGCTATTTTTCTAAAGATTTCAACAATTCGATCAAATCTCTATGCTTAGTGACCCCCGGTACACGCCCGTCAGGCATTTTTAGTGATTACTTAAACTATTCTAAAAAGGAATATCGAACCTGTGGAAGGCTTTAGTTTCCACTATTAGTCCCCCTGGGCGTCAAATGTGCTTTACAATACCATTTTTTGACAAATAAAACATATTTTCAATATCCTCCGAGTTAGTAACCCGGGGTACACGCCTGCGTATTAATTGTGTGATTTATTAAAATCAAACTAAGGATTTCTCTTCTTGACCCCAAGTAGACTTAAGTTTACTAAGCATTGATTTCTAGACAGTCGAATTTCATTTTGACGCCATTTTTCTTTAGAGTTCAACAATTCCTTAACATCTCTATGTTTAGTGACCCCCGGTACACGCCTGGGAGGCATTTTTTGTGAATTTTTAAAATCTTTCTAAACTGGCAAAATCGAACCTGTGAAAGGCTTTGTCTACCACTATTGGGCGCCCTGGGGGAATAATGTGCTTTACAGTCCTATTTTCTTTGAAATCAAACATATTTGAGAAAATCCTCCGAGTTAGTGAACCGGTGTACACGCATGAGTGTAATTTTGGTGATATCTTAAAATCAAGCTAAGGATACCTCTTCTGGTTGCCAAGTAGACTTAAGGTTCCTATGCATAAATATCTAGATGGTCCAAGTTCATTGTGACGCAAGTTTATTAAAGATTTCAACAATTCAATAAAATCTCTATGGTCAGTGACCCCCGGTACACGCCCGTGAGGCATTTTTAGTGATTACTTAAACCATTCTAAAAGGGAAAATCGAACCTGTGGAAGGCTTTAGTTTCCACTATTAGGCCCCCAAGAGGGCAAATGTGCTTTACAATACCATTTTTTGACAAATAAAACATTTTTCGAAAATGCTCTGAGTTAGTGACCCGGGGTACACGCCTGTGTATAATTTGTGAGATTTCTTAAAATCAAACTAAGGATTCCTCTTCTTGACCCCAAGTAGACTTAAGATTACTAAGCATTGATTTCTAGACAGGCGAATTTCATTTTGACGCTATTTTTCTTTAGAGTTAATAAATTCCTTAAAATCTTTTTGTTTAGTGACCCCCGGTACACGCCCATGAGGCAGTTTTGGTGAATTTTTGAAATCTTTCTAAACGAGCAAAATCGAACCTGTGAAAGGCTTTAACTACAACAATTGGGCGCCCTGGGGGAATAATGTGCTTTACAGTCCTATTTTCTGAGAAATCAAACATGTTTGAGAAAATTGTCCGAGTTAGTGAACCGGGGTACACGCCTGAGTGTAATTTTGGTGATTTCTTATAATCAAACTAAGAATGCCTTTTCTGGTTGCCAAGTAAACTTAAGGTTCCTATGCATAAATATCTAGATGGTCCAAGTTCATTGTGACGCAAGTTTATTAAAGATTTCAACAATTCAATAAAATCTCTATGGTCAGTGACCCCCGGTACACGCCCGTGAGGCATTTTTAGTGATTACTTAAACCATTCTAAAAGGGAAAATCGAACCTGTGGAAGGCTTTAGTTTCCACTATTAGGCCCCCAAGAGGGCAAATGTGCTTTACAATACCATTTTTTGACAAATAAAACATTTTTCGAAAATGCTCTGAGTTAGTGACCCGGGGTACACGCCTGTGTATAATTTGTGAGATTTCTTAAAATCAAACTAAGGATTCCTCTTCTTGACCCCAAGTAGACTTAAGATTACTAAGCATTGATTTCTAGACAGGCGAATTTCATTTTGACGCTATTTTTCTTTAGAGTTAATAAATTCCTTAAAATCTTTTTGTTTAGTGACCCCCGGTACACGCCCATGAGGCAGTTTTGGTGAATTTTTGAAATCTTTCTAAACGAGCAAAATCGAACCTGTGAAAGGCTTTAACTACAACAATTGGGCGCCCTGGGGGAATAATGTGCTTTACAGTCCTATTTTCTGAGAAATCAAACATATTTTCGAAAATCCTCCGAGTTAGTGAACCAGGGTACCCGCCTGACTGTAATTTTGGTGATTTCTTATAATCAAACTAAGGATCCCTCTTCTGGTTGCCAAGTAGACTTAAGGTTCCTATGCATAAATATCTAGATGGTCCAAGTTCATTGTGACGCTATTTTTCTATAGATTTCAACAATTCGATAATATCTCTATGGTCAGTGACCCCCGGTACACGCCCGTGAGGCATTTTTAGTGATTACTTAAACCATTCTAAAAAGGAATATCGAACCTGTGGAAGGCTATAGTTTCCACTATTAGTTCCCCTGGGGGTCAAATGTGCTTTACAATACCATTTTTTGACAAATAAAACATATTTATAATATCATCCGAGTTAGTGACCCGGGGTACACGCCTGCGTATTAATTGTGAGATTTATTAAAATCAAACCAAGGATTTCTCTTCTTGACCCCAAGTAGACTTAAGTTTACTAAGCATTGATTTCTAGACAGTCGAATTTCATTTTGACGCCATTTTTCTTTAGAGTTCAACAATTCCTTAACATCTCTATGTTTAGTGACCCCCGGTACACGCCTGGGAGGCATTTTTGGTGAATTTTTGAAATCTTTCTAAACTGGCAAAATCGAACATGTGAAAGGCTTTGACTACCACTATTGGGCGCCCTGGGGGAATAATGTGCTTTATAGTCCTATATTATGAGAAATCAAACATATTTGAGAAGATCGTCCGAGTTAGTGAACCGGGGTACACGCCTGAGTGTAATTTTGTTGATTTCTTGAAATCAAGCTAAGGATGCCTCTTCTGGTTGCCAAGTAGACTTATGGTTCCTATGCATAAATATCAAGATGGTCCAAGTTCATCGTGACTCTATTTTTCTAAAGATTTCAACAATTCGATAAAATCTCTATGCTCCGTGACCCCCGTACACGCCGTGAGGCATTTTTTGTGATTACTTAAACCATTCTAAAAAGAAATATCGAACCTGTGGAAGGCTTTAGTTTCCACTATTAGTCCCCCTGGGCGTCAAATGTGCTTTACAATACCATTTTTTGAAAAATAAATATTATTTTCAATATCCTCCGAGTTAGTGACCCTGGGTACATGCCAGTGTATTAATTGTGAGATTTATTAAAATCAAACTAAGGATTCCTTTTCATGACCCCAAGTAGACATAAGGTTACTAAGCATTGATTTCTAGACACTCAAATTTCATTTTGACGCCATTTTTCTTTAGAGTTCAACAATTTCTTAAAATCTCTATGTTTAGTGACCCCCGGTACACGCCCGTGAGGCATTTTTGGTGAATTTTTGAAATCTTTCTAAACTGGCAAAATCGAACCTCTGAAAGGCTTTAACTACCACCATTGGGCGCCCTGGGGGAATAATGTGCTTTACAGTCCTATTTTTGAGAAATCAAACATATTTGAGAAAATCCTCCGAGTTAGTAAACCGGGGTACACGCCTGAGTGTAATTTTTGTGATTTCTTTAAATCAAACTAAGGATGCCTCTTCTGGTTGCCAAGTAGACTTAAGGTTCCTATGCATAAATATTTAGATGGTCCAAGTTCATTGTGACGCAATTTTATTAAAGATTTCAACAATTCGATAAAATCTCTATGGTCAGTGACCCCCGGTACACGCCCGTGAGGCATTTTTAGTGATTACTTAAACCATTCTAAAAGGGAAAATCGAACCTGTGGAAGGCTTTAGTTTCCACTATTAGGCCCCCAAGAGGGCAAATGTGCTTTACAATACCATTTTTTGACAAATAAAACATATTTCGAAAATCCTCTGAGTTAGTGACCCGGGGTACACGCCTGTGTATAATTTGTGAGATTTCTTAAAATCAAACTAAGGATTCCTCTTCTTGACCCCAAGTAGACTTAAGGTTACTAAGCATTGATTTCTAGACAGTCGAATTTCATTTTGACGCCATTTTTCTTTAGAGTTAAACAATTCCTTAAAATATTTTTGTTTAGTGACCCCCAGTACACGCCCGTGAGGCAGCTTTGGTGAATTTTTGAAATCTTTCTAAACAAGCAAAATCGAACCTGTGAAAGGCTTTCACTACCACTTTTGGGCGCCCTGGGGGAATAATGTGCTTTACAGTCCTATTTCATGAGAAATCAAACATTTGAGAAAATCGTCCGAGTTAGTGAACCGGGGTACAAGCCTGAGTGTAATATTGATGATTTCTTAAAATAAAACTAAGGATGCCTCTTCTGGTTCCCAAATAGACTTAAGGTTCCTATGCATAAATATCGAGATGGTCCAAGTTCATTGTGACGCTATTTTTCTAAAGATTTCAACAATTCGATAAAATCTCTATGCTCAGTAACCCCTGCACACGCCCGTGAGGAATTTTTAGTGATTACTTAAACCATTCTAAAAAGGAATATCGAACCTGTGGAAGGCTTTATTTTCCACTATTAGTCCCCCTGGAGGTCAAATGTGCTTTACAATACCATTTATTGACAAATAAAACATATTTTCAATATCCTCCGAGTTAGTGACCCTGTGTACACGCCTGTGTATTAATTGTGAGATTTATTAAAATCAAACTAAGGATTTCTCTTCTTGACCCCAAGTAGACTTAAGGTTACTAAGCATTGATTTCTAGACAGTCGAATTCAATTTTGACGCCATTTTTCTTTAGAGTTCAACAATTCCTTAACATCTCTATGTTTAGTGACCCCCGGTAAACGCCTGGGAGGCATTTTTGGTGAATTTTTGAAATCTTTCTAAACTGGCAAAATCGAACCTGTGAAAGGCTTTGACTACCACTGTTGGGCGCCCTGGGGGAATAATGTGATTTATAGTCCTATATTCTGAGAAATCAAACATATTTGAGAAAATCCTCCGAGTTAGTGAACCGGGGTACACGCCTGAGTGTAATTTTGGTGATTTCTTAAAATCAAGCTAAGGATGCCTCTTCTGGTTTCAAGTAGACTTAAGGTTCCTATGCATAAATATCTAGATGGTCCAAGTTATATGTGACGCTATTTTTTCTAAAGATTTCAACAATTCGATAAAATCTCTATGGTTAGTGACCCCCGGTACACGCCCGTGAGGCATTTTTAGTGATTAATTAAACCATTCTAAAAAGGAAAATCGAACCTATGGAAGGCTTTATTTTCCACTATTAGGACCCCCGGAGGGCAAATGTACTTTACAATACCATTTTTTGACAAATAAAACATATTTTCAAAATCCTCTGAGTTAGTGACCCGGAGGTACACGCCTGTGTATTAATTGTGAGATTTCTTAAAATCAAACTAAGGATTCCTCTTTTTGACCCGAAGTAGACTTAAGGTTACTAAGCATTGATTTCTAGACAGTCGAATTTAATTTTGACGCCATTTTTCTTTAGAGTTCAACAATTCCTTAACATCTCTATGTTTAGTGACCCCCGGTAAACGCCTGGGAGGCATTTTTGGTGAATTTTTGAAATCTTTCTAAACTGGCAAAATCGAACCTGTGAAAGGCTTTGACTACCACTGTTGGGCGCCCTGGGGGAATAATGTGATTTATAGTCCTATATTCTGAGAAATCAAACATATTTGAGAAAATCCTCCGAGTTAGTGAACCGGGGTACACGCCTGAGTGTAATTTTGGTGATTTCTTAAAATCAAGCTAAGGATGCCTCTTCTGGTTTCAAGTAGACTTAAGGTTCCTATGCATAAATATCTAGATGGTCCAAGTTATATGTGACGCTATTTTTTCTAAAGATTTCAACAATTCGATAAAATCTCTATGGTTAGTGACCCCCGGTACACGCCCGTGAGGCATTTTTAGTGATTAATTAAACCATTCTAAAAAGGAAAATCGAACCTATGGAAGGCTTTATTTTCCACTATTAGGACCCCCGGAGGGCAAATGTACTTTACAATACCATTTTTTGACAAATAAAACATATTTTCAAAATCCTCTGAGTTAGTGACCCGGAGGTACACGCCTGTGTATTAATTGTGAGATTTCTTAAAATCAAACTAAGGATTCCTCTTTTTGACCCGAAGTAGACTTAAGGTTACTAAGCATTGATTTCTACACAGTCGAATTTCATTTTGGCGAGATTTTTCTTTAGAGTTAAACAATTCCTCAAAATCTCTATGTTTAGTGACCCCCTGTAAACGCCCGTGAAGCATTTTTGGTGAATTTTTGAAATCTTTCTAAACTGGCAAAATAGAACCTGTGAAAGGCTTTAACTACCACTATTGGGCACCCTGGGGGAATAATGTGCTTTACAGTACTATTTTCTTAGAAATCAAACATATTTGAGAAAATCTTCCGAGTTAGTGAACCGGGGTACACGCTTGAGTGTAATTTTGGTGATTTCTTAAAATCAAACTAAGGATGCCTCTTCTGGTTACCAAGTAGACTTAAGGTTCCTATGCATATATATCTAGATGGTCCAAGTTCATTGTGACGCTATTTTTCTAAAGATTTGAACAATTCGATAAAATCTCTATGGTCAGTGACCCCCGGTACACGCCCGTGAGGCATTTTTAGTCATTACTTAAACCATTCTAAAAGGGAAAATCGAACCTGTGGAAGGCTTTAGTTTCCACTATTAGGCCCCCAAGAGGGAAAATGTGCTTTACAATACCATTTTTTGAGAAATAAAACATATTTCGAAAATCCTCCGAGTTAGTGACCTGGGGTACACGCCTGCGTATTAATTGTGAGATTTATTAAAATCAAACTAAGGATTTCTCTTCTTGACCCCAAGTAGACTTAAGTTTACTAAGCATTGATTTCTAGACAGTCGAATTTCATTTTGACGCCATTTTTCTTTAGAGTTCAAGAATTTCTTAAAATCTCAATGTTTAGTGACCCCCGGTACACGCCTGGGAGGCATTTTTGGTGAATTTTTGAAATCTTTCTAAACTGGCAAAATCGAACATGTGAAAGGCTTTAACTACCACTATTGGGCGCCATGGACGAATAATGTGCTTTACAGTACAATTTTCTGAGAAATCAACATATTTTAGAAAATCCTCCAAGTTAGTGAACCGGGGTTCACGCCTGACTGTAATTTTGGTGATTTCTTATAATCAAACTAAGGATCTCTCTTCTGGTTGCCAAGTAAACTTTAGGTTCCTATGCATAAATATCTAGATGGTCCAAGTTCATTGTGACGCTATTTTTCTAAAGATTTCAACAATTCGATAAAATCTCTATGCTCAGTAACCCCCGCACACGCCCGTGAGGCATTTTTAGTGATTACTTTAACCATTCTAAAAAGGAATATCGAACTTGTGGAAGGCTTTAGTTTCCACTATTAGTCCCCCTGGGGGTCAAATGTGCTTTACAATACCATTTTTTGAAAAATAAAACATATTTTCAATATCCTCCGAGTTAATGACCCTGGGTACATGCCAGTGTACTAATTGTGAGATTTATTAAAATCAAACTAAGGATTCCTCTTCATGACCCCAAGTAGACTTAAGGTTACTAAGCATTGATTTCTAGACAGTCAAATTTCATTTTGACGCCATTTTTCTTTAGAGTTCAACAATTTTTTAAAATCTCTATGTTTAGTGACCCCCGGTACACCCCCGTGAGGCATTTTTGGTGAATTTTTGAAATCTTTCTAAACTGGCAAAATCGAACCTGTGAAAGGCTTTAACTACCACCATTGGGCGCCCTGGGGGAATAATGTGCTTTACAGTCCTATTTTTGAGAAATCAAACATATTTGAGAAAATCCTCCAAGTTAGTAAACCGGGGTACACGCCTGAGTGTAATTTTGGTGATTTCTTTAAATCAAACTAAGGATGCCTCTTCTGGTTGCCAAGTAGACTTAAGGTTCCAATGCATAAATATTTAGATGGTCCAAGTTCATTGTGACGAAATTTTATTAAAGATTTCAACAATTCGATAAAATCTCTATGGTCAGTGACCCCCGGTACACGCCCGTGAGGCATTTTTTGTGATTACTTAAACCATTCTAAAAGGGAAAATCGAACCTGTGGAAGGCTTTAGTTTCCACTATTAGGCCCCCAAGAGGGCAAATGTGCTTTACAATACCATTTTTTGACAAATAAAACATATTTCGAAAATCCTCTGAGTTAGTGACCCGGGGTACACGCCTGTGTATAATTTGTGAGATTTCTTAAAATCAAACTAAGGATTCCTCTTCTTGACCCCAAGTAGACTTAAGGTTACTAAGCATTGATTTCTAGACAGTCGAATTTCATTTTGACGCCATTTTTCTTTAGAGTTAAACAATTCCTTAAAATCTTTTTGTTTAGTGACCCCCAGTATACGCCCGTGAGGCAGCTTTGGTGAATTTTTGAAATCTTTCCAAACCAGCAAAATCAACCTGTGACAGGCTTTAACTACCACTATTGGGCGCCCTGGGGGAATAATGTGCTTTACAGTCCTATTTTATGAGAAATCAATCATATTTGAGAAAATCGTCCGAGTTAGTGAACCGGGGTACACGCCTGAGTGTAATTTTGGTGATTTCTTAAAATAAAACTAAGGATGCCTCTTCTGGTTGCCAAATAGACTTAAGGTTCCTATGCATAAATATCGAGATGGTCCAAGTTCATTGTGACGCTATTTTTCTAAACCTTTCAACAATTCGATAAAATCTCTATGCTCAGTAACCCCCGCACACGCCCGTGAGGCATTTTTAGTGATTACTTAAACCATTCTAAAAAGGAATATCGAACCTGTGGAAGGCTTTATTTTCCACTATTAGTCCCCCTGGAGGTCAAATGTGCTTTACAATACCATTTTTTGACAAATAAAACATATTTTCAATATCCTCCAAGTTAGTGACCCTGTGTACACGCCTGTGTATTAATTGTGAGATTTATTAAAATCAAACTAAGGATTTCTCTTCTTGACCCCAAGTAGACTTAAGGTTACTAAGTATTGATTTCTAGACAGTCGAATTTCATTTTGACGCCATTTTTCTTTAGAGTTCAACAATTCCTTAACATCTCTATGTTTAGTGACCCCCGGTACACGCCTCGGAGGCATTTTTGGTGAATTTTTGAAATCTTTCTAAACTGGCAAAATCGAACCTGTGAAAGGCTTTGACTACAACTGTTGTGCGCCCTGGGGGAATAATGTGCTTTATAGTCCTATATTCTGAGAAATCAAACATATTTGAGAAAATCCTCCGAGTTAGTGAACCGGGGTACACGCCTGAGTGTAATTTTGGTGATTTCTTAAAATCAAGCTAAGGATGCCTCTTCTGGTTGCCAAGTAGACTTAAGGTTCCTAAGCATAAATATCTAGATGGTCCAAGTTATATGTGACGCTATTTTTTCTAAAGATTTCAACAATTCGATAAAATCTCTATGGTTAGTGACCCCCGGTACACGCACGTGAGGCATTTTTAGTGATTACTTAAACCATTCTAAAAGGGAAAATCGAACCTGTGGAAGGCTTTATTTTACACTATTAGGCCCCCTGGAGGGCAAATGTGCTTTACAATACCATTTTTTGACAAATAAAACATATTTTCAAAATCCTCCGAGTTAGTTACCCGGGGGTAAACGCCTGTGTATTAATTGTGAGATTTATTAAAATCAAACTAAGGATTCCTTTTCTTCACCCCAAGTAGACTTAAGGTTACTAAGCATTGACTTCTAGACAGTCGAATTTCATTTTGACGCCATTTTTCTTTAGAGTTCAACAATTTCTTAAAATCTCTATATTTAGTGACCCCCGGTACACGCCTAGGAGGCATTTTTGGTGAATTTTTAAAATCTTTCTAAAGTGGCAAAATCAAACCTGTGAAAGGCTTTGACTACCACTATTGGGCGCCCTGGGGGAATAATGTGCTTTATAGTCCTATATTCTGAGAAATCAAACATATTTGAGAAAATCCTCCGAGTTAGTGAACCGGGGTACACGCCTGAGTGTAATTTTGGTGATTTCTTAACATCAAGCTAAGGATGCCTCTTCTGGTTGCCAAGTAGACTTAAGGTTCCTATGCATAAATATCTAGATGGTCCAAGTTCATTGTGACGCAATTTTATTAAAGATTTCAACAATTCGATAAAATCTCTATGGTCAGTGACCCCCGGTACACGCCCGTGAGGCATTTTTAGTGATTACTTAAACCATTCTAAATGGGAAAATCGAACCTGTGGAAGGCTTTAGTTTCCTTTATTAGGCCCCCAGGGAGTCATATGTGCTTTACAATACCATTTTTTGACAAATAAAACATATTTTCAATATCCTCCGAGTTAGTGACCTGGGATAAACGCCTGTGTATTAATTGTGAGATTTCTTAAAATCAAACTAAGGATTCCTCTTCTTTACCCCAAGTAGACTTAAGGTTACTAAGCATTGATTTCTAGACAGTCAAATTTCATTTTGACGCCATTTTTCTTTAGAGTTCAACAATTTCTTAAAATCTCAATGTTTAGTGACCCCCGGTACACGCCTGGGAGGCATTATTGGTGAATTGTTGAAATCTTTCTAAACTGGCAAAATCGAACCTGTGAAAGGCTTTAACTACCACTATTGGGCGCCCTGGACGAATAATGTGCTTTACAGTACAATTTTCTGAGAAATCAACATATTTTAGAAAATCCTCCAAGTTAGTGAACCGGGGTTCACGCCTGACTGTAATTTTGGTGATTTCTTATAATCAAACTAAGGATGTCTCTTTTGGTTGCCAAGTAAACTTAAGGTTCCTATGCATAAATATCTAGATGGTCCAAGTTCATTGTGACGCTATTTTTCTAAAGATTTCAACAATTCGATAAAATCTCTATGCTCAGTGACCCCCGTACACGCCCGTGAGGCATTTTTAGTGATTACTTTAACCATTCTAAAAAGGAATATCGAACTTGTGGAAGGCTTTAGTTTCCACTATTAGTCCCCCTGGGGGTAAAATGTGCTTTACAATACCATTTTTTGACAAATAAAACATATTTTCAATATCCTCCGAGTTAGTGACCCGGGGTACACGCCTGTGTATTAATTGTGAGATTTATTAAAATCAAACCAAGGATTTCTCTTCTTGACCCCAAGTAGACTTAAGGTTACTAAGCATTGATTTCTAGACAATCGAATTTCATTTTGACGCCATTTTTCTTTAGAGTTCAACAATTTCTTAAAATCTCTATGTTTAGTGACCCCCGGTACACGCCTTGGAGGCATTTTTTGTGAATTTTTGAAATCTTTCTAAACTGGCAAAATCGAACCTGTGAAAGGCTTTGACTAACACTATTGGGCGCCCTGGGGGAATAATGTGCTTTATAGTCCTATATTCTGAGAAATCAAACATATATGAGAAAATCCTCCGAGTTAGAGAACCGGGGTACACGCCTGAGTGTAATTTTGGTGATTTCTTAAAATCAAGCTAAGGATGCCTCTTCTGGTTGCCAAGTAGACTTAAGGTTCCTATGCATAAATATCCCCCGGTACACGGCCGCGAGGCATTTTTAGTGATTACTTAAACCATTCTAAAAGGGAAAATCGAACCTGTGGAAGGCTTTAGTTTCCACTATAAGGCCCCCTGGGGTCAAATGAGCTTTACAATACCATTTTTTGACAAATAAAACATATTTTCAAAATCCTCCGAGTTAGTGACCCGGGGTACACGCCTGTGTATTAATTGTGAGATTTATTAAAATCAAACTAAGGATTCATCTTCTTGACCCCAAGTAGACTTAAGGTTACTGAGCATTGATTTCTAGACAGTCGAATTTAATTTTGACGCCATTTTTCTTTAGAATTCAAAAATTCTTTAAAATCTCTATGTTTAGTGACCCCCGGTACACGACCGTGAGGCCTTTTTGGTGAATTTTTTAAATCTTTCTAAACTGGCAAAATCGAACCTGTGAAAGGCTTTAACTACCACTATTGGGATCCCTAGGCGAATAATGTGCTTTACAGTCCTATTTTATGAGAAATCAAACATATTTTAGAAAATCTTCCGAGTTAGTGAACCGGGGTACACGCCTGAGTGTAATTTTTGTGATTTCTTAAAATCAAACTAAGGATGCCTCTTTTGGTTGCCAAGTAGACTTAAGGTTCCAATGCATAAATATTTAGATGGTCCAAGTTCATTGTGACGCAATTTTATTAAAGATTTCAACAATTCGATAAAATCTCTATGGTCAGTGACCCCCGGTACACGCCCGTGAGACATTTTTAGTGATTACTTAAACCATTCTAAAAGGGAAAATCGAACCTGTGGAAGGCTTTAGTTTCCACTATTAGGCCCCCAAGAGGGCAAATGTGCTTTACAATACCATTTTTTGACAAATAAAACATATTTCAAAAATCTCTGAGTTAGTGACCCGGGGTACACGCCTGTGTATAATTTGTGAGATTTCTTAAAATCAAACTAAGGATTCCTCTTCTTGACCCCAAGTAGACTTAAGGTTACTAAGCATTGATTTCTAGACAGTCGAATTTCATTTTGACGCCATTTTTCTTTAGAGTTAAACAATTCCTTAAAATCTTTTTGTTTAGTGACCCCCAGTATACGCCCGTGAGGCAGCTTTGGTGAATTTTTGAAATCTTTCCAAACCAGCAAAATCGAACCTGTGAAAGGCTTTAACTACCACTATTGGGCGCCCTGGGGGAATAATGTGCTTTACAGTCCTATTTTATGAGAAATCAATCATATTTGAGAAAATCGTCCGAGTTAGTGAACCGGGGTACACGCCTGAGTGTAATTTTGGTGATTTCTTAAAATAAAACTAAGGATGCCTCTTCTGGTTGCCAAATAGACTTAAGGTTCCTATGCATAAATATCGAGATGGTCCAAGTTCATTGTGACGCTATTTTTCTAAAGCTTTCAACAATTCGATAAAATCTCTATGCTCAGTAACCCCCGCACGCACCCGTGAGGCATTTTTAGTGATTACTTAAACCATTCTAAAAAGGAATATCGAACCTGTGGAAGGCTTTATTTTCCACTATTAGTCCCCCTGGAGGTCAAATGTGCTTTACAATACCATTTTTTGACAAATAAAACATATTTTCAATATCCTCCAAGTTAGTGACCCTGTGTACACGCCTGTGTATTAATTGTGAGATTTATTAAAATCAAACTAAGGATTTCTCTTCTTGACCCCAAGTAGACTTAAGGTTACTAAGCATTGATTTCTAGACAGTCGAATTTCATTTTGACGCCATTTTTCTTTAGAGTTCAACAATTCCTTAACATCTCTATGTTTAGTGACCCCCGGTACACGCCTGGGAGGCATTTTTGGTGAATTTTTGAAATCTTTCTAAACTGGCAAAATCGAACCTGTGAAAGGCTTTGACTACAACTGTTGGGCGCCCTGGGGGAATAATGTGCTTTATAGTCCTATATTCTGAGAAATCAAACATATTTGAGAAAATCCTCCGAGTTAGTGAACCGGGGTACACGCCTGAGTGTAATTTTGGTGATTTCTTAAAATCAAGCTAAGGATGCCTCTTCTGGTTGCCAAGTAGACTTAAGGTTCCTAAGCATAAATATCTAGATGGTCCAAGTTATATGTGACGCTATTTTTTCTAAAGATTTCAACAATTCGATAAAATCTCTATGGTTAGTGACCCCCGGTACACGCACGTGAGGCATTTTTAGTGATTACTTAAACCATTCTAAAAGGGAAAATCGAACCTATGGAAGGCTTTATTTTCCACTATTAGGCCCCCTGGAGGGCAAATGTGCTTTACAATACCATTTTTTGACAAATAAAACATATTTTCAAAATCCTCCGAGTTAGTTACCCGGGGGTAAACGCCTGTGTATTAATTGTGAGATTTATTAAAATCAAACTAAGGATTCCTTTTCTTGACCCCAAGTAGACTTAAGGTTACTAAGCATTGATTTCTAGACAGTCGAATTTCATTTTGACGCCATTTTTCTTTACAGTTCAACAATTTCTTAAAATCTCTATGTTTAGTGACCCCCGGTACACGCCTAGGAGGCATTTTTGGTGAATTTTTAAAATCTTTCTAAACTGGCAAAATCAAACCTGTGAAAGGCTTTGACTACCACTGTTGGGCGCCCTGGGGGAATAATGTGCTTTATAGTCCTATATTCTGAGAAATCAAACATATTTGAGAAAATCCTCCGAGTTAGTGAACCGGGGTACACGCCTGAGTGTAATTTTGGTGATTTCTTAACATCAAGCTAAGGATGCCTCTTCTGGTTGCCAAGTAGACTTAAGGTTCCTATGCATAAATATCTAGATGGTCCAAGTTCATTGTGACGCAATTTTATTAAAGATTTCAACAATTCGATAAAATCTCTATGGTCAGTGACCCCCGGTACACGCCCGTGAGGCATTTTTAGTGATTACTTAAACCATTCTAAATGGGAAAATCGAACCTGTGGAAGGCTTTAGTTTCCACTATAAGGCCCCCTGGGGTCAAATGAGCTTTACAATACCATTTTTTGACAAATAAAACATATTTTCAAAATCCTCCGAGTTAGTGACCCGGGGTACACGCCTGTGTATTAATTGTGAGATTTATTAAAATCAAACTAAGGATTCATCTTCTTGACCCCAAGTAGACTTAAGGTTACTGAGCATTGATTTCTACACAGTCGAATTTCATTTTGACGCCATTTTTCTTTAGAGTTAAACAATTATTTAAAATCTCTATGTTTAGTGACCCCCGGTACACGACCGTGAGGCATTTTTGGTGAATTTTTGAAATCTTTCTAAACTGGCAAAATCAAACCTGTGAAAGGCTTTAACTACCACTATTGGGAGCCCTGGGCGAATAATGTGCTTTACAGTCCTATTTTCTGAGAAATCAAACATATTTTAGAAAATCCTCCGAGTTAGTGAACCGGGGTACACGCCTGACTGTAATTTTGGTGATTTCTTAAAATCAAACTAAGGATGCCTCTTCTGGTTGCCAAGTAAACTTAAAATTCCTATGCATATATATCTAGATGGTCCAAGTTCATTTTGACGCTATTTTTCTAAATATTTCAACAATTCGATAAAATCTCTATGGTCATTGACCCCCGGTACAAGCCCGTGAGGCATTTTTAGTGATTACTTAAACCATTCTAAAAAGGAATATTGAACCAGTGGAAGGCTTTAGTTTCGACTATTAGTCCCCCTAGAGGGCAAATGTGCTTTACAATACCATTTTTTGACAAATAAAACTTATTTTCAAAATCCTTCGAGTTAGTGACCCGGGGGTACACGCCTGTGTATTAATTGTTAGATTTCTTAAAATCAAACTAAGGATTCCTCTTTTTGACCCCAAGTATACTTAAGGTTACTAAGTATTGATTTTTACACAGTCGAATTTCATTTTGACGCCATTTTTATTTAGAGTTAAACAATTCCTTAAAATCTCTATGTTTAGTGACCCCCGGTACACGCCCGTGAGGCAGTTTTGGTGAATTTTTGAAATCTTTCTAAACTGGCAAAATCGAACCTGTGGAAGGCTTTTGTTTCCACTATTGGGCGCCCTGGGGGAATAATGTGCTTTACAGTCCTATTTTTGACAAATCAAACATATTTTCAAAATCCTCCGAGTTAGTGACCCGGGGTACACGCCTGTGTATGAATTGTGAGATTTCTTAAAAACAAACTAAGGATTCCTCTTCTTGACCCCAAGTAGACTTAAGGTTACTAAGCATTAATTGCTAGACAGTTGAATTTCATTTTGACGCCATTTTTCTTTAGAGTTCAACAATTCTTTAAAATCTCTATGTTTAGTGACCCCCGATACACGCCCGTGAGGCATTTTTGGTGAATTTTTGATATCTTTATAAACTGGCAAAATCGAACCTGTGAAAGGCTTTAACAACCACTATTTGGCGCCCGTGGGGAATAATGTGCTTTACAGTCCTATTTTCTGAGAAATCAAACATATTTGAGAAAATCTTCCGAGGTAGTGAACGGGGGTACACGCCTGAGTGTAATTTTGGTGATTTCTTGAAATCAAACTAAGGATGCCTCTTCTGGTTGCCAAGTAGACTTAAGGTTCCTATGCATAAATATCTAGATTGTCCAAGTTCATTGTGACGCTATTTTTCTAAAGATTTCAACAATTCGATAAAATCTCTATGGTCAGTGACCCCAGTACACGCCCGTGAGGCATTTTTGGTGAATTTTTGAAATCTTTCTAAACTGGCAAAATCGAACCTGTGAAAGGCTTTAACAACCACTATTGGGCGCCCTTGGGGAATAATGTGCTTTAGAGTCCTATTTTCTGAGAAATCAAACATATTTGAGAAAATCTTCCGAGTTAGTGAACCGGGGTACACGCCTGAGTGTAATTTTGGTGATTTCTTAAAATCAAACTAAGGATGCCTCTTCTGGTTGCCAAGTAGACTTAAGGTTCCTATGCATAAATTTCTAGATGTTCCAAGTTCATTGTGACGCTATTTTTCTAAAGATTTCAACAATTCGATAAAATCTCTATGGTCAGTGACCCCCGGTACACGCCCGTGAGGCATTTTTAGTGATTACTTAAACCATTCTAAAAGGGAAAATCGAACCTGTGGAAGGCTTTAGTTTCCACTATTAGGCCCCCTAGAGGGCAAATGTGCTTTACAATACCATTTTTTGACAAATAAAACATATTTTCAAAATCCTCCGAGTTAGTGACCCGGGGTACACGCCTGTGTATTAATTGTGAGATTTCTTAAAATCAAACTAAGGATTCCTCTTCTTGACCCCAAGTAAACTTAAGGTTACTAAGCATTGATTTCTAGACAGTCGAATTTCATTTTGACGCCATTTTTCTTTAGATTTAAACAATTCTTTAAAATCTCTATGTTTAGTGACCCCCGGTACACGCCTGTGAGGCAGTTTTGGTGAATTTTTGAAATCTTTTTAAATTGGCAAAATCGAACCTGTGGAAGGCTTTAGTTTCCACTATTGGGCGCCCTGGGGGAATAATGTGCTTTACAGTCCTATTTTTGACAAATCAAACATATTTTCAAAATCCTCCGAGTTAGTGACCCGGGGTACACGCCTGTGTATGAATTGTGAGATTTCTTAAAATCAAACTAAGGATTCCTCTTCTTTACCCCAAGTAGAGTTAAGGTTACTAAACATTGATTTCTACACAGTCTAATTTCATTTTGACGCCATTTTTCTTTAGAGTTCAACAATTCATTAAAATCTCTATGTTTAGTGACCCCCGGTACACGCCCGTGAGGCATTTTTGGTGAATTTTTGAAATCTTTATAAACTGGCAAAATCGAACCTGTGAAAGGCTTTAACTACCACTATTGGGCAACCTAGGGGAATAATGAGCTTTACAGTCCTATTTTCTGAGAAATCAAACATATTTGAGAAATTCTTCCGAGTAAGTGAACCGGGGTACACGCCTGAGTGTAATTTTGGTGCTTTCTTAAAATCAAACTAAGGATGCCTCTTCTGGTTGCCAAGTAGGCTTAAGGTTCCTATGCATATATATCTAGATGGTCCAAGTTCATTGTGACGCTATTTTTCTCAAGATTTGAACAATTCGATAAAATCTCCATGGTCAGTGACCCTAGGTACACGCCCGTGAGGCATTTTTAGTGATTACTGAAACCATTCTAAAAGGGAAAATTGAACCTTTGGAAGGCTTTAGTTTCCACTATTAGGCCCCCTAGAGGGCAAATGTGCTTTACCATACCATTTTTTGACAAATAAAACATATTTTCAAAATCCTCCAAGTTAGTGACCCGGGGTACACGCCTGTGTATGAATTGTGAGATTTCTGAAAATCAAGCTAAGGATTCCTTTTCTTGACCCCAAGTAGACTTAAGGTTACTAAGCATTGATTTCTATACAGTCGGATTTCCATTTGACGCCATTTTTCTTTAGAGTTCAACAATTCCTTAAAATCTCTATGTTTAGTGACCCCCGGTACACGCCCGTGAGACATTTTTGGTTAATTTTTGAAATCTTTCTAAATTGGCAAAATCGAACCTGTGAAAGGCTTTAACTACCACTATTGGGCGCCCTGGGGAATAATGTGCTTTACAGTCCTATTTTCTTAAAAATCAAACATATATGAGAAAATCCTCCGAGTTAGTGAACCGGGGTACACGCCTGAGTGTAATTTTGGTGATTTCTTAAAATCAAACTAAGGATGCCTCTTCTGGTTGCCAAGTATACTTAAGGTTCCTATGCATAAATATCTAGATGGTCCAAGTTCATTGTGAGGCTATTTTTCAAAATATTTCAACAATTCTATAAAATCTCTATGGTTAGTGACCCCCGGTACACGCCCGTGAGGCATTTTTAGTGATTACTTAAACCATTCTAAAAGGGAAAATCGAACCTGTGGAAGGCTTTAGTTTCCACTATAAGGTCCCCTGGGGTCAAATGTGCTTTACAATACCATTTTTTGACAAATGAAACATATTTTCAAAATCCTCCGAGTTAGTGACCCGGGGTACACGCCTGTGTATTAATTGTGAGATTTATTAGAATGAAACTAAGGAATCCTCTTCTTGACCCCTAGTAGACTTAAGGTTACTAAGCATTGATTTCTAGACAGTCGAATTTCATTTTGACGCCATTTTTCTTTAGAGTTGAACAATTCTTTAAAATCTCTATGTTTAGTGACCCCCGGTACACGACCGTGAGGCAGTTTTGGTGAATTTTTGGAATCTTTCTAAACTGGCAAAATCGAACCAGTGAAAGGCTTTAACTACCACTATTGGGTGCCCTAGGGGAATAATGTTCTTTACAGTCCTATTTTCTGAGAAATCAAACATATTTGAGAAAATCTTCCGAGTTAGTGAACCGGGGTACACGCCTGAGTGTAATTTTGGTGATTTCTTAAAATCAAACTAAGGATGCCTCTTCTGGTTACCAAGTAGACTTAAAATTCCTATGCATATATATCTAGATGGTCCAAGTTCATTGTGACGCTATTTTTCTAAAGATTTGAACAATTCGATAAAATCTCTATGGTCAGTGACCCCCGGTACACGCACGTGAGGCATTTTTAGTGATTACTTAAACCATTCTAAAAGGGAAAATCGAACCTATGGAAGGCTTTAGTTTCCACTATTAGGCCCCCCGGAGGGCAAATGTGCTTTACAATACCATTTTTTGACAAATAAAACATATTTAGAAAATCCTCTGAGTTAGTGACCCGGGGTACACGCCTCTGTATAATCTGTGAGATTTCTTAAAATCAAACTAAGGATTCCTCTTCTTGACCCCAAGTAAACTTAAGGTTACTAAGCATTGATTTCTAGACAGTCGAATTTCATTTTGACGCCATTTTTCTTTAGATTTAAACAATTCTTTAAAATCTCTATGTTTAGTGACCCCCGGTACACGCCTGTGAGGCAGTTTTGGTGAATTTTTGAAATCTTTCTAAATTGGCAAAATCGAACCTGTGGAAGGCTTTAGTTTCCACTATTGGGCGCCCTGGGGGAATAATGTGCTTTACAGTCCTATTTTTGACAAATCAAACATATTTTCAAAATCCTCCGAGTTAGTGACCCGGGGTACACGCCTGTGTATGAATTGTGAGATTTCTTAAAATCAAACTAAGGATTCCTCTTCTTTACCCCAAGTAGAGTTAAGGTTACTAAACATTGATTTCTACACAGTCTAATTTCATTTTGACGCCATTTTTCTTTAGAGTTCAACAATTCATTAAAATCTCTATGTTTAGTGACCCCCGGTACACGCCCGTGAGGCATTTTTGGTGAATTTTTGAAATCTTTATAAACTGGCAAAATCGAACCTGTGAAAGGCTTTAACTACCACTATTGGGCAACCTAGGGGAATAATGAGCTTTACAGTCCTATTTTCTGAGAAATCAAACATATTTGAGAAATTCTTCCGAGTAAGTGAACCGGGGTACACGCCTGAGTGTAATTTTGGTGCTTTCTTAAAATCAAACTAAGGATGCCTCTTCTGGTTGCCAAGTAGGCTTAAGGTTCCTATGCATATATATCTAGATGGTCCAAGTTCATTGTGACGCTATTTTTCTCAAGATTTGAACAATTCGATAAAATCTCTATGGTCAGTGACCCTAGGTACACGCCCGTGAGGCATTTTTAGTGATTACTGAAACCATTCTAAAAGGGAAAATTGAACCTTTGGAAGGCTTTAGTTTCCACTATTAGGCCCCCTAGAGGGCAAATGTGCTTTACCATACCATTTTTTGACAAATAAAACATATTTTCAAAATCCTCCAAGTTAGTGACCCGGGGTACACGCCTGTGTATGAATTGTGAGATTTCTGAAAATCAAGCTAAGGATTCCTTTTCTTGACCCCAAGTAGACTTAAGGTTACTAAGCATTGATTTCTATACAGTCGGATTTCCATTTGACGCCATTTTTCTTTAGAGTTCAACAATTCCTTAAAATCTCTATGTTTAGTGACCCCCGGTACACGCCCGTGAGACATTTTTGGTTAATTTTTGAAATCTTTCTAAATTGGCAAAATCGAACCTGTGAAAGGCTTTAACTACCACTATTGGGCGCCCTGGGGAATAATGTGCTTTACAGTCCTATTTTCTTAAAAATCAAACATATATGAGAAAATCCTCCGAGTTAGTGAACCGGGGTACACGCCTTAGTGTAATTTTGGTGATTTCTTAAAATCAAACTAAGGATGCCTCTTCTGGTTGCCAAGTATACTTAAGGTTCCTATGCATAAATATCTAGATGGTCCAAGTTCATTGTGAGGCTATTTTTCAAAATATTTTAACAATTCTATAAAATCTCTATGGTTAGTGACCCCCGGTACACGCCCGTGAGGCATTTTTAGTGATTACTTAAACCATTCTAAAAGGGAAAATCGAACCTGTGGAAGGCTTTAGTTTCCACTATAAGGTCCCCTGGGGTCAAATGTGCTTTACAATACCATTTTTTGACAAATGAAACATATTTTCAAAATCCTCCGAGTTAGTGACCCGGGGTACACGCCTGTGTATTAATTGTGAGATTTATTAGAATGAAACTAAGGAATCCTCTTCTTGACCCCTAGTAGACTTAAGGTTACTAAGCATTGATTTCTAGACAGTCGAATTTCATTTTGACGCCATTTTTCTTTAGAGTTGAACAATTCTTTAAAATCTCTATGTTTAGTGACCCCCGGTACACGACCGTGAGGCAGTTTTGGTGAATTTTTGGAATCTTTCTAAACTGGCAAAATCGAACCAGTGAAAGGCTTTAACTACCACTATTGGGTGCCCTAGGGGAATAATGTTCTTTACAGTCCTATTTTCTGAGAAATCAAACATATTTGAGAAAATCTTCCGAGTTAGTGAACCGGGGTACACGCCTGAGTGTAATTTTGGTGATTTCTTAAAATCAAACTAAGGATGCCTCTTCTGGTTACCAAGTAGACTTAAAATTCCTATGCATATATATCTAGATGGTCCAAGTTCATTGTGACGCTATTTTTCTAAAGATTTGAACAATTCGATAAAATCTCTATGGTCAGTGACCCCCGGTACACGCACGTGAGGCATTTTTAGTGATTACTTAAACCATTCTAAAAGGGAAAATCGAACCTGTGGAAGGCTTTAGTTTCCACTATTAGGCCCCCCGGAGGGCAAATGTGCTTTACAATACCATTTTTTGACAAATAAAACATATTTAGAAAATCCTCTGAGTTAGTGACCCGGGGTACACGCCTCTGTATAATCTGTGAGATTTCTTAAAATCAAACTAAGGATTCCTCTTCTTGACCCCAAGTAAACTTAAGGTTACTAAGCATTGATTTCTAGACAGTCGAATTTCATTTTGACGCCATTTTTCTTTAGATTTAAACAATTCTTTAAAATCTCTATGTTTAGTGACCCCCGGTACACGCCTGTGAGGCAGTTTTGGTGAATTTTTGAAATCTTTCTAAATTGGCAAAATCGAACCTGTGGAAGGCTTTAGTTTCCACTATTGGGCGCCCTGGGGGAATAATGTGCTTTACAGTCCTATTTTTGACAAATCAAACATATTTTCAAAATCCTCCGAGTTAGTGACCCGGGGTACACGCCTGTGTATGAATTGTGAGATTTCTTAAAATCAAACTAAGGATTCCTCTTCTTGACCCCAAGTAGACTTAAGGTTACTAAGCATTGATTTCTAGACAGTCGAATTTCATTTTGACGCCATTTTTCTTTAGAGTTCAACAATTCCTTAAAATCTCTATGTTTAGTGACCCCCGGTACACGCCTGTGCGGCATTTTTGGTGAATTTTTGAAATCTTTCAAAACTGGCAAAATAGAACCTGTGAAAGGCTTTAACTACCACTATTGTGCGCCCTGGGGGAATAATGTGCTTTACAGTCCTATTTTCTGAGAAATCAAACATATTTGAGAAAATCTTCCGAGTTAGTGAACCGGGGTACACGCCTGAGTGTAATTTTGGTGATTTCTTAAAATCAAACTAAGGATTTCTTTTCTGTTTGCCAAGTAGACTTAAGGTTCCTATGCATAAATATCTAGATTGTCCAAGTTCATTGTGACGCTATTTTTCTAAAGATTTCAACAATTCGATAAAATCTCTATGGTCAGTGACCCCCGGTACACTCCCGTGAGGCATTTTTAGTGATTACTTAAACCATTCTAAAAGGGAAAATTGAACCTGTGGAAGGCTTTAGTTTCCACTATTAGGCCCACTGGGGGTCAAATGTGCTTTACAATACCATTTTTTGATAAATAAAACATATTTTGAAAATCCTCCAAGTTAGTGACCCGGGGTACACGCCTGTGTATTAATTGTGATATTTCTTAAAATCAAACTAAGGATTCCTCTTCTTGACCCCAAGTAGACTTAAGGTTACTAAGCATTGATTTCTAGACAGTCGAATTTCATTTTGACGCCATTTTTCTTTAGAGTTCAACAATTCATTAAAATCTCTGTTTAGTGACCCACGGTACACGCCCGTGAGGCATTTTTGGTGAATTTATGAAATCTTTCTAAACTGGCAAAATCGAACCTGTGAAAGTCTTTAACTACCACTATTGGGCTCCCTAGGGGGATAATGTGCTTTACAGTCCTATTTTCTTAGAAATCAAACATATTTGAGAAAATCCTCCGAGTTAGTGAACCGGGGTACACGCCTGAGTGTAATTTTGGTGATTTATTAAAATCAAACTAAGGATGTATCTTCTGGTAGCAAAGTAGAATTAAGGTTCAAATGCATATATATCTAGATGGACCAAGTTCATTGTGAGGCTATTTTTCTAAAGATTTCAATAATTCGATAAATCTCTATGGTCATTGACCCCCGGTACACGCCCGTGAGGCATTTTTAGTGATTACTTAAACCATTCTAAAAGGGAAAATCGAACCTGTGGAAGTATTTAGTTTCCACTATTAGGCCCCCTGGAGGAATAATGTGCTTTACAGTCCTATTTTTGACAAATCAAACATATTTTCAAAATCCTCCGAGTTAGTGACCCGGGGTACACGCCTGTGTGTGAATTGTGAGATTTCTTAAAATCAAACTAAGGATTCCTCTTCTTGACCCCAAGTAGACTTAAGGTTACTAAGCATTGATTTCTAGACAGTCGAATTTCATTTTGACGCCATTTTTCTTTAGAGTTCAACAATTCCTTAAAATCTCTATGTTTAGTGACCCCCAGTACACGCCTGTGCGGCCTTTTTGGTGAATTTTTTAAATCTTTCAAAACTGGCAAAATAGAACCTGTGAAAGGCTTTAACTTCCACTATTGGGCTCCCTGGGGGAATAATGTGCTTTAGTCCTATTTTCTGAGAAATCAAACATATTTGAGAAAATCCTCCGAGTTAGTGAACCGGGGTACACGCCTGAGTGTAATTTTGGTGATTTCTTAAAATCAAACTAAGGATGCCTCTTCTGGTTGCCAAGTAGACTTAAGGTTCCTAGGCATAAATATCTAGATGGTCAAAGTTCATTGTGACGTTATTTTTCTAAAATTTCAACAATTCGATAAAATCTCTATGGTCAGTGACCCCTGGTACACGCCCGTAAGGAATTTTTAGTGATTACTTAAACCATTCTAAAAGGGAAAATCGAACCTGTGGAAGGCTTTAGTTTCCACTATTAGGCCCCCAGGAGGGCAAATGTGCTTTACAATACTAATTTTTGACAAATAAAAAATATTTTTAAAATCCTCCGAGTTAGTGACCCGGGGTACACGCCTGTGTATCATTTGTGAGATTTTTTAAAATCAAACTAAGGATTCCTCTTCTTGACCCCATGTAGACTTAAGGTCACTAAGCATTGATTTCTAGACAGTCGAATTTCATTTTGACGCCATTTTCTATAGTGTTCAACAATTCCTTAAAATCTATATGTTTAGTGCCCCCGGTACACGCCCGTGAGGCATTTTTGGTCAATTTTTGAAATCTTTCTAAACTGGCAAAATAGAACCTGTGAAAGGCTTTAACTACCACTATTGGGCGCCCTGGGGGAATAATGTGCTTTACAGTCCTATTTTCTGAGAAATCAAACATATTTTAGAAAATCCTCCGAGTTAGTGAACCGGGGTACACGCCTGAGTGTAATTTTGGTGATTTCTTAAAATCAAACTAAGGATGCATCTTTTGTTTTCCAAGTAGACTTAAGGTTCCTAGGCATAAATATCTAGATGGTCAAAGTTCATTGTGACGTTATTTTTCTAAAGATTTCAACAATTCGATAAAATCTCTATGGTCAGTGACCCCCGGTACACGCCCGTAAGGAATTTTTAGTGATTACATAAACCATTCTAAAAGGGAAAATCGAACCTGTGGAAAGCTTTAGTTCCCACTATTAGGCCCCTTGGGGGTCAAATGTGCTTTACAATACCATTTTTTGACAAATAAAACATATTTTCAAAATCCTCCGAGTTAGTGACCCGGGGTACACGCTTGTGTATTAATTGTGAGATTTCATAAAATCAAACTAAGGATTCCTCTTCTTGACCCCAAGTAGACTTAAGGTTACTAAGCATTGATTACGAGACAGTCGAATTTCATTTTGAAGCCATTTTTGTTTAGAGTTCAAGAATTCTTTAAAATCTCTATGTTTAATGACCCCAAGTACATGCCCGTGAGACATTTTCGGTGAATTTTTCAAATCTTTCTAAACTGGCAAAATCGAACCTGTGAAAGGCTTTAATTACCACTATTGGGCGCCCTGGGCGAATAATGTGCTTTACAGTACTATTTTCTTAGAAATCAAACATATTTTCGAAAATCCTCCGAGTTAGTGAACCGGGGTACACGCCTGACTGTAATTTTGGTGATTTCTTAAAATCAAACAAAGGATGCCTCTTCTGGTTGCCAAGTAGACTTAAGGTTCCTATGCATAAATATCTAGATGGTCCAAGTTTATTGTGACTCTATTTTTCTAAAGATTTAAACAATTCGATAAAATCTCTATGGTCAGTGACCCCCGGCACACGCCCGTGAGGCATTTTTAGTGATTACATAAACCATTCTAAAAGGGAAAATCGAACCTGTGGAAGGCTTTAGTTTCCACTATAAGGCCCCCTGGAGGTCAAATGTGCATTACAATACCATTTTTTGATAAATAAAACATATTTTCAAAATCCTACGAGTTAGTGACCCGGGGTACACGCCTGTGTATTAATTGTGAGATTTCTTTAAATCAAACTAAGGATTCCTCTTCTTGACCCCAAGTAGACTTAAGGTTACTAAGCATTGATTTCTAGACAGTCTAATTTCATTTTGACGCCATTTTTCTTTAGATATCAACAATTCTTTAAAATCTCTATGTTTAGTGACCCCCGGTACAAGCCCTTGAGGCATTTTTGTTGAATTTTTGAAATCTTTCTAAACTGGCAAAATCAAACCTGTGAAAGGCTTTAACTACCACTATTGGGCGCCCGGGGCGAATAATGTGCTTTACAGTCCTATTTTCTGAGAAATCAAAAATATTTTCGAAAAACCTCCGAGTTAATAAACAGGGGTACACGCCTGACTGTAATTTTTTTGATTTCTTAAAATCAAACTAAGGATGCCTCTTCTGGTTGCCAAGTAGACTTAAGGTTCCTATGCATAGATATTTAGATGGTCCAAGTTCATCGTGACGATATTTTTCTAAATATTTCAACAATTCGATAAAATCTCTATGGTCAGTGACCCCCGGTACACGCCCGTGAGGAATTTTTAGTGATTACTTAAACCATTCTAAAAGGGAAAATCGAACCTGTGGAAGGCTTTAGTTTCCACTATTAGGCCCCCTAGAAGGCAAATGTTCTTTACAATACCATTTTTTGACAAATAAAACATATTTTCAACATCCTCCGAGTTTGTGACCCAGGGTACACGAATGTGTATTAATTGTGAGATTTCTTAAAATCAAACTAAGGATTCCTCTTCTTGACCCCAAGTAGACTTAAGGTTACTAAGCATTGATTTCTAGAAAGTCGAATTTCATTTTGACGCCATTTTTCTTTAGAGTTCAACAATTCCTTAAAATCTCTATGTTTAGTGACACCCGGTACACACCTGTGAGGCATTTTTGGTGAATTTTTGAAATGTTTCTAAACTGGCAAAATCGAACCTGTGAAAGGCTTTAACTACCACTATTGGGCCCCCTGGGGGAATAATGTGCTTTACAGTCCTATTTTCTGAGAAATCAAACATATTTGAGAAAATCCTCCGAGTTAGTGAACCGGGGTACACGCCTGAGTGTAATTTTGGTGATTTCTTAAAATCAAAGTAAGGATGCCTCTTCTGGTTGCCAAGTGGACTTAAGGTTCCTAGGCATAAATATCTAGATGGTCAAAGTTCATTGTGACGTTATTTTTCTAAAGATTTCAACAATTCGATAAAATCTCTATGGTCAGTGACCCCCGGTGCACACCCGTAAGGCATTTTTAGTGATTACTTAAACCATTCTAAAAGGGAAAATCGAACCTGTGGAAGGCTTTAGTTCCCACTATTAGGCCCCCTGGGGGTCAAATGTGCTTTACAATACCATTTTTTGACAAATAAAACATATTTTCAAAATCCTCCGAGTTAGTGACCCGGGGTACATGCTTGTGTATTAATTGTGAGATTTCATAAAATCAAACTAAGGATTCTTCTTCTTGACCCCAAGTAGACTTAAGGTTACTAAGCATTGATTACTAGACATTCGAATTTCATTTTGACGCCATTTTTCTTTAGAGTTCAACAATTCCTTAAAATCTCTATGTTTAGTGACCCTAGATACACGCCCGTGAGGCATTTTCGGTGAATTTTTGAAATCTTTCTAAACTGGCAAAATCGAAGCTGTGAAAGAATTTAACTACCACTATTGGGAGCCTTGGGTTAATAATGTGCTTTACAGTCCTATTTTCCGAGAAATCAAACATAATTGAGAAAATCCTCCGAGTTAGTGAATCGGGGTACACGCCTGAGTGTAATTTTGGTGATTTCTTAAAATCAAACTAAGGATGCCTTTTGTTTGCCAAGTATACTTAAGGTTCCTATGCATATATATCTAGATGGTCCAAGTTCATTGTGACGCTATTTTTCTAAGGATTTCAACAATTCGATAAAATCTCTATGGTCAGTGACCCCCGGTACACGCCCGTGAGGCATTTTTAGTGATTACTTAAACCATTCTAAAAGGGAAAATCGAACCTGTGGAAGGCTTTAGTTTCCACTATTAGGCCCCTGGGGCTCAAATCTGCTTTACAATACCATTTTTGACAAATAAAACATATTTTGAAAATCCTCTGAGTTAGTGACCCGGGGTACACGTCTGTGTATTAATTGTGAGATTTCTTAAAATCAAACTAAGGATTCCTCTTATTGACCCCCAAGTAGACTTAAGGTTACTAAGCATTGATTTCTAGACAGTCGAATTTCATT
The DNA here is from genome assembly GCA_947645195.1 of Patellifolia procumbens. Lineage (NCBI taxonomy): Eukaryota > Viridiplantae > Streptophyta > Magnoliopsida > Caryophyllales > Amaranthaceae > Patellifolia > Patellifolia procumbens. The sequence continues at coordinate 1,761,539 of CANSGD010000763.1, read as the reverse complement.
TTGACGCCATTTTTCTTTAGAGTTCAACAATTCCTTAAAATCTCTATGTTTAGTGACCCCCGGTACACGCCCGTAAGGCATTTTTGATGAATTTTTGAAATCTTTCTAAACTGACAAAATCGAACCTGTGAAAGGCTTTAACTACCACTATTGGGCGCCCTGGGGGAATAATGTGCTTACCAGTCCTATTTTCTGAGAAATCAAACATATTTGAGAAAATCCTTCGAGTTAGTGAACCGGGGTACACGCCTGAGTGAAATTTTGGTGATTTGATGCCTCTTCTGGTTGCCAAGTAGACTTATGGTTCCTATGCATAAATATCTAGATGGTCCAAGTTCATTGTGACGCTATTTTTCTAAAGATTTTAACAATTCGATAAAATCTCTATGGTCAGTGACCCCTGGTACACGCCCGTGAGGCATTTCTAGTGATTACTAAAACCATTCTAAAAGGGAAAATCGAACCTGTGGAAGGCTTTAGTTTACACTATAAGGCCCTCTGGAATGCAAATGTGCTTTACAATACCCTTTTTTGACAAATAAAACATATTTTCAAAATCCTCCGAGTTAGTGACTCGAGGTACACGCCTGTGTATTAATTGTGAGATTTCTTAAAATCAAACTAAGGATTCCTCTTCTTGACCCCAAGTAGACTTAAGGTTACTAAGCATTGATTTCTAGATAGTGGAATTTCATTTTGACGCCATTTTTCTTTATAGTTCAACAATTCATTAAAATCTCAATGTTTAGTGACCCCCGGTACACGCCCGTGAGGCATTTTTGGTTAATATTTTAAATCTTTCTTAACTGGAAAAATTGAACCTGTGAAAGGCTTTAACTACCACTATTGGGCGCCCTTGGGGAATAATGTGCTTTACATTCCTATTTTCTGAGAAATCAAACATATTTGAGAAAATCCTCCGAGTTAGTGAACCGGGGTACACGCCTGAGTGGAATTTTGGTTGTTTCTTAAAATCAAACTAAGGATGCCTCTTCTGGTTGCCAAGTAGAGTTAAGGTTCCTATGCATAAATATGTAGATGGTCCAAGTCCATTGTGACACTATTTTTCTAAAGATTTCAATAATTCGATAAAATCTCTATGGTTAGTGACCCCCGGTACACGCCCATGAGGCATTTTTAGTGTTTACTTAAACCATTCTAAAAGGGAAAATCGAACCTGTGGAAGGCTTTAGTTTCCACTATTAGGGCCCCTCGGGGACAAATGTGCTTTACAATACCATTTTTTGACAAATAAAACATATTTTCAAAATCCTCCGAGTTAGTGACCCAGGGTACACGCCTGTGTATTAATTGTGACAGTTCGATAAAATCTTGATGTTCAGTGACCCCCGGTACAAGCCCGTGAGGCATTTTGAGTGATTACTTGAAACCATTCTAAAAGAGAAAATTGAACATGTGAAAGGCTTTAGGTGCCACTATTAGGCATCCTAGGGGTCAAATGTGCTTTACAGTACCATTTTTTGAGAAATAAAACATATTTTCAAAATCCTCCGAGTTAGTGAACCGTCGTACACGCCTGTGTATTCATTCTGAGAGTTCATTAAATCAAACTAAGGATTCCTCTTATTGACCCCAAGTAGACTTAAGGTTACTACGCATTGATTTCTAGACAGTCGAATTTCATTTTGACGCCATTTTTTCTTTAGAGTTCAACAATTGTTTAAAATTTGTATGTTTAGTGACCCCCATTACACGCCCGTGAGGCAATTTTGGTGAATTTTTTAAACCTTTCTAAAAAGGTAAAATAGAACTTGTTAAAGGCTTTAGTTTCCACTATTAGGCACCCTGGGGGTCAAATGTGCTTTACAGGTACCATTTTTATACAAATAAAACATATTTTAAAAATCCTCCGTGCTAGTGAACCGGGGTACACGCCTGTTTATTAATTATGAGATTTCTTAAAATCAAACTAAGGATTCCTATTCTTGACCCCAAGTAGACTTAAGGTTCCTAAGCATAGATTACTAGACAGTCGAATTTCATTTTGACGTCCTTTCTCTGTAGAGTTCAACAATTCTTTAAAATCTTTATGTTTAGTGACCCCCAGTACACGCTCGTGAGTCATTTATAGTGATTACTTAAACCATTATAAAAGGGAAAATCGAACCTGTGGAAGGCTTTAGTTTCCACTATTAGGCCCCTGGGGGTCAAATGTGCTTTACAATACCATTTTTTGACAAATAAAACATATTTTAAAAATCCTCTGAGTTAGTGACCTGGGGTACACGTCTGTGTATTAATTGTGAGATTTCTTAAAATTAAACAAAGGATTCCTCTTCTTGACCCCAAGTAGACTTAAGGTTACTCAGTATTGATGTCTAGACAGTCGAATTTCATTTTGACGCCATTTTTCTTTAGAGTTCAACAATTCTTTATGTTTAGTAACCCCCGGTACACGCCCGTGAGGCATTTTTGGTGAATTTTTTAAATCTTTCTAAACAGGAAAAATCGAACCTGTGAAAGGCTTTAACTACCACTATTGGGCGCCCTAGGCGAATAATGTGCTTTACAGTCCTATTTTCTGTGAAATCAAACATATTGTAGAAAATCCTCCGAGTTAGTGAATCGGGGTACACGCCTGACTGTAATTTTGGTGATTTCTTAAAATCAAACTAAGGATGCCTCTTCTGGTTGCCAAGTAGACTTATGGTTCCTATGCATAAATATTTAGATGGTCCAAGTCCATTGTGACGCTATTTTTCTTATGATTTCAATAATTCGATAAAATCTCTATGGTCAGTGACCCCCGGTACACGCCCGTGAGGCATTTTTTATGATTACTTAATCCATTCTAAAAGGGAAAATCGAACCCGTGGAAGACTCTAGTTTCCACTATTAGGCCCCCTGGGTGTCAAATGTGCTTTACAATACCATTTTTTGACAAATAAAACATATTTTAAAATCCTCCGAGTTAGTGATTCGGGGTACACGCCTGTGTATTAATTGTGAGATTTATTAAAATCAAACTAAGGATTCCTCTTCTTGACCCTAAGTAGACTTAAGGTTACTAAGCATTGATTTCTAAATAGTCGAATTTCATTTTGACGCCATTTTTCTTTAGAATTCAACAATTCCTTAAAAGCTCTATGTTTAGTGACCCCCGGTACCCGCCCGTGAGGCATTTTTGCTGAATTTTCGAAATCTTTCTAAACTGACAAAATCGAACCTGTGAAAGGCTTTAACTACCACTATTGGGCGCCCTGGGGGAATAATGTGCTTTACAGTCCTATTTTATGAGAAATCAAACATATTTGAGAAAATCCTCCGAGTTAGTGAACCGGGGTACACGCCTGAGTTAAATTTTGGTGATTTCCTAAAATCAAACTAAGGACGCCTCTTCTGGTTGCCAATTAGACTTAAGGTTCCTATGCATAAATATCTAGATGGTCCAAGTTCATTGTGACGCTATTTTTGTAAAGATTTCAACAATTCCATAAAATCTCTATGGTCAGTGACCCCCGGTACACGCCCGTGAGGCATTTTTAGTGATTACTAAAACCATTCTAAAAGGGAAAATCGAACCTGTGGAAGGCTTTAGTTTCCACTATTAGGCCCCCTGGAGGGCCAATGTGCTTTATAATACCACTTTTTGACAAATAAAACATATTTTCAAAATTCTCCGAGTTAGTGACCCGGGTACACGCCTGTGTATTAATTGTGAGATTTCTTAAAATAAAACTAAGGATTCCTCTTTTTGACCCCAAGTAGACTTAAGGTTACTAAGCATTGATTTCTAGATAGTCGAATTTCATTTTGACGCCATTTTTCTTTAGAGTTCAACAATACATTAAAATATCTATGTTTAGTGACCCCCGGTACACGCCCGTGAGGCATTTTTGGTGAATTTTTGAAATCTTTCTAAACTGGAAAAATCGAACCTGTGGATGGCTTTAACTACCACTATTGGGCGCCCTTGGGGAATAATGTGCTTTACATTCCTATTTTCTGAGAAATCAAACATATTTGGGAAAATCCTCCGAGTTAGTGAACCGGGGTACACGCCTAGGTGTAATTTTGGTCATTTCTTAAAATCAAACTAAGGATGCCTCTTCTGGTTGCCAAGTGGACTTTAGGTTCCTATGCATAAATATCTAGATGGTCCAAGTCCATTGTAACGCTATTTTTCTAAAGATTTCAATAATTCGATAAAATCTCTATGGTCAGTGACCCCCGGTACACGCCCGTAAGGCATTTTTAGTGGTTACATAAACCATTCTAAAAGGGAAAATCGAACCTGTGGAAGGCTTTAGTTTCCACTATTAGGACCCCTGGGGTCAAATGTGCTTTACAATACCATTTTTTGACAAATAAAACATATTTTCAAAATCCTCCGAGTTAGTGACCTGGGGTACACGCCTGTGTATTAATTGTGACAATTCGTTAAAATCTCTATGCTCAGTGACCCCCGGTACACGCCGGTGAGACATTTTTAGTGATTATTTGAAACCCTTCTAAAAGAGTAAATTAAACCTGTGGAAGGCTTTAGTTTCCACTATTAGGCAACATAGTGTTCAAATGTGCTTTACAGTATCCTTTTTTGACATATAAAACCTATTTTCAAAATCCTCTGAGTTAGTGAACCGGGGTACACGCCTGTGTATTAATTCTGAGATTTCATAAAATCAAACTAAGGATTCCTCTTCTTGACCCCAAGTAGACTTAAGGTTACTAAGCATTTGATTTCTAGACAGACGAATTTTATTTGGACGCCATTTTTCTGTAGAGTTCAACAATTCTTTAAAATCTGTATGTTTAGTGACCCCCAGTACACGTCCGTGAGAAATTTTTGGTGATTACTTGAAACCATTCCAAAAGAGAAAATTGAACTTGTGGAAGTCTTTAGTTTCCACTATTAGGCACCCTGGGGGTTAAATGTGCTTTACAGTACCATTTTTTGACAAACAAAAGATATTTTAAAAATCCTCCGAGTTAGTGAACCGGGGTACACGCCTGTGTATTAATTCTGAGATTTTTTAAAATCAAACTAAGGATTCCTTTTCTTGACCCCAAGTAGACTTAAGGTTCCTAAGCATTGATATCTGGACAGTCGAATTTCATTTTGACGCCCTTTTTCTGTAGAGTTCATCAATTCTTTAAAATCTTTATGTTTAGTGACCCCCGGTACACGCCCATGAGGCTTTTTTGGTGAATTTTTGAAATCATTATAAAAAGGAAAATTCGAACCTGTGGAAGACTTTAACTCCCACTACTGGGCGCCCTGGGGAAATAATGTGCTTTACAGTCCGAGTTAGTGAACTGGGGTACACACCTGAGTATAATATTGGTGATTTCTTAAAATCAAACTAAGGATGCATGTTTTGGTTGCCAATTAGACTTATGGTTCCTATGCATTGATATCTAGATGGTCCAAGTTCTTTGTGACTCTATTTTTCTAAAGATTTCAATAATTCGATAAAATCTCTAAGTTCAGTGAACACTGCTACACGCCCTTGAGGCATTTTTAGTGATTACCTGAAACCATTCTAAAAGGGAATATCGAACCCGTGGAAGGCTTTAGTTTCCACTATTAGGCAACCTAGGGTTCAAATGTGCTTTACATTATCATTTTTTGACAAATAAAACCTATTTTCAAAATCCTCCGAGTTAGTTCTGAGATTTCTTAAAATCAAACTAAGGATTCCTCTTCTTGACCCCAAGTAGACTTAAGGTTAATAAGCATTGAGTTCTAGATAGACGAATTTCATATTGACGCCATTTTTCTTTAATGTTCAACAATTCTTTAAAATCTGTATGTTTAGTGACCCCCGGTACACGCTCGTGAGGCATTTTTGGTTAATTTTTGAAACCTTTCTAAAAAGGCAAAATCGAACCTGTGATAGGCTTTAACTAGCACTATTGGGCGCCCGGGGGGAAGAATGTGCTTTACAGTCCTATTTTATGAGAAATCAGACATATTTTAAAAAATCTTCTGAGTTAGTGAACCGGGATACACGCCTGTGTATTAAATTTGGTGATTTCTTAAAATTAAATTAAGGATGCCTCTTATGGTTGCTAAGTATACTTAAGGTTCCTATGCATTTATATATAGATGGTACAAGTTCATTGTGACGCTATTTTTGTAAGGATTTCAACAATTCGATAAAATCTCTATGCTCAGTAACCCCCGGTACACGCCGGTGAGCCATTTTTTGTGATTACTTGAAACCCTTCTAAAAGAGATAATTGAACCTGTGGAAGGCTTTAGTTGCCACTATTAGGCACCCTGGGGGGTCAAATGTGCTTTACAGTACCATTTTTTTTAGCAAATAAAACATATTTTCAAAATCATCCGAGTTAGTGAACCAGGGTACACGCCTGTGTATTAATTCTGAGAGATCATAAAATCAAACTAAGGATTCCTCTTCTTGACCACAAGTAGACTTAAGGTTACTAAGCATTGATTTCTAGACAGTCGAATTTCATTTTGACGTCATTTTTCTTTCGAGTTCAACCATTCTTTAAAATCTGTATGTTTAGTGACTCCCGGTACACGCCCGTGAGGCATTTTTGGTTAATTTTGAAACCTTTCTAAAAAGGCAGAATCGAACCTGTGAAGGGCTTTACCTACCACTATTGGGCACCCTAGGGGAATAATATGCTATACAGTCCTATTTTCTGACAAATCAAACATATTTTAAGAAAATCCTCCGAGTTAGTGAGCGGGGTACACGCCTGAGTGTAATTTTGGTGGTTTCTTAAAATCGAACTAAGGATGCCTCTTCTGGTTGCCAAGTAGACTTAACGTTCCTATGTATTGATATCTAGATGGTCCAAGTTCATTGTGACGCTATTTTTCTAAACATTTCAACAATTTGATAAAATCTCTATGTTCAATGACCCCCGATACACGCCCGTGATGCATTTTTAGTGATTACTTGAAACCATTCTAAAAGGGAAAATCGGACCTGTTCAAGGCATTAGTTTCTACTATTAGGCACCCTGGGGGTCAAATGTGCTTTACAGTATAATTTTTTTATAAATAAAACATATTTTCAAAATCTTCCGAGTTAGTGAACCGGGGTACACGCCTGAGTATTAATTCTGAGATTTCATAAAATCAAACTAACGATTCCTCTTCTTGACCCCAAGTAGACTTAAGGTTACTAAGCATTGATTTCTAGATAGACCAATTTTATTTTGATGCCATTTTTCTTTAGATATCAACAATTCTTTAAAATCTTTATGTTTAGTGAGCCCCGGTGAGGCATTTTTGGTGAATTTTTAAAACCTTTCTAAAAAGGCAAAATCGAACCTGTGAAAGGCTTTAACTACTACTATTGGACGCCCTGGGGGAATAATGTGCTTTACAGTCCTATTTTCCGAGCATTCAAACATATTTTAAAAAAATCCTTCGAGTTAGTGAACCAGGGTACCCACCTGAGAGTAATTTTGGTGATTTCTTAAAATCATAGTAAGGATGCCTCTTCTGGTTGCCAAGTAGACTTAAGGTTCCTATGCATTGATTTCTAGATGGTCCAAGTTCATTGTGACGCTATTTTTCTAAAGATTTAAACATTTCGATAAAATCTCGATGTTCCGAGACCCCGGTACACGCCCGTGAGGCGTTTTTAGTGATTACTTGAAACCATTCTAAAAGGGAAAATCAAACTTGTGGAAGGCTTTAGTTTCCACTATTAGGCACCCTGGGGTAAAATGTGCTCTACAATACCATTTTTTGACCAATAAACATAGTTTCAAAATCCACCGAGTTAGTGAACTGGGGTACACGCCTGTGTATTAATTCTGACATTTCTTAAAATCATACTAAGGATTCCTCTTGTTGACCCCAAGTAGACTTATGGTTACTAAGCATTGATTTCTAGACAGTCGAATTTCATTTTGACGCCGTTTTTCTGTAGAGTTCAACAATTCTGCAAAATCTGTATGTTTAGTGACCCCCGGTACAAGCCCGTGAGGCATTTTTGGTTAATTTTTGAAACCTTTCTAAAAAGGCAAAATCGAACCTGTGAAGGGCTTTACCTACCACTATTGGGCACCCTAGGGGAATAATATGCTTTACAGTCCTATTTTCTGACAAATCAAACATATTTTAAAAAAATCCTCCGAGTTAGTGAACCGGGGTACACGCCTGAGTGTAATTTTGGTGGTTTCTTAAAATCGAACTAAGGATGCCTCTTCTGGTTGCCAAGTAGACTTAAGGTTCCTATGTATTGATATCTAGATGGTCTAAGTTCATTGTGACGCTATTTTTCTAAAGATTTCAACAATTTGATAAAATCTCTATGTTCAATGACCCCCGGTACACGCCCGTCGGGCGTTTTTAGTGATTACTTGAAACCATTCTAAAAGGGAAAATCGAACCTGTGGAATGCTTTAGTTTCAACTATTAGGCACCCTGGGGTCAAATGTTCTCTACTGTACCATTTTTTGACAAATAAAACATATTTTTAAAATCCATCGAGTTAGTGAACCGGGGTACACGCCTGTGTATTAATTCTGAGATTTCTTAAATCAAACTAAGGATTCCTCTTCTTGACCCCAAGGAGGCTTAAGGTTACTAAGCATTGATTTTTAGACAGTCGAATTTCCTTTTGACGCCATTTTTCTGTAGAGTTCAACAATTCTTTAAATCTCTATGTTTAGTGACCCCCGGTACACGCCCGTGAGGCATTTTTGGTGAATTTTTGAAACCTTTCTAAAAAGGCAAAATCGAACTGTGAAAGGCTTTAACTACCACTATTGGGCGCCCTGGTGGAATAATGTGCTTTACAGTCCTATTTTTTGAGAAAGCAAACATATTTTTAAAAAATCCTCCGAGTTAGTGAACTGGGGTACATGCCTGAGTGTATTTTTGGTGATTTCTTAAAATCAAACTAAGGATGCCTGTTCTGGTTGCCAAGTAGACTTAAGGTTCCTATGCATTGATATCTAGAAGGTCCAAGTTCAGTGTGACGCTATTTTTCTAAAGATTTTAACAATTCGATAAAATCTCTATGTTAAGTGACCCCGGTACACGCCCGTGAGGCGTTTTCAGTGATTACTTGAAACCATTCTAAAAGGGAAAATCGAACCTGTGGAAGGCTTTAATTTCCACTATTGGCACCCTGGGGTCAAATGTGCTCTACAGTACCATTTTTTGACAAATAAAACATATTTTCAAAATCCTCTGAGTTAGTGAACAGGGGTACACGCCTGTGTATTAATTCTTAGATTTCTTAAAATCATACTAAGGATTCCTCTTCTTGACCCCAAATAGACTTAAGGTTACTAAGCATTAGTTTCTAGACAATCGAATTTCCTTTTGACTACCTTTTTCTGTAGAGTTCAACAATTCTTTAAAATCTCTATGTTTAGTGACACCCAGTACACGCCCGTGAGGCATTTTTGTAAATTTTTGAAACGTTTCTAAAAATGAAAAATCAAACCTGCGAAAGGCTTTAACTACCACTATTGGGCGCCCTGGTGGAAGAATGTACTTTACAGTCCTATTTTATGAGAAATCAGACATATTTTAGAAAATCCCCCGAGTTAGTGAACTGGGGTACACGCCTCAGTATCAATTCTTAGATTTCGTAAATTCAAACTAAGGATTCCTCTTCTTGACCCCAAGTAGACTTAAGGTTACTAAGCATTGATTTCTAGACAGTCGAATTTCCTTCTGACACCCTTTTTCTTTAGAGTTCAACAATTCTTTTAAATCTCTATGTTTAGTGACCTTCGGTACACGCTCGTTAGGCATTTTTGGTGAATTTTTGAAACCTTTCTAAAAAGGCAAAATCGAACCTGTGAAAGGCTTTAACTACCACTATTGGGCGCCCTGGGGGAAGAATGTTCTTTACAGTCCTATTTATTGAGAAAGCAAACATATTTTAAAAAAATCCCCCGAGTTAGTGAACCAGGGTACACGCCTGAGTGTAATTTTGGTGATTTCTTATAATCAAACTAAGGATGCCTGTTCTGGTTGCCAAGTAGACTTAAGGTTCCTATGCATTGATATCTAGAAGGTCCAAGTTCAGTGTGACGCTATTTTTCTAAAGATTTTAACAATTCGATAAAATCTCTATGTTAAGTGACCCTCAGTACACGCCCGTGAGGTGTTTTTAGTGATTACTCGAAACCATTCTAAAAGGGAAAATCGAACATGTGGAAGGATTTAGTTTCCACTATTGGGCACCCTGGGGTCAAATGTGCTCTACAATGCCATTTTTTGACAAATAAAACATATTTACAAAATCCTCCGAGTTAGTGAACCGGGGTACACGCGTGTGTATTAATTCTGAGAGTTCTAAGGATTCCTCTTCTTGACCCCAAGTAGACTTAAGGTTACTAAGCATTGATTTCTAGACAATCGAATTTCCTTTTTACTCCCTTTTTGTGTAGAGTTCAACAATTCTTTAAAATCTCTACGTTTAGTGAGCCCGGTACACGCCCGTGAGGCATTTTTGGTGAATTTATGAAACCTTTCTAAAAAGGAAAAATCAAACCTGTGAATGGCTTTAACTATCACTATTGGGCGCCCTGGGGGAAGAATGTGCTTCACAATTCTATTTTTTGAGAAATCGAACATACTTTAAAAATCTTCCGAGTTAGTGAACTGGGGTACACGCCTGAGTATCAATTCTGAGATTTTGTAAATTCAAACTAAGGATTCCTCTTCTTGACCCCAAGTAGAAGTGGTTACTAAGCATTAATTTCTAGACAGAAGAATTTTATTTGGACGCAATTTTTCTTTAGAGTTCAACAATTCTTTAAAATCTTTATGTTTAGTTACCCCCGCTACAAGCCCGTGAGGCATTTTTGGTGAATTCTTAAAACCTTTCAAAAAAGGCCAAATCGAACCTGTGAAAGGCTTTAATTACCACTTTTGGGCGCCCTGGTGGAAGAATGTACTTTACAGTCCTTATTTCTGAGAAATCAGACATATTTTAGAAAATCCCCCGAGTTAGTGAACCGTGGTACATGCCTGAGTTTAAATTTGGTTATTTCTTAAAATTAAATTAAGGATGCCTCTTCTGGTTGCCAAGTAGACTTAAGCTTCCTATGCATTGATATCTAGATGGTCGAGGTTCATTGTAATGCTATTTTTCTAAAGATTTTTACAATTCGATAAAATCTTTATGTTTAGTGACCCCCGGTACACGCCTGTGAGGAATTTTAGGTGATTACTTGAAACCATTCTAAAAGGGAAAATCGAACATGTGGAAGCCTTTAGTTTCATCTATTAGGCAACCTGGGGGTAAAATGTGCTCTACAGTACCATTTTTGGACAAATAAAACATATTTTCAAAATCCTCCGAGTTAGTGAACAGGGGTACACGCCTGTATATTAATTATGAGATTTCTTAAAATTAAACCAAGGATTCCTCTTCTTGACCCCAAGTAGACTTAAGGTTACTAAGCATAGATTTCTAGACAGACGAATTTCATTTTGATGCCATTTTTCTTTAGAGTTCAACAATTCGTTAAAATCTTTGTGTTTAGTGACCCCCGGTACAAGCCAGTGAGGCATTTTTGAAAATTTTGAAACCTTTCTAAAAAGGTAAAATCTAACCTGTGAAAGGCTTTAACTACCACTATTAGGCGCCCTGCGGGAATAATGTGCTTTACAGTCCTATTTTCTTAGAAATCAAACATATTTTAAAAAATCCTTCGAGTTAGTGTACCGGGGTCCACGCCTGAGTGTAATTTTGGTGATTTCTTAAAATCAAACTAAGGATGCCTCTTCTAGTTGCCAAGTAGACTTAAGGTTCCAATGCATTGATATCAAGATGGTTAAAGTTCATTGTTACGCTATTTTTCTAAAGATTTCAACAATTCGATAAAATCTCTATGTTCAGTGAACCCCGGTACACGCCCGTGAGGCATTTTTAATGATTACTTGAAACCATTTTAAAAGGGAAAATTAAACCTGTGGAAGGCTTTAGTTTCAACTATTAGGCACCTTGGGGGTCAAATGTGCTTTACAGTACCATTTTTTGACAAATATAACATATTTTCAAAATCCTCCGACTTAGTGAACCAGGGTACACGCCTGTGTATTAATTCTGATATTTCATAAAATCAAACTAAGGATTCCTGTTCTTGACCCCAAGTATACTTAAGGTTACTAAGCATTGATTTCTAGACAATCGAATTTCATTTTGACCCCATTTTTCTATAGAGTTTAACAATTCTTTAAAATCCCTATGTTTAGTAACGCCCGGTACACGCACGTGAGGCATTTTTGGTTATTTTTGAAACCTTTTTCAAAAGGTAAAATCAAACCTGTGAAAGGCTTTAACTACCACTATTGGGCGCCTTGGGAGAAAAATGTGCTTTACAATCCTATTTTCGGAGAAATCAAACATATTTTAAAAAATCCTCCGAGTTAGTGAACCGGGGTACACACGTGAGTGTTATTTTGGTGATTTCTTAAATCAAACTAAGGATACCTCTTCTGGTTTCCAAGTAGACTTAAGGTTCCTATGCATTGATATCTAGATGGTCCAAGTTCATTGTGACGCTATTTTTCTAAAGATTTCAACAATTCGATAAACTCTCTATGTTTACTGAACCCCGGTACACACCCGTGAGGCATTTTTAGTGATTACTTAAAACCATTCTAAAAGGGAAAATCGAACTTGTGGAAGGCTTTAGTTTCCACTATTAGGCACCTTGGGGGTCATATGTGCTTTACAGTACCATTTTTTGACAAATAAAACATAATTTCAAAATCCTCCGAGTTAGTGAACCGGGGTACACGCCTGTGTATTAATTCTGAGATTTCATAAAATCAAACTAAGGATTCCTGTTCTTGACCCCAAGTAGATTTAAGATTACTAAGCATTGATTCCTAGACAGTCGAAGTTCCTTTTGACGCCCTTTTTCTGTAGAATTCAACAATTCTTTAAATCTCCATGTTTAGTGACCCCCGGTACACGCCCGTGAGGCATTTTTGGTGAATTTTAGAAACCTTTCTAAAAAGGCAAAAATGAACCTGCGAAAGACTTTAACTACCACTTTTGGGCGCCCTGGGGAAGAATGTGCTTTACAGTCCTATTCTTTTAAAAAGCAAAAATATTTTAAAAAAATCCTCCGAGTTAGTGAACCGGGGTACACGCTTGAGTTTAAATTTGGTGATTTCTTAAAATTAAATTAAGGATGCCTGTTCGGGTTGCCAAGTAGACTTAAGGTTCCTATGCATTTATAGCTAGATGGTAGAAGTTCATTGTGACGGTATTTTTCTAAAGATTACAACAATTCGATAAAATCTCTATGGTCAGTGACCCCCGGTACACGCCCGTGAGGCATTTTTAGTGATTACTTGAAACCATTCTAAAAGGGAAAATTGAACCTATGCAAGGCTTTAGTTTCCACTATTAGGCACCCTGGGGGTCAAATATGCTTTACAGTATAATTTTTTAACAAATAAACATATTTTCAAAATCTTCCGAGTTAGTGAACCGTGGTACACGCCTGAGTATTAATCCTATGATTTCATAAAATCAAACTAAGGATTCCTCTTCTTGACCCCAAGTAGACGCAAGGTTACTAAGCATTGATTTCTAGACAGACGGATTTTATTTTGACACCATTGTTCTTTAGAGTTCAACAATTCTTTAAAATCTTTATGTTTAGTTACCCCCGGTACACGCCTGTGAGGAATTTTTGGTGAAGTTTTAAAACCTTTCTAAAAAGGCAAAATCGAACCTGTGAAAGGCCTTAACTACCACTATTGGGCGCCATGGGCGAATAATGTGATTTACAGTCCTATTTTAGGAGGATTCAAACATATTTTAAAAACAATCCTCCGAGTTAGTGAACCGGGGTACACACCTGAGTGTAATTTTGGTGATTTCTTTAAACCATATTTTGGATGCCTCTTCTGAATTCCAAGTAAACTTAAGGTTGCTATGCATTAAAATCTAAATGGTCAAGTTCATTGTGACACTATTATTCTAAAGATTTTAACCATTCGATAAAATCTCTGTGTTCAGTGACCCCTGGTACACGCCCGTGAGGCGTTTTTAGTAATTACTTGAAACCATTTTAAAAGGGAAAACTGAACCTGTGGAAGGCTTTGGTTTCCACTATTGGGCACCAAAGGGCTAATGTGCTCTACAGTACCATTTTTTGACAAATAAAACATATTTTCAAAATCCTCCGAGTTAATGAACCGGGGTACACGCCTGTGTATTAATTCTTAGATTTCTTAAAATCAAACTAAGGATTCCTCTTCTTGACCCCAAGTAGACTTAAGGTTACTAAACATTGATTTCTAGACAGTAGAATTTCCTTTTGACACCCTTTTTCTGTAGAATTCAACAATTCTTTAAAATCTCTATGTTTAGTGACCCCGGTACACGCCCGTGAGGCATTTTTGGTGAATTTTTGAAACCTTTCTAATAAGGAAAAATCGAACCTGTGAAAGGCTTTAACTACCACTATTGGGCGCCCTTGGGGAAGAATGTGCTTTACAATCCTATTTTTTGAGAAAGTAAACATATTTTTAAAAAATCCTCCGAGTTAATGAACCAGGGTACACGCCTGAGTGTAATTTTGGTGATTTCTTAAAATCAAACTAAGGATACTTGTTCTGGTTGCCAAGCAGACTTAAGTTCCTATGCAATGATATCTAGAAGGTCCATGTTCATTGTGACGCTATTTTTCTAAAGATTTCAACAATTCGATAAAATCGCTATGTTAAGTGACCCCCGGTACACGCCCGTGAGGCGTTTTAGTGATAACTTGAAACCATTCTAAAAGGGAAAATCAAACCTGTGGAAGGCTTTAAATTCCACTATTGGGCACCCTGGGGTCAAATGTGCTCTACCATACCATTTTTTGACAAATAAAACATATTTTCAAAATCCTCTGAGTTAGTGAACCGAGGTACACCCCTGTGTATTAATTCTGAGGTTTCTTAAAATCATACTAAGGATTCCTCTTCTTTACCCCAAGTTGACTTAAGGTTACTAAGCATTGATTTCTAGACAATCGAATTTCCTTTTGACGCCCTTTTTCTGTAGAGTTCAACAATTCTTTAAAATCTCTGTGTTTAGTGACCCCCGGTACACGCCCGTGATGCATTTTTGGTGAATTTTTGAAACCATTCTAAAAAGGAAAAATCTAACCTTTGAAAGGCTTTAACTACCAGTATTGGGCGCCCTCGTGGAAGAATGTGCTTTACAGTCCTATTTTCTTAAAAATCAGACATACTTCAAAAAATTCTCAGAGTTAGTGAACCGGGGTACACGCCTGAGTTTAAATTTGTTGATTTCTTAAAATTAAACTAATGATGTCTCTTTTGGTAACCAAGTAGACTTAAGGTTTCTATGCATTGATATGTAGATGGTCGAAGTTCATTGTGACGCTATGTATCTAAATATTTCAACAATTCAATAAAATCTCTATGTTCAGTGACCCCCGGTACACGCCCGTGAGGCAATTTAGTGATTACTTGAAACCATTCTAAAAGAGAAAATTCAACCTGTGGAGGGCTTTAGTTTCCACTATTAGGCCCCATGGAGGTCAAATGTGCTTTACAGTACAATTTTTTGAAAAATAAAACATCTTTGCAAAATCCTCCGAGTTAGTGAATCGGGGTACACGCCTAAGTATTAATCCTGAGATTTCTTAAAATAAAACTAAGGATTCCTCTTCATTTCCCCAAGTAGACTTAAGGTTCCTAAGCATTGTTTTGCGGACAGTCGAATTTCATTTTGACGCTCTTTTTCTGTAGAGTTCAACAATTCTTTAAAATCTCTATGTTTAGTGACCCCCGGTACACGCCTGTGAGGCATTTTTGGTGAATTTTTGAAATCATTCTAAAAAGGCAAAATCGAACCTTTGGAAGGCTTATACTTCCACTATTGGGCGCCATGGGGGAATAATGTGCTTTACTATCCTTTTTTCTGAGACATCAAACATATTTTTAAAAATCCTCCGAGTTAGTGAACTAGGGTACACGCCCGAGTGTAATTTCGGTGATTTCTTAAAATCAAACTAAGGATGCCTATTCTGGTTGCCAAGTAGACTTAAGGTTCCTCTGCATTTAAAAATAGATGGTCCAAGTTCATTGTGACACCATTTTTCTAAAGATTTCAACAATTCTATAAAATCTCTATGTTTAGTGACCACCCGGTACACGCCCGTGACGCATTTTTGGTGAATATTTGAAACCATTCTAAAAGGGATACTCGAACCTGTGGAAGGCTTTAATTTTCACTATTGGGTTACCTTGGGGTCAAATGTGCTTTACAGGACCATTTTCTGAGAAATCAAATATATTTTCAAAAATCCTCCGAGTTAGTGAACCGAGGTACACGCCAGAGTATTAATTCAGAGATTTATTAAAATCAAAATAAGGAGGCCTCTTGGGGACCCTAAGTAGACTTAAGGTTCCTAATCATTGATTTCTAGACAGTCGAATTTCAATTTGACGCCATTTTTCTTAGAGTTCAACAATTCTTTAAAATCTCTATATTCTGTGACCCTCGGTAGACGCTTGTGAGGCCTTTTTTAGGGAATAATTGAAACCATTCGAAAAAGGAAAAATCGAACCTGTGGAAGGCTTAAAATTCCACTATTGGGCGCCCTAGGGGAATAATGTGCTCTATACTGCTGTTTTCTCATAAATTTAACATATTTTCAAAAATCCTCCAAGTTAGTGAACCGGGGTAGACGGCCAAGTGTTATTTCGGAGATTTCTTAAAATCAAACTAAGGATGTCTCTTCTGGTCCCCAAGTAGATTTAAGGTTCCGATGCTTTGATATCAAGATGGTCGAAGATCATTGCGACGCCATTTCTCTAAAGATTTCAACAATTTTTTGAATTCTCTATGTTCAGTGACCCCTGGTACACGCTCGCGGGGCATTTTTGGTAAATATTTGAAACCATTCTAAAAAGGCAAAATCGAACCTTTGAAAGGCTTATACTTCCACTATTAGGCGCCCTGGGGGAATAATGGGCTTTACAATCCTATTTTCTAAGACATCAAACATATTTTAAAAAATCCCCCGAGTTAGTGAACCGGGGTACACGCCTGAGTGTAATTTCGGTGATTTCTTAAAATCAAACTAAGTATGCCTATTCTGGTTGCCAACTAGACTTAAGATTCCTATGAATTTACATCTAGATGGTCCAAGTTCATTGTGACGCCATTTTTCTAATGATTTCAAAAATTCTAGAAAATCTCTATGTTTAGTGACCGCCGGTACACGCCCGTGAGGCATTTTTGGTGAATATTTGAAACCATTCTAAAAGGGATAATCGAATATGTGGAAGGCTTTTGTTTCAACTATTTGGAAACCTTGGGGTCAAATGTGCTTTACAATCCCATTTTCTGAGAAATCAAACATATTTTCAAAAATCCTCGAAGTTAGTGAACCGGGGTACACGCCTGAGTATCAATTCAGAGATTTATTAAAATCAAACTAAGGAGGCGTCTTGTGGACCTTAAGTAGATTTATGATTCCTAAGCTTTCCTTTCTAGATAGTCGAATTTCATTTTGACGCCATTTTTCTTAAGAGTTGAACAATTCATTAAAATCTCTATGTTTAGTGACCCCCCGCTACACGCCCGTGAGGGGTTTTTGGGAAATATTTGAAACCATTCGAAAAAGGCAAAATCGAACATCAGGAAGGCTTTAGCTTCCACTATTGGGTGCCCTAGGGGAATAATGTGCTTTAAAGTCCTATTTTCTTAGTAATCAAATATATTTTCAAAAATCCTCCGAGTTACTGAACCGGGGTACACGTCTAAGTGATATTTCAGAGATTTCTTAAAATCAAACTAAGGATACCTCTTCTGGTTCCCAAATAGACTTAAGGTTCCTAATCATTGATATCTAGATGGTCGAAGTTCATTTTGATGCCATTTTTCAATAGATTTCAACAATATTTTGAAATCTCTATGTTCAGTGACCCTCGGTACACGCTCGCGGGGAATTTTTGGTGAATATTTGAAACCATTCTAAAAAGGAAAAATCGAACATTTGGAAGTCCTATACTTCCACTATTGGGCTCCCTGTGGGAATAATGTGCTTTACAATCCTATTTTCTGAGACATCAAACATATTTTAAAAACTCCTCCGAGTTAGTGTACCGGGGTACACGCCTGAGTGTAATTTCGGTGATTTCTTAAAATCAAACTAAGGATGCCCATTATGGTTGCCTAGTAGACTTAAGGCTCCTATTCATTTATATCTAGATTGTCCAAGTTCATTGCGACACCATTTTTTAAAGATTTCAACAATTCTGTAAAATTTTTATGTTCAGTGACCCCTGTTACACGCCCGTGAGGCATTTTTGGTGAATATTTGCAACAATTCTAAACTGGAAAATCGAACCTGTTGAAGGCTTTAGTTTCCACTTTAGGGAAACCTAGGGGTCAAATGTGCTTTATGGTACCATTTTTTGACAAATCAAACATATTTTCAAAAATCCTTGGAGTTAATGAACCGGGGTACACGCCCGATTGTTAATTCGGAGATTTCTTAAAATCAAACTAAGGATGCCTCTTATGGTTGCCACGTAGATTTAAGGTTCCTATGCTTTGATATCTAGACGGTCGAAGTTCATTGTGAACCCATTTTTCTAAAGATTTCAATAATTCTTTAAAATCTCGATGTTAAGTGACCCCCGATACACTACAATGAGGTATTTTTGGTGAATATCTGAAACCATTCAAAAAGGGATAATTGAACCTGTGGAAGGTTTAAGTTACCACTATTGGGTTACCTTGGGGTCAAATGTGCTTTACAGTGCCACTTTTTTAGAAATCAAACATATTTTCAAAAATCCTCCGAGTAAGTGAACCGGGGTACACGCCTGAGTATTAATTCAGAGATTTCTTAATATCAAACTAAGCAGGCCTCTTGTGGACCCCAAGTAGACGTAAGGTCCCTAAGAATTGATTTCTAGACAGTCGAAATTCAGTTTGATGCCATTTTTCTTAAGAATTCAACAATTCTTTAAAATCTCTATGTTTAGTGACCCCCGGTACACGCTCTTGAGGTATTTTGTTGAATTTGTTTGAAACCATTCCAAAAAAGCAAAATCGAACTTGTGGTAGTCTTTCACTTCCACTATTGGGGTCACTAGGGAATAATGTGCGTTAAAGTCCTATTTTCTGAGAAATCAAATATATTTTCTAAAATCCTCCGAGTTAGTGAACCGGGGTACACGCCTAAGTGATATTTCGGAGATTTTTTAAAATCAAAATAAGGATGCCTCATCTTGTCCCCAAGTAGACGTAAGGTTCCTATGCATTGATATCTAGATGGTCGAAGTTCATTTTTCTAAAGATTTCAATAATTTTTTGAAATCTCTATATTTAGTGACCCCCGGTATACGCTCGTGGGGCATTTTTGGTGAATATTTGAAACCATTCTACAACAACAACAGCAACTAAGCCTTATTCCTAGAGTGATTTGGGGTCGGCTAACATGAATCGTCAACTGAAACCATTGGCAAAGGAGATGGCATCGACAAGAGTGATAAAAAGTTTTTAAAAGGGTTTAAGTTTAAAGAATTTTTAAAAACAGTTTTTGCAAACAAGGTTTACACCAAAAGTTTAAAAAGAGATTTTCAAAAGGTTTTAGTACCAACACAATTGAGAAAAACAAATAAATACAGTTTTCACACCCCTTCCTCCACATGGATACTTCCCCTCCACCCACTTCTATCCAACTCCATGCTCTCTCAATGCCAAGTAGCCTCATATCACTTTCAATAATTGGGTAAAATAGAACCTTTGGAAGGCTTAAACTTCCATTACTGGGCGCCCTCGGGGAATAATGTGCTTTATAATCCTATTTTCTGAGACATCAAACATATTTTAAAAAATCCTCCGAGTTAGTGAACCGGGGTACATACCTGAGTGTAATTTTGGTGATTTCTTAAAATCAAACTAAGGATGCCTATTCTGGTTGCCAAGTAGACTTAAGGTACCTCTGCATTTAAAACTAGATGGTCCAAGTTCATTGTGACGCCATTTTTCTAAAGATTTCAACAATTCTATAAAATCTCTATGTTTAGTGACCCCCAATACACGCCCATGACGCATTTTTGGTGAATATTTGAAACCATTCTAAAAGGGATAATCGAACCTGTGGAAGGCTTTAGTTTCCACTATTGGGTTACCTTGGGGTAAAATGTGCTTTACAAGGCCATTTTCTGAGAAATCAAACATATTGTCAAAAATCATACAAGTTAATGAACCGAGGTACACGCCTGAGTATTAATTCGGAGAATAGTTCCAAAAGTCTAGCACCAGTTCGTATGGCACTTTCTTGCCCTGCCCCACTCCCACCGCCTCTTCCGAAAAGACAACCTCGTAAATAAAGATAAGGAGGCCTCTTGGGGACCCCAAGTACACTTTAGGTTGCTATGCATTGATTTCTAGACAATAGAATTTCAATTTGATGCCATTTTTCTTAGAGTTCAACAATTCTTTAAAATCTCTATGTTCAGTGACCCCGGTAGACGCCCGTGAGGCCTTTTTATAATATTTGAAACCATTCTAAAACGGCAAAATCGAACCTGTGCAAGGCGTTAACTTCCACTATTGGGCGCCCTAGGGGAATAATGTTCACTATAGTGCTATTTTGTCATAAATTTAACATATGTTAAAAAATCCTCCACGTTAGTGAACCGGAATACACAACCAAGTGTTATTTTGGAGATTTCTTAAAATCAAACTAAGGATGCCTCTTCTGGTCCCCAAGTAGACTTAAGAGTCCGATGCATTGATATCTAGATGGTCGAAGTTCATTGTGAAGCCATTTTTCTAAAGATTTCAACAATTTTTTGAATTCTCTATGTTCAGTGACCCCCGGTACACGCTCGCGGGGCATTTTTGGTGAATATTTGAAACCATTCTAAAAAGGAAAAATCGAACCTTTGGTAGGCTTATACTTCCACTATTGGGAGCCCTAGAGGAATAATGTGCTTTACAATCTTATTTTTTGAGACACCAAACATATTTTAAAAATCCCCCGAGTTAGTGAACCGGGGTACACGCCTGAGTGTAATTTCGGTGATTTCTTAAAATTATACCAAGGATGCCTATTCTGGTTGCCAACTAGACTTAAGGTTCCTATGCATTTATATCTAGATGGTCCAAGTTCATTGTGACGCCATTTTTCTAAAGATCTCAACAATTCCATAAATTCTCTATGTTTAGTGACAGCCGTTACACGCCCGTGAGGCATTTTTTGTGAATATTTGAAACCATTCGAAAAGGGATAATCGAACCTGTCGAAGGCTTTTGTTTCCACTATTTGGTTACCTTGGGGTCAAATGTGCTTTACAATGCCATCATTTGAGAAATCAAACATTTTTTAAAAAATCCTCGGAGTTAGTGAACAGGGGTACACGCCTTAGTATTAATTCAGAGATTTATTAAAATCAAACTAAGGAGGTCTCTTGTGGACCCTAAGTAGATTTAAGGTTCCTAAGCTTTGTTTTCTAGACAGTCTAATTTCATTTTGACGCCATTTTTCTTAAGAGTTCAACAATTCATTAAAATCTCTATGTTTAGTGACCCACGCTACACGCCCGTGAGGCTTTTTGGGGAACATTTGAAACCATTCTAAAAAGGCAAAATCGAACCTGTGGAAGGCTTTAGCTTCCACTATTGAGCGCCCTAGGGGAATAATGCGCTTTAAAGTCCTATTTTCTGAGAAATCAAATATAATTTCAAAAAATCCTCCGAGTTACTGAATTGGGGTACACGCTTAAGTGATATTTCAGGGATTTCTTAAAATCAAACTAAGGATGCCTCTTTTGTTCCCCAAGTAGACTTAAGGTTCCTAATCATTGAAATCTAGATGGTCGAAGTTCATTGTGATGCCATTTTTCTAAAGATTTCAACAATTTTTTGAAATCTCTATGTTCAGTGACCCCCGGTACACGCTCGCGGGGCATTTTTGGTGAATATTTGAAACCATTCTAAAAAGGAATAATTGAACCTTTGGAAGGCTTATACTTCCACTATTGGGCGCCCTGGGGGAATAAAGTGCTTTACAATCCTATTTTCTGAGACATCAAACATATTTTAAAAAATCCTCCGAGTTAGTGAACCGGGGTACACGCCTGAGTGCAATTTCGGTGATTTCTTAAAATCAAACTAAGGATGCCTATTCTGGTTTCCAAGTAGACTCAAGGTTCCTATTCATTTATATCTAAATGGTCCAAGTTCATTGTGACGCCATTTTTCTAAAGATTTCAACAATTCTATAAATCTCTATGTTTAGTGACCCCCGGTACACGCCCGTGAGGCATTTTTGGTGAATATTTGAAACCATTCTAAAAGGGATAATCGAACCTGTGGAAGGCTTTTGTTTCCACTATTTGGTTACCTTGGGGTCAAATGTGCTTTACAATGCCGTTTTCTGAGAAATCAAACATATTTTCAAAAATTCTCGGAGTTAGTGAACCGGGGTATACGCCTGAGTATTTATTCGGTGATTTATTAAAATCAAACTAAGGAGGCCTCTTGTGGACCATAAGTAGATTTAAGATTCCTACGCTTTGATTTCTAGACAGTCGAATTTCATTTTGACGCCATTTTTCTTAAGAGTTGAACAATTCATTAAAATCTCTATGTTTAGTGACCCCCGCTGCACGCCCGTGAGGAGTTTTTGGGGAATATTTGAAACCATTCTAAAAAGGCAAAAACGAACCTGTGGAAGGCTTTAACTTCCACTATTGGGCGCCCTAGGGGAATAATGTGCTTTACAGTCCTATTTTCTGAGAAATCAAATATATTTTCAATAATCCTCCGAGTTAGTGAACTGGGGTTGACAGGCTAAAGTCATATCACCTTTTCAAAAATAATTCTTGCAGTCCTCTAACAATGGTAGTCAATGGAAGCTGGGTCGAATCCGCAGGGAGACGGAGTTTCTAAATTAATATTCAACAAACTAACTACTTCAGATGAAATCAGAGAAGATTAACTGAAATAATAATTAAACTAAGGAACACGAGAATTAAACTGAGGATTTAACTATGGAATAAAAGCCTAGGGTATTAGGTCGGTCCACCATGCTTATACAAATCAAATAGGGTCAACCACTATCAAAACCTAAGTCATGATTCTTGGGATTAGAGCACGTGCTGAGCTTCGGTTAAGTCTCAACACTCATAGTTCAACATACGCCGCATGTTCACTAACGTAATCAGAACTACTGATCTGTGCAAACAACTATTAACTACAAGTAATCAATGAAATTGGCCAATAAAATTAATCACTAATTAAGAACAAACCACATCACAATCACTCTAATCAAGCCCTAGAAATCGATAGGAATCTAAACAACAATTATGGTATAAACATGGCTTTCCTATCTAACACCCTAGAAAGAGAACTACTCAGACATGATCGAATTGACAATAACAAAACTAATTGAAAACCCTAATAATTGCATCATGAACTAATAGAATAATCAACAATTAAACTAGAACAATTAAGAGATAATAACAAAGCAATAAGAAAGAAGATTACCCATTTGACAAAAAGCAATAACTTTAATTGAATTGAATCAAGGTTCGATCTCCTCTACAATGGAAACTAATGAAAACTCACTTTAAGAGCTCTCTAATTCTTCAAGATAATGAAATATACATGTAAAAATAACCTAAAAAGTATTTAAAGTCCTCTAAGAAAACAATAAGATAGAATAGGAAAAGACGCAAATCGCGTCCTCCGTGTCTTCCACCCGATCGGGCACAGGGCCGCTCGATCGGGCCTGGGAACAATAATCAAGCAGCAGCAACAATGTGTGCACCCGATGAGATCGGGCGATGAGTACCCGATCGGGGCCGCAACATCTGCACCCGAGTGGGCAAGGCTGCCCGATGACATCGGGCGAAGCTTGGCTCCAGCAGTGTAACAACCAGCATAAATGGCTAAGTATATGTTCGCCCGATGGGATCGGGCAAGGCCGCCCGATCGGGCGGAAAATCTGAAGTTTTCGTGCTAGAAGATCGAACCCAATCGGGCGGTGGTTGCCCGACCCGATCGGGCAGAGCCATTCTCTGGCTAGCTTCATACTTGGCCTCAGATGCCAAGTATCTTCAACAATCCTTCTTCAAAGGGGGCTCGAATGCAACCTCGAGACCGCCTACATGCCTCATAACCTTCCACTATAGTTTTAGTGTTGAATTGCAGGTTTTATGGAGTTTTCTCCTTATTCCCGAGCCATTTGGAAGCAACCACGGCTTTACGAGATGTTACGAGGCACGTAGAATGGCTCACGAGCTTTATGGGTAGTTTAGGAGGTCCCAAGACCCCTAAACGTGAAGTTTAGAAAGCCAAAGAGTCAAAAAGGAGGTTTCCGTACACTGATCGGGCAAAAATGGCCCGATCGGAAGAAGGAATTATGATCGGGTACTGAAGTTGCGGACCAGATCGGGCAAGCGTTGCCCGACCGGATCGGGCGAGAAGACAAGTGCCCAGACCCGATCGGGTGTATCCTGCCCGACCCGATCGGGTCGGATGCTCAATGGTCTCATTGTGCAGCTGCGGACGAGGAGAAACTGCTGGGCCATAATGCTTCCAGGCCCTATCGGGTGGATGCCTCGGGCCCGATCGGGTGGGTCGCATTTCAATAAGCTAGATTGTTGGGCTGCTGCCAGGACCACGAGAAACAAAAGGGGCTCATTGGTATTTGACCCGATCGGGTATTGTGCTCGGGCCCGATCGGGTCTGGCACCTTTTCACGCGGATTTCGACTTTTGTTTCTCATTTTAATTAGACTTGGGGGTATTATAAATACCTTTTTCCTCATTATTTAGAGACATCATTATTCATCCCTTTTACTAGTTTAGACTCTAGTTTATTCTTCATTGTTCTTAGCTTAGTTTAAACACTTAGATTAGTTCGCTTTGAAGCAAAGACTATCCCCGTGTCTCTCTTCCATGTTCTGTAATTTGAAGGGCCACTCAGCTTTTCAGGTATGGTTCCAGTATGAGGACCATCTGAAGGATGCAAGTAGAGAGGGTTCATCATATCTGCCAGCCTTGGAAACTTCATTTAATGAATTTACTAAAATGCCCTGAAATCCATGTAGTTAGCATTAGCTCATACCAGATAAAGGTGAAAACCACTAATAAAATAATAAGAAAGGAGCTACTTTTAAAAGGAGAACCCTGTTTCGACTAATGAGAGTAGTTAGCTCAACATCCTCACTATCAGCAGTATCCTCAATAGCTGGTAATACAGAAAGAAGATCGGATCTAGCTATCCCGTACATACAACCCTCACTAACTAACTTCCTGCTTTAGAGATTGAGGGAGAGCAGAACCACTTGCCCGCGGGAACATTAAGCAACATCTCTTGAACTATCTCTCTTCTTTTAGAGGTTCACAACATTTTAGTAAGGACTTTTAGCCTTCTTACCTAAGAAGAAGAGCCACTCGAGGATAGGAAGGCAGATGAGAAAGAAGAAGTTCTCGTCTATTAGCAGACAATCGGATCTATTGCCATTAAAAAAAAATGGAATAGATGGAACAAATAAGTAAATAAGAATGATCTTTATTCGATTAATGATAAGAATCTTAGATGAAGTGTTTAAGGGAAGTAGCTTGGAATGCGGCTAGCTCAGCTAGTTTACTTACTTCTTTGTACTCCCATCTGAAACACTACTTGAAAGTCCATATTCAACTCAAAGAAGAAGGAAGCTACCTAGCTCCTTTACCCTAACTACTTAAACGAAAAAATCTCCCACTTCTCCTACGCACTACCATGCTCTAACTCCAGTTTAGAGAAAGCTAAGCTTCCTTACTTATTCAAGTAAGCAAATAGGAATTACCTTACTTGTTTCAAGTAAGTGAATTGCATTACCTTAGAATCAAAGAGCCAGATGCGTGGACTATTATAAAAATAGCTACGGCTTATCAAGGTTATTCCATATACTTTCCAGCATTTAAAGGTGATTGAACCTGTTCCGATTTCAATAAAAGTTCCTGCTTTCTGTCAATTGGTATTCTTCTTTGCCCTAATCTCTTTTATTATTCTCAATTGCTTAGTTTATTTATTCAATTATTCATGATGCAATTATTAGGGTTTTATATTAGTTTTGTTGTTGTTAATTTGATTATGAGTGAGTAGTTCCATTTCTAGGGATTTAGAGAGGGAAGCCATGTTTATAACATGATTATTTGAATTACTATTAGTTTTTAGGGTTTGATGAGATAGGTTATGGTGTGATTTGGTTTTATTGAGTAATTAACGTTATTGCGCAGTTTCTTTGATTACTTGAGGTTAATAATCGTTTGCACAGATCCGTCTTACTTTTAGAGGCCTAGTACACACCAGTAATTCTGATTATGTTTGTGAACGTGCTGCATATGTTGAATTATGGACGTTGAGACTTAACCATAGCTTGACACGTGTTCTAATCTATCGATTCTCGACCTAGGTTCTGATAGTTGTTTGATCCTTTGATTGGTATAAGCATGGTGGACCGAACTAATTCCCTAGACCTTTAATTCATAGTTAAATTCCGATCTTTATATTGCTTTCTAGTAGTTAATTATTAGTTCAGCTGAATTCTATCTGATTTTTGTCTGAAGTAGCTTTTTAGCTGAATTTTAACTTAGAACTCCGTCTCTCTGTGGATTCGACCCTACTTCCCTTGACTACCATTGTTAGAGGACTTAGGTTTATCTTTGATTAGGTGATACGACTTTAGCCTATCAAATTTTGGACCGAACTAATTCCCTAGACCTTTAATTCATAGTTAAATTCCGATCTTTATATTGCTTTCTAGTAGTTAATTATTAGTTCAGCTGAATTCTATCTGATTTTTGTCTGAAGTAGCTTTTTAGCTGAATTTTAACTTAGAACTCCGTCTCTCTGTGGATTCGACCCTACTTCCCTTGGCTACCATTGTTAGAGGACTTAGGTTTATCTTTGATTAGGTGATACGACTTTAGCCTATCAAATTTTGGCGCCGTTGCCGGGGAGACGACTAGTTTTCTAAGTTTTTCTTTGATTATTTGGTCTACTTCTCTATGCCTCGTTGGAACTTCATCGTTCCAATTGAGGTATGTTTTACTACTTCTTTTTGTTTCTTTTGTATGCCCAGGTCTCAAAGAAACGGTTCCCCCATTCCAGCGGATCCCGATCTTACTAGGACAATCAGGCGGATCCGAAAGAAAAATAAGAAAGAAAGGCAGCCTGTTCAGCTGAACACCTCTGGAACAGACACCTTGAGTTCAGTCATGTCAAAGTCACTGAAGTCATATGGGGTGCCCAACCCAGATGGTCTCTCCACTGGACCTACTATGCCCACCATTGCCGCGGCAAATTTTGAAATTAAGCCTGGACTCATCAGCATGGTCCAGCAAAATCAGTTTGGTGGGCATCCTACTGAAGATCCGGCAAATCATCTGCAACGGTTTCAACAACTTTGTTGAACCGTTAAACATGCCGGCGTCACTCCAGATCAACTTAAAGTCATGTTGTTCGAGTTATCATTGAGAGATAGAGCCCAGAAATGGTTGAACGATGTGAAGGAAACTGAATGGAGTGAGATTTCTGCTGCGTTTCTGAGAGAGTATTATCCACCTACAAAAACGGCAGAAATCAGAAACAAGCTAGCCACGTTTTCCCAAGAGCCTGATGAAACATTACGGGAAGCGTGGGCTAGGTTTAGGGATTTACAGAGAGAGTGTCCACACCACAACATGGACAAATGGTTCTTGACGCAGACATTTTACAATGGTCTGCAGCCTCAGACGAAGAGTATTGTTGATTCGTCTGTAGGAGGAGTTTTGCTAAAGATTTCAACAATTTTTTGAAATCTCTATGTTTAGTGACCCCCGGTACACGCTCGCGTTGCATTTTTGGTGAATATTTGAAACCATTCTAAAAAGGAAAAATCGAACTTATGGAAGACTTTACTTTCCACTATTGGGCGCCCTAGGGGAGTAATGTGCTTTATAGTGCTATTTTCTCATAAATTTAACGTATTTTCAAAAATCCTCCAAGTTAGTGAACCGGGATACACGCCCAAATGTTATTTCAGAGATTTGTTAAAATCAAACTAAAGATGCCTCTTCTGGTCCTCAAGTAGACTTAAGGTTCCTATGCATTGATCTATAAATGGTCGAAGTTCATTGTGACGCCATTTTTCCAAAGATTTCAACAATTTTTGAAATCTTTATGTTCAGTGACCCCCAGTACACGCTCGCGGGGCATTTTTGGTGAATATTTGAAACAATTCTAAAAAGTCAATATCGAACCATTGGAAGGCTTATACTTCCACTATTAGGCGCCATGGGGGAATAATGTGCTTTACAATCCTATTTTCTGAGACATCAAACATATTTTAAAAAATCCTCCGAGTTAGTGAACCGGGGTACACGCTTGAGTGGAATTTCGGTGATTTCTTAAAATCAAACTAAGGATGCCTATTCTGGTTGCCAAGTAGTCTTAAGGTTCCTATGCATTTAAAAGTAGATGGCCCAAGTTCATTGTGACGCCATTTTTCTAAAGATTTCATTAATTATATTAAATATCTATGTTTAGTGACCCCCGGTAAATGCCCGTGACGCATTTTTGGTGAATATTTGAAACCATTCTAGAAGGGATAATCGAAAGTGTGGAAAGCCTTAGTTTCCACTATTGGATTACCTTGGGGTCAAATATGCTTTACAGGGCCATTTTCTGAGAAATCAAACATATTTTCAAAAATCCACCGAGTTAGTGAACCGGGGTACACGCCTGAGTATTAATTTACAGATTTATTAAAATAAAACTAAGGAGGCCTCTTGGGGACCCCAAGTAGACTTAAGGTTCCTAAACGTTGATTTCTAGATAGTCGAATTTCAATTTGATGCCATTTTTCTTAGAGTTCAACAATTCTTTAAAATCACTATGTTCAAGTGACCCCCGGTACATGTCCGTGAGGCGTTTTTAGGGAATATTTGAAACCATTCTAAAAAGGCAAAGTCGACCTTTGGAAGGATTTAACTTCCACTATGGGCGCCCTAGGGGAATAATGTGCTCTATTGTGATATTTTCTCATAAATTTAACATATTTTCAAAAATCCTCCAAGTTAGCGAACTGGGGTACACGCCCAAGTGTTATTTCATAGATCTCTTAAAATCAAATTAAGGATGCCTCTTCTGGACCCCAAGTAGACTTAAGCTTCCTATGCATTGATATCTAGATGGTCGAAGTTCATTGTGACACCATTTTTCTAAAGATTTAAACAATTTTTTGAAATCTCTATGTTCAGTGACCCCCAGTACACGCTCGCGGGGCATTTTTGGTGAATATTTGAAACCATTCTAAAAAGGAAAAATCGAACCTTTGGAAGGCTTATACCTCCACTATTGGGCGCCCTGGGGTTATAATGTGCTTTACAATCTTATTTTCTAAGACATCAAACATATTTTAAAAAATCCTCCGAGTTAGTAAACCGGGGTACACGCCTGAGTGTAAGTTCGATGATTTCTTAAAATCAAACTAAGGATGCCTATTCTTGTTGCCAAGTAGCTTAAGGTTCCTATGCATTTATATCTAGATGGTTCAAGTTCATTGTGACGCCATTTTTCTAAAGGTTTCAACAATTCTATAAAATCTCTATGTTTACTGTCCCCCGGTACACGCCCGTGAGGCGTTTTTCGTGAATATTTGAAACCAGTCCAAAAGGGATAATCGAACCTGTGGAAGGCTTTAGTTTCCACTATTTGGTTACCTTGGGGTAAAATGTGCTTTACAGTGCCATTTTCTGAGAAATCAAACATATTTTCAAAAATCCTCGGAGTTAGTGAACCGGGGTACACACCTGAGTATTAATTTGGAGATTTATTAAAATCAATCTAAGGAGGCCTCTTGTGGACCCTAAGTAGATTTAAGGTTCCTAAGCTTTGATTTCTAGACAGTCGAACTTTATTTTGACGCCATTTTTCTTAAGATTTCAACAATTCTTTAAAATCTCTATGTTTACTGACCCCTGTACACGAACGTGAGGCGTTTTTGGTGAATATTTGAAACCAGTCCAAAAGGGATAATCGAACCTGTGGAAAGCTTTAGTTTCCACTATTGGATTACCTTGGCGTCAAATGTGCTTTACAGGGCCATTTTCTGAGAAATCAGACATATTTTCAAAAATCCTCCGAGTTAGTGAACCGGGGTACACTCCTAAGTGATATTTCAGAGATTTCTTAAAATCAAACTAAGGATGCCTCTTCTGGTCCCCTAGTAGACTTAAGGTTCCTAAGCATTGATATATAGATGATCGAAGTTCATTGTGATTCCATTTTTCTAAAGATTTCAATAATTTTTTGAAATCTCTATGTTCAGTGACCCCTGGTACACGCTCGCGGGGCATTTTTGGTTAATATTTGAAACCATTCTAAAAAGGAAAAATCAAACCTGCGAAGGCTGTAACTTCCACTAATGGGCGCCCTAGAGGAATAATGTGCTTTATAGTGTTATTTTCTCATAAATTTAACGTATTTTCAAAAATCCTCCAAGTTAGTGAACCAGGGTACACGCCTAAGTGTTATTTCAAAGATTTCTTAAAATTAAACTAAGGATGCCTCTTCTGGTCCCCAAGTAGAATTATGGTTCCTATGTATTGATATCTAGATGGTCGAACTTCATTGTTACGACATTTTTCT
Organism: Patellifolia procumbens; assembly: GCA_947645195.1. Lineage (NCBI taxonomy): Eukaryota > Viridiplantae > Streptophyta > Magnoliopsida > Caryophyllales > Amaranthaceae > Patellifolia > Patellifolia procumbens. The sequence continues at coordinate 1,730,934 of CANSGD010000763.1, read as the reverse complement.
AATGATTTCAACAATTATTTAAAATCTCTATGTTCAATGACCCCCGGTACACGCCCGTGACGCGTTTCAGGTGAATATTTGAAACCATTTTACAAAGGCAAAATGGAACATGTGGAAGGCTTTAACTTCCACTATTGGGCACCCTAGAGGAATAATGTGCTCTATAGTGCTATTTTCTCATAAATTTAACATATTTTCAAAAATCCTCTAAGTTAGTGAACCGGGGTACACGGCCAAGTGTTATTTCGGAGATTTCTTAAAATCAAACGAAGGATGCCTCTTCTGGTCCCCAAGTAGACCTAAGGTTCCTATGCATTGATATCTAGATGGTCGAAGTTCATTGTGACGCCATTTTCTAAATATTTCAACAATTTTTTGAAATATCTATGTTCAGTGACCCACGGTACACACTCGCGGGGCATTTTTGATGAATATTTGAAACCAATCCAAAAAGGCCAAATCGAACCTTTGGAAGGCTTAAACTTCCACTATTCGGTGCCCTGGGGGAATAATGTGCTTTAAAATCCTATTTTCTGAGACATCAAACATATTTTAAAAATCCTCCGAGTTAGTGAACCGGGGTACACACCTGAGTGTAATTTCGGTGATTTCTTAAAATCCAACTAAGTATTTTGATTGCCAAGTAGACTCAAGGTTCCTATGCATTTATATCTAGATGGTCCAAGTTCATTGTGACGCCATTTTTCGAAATATTTCAACAATTCTATAAAATCTCTATGTTTAGTGAACCCCGGTACACGCCCGTGAGGCATTTTTGGTAAATATTTGAAACCATTATAAAAGGGATAATCGAACCAGTGGAAGGCTTTAATTTCCAGTATTGGGTTACCTTGGGGTCAAATGTGCTTTACAGTGCCATTTTTTGAGAAATCAAACATATTTTAAAAATCCTCGAAGTTAGTGAACCGGGGTATACGCCTGAGTATTAATTCGGGGAATTATTAACTTCAATTTAAGGAGGCCTCTTGTGAACCCCAAGAAGATTTAAGGTTCCTAAGCATCGATTTCTAGCCATTCGAATTTCATCTTGACGCCATTTTTCTTAAGAGTTCAACAATTCTTTAAAATCTCTATGTTTAGTGACCCCCGGTACACGCCCGTGAGGCGTTTTTGGGGAATATTTGAAACCATTCTAAAAAGCCAAAATCAAACCTGTGGAAGGCTTTAACTTCCACTATTGGGCGTCCTGGGGGAATAATGTGCTCTATAGTGTTATTTTTCTCATAAATTTAGCATATTTTCAAAAATCCTCCAAGTTAATGAATAGGGGTACACGCCGAAGTGTTATTTCAGAGATTTCTTAAAATCAAACTAAGTAGACTTAAGGTAGTATGCATTGATATCTAGACGGTCAAAGTTCATTGTGACGCCATTTTTCTATAAATTTCAACAATTTTTTGAAATCTCTATGTTCAGTGACCCCACTGCACACGCTAGCGGGGCATTTTTGGTGAATATTTGAAACCATTCTAAAAAGGCAAAATCGAACCTTTAGAAGGCATAAACTTTCCACTATTGGCCGCCCTGGGGAATAATGTGCTTTAGAATCCTATTTTATGAGCAATCAAACATATTTTGAAAAATCCTCCGAGTTAGTGAACTGGGGTACACGCCTGAGTGTAATTTTGGTGATTTCTTAAAATCAAACTAAGGATGCCTGTTCTGGTTTCCAAGTACACTTAAGGTTCCTATGCATTGATATCTAGACGGTCGAAGTTCATTGTCACGCCATTTTTCTAAAATCTCGATATTCAGTGACCCCCTATACACGACCATGAGGCATTTTTGGTGAATATTAGAAACCATTCTAAAAGGGATAATCGAACATGTGGAAGGCTTAAATTACCACTATTGGGGTACGATGGGGTCAAATGTGCTTACAGTGCCACTTTTTGAGAAATCAAACATATTTTCAAAAATCCTCCGAGTTAGTGAACCGGGGTACACGCCTTAGTGTAATTTCATTTTGACGCCATTTTTCTTAAGAGTTCAACAATTCTTTAAAATCTCTATGTTTAGTGACCCTCGGTACATACCTGTGAGGCATTTTGGTGAATTTTCGAAACCATTCTAAAAAGGCAAATCGTACTTGTGGAAGGCTTTAAATTCCACTATTTGGCGCCCTGGGGGAATAATGTGCTTTACGGTCCTATTTTCTGAGAAGTCAAACATATTTCAAAAAATCCTCCGAGGTAGTGAACTGGGGTAAACGCCTTAGTGTAATTTCGGCGATTTCTTAAAATCAAACTAATGATGCCTCTTCTGGGTGCCAAGTAGACTTAAGGTTCCTATGAATTGATATCAAGATGGTCCAAGTTCATTGTGACGCTATTTTTCTATAGAGTTCACCAATTCGATAAAATTTATATGTTTAGTGACCACCGGTACACGCTCGTGACGCATTTTTAGTGATTACTTGAAACCATTCTAAAAGGGAAAATCGAACATATGGAAGGCTTTAGTTTCCACTATTGGGCACCCTGGGGTCAAATGTGCTTTATAGTACCATTTATTGACAAATCAAACATATTTTCAAAATCTTCCGAGTTATTGAACCGCAGTACACGCCTGAATATTAATTCAGAGATTTCTTAAAATCAAACGGAGGATGCCGCTTCTTGACCCCAAGTGGACTAAGGGTTCCTAAGCATTGATTTCTACACGGTCGAAGTTCATTATGACGCCATTTACTAAAGATTTCAACAATTCTTTAAAATCTAGATGTTCAATGACCGCGGTATACGCCCGTGAGGCATTTTTGGTGAATATTTGAAACTATTCTAAAAAGGAAAAATCAAACCTGTGGAAGGCTTTAACTTCCACTAGTGGGCGCCCTAGGGGAATAATTTGCTTTATAGTGCTATTTTCTCATAAATTTAACATATTTTCAAAAAACCTCCAAGTTAGTGAACCAGGGTACACGCCTAAGTGTTATTTAGGAGATTTCTTAAAATCAAACTAAGGATGCCTCTTCTGGTCCCCAAGTAGACTTAGGGGGCGTTTGGTTCAAACAAGGGAAAGGGAATGGAATCAAGAAAGGGTTAGAAGAGGAAAGTAAAGCAAAACCCTTAGATTAAGAAAGTTGTTTGGTTACTTTTTTTTTCTCTTCCACCATTCTACTTCACCACCATAGCACCACCCTCTCCCTTGGTCTGCTGCTACTACTCACCGGTGCCTCCGTCGCAAAACTTCCAGATTTCGGGCGTCTCCTCTCCGGCGCACTCTTTTCGGCCAAACCCCGAGTGCCACCGCCCCTCTCCACGCGCTGTTTCTCCCTCTCTATGTCAGGCGCGCGTCCTCTGCCTCTCTATCTCCGGCTCTTTGCGCTAGATCTGGTTTGTGGGCGGGGTTTTCATGGTCTGTAGGGGGTTTTTCGTGGAGTTGCAGTGGTTAATGAAGGTGGGGTTGTGTTTCCGCCGAAGTTGGGTGGTTTTTTGGGAGGGGTCGTGGTGGTAGTGTGACAGAATTCCGGTAGGGTGAAGGTGATAGCGACGAGGAAGGAGTAAATTACGGCAGGGTAGGGATGGTGCCGGCGAGCTGGGGGTGTTTTCCGTCAGGGTAAGGGTGGTTCCGGCAAGGTAGAGGAGGTGGTTGTTAAGGATATTGAGTGGTCAAGGTGAGATGGTCAAGGGTTTCCAAAACCCCCATTTCTAAGTGGAGGGGGGTGGGAAATGGAGTTAGAGGGATTTGGGGTAATGGAAGGGGGAAAGGGAAAGACAAAACACCTTAAACAAACAACTTTTAAGGGAATGGAATTAACTCATTCCCTTTCCCTTTTCTGTAACCCCCTAACCAAACGGCCCCTTAAGGTTCTTATGCATTGATATCTAGATGGTCGAAGTTCATTGTGACTCCGTTTTTCTAAAGATTTCAACTACTTTTGAAATCTCTATGTTCAGTAACCCCACGTACACGCTCGTAGGGCATTTTTGGTGAATATATGAAACCATTCTAAAAAGGCAAAATCGAACCTTTGGAAGGCTTGAACTTCCACTATTGGGCGCCCTGTTGGAATATAGTGCTTTAAAATCCTATTTTCTTAGAAATCAAATATATTTTAAAAAATCCTCCAAGATAGTGAACCGGGGTAAACGCGTGAGTGTAATTTAAGTGATTTCTTGAAATCAAACTAAGGATGCCTCTTCTGGTTTCCAAGTAGACTTAAGGTTCCTAAGCATCGATATCTATATGATCTAAGTTCATTATGACGCCATTTTTCTAATGTTGTCAATAATTCTATAAAATCTATAAGTTCTGTGACCCCCGGTACACGCCCGTGAGGTATTTTTGGTGAATATTTGAAACAATTCTAAAAGGAATAATCGAACCTGTGTAAGGCTGTAGTTTCCACTATTGGGTTACCTTGGGGTCAGATGTGCTTTACAATGCCAGTTTCTGAGAAATCAAAAATATTTTCAAAAATCCTCTGAGTAAGTGAACCGGGGTACAAGCCGGAATATTAATTCGAATATTTCTTAAAATCAAACTAAGGAGACTTCTTGTGGACCCCAAGTAGACATAAGGTTCCTAAGGATTGATTTCTAGACAGTCGAAATTCATTTTGACACCATTTTTTCCTATAGAGTTCAACAATTCTTTAAAATATCTATGTTCAGTGACCCCGGTACACGCCCGTGAGGCGTTTTTGGTGAATATTTGAAACCATTCTAAGAAGGAAAAAACGAACCTGTGGAAGGCTTTAACTTCCACTATTGGGCGCCCAAGCGGAATAATTTGCTCTATAGTGCAATTTTCTCATAAATTTTAAATATTTTCAAAAATCCTCCAAGTTAGTGAACCGGGGTACACGCCTAAGTGTTATTTCGGAGATTTCTTAAAATCAAACTAAGGATGCCTCTTCCGGTCCCCAAGTAGACCTAAGGTTCCTATGCGTTGATATCTAGATGGTCGAATTCATTGTGACGCCATTTTTCTAAAGATTCCAACAATTTTATGAAATCTCTATGTTCAGTGACCCCGGTACACGCTCGCGGGGCATTTTTTGTGAATATTTGAAATCATTCTCAAAAGGAAAAATCGAACCTTTGGAAGAATTTATGTTCCACTATTGGGCGCCCTGGGGGAATAATGTGCTTTACAATCCTATTTTCATAGAAATCAAACATATTTTAAAAAATCCTTCGATTTAGTGAACCGGGGTACACGCCTGAGTGTAATTTCGGTGATTTCTTAAAATCAAACTAAGGACGCCTCTTCAATTTTCCAAGTAGACTTAAGGTTCCTATGCATTGATATCTAGTTGGTCCAAGTCCATTGTGACGCCATTTATCTAAAGATTTCAAAAATTTTATAAAATCTCTATGTTTAGTGACCGCCGGTACACGCCCGTGAAACATTTTTCGTGATAACTTGAAACCATTCTAAAGGGAAAATCGAACATGTGGAAGGATCTAGTTCCACTATAGGGCACCCTAGGGGTCAAATATGTTTTACAGTACCATTTTTTGACAAATCAAACATATTTTAAATATCGAGATTTTAACACGACCATGAGGCATTTTCGATGAATATTTGAAACCATTCTAAAAGGGATAATGGAACCCGTGGAAGGCTTAAGTTACCACTATTGGGTTACCTTGGGGTCAAATGTACTTTACAGTGCCACATTTTGAGAAATCAAACATATTTTAAAAACTCCTCCGTGTAAGTGAACCGGGGTACACGCTTGAGTATTAATTCGGAGATTTCTTAAAATGAAACTAAGGAGGCCTCTTGTGGACCCCAAGTAGACTTAAGGTACCTAAGCATTGATTTCTAGACAGTCGAATGTCATTTTGAAGCTATTTTTCTCAAGAGTTCAACAATTTTTTAAAATCTCTATGTTCAGTGACCCCCGGTACACGTCCGTGAGGTGTTTTTGGCGAATATTTTAAACCATTCTAAAAAGGCAAAATTGAACTAGTGGGAGGCTTTAACTTCCACTATTGGGCGCCCTAGGGAAATAATGTCTCTACAATGCTATTTTCTCATAAATTTAACATATTTTCAAAAATCCTCCAAGTTAGTGAACCGGGGTACACGCCCAAGTGTTATTTCGAAGATTCATAAAATCAAACTAAGGATGCCTCTTTTGGTCCCCAAGTAAACTTAAGGTTCCTATGCATTGATATCTAGATGGTCGAAGTTCATTTTGACGCCATTTTTCTAAAGATTCCAACAATTTTATAAAATCTCTATGTTCAGTGACCCCCGGTACACGCTCGCGGGGCATTTTTTGTGAATATTTGAAATCATTCTCAAAAGGCAAAATCGAACCTTTGGAAGGCTTGAAGTTCCACTATTGGCGCCCTGGGGGAATAATGTGCTTTACAATCCTATTTTATGAGAAATCAAACATATTTTAAAAAATCCTCCGAGTTATTGAACCGGGGTACACGCCTGAATGTAATTTCGGTGATTTCTAAAATCAAACGAAGGATGCCTCTTCAGTTTGCCAAGTAGACTTAAGGTTCCTATGCATTGATATCTAGATGTTCCAAGTTCATTGTGACGCCTTTTATCTAAAGATTTCAACAATTCTATAAAATCTCTATGTTCAATGTGCTTTACAGTGCCACTTTCTGAGAAATCAAACATATTTTCAAAAATCGTCCGATTTAGTGAACTGGGGTAAACGCCTGAGTATTAATTTGGAGATTTCTTAAAATCAAACTAAGGAGACCTCTTTTGGACCCCAAGTAGACTTAAGGTTCCTAACCATTGATTTCTAAACAGTCGAATTTCATTTTGACTCCAGTTTTCTTAAGAGTTCAACAATACTTTAAAATATCTATGTTTAGTGACCCCCGGTACACGCCCGTGAGGCTTTTTGGTGAATATTTGAAACCATTCTAAAAAGGCAAAATCGAACCTGTGGAAGGATTTAACTTCCACTATTGGGCGCCCTAGGGGAATAATGTGCTCTATAGTACTATTTTCTCATAAATTTAACCTTAATTCCAAAATCCTCCAAGTTAGTGAACTGGGATACACGCCCAAGTGTTATTTCGGAGTTTTCATAAAATAAAACTAAGGTTGCCTCTTCTGGTCCCCAAGTAGACTTAAGGTTCCTATGCATTGATATCTACATGGTTGAAATTCATTGTGACGCCATGTTTCTAAAGGTTTCAACAATTTTTTGAAATCTTTATGTTCAGTGACCCCCAGTACACGCTCGCGGGGCATTTTTGGTGAATATTCTAAACCCTTCTAAAAAGGCAAAATCGAACCTACGGAAGTCTTGAACTTCCACTATTGGGCGCCCTGAGGGAATAATGTGCTTTACAATCCTATTTTCTGAGAAATCAAAAATATTTTAAAAAATCCTCCGAGTTAGTGAACCGGGGTACACGCTTAAGTGTAATTCGGTGATTTCTTAAAATCAAACTAAGGATGCCTCTTGTGGTTGCCAAGTAGACTTTAGGTTCCTATGCATTGATAAGTAGATGGTCCAAGTTCATTGTGACGCCATATTTCTAAAGATTTCAACAATTCTATAAAATCTCTATGTTCAGTGACCCCCGATACACGCCCGTGAGGCATTTTTGGTGAATATTTGAAACGATTCTAAAAGGGATAATCGAACCTGGGAAAGGCTTTGGTTTCTACTATTGGGTTACCTTGGGGTCAAATGTGCTTTACAGTGCCACTTTCTGAGAAATCAAACATGTTTTCAAAAATCCTCCGAGTTAGTGAACCAGGATACACGCCTGAGTAATAATTCGGAGATTTCTACAAATCAAACTAAGGAGGCCTTCTTGTGGACCCCAAGTAGACTTAAGGTTCCTAAACATTTATTTCTGGACAGTGGAATTTCATGTTGACGCAATTTTTCTTAAGAGTTCAACAATTGTTTAAAATCTCTATGTTCAGTGACCCCCGCTACACGCCCGTGAGGCGTTTTTGGTGAATATTTGAAACCATTCTAAAGAGGCAAAATGGAACCTGCGGAAGGCTTTAACTTCCACTATTGGTTGCCCTAGGTAAATTATGTGCTCTATAGTGCTATTTTCTCATTAATTTAATATATTTTCAAAAATCCTCCAAGGTAGTGAACCGGGGTACATGCCCAAGTGTTATTTCAGAGATTACTTAAAATCAAAGTAAGGATGCCTCTTCTGGTCCCCAAGTAGACTTAAGTTTCCTATACATTGATATCTAGATGGTCGAAGTTCATTGTGACGCCATTTTTCTAAAGATTTCAACAATTTTTTGAAATCTCTATGTTCAATGACCCCCAGTACAGGCTCACGGGGCATTTTTGGTGAATATTTGAAACCAATCTAAAAAGGCAAAATCGAACCTTTGGAAGGCTTGAACTTCCACTATTGGGCACCCTGGGGGAATAATGTGATGTACAATCCTATTTTCTGAGAAATCAAACATTTTAAAAAATCCTCCGAGTTAGTGAACCGGGGTACACACCAGAGTGTAATTTCGGTGAGTTCTTAAAATCAAGCTAAGGATGCCTCTTCTGGTTGCCAAGTAGACTTAAGGTTCCTATGCAATGATATCTAGTTGTTCCAAGTTCATTGTGATGCCATTTTTCTAAAGATTTCAACAATTCTATAAAATCTTTATGTTAAGTGACCCCCGGTACACGCCCGTGAGGCATTTTTCGTGATTACTTGAAACCATTCTAAAAGGTATAATCGAATGAGTGGAAGGCTTTAGTTTCCACTCTAGGGCACCCTAGGAGTCAAATTTGTTTTACAGTACCATTATTTGACAAATCAAACATCTTGTAAAAATCCTCCGAGTTAAGGAACCGAGGTACACGCCTGATTATTAATATTGAGATTTCTTAAAATCAAACTAAAGATGCCTCTTCTGGTTGCCAAGTAGACTTAAGGTTCCTATGCTTTGATATCTAGACGGTCGAAGTTCATTGTGACGCCATTTTTCCAAAGATTTCAACGATTCTTTAAAATCTCGATGTTCAGTGACCCCCGGTACATGACCATGAGGCATTTTTGGTGAATATTTGAAACCATTCTAAAAGGGATAATCGAACCTGGGGAAGGCTTAAGTTACCACTATTGGGTTACCTTGGGGTCAAATGTGGTTTACTGTGCAACTTTTTGAGAAATCAAACATATTTTCAAAAATCCTCCGAGTAAGTGAACCAGGGTACATCCCTGAGTATTAATTCGGAGATTTCTTAAAATGAAACTAAGGAGGACTCTTGTGGACCCCAAGTAGACGTAAGGTTCCTAAGAATTGATTTCTAGATAGTCAGAATTTTATATTGACGCCATTTTTCTTAAGAGTTCAACAATTCTTTAAAATATCTATGTTCAGTGACCCCCGGTACAAGCCCGTGAGGCATTTTTTGGTGAATATTTGAATCCATTCTAAAAGGGAAAATCGAACCCAGGGAAATCTTTAGTTTCTACTATTGGGTTACCTTGGCGTCAAATGGGCTTTACAGTGCCACTTTCTGAGAAACCAAACATATTTTCAAAAATCCTCCGAGTTAGTGAACCGGCGAATACGCCTGAGTATTAATTCGGAGATTTCTTAAAATCAAACTAAGGAGGCCTCTTGTGGACCCCAAGTAGACTTAAGGTTCCTATGCATTGATATCTGGACAGTCGAATTTCATTTTGACGCCATTTTTCTTAAGAGTTCAACAATTCTTTAAAATCTCTATGTTCTGTGATCCCGGGTACACGCCCGTGAGGCGTTTTTGGTGATTACTTGAAACCATTCTAAAAGGGAAATTTGAACTTGTGGAAGGCTTTAGTTTCCGTCATTGGGCCCCTTGGGGGTCAAATGTCCTTTACCGTATCATTTTTTGACAAATCAAACATATTTTCATAAATCTTGTGAGTTAGTGAACTGGGGTACATGCCTTAGTGTTATTTCGAAGATTTCTTAAAATCAAATTAAGGATGCCTGTTCTGGTCCCCAAGTAGACTTAAGGTTACTATTTATTGATATCTAGAGAGTCCAAGTTCAATGTGACGCTATTTTTCTAAAGATTTCACCAGTTCGATAAAATCTCTATGTTAAGTGACTCCCGGTACACGCCCTTGAGGCATTTTTAGTGATTACTTGAAACTATTATAAAAGGGAAAATTGAACCTGTGGAAGGCTTTAGTTTCTACTATTGGGCACCCTGGGGTCAAATGTGCTTTACAATACCATTTTTTGACAAATAAAACATATTTTCAAAATACTTCGAGTTAATGAACCAGGCTACACGCTAGAGTATTAATTCTGAGTTTTCTTAAAATCATACTAAGGATTCCTCTTCTTCACCCAATTAGACTTAAGGTTCCTAAGCATTGAATTTTAGACAATATAATTTCATTTTGACGCCATTTTTCTTAAGAGTTCCGCAATTCTATAAAATCTCTATGTTTAGTGACCCCCGGTACACGCCTGTAAGGCATTTTTGGTGAATTTTTGAAACCATTCTAAAAAGGCAAAATCGAACCGAATGAAGGCTTTAACTTCCAGTATTGGGCGCCCTAAGCAAATAATGTGCTTTACAATCCTATTTTCTGATAAATCAAACATATTTTAAAAATCCTCCGAGTTAGTTGATATCGCGTATTTATATAGACTTTTCTCCCTTATTTACAAGCTAATGTGCGTCATTGGAGCTCTTGGGAGCTATTTTATGCTAACTATCGTAAATAGTTGTGGTTTCGTGTTTTAGTGTTGAATTGCAGGTTTTAGGGAGTTTACACCTCATTCCCGAGCCATTTGGAAGTAACCACGGCTTTACGAGATGTTACGGGGCACGTAGGACGGCTCACGAGCTTTATGGGTAGTTTAGGAGGTCTCAAGACCTCCAATCGTGAAGGATTGTAAGCCAAAGAATCTAAAAGGAGTTTACCGTGCACCGATCAGGCAGAAATGGCCCGATTGGGCGAGAAGATATATTGATCGGGTATGAAAGTCGCGGACCCGATCGGGCAAGGCGTGCCCGATCAGATCGGGCGAGCATCAATGCACCAGACCCGATCGGGCATAGTGTGCCCGACCCGATCGGGTTGGGTGCTGCTAGGTCTTATTGTGACGCTGCGGACTAGGGGAGCACGCTGGTGGTCTTTGTGTGAGGACCCTATCACAGACCCGATCGGGTGCTGGATCGGGTCGGCCTCGTTTATGCTTTAATGCTGCGCTGCTGCTACGAGGGCCCAGGAGCCAAGTGGGTGTTGTTTGTGTCTCGGCCCGATCGGGTGGAGGCCTCGGGCCCGATCGGGTCTGGCACCTTTTCACGCGGATTTCGACTTTTGTTTCCCATTTTAATTAGACTTGAGGAGGGAGTATAAATACCTTTTGCCTCATTATTTAGACATCTTTTATTCTAGTTTAGACTCTAGTTATTTCTCATTGTTCTTAGTTTAATTCAAACACTTAGATTAGTTTAAAGGTGATTGAACCTATTCCGATTTCAATAAAAGTTCCTGCTTTCTGTCAATTGGTATTCTTTCTTACCCTAATCTCTTTTATTATTCTCAATTGCTTAGTTTATTTATTCAATTATTCATGATGCAATTATTAGGGTTTCATATGAGTTTTGTTGTTGTTAATTCGATTATGAGTGAGTAGTTCTCTTTCTAGGGTGTTAGATAGGGAAGCCATGTTTATACCATGATTGTGATTTAGATTTCTATCAATTTCTAGGGCTTGATTAGGGTGATTGTGATGTGGTTTGTTCTTATTGAGTAATTAATGTCAGTGTACAATTTCATTGATTGCTTGTGGTTAATAGTTGTTTGCACAGATCCATCTTACGACTAGAGGCCTAGGACACGTCAGTAGTTCTGATTAAGTTAGTGAACATGCGGCGTATGTTGAACTATGAGCGTTGAGTCTTAACCATAGCTCAACACGTGCTCTAATCCTCCGACTCTTGACTTAGGTTTTGATAGTAGTTGACCCTATTTGATTGGTATAAGCATGGAGGACCGACCTAATACCCTAGGTTTTTAGTCCATAGTTAATTCCTCGATTTATTCCGTCTTCTGTAGTTTAATCATTAGTTTAATTAATTCTTATCTGATTTCATCTGGAGTAGCTGAATTGATTGAATATTAATTTAGAAACTCTGTCTCCCTATGGATTCGACCCTGCTTCCCTTGACTACCATAGTTAGAGGTCTGTAGGTTTATCTTTGATTAGGTGATACGACTAAAGCCCTATCAAATTTTGGCGCCGTTGCCGGGGAGACGGTTAGTTTTCTAAGTTTTTATTTGATTATTTGGTCTACTTCTCTGTGCCTCGTTGGAACTTCATTGTTCCAATTGAGGTACGTTTTACTGCTTCTTTTTGTTTCTTTTGTATGCCCACGTCTTAAAGAAACGGTTCCCCCATTCCAGCGGATCCCGATCTTACTAGGACAATCAGGCGGATCCGAAAGAAAAATCAGAAAGAAAGGCAGCCTGTTCAGCTGAACACCTCTGGAACAGACACCTTGAGTTCAGTCATGTCAAAGTCACTGAAGTCGTATGGGGTGCCCAACCCAGATGGTCTCTCCACTGGACCTACTATGCCAACCATTGCCGCGGCAAATTTTGAGATTAAGCCTGGACTCATCAGCATGGTCCAGCAAAATCAGTTTGGTGGGCATCCTACTGAAGATCCGGCAAATCATCTGCACCGATTTCAACAACTTTGTCGAACCGTTAAACATGCTGGCGTCACTCCAGATCACCTCAAAGTCATGTTGTTCGAGTTTTCGTTGAGAGATAGAGCACAGAAATGGTTGAACGACGTGAACGAAGCAGAATGGAGTGAGATTTCTGCTGCGTTTCTGAGAGAGTATTATCAACCTACTAAAACAGCAGAAATCAGAAACAAACTAGCCACGTTTTCCCAAGAGCCTGATGAAACATTACGGGAAGCGTGGGCTAGGTTTAGGGATTTACAGAGAGAGTGTCCACACCACAACATGGACAAATGGTTCTTGACGCAGACATTTTACAATGGTCTGCAGCCTCAGACGAAGAGTATTGTTGATTCGTCTGCAGGAGGAGTTTTTCTGGATAAGGAAGTGGATGTAGGCTACGAGTTTCTATCAAACCTCGCAGCCAATGATCATTCCACTTCCCGAAGCCTCACGAGGAAGGTACTGGAGGTAGATGCCATTGCATTATTGACTTCGCAGATGGCGAAGCTGAGTCAACAGATTAACACCTTCAACTCCTTTTCCTCAGCAGCACCCCCTTTAAGTATCAATGCTATGTTTGCAGTAGCACCCATTACCTCATCTTACTGCGAGGTATGTGGTGTTCAGGGTCACTTTGGGCATGACTGTCAGTTCAGTCAACTTCAGATGGAGCAGGCAAACGCCTTTCAACAAAGGCCACAAACCTTTCCCCCTCCACATAACTACCAAAACCCACAAAACTACCCTAAACCCTCATACCATCAAACCCCACAAAATTTCCAAAGACCACCACCACAAAACTTCCATCACCACAATAATTTCCAAACTCCACAAAATTTTCCCACCCCACCTCCACAAAACAATAACCCACAAGAGCCTAACAAATTCTGAACTGATGAAACTGATATTGTCTATGCAAAAGGCAAATGAGGAAACACGGAGGAACCAAGAGAAGCATATCAAACTTCTCGAGGCTCAAGTTGCTCCGTTGGCAGAAACTAATGCACAGAGGCAGCAGGGACAATTGTCAGGGCAACCCGTTCAGAGAAAACATGTGAATGCCATCACTCTTCGTAGTGGCATAGCTTATGAGGCTCCTCCAGTGCCCATTGATGAGTTTACCCCAACTGCAGGGAAGAAGAGGGTGGTAGAGGAAGGAAAAAGGAAGAATTCGACGTCTGAAGTCGATTTGTCTGCAGAAGCTGAACAGACAGGGAAGAAAAAGGAGAAGGTTTCTGAAACGCCTTTTACACCAAGGCTACCTTTTCCCCACAGGATGCAACAATCAAAGGTCGATCAGCAGTTTGGTAAGTTCTTGGCTATGGTCAAGAACCTTGAGGTAACGATTCCATTCACAGATTTAATTACCCAAGTGCCTGTTTATGCCAAATTTCTGAAAGACATGATCACTAAGAAAAGAGACTTTGGTGGGGTAGAACGTGGCGCTCTTACTGAAGAGTGTAGTGCTTTTATCCAAAATAAAGCCCCACCAAAGTTAAAAGATCCTGGTAGTTTTTCTATACCTTGCCATCTTGGACCTATTTTTATTGATAAGGCTTTGTGTGATTTAGGTGCTTCTGTTTCTGTTATGCCATTATCTGTTTTTGAGAAACTGAACATGGGAGCACTTAAATGCACATAAATCACTTTACAGATGGCGGATCGTTCTATAAAATACCCTCTAGGTGTTTTAGAGGACGTTCCTGTTAGGGTTGGGAAATTCTATATCCCTGTTGATTTTGTGGTATTAGATATGGATGAGGATGCCCAGATTCCTATTATCTTGGGTAGGCCATTTTTGTGTACTGCTGGTGCTGTAATTGATGTTAAGTCGGGGTCTTTAACTCTTAGTGTTGGTGATGATAAAGTGATGTTTAAACTAACCAATGCTGTTAAGGCACCTATGCTTGAACAATCTTGTTGCAGGGATGAGGTTTTGGATGAAGTAGGTGTGGAGAAGGTTCCAATTCCACCTAAGGTTGCCTCACCGTCTGGAGGCATTGTCAAGAACATTTGGAGAAGAAAGATATCTGATGAAGGTGGCACTCATTGCCAAGCCCCTCCTATTTGAGAGAGGGAGGATTAGGGTCGTGCGGGACCTTTATAAACCAGCGCTGTGCGAGAGGCAACTCGTATTCTTTCCCTTTTCCTTTTCTTTTCTTTTTTTTTCTTTATTTTCTACTTTTTTTTTCTTCTTTTTGTGAGCGAGAGTGAGGGCATTAACATTGTTTTTCCTCTTCGCATAGTCCTTAGCACCTTTTGGCATTGAGGACACTGCCAAGTTCAGCTTGGGGGAGGAGTTCTATTTGTATTCTCTATCTCTTTACTGCTTTCTAGGATAGATTTACTGCTTTCGAAAAATTCTGAAAAAATCAAAAAAATATGGTTCCCATGACTGGTTTAGTTGCCTCCCTGTGCCCCTTGTTGTGCTCTATTTGAAAATGATTTGACTTTGTTTTCTGGATAGCTTTGCATTTGTGATCTTGAGGCTATGATTTGATGTTTGATTGCTATGATTTCGAGCTTTCTTGGATTATATTACACCACTTTGTGTTGCATACCTGATTTGGTTAGACTGTGAGGCCTCTTTGTAGCCTATTGGATTTATACTATTATCCAGTCTATTTTTGTGTGTTAGTTCCTCTTTAGTGGATTGATCTTGAATTTGACTTCGTACTTGTCTGATTTTCGATGGCTTGTGGCATATGGTGTGATAGAGGCGTTCTTTTGTCTTATTCTTGAGCTTCAGAGTGAATTTTTGATATACTTTTATCCTCCTTAGCCCCGCTGAGCCTAATGACTTGTTTCGTGTTACTTAAACCCTTATTATGAGCCCATGGCCTTCATTTCATATTATTTCCAAGCCTAGCTTGGGGGAGCTTTTGTATGGGTTGAGTTGAGATTGGTTTCTTGGTTTAGTTTGGTTGTTGAGGAATTTAAAAGTGTATTTGTTGTGGCTTGAGGGTGAGAAAAAGAAAAGAAAAAGCAATTCTAGAGTTGCGTGAATAAAGTTCTGAAAAATGAAAGAAAATTGAAAAGAATTCGAAGTTCTTTCATTAACGTACGTTCTTAAGGAAATATTCGCTTCATTGCTTGAAAATTGAGTTTGTTATGAGTTTTTCATTGATTTATGAGAGTTGGGTTATCTTTCGTGGTTATATGGTGTTGATGGGAGATGTGTAGGCCATCTTAGGCCTTATTTGAATGATTTATGCTCCCCCTTTCTTGGTTTTTCCACCACATTACCCAAAAGTATCCCCTACCTCTTACCTAAGCCCCATTACAACCCTCTAAAGTCCTCTTGAGCTCGTGTCTGCAGTGTTCATTTGAATGATTTCGAGTTAGTTTGTCAAAGTTAAAGAGTATTTCTGCTGATTGAGTCGACTTGACTAGGATGAGCGTCATTGAACCTTCTTAAACACATGAAAGTGTGGGTGGGAAGGGTACTTATGGTCGGGTTGGTGAGTGTTAGGGCATATTTTTTGCCTGCCACAAAATAGAGAGGAGTGACACCCTTGTGAGAGCCTTTTCAGGACATGTATGCTTTGTGGATGCTTGAATTTGATAAATTGCTTGGATGATTGGTGGTTGGATGGATTTGATTAGCCAAACTTGAATTATGCCTGCTTGAACGATTCTTAGTCTTGAAAATGTTTTGAGCTTTGATTTGTTTTTATCTATGGCGTGAGGCAATCTATTCCATGTTCATGTTCTGTTTGCTTGAGGACAAGCAAAGGTTTAGCTTGGGGGAGTTTGATATCGCGTATTTATATAGACTTTTCTCCCTTATTTACAAGCTAATTTGTGCGTCATTGGAGCTCTTGGGAGCTATTTTGTGTTAACTATCGTAAATAGTTGTGGTTTCGTGTTTTAGTGTTGAATTACAGGTTTTCGGGAGTTTTCTCCTTATTCCCGAGCCATTTAGAAGTAACCACGGCTTTACAAGATGTTACGGGGCACGTAGGACGACTCACGAGCTTTATGGGTAGTTTAGGAGGTCCCAAGACCTCTAAACGTGAAGGATTGAAAGCCAAAGAGTCTAAAAGGAGTTTTCCGTGAACCGATCGAGCAGAAATGGCCCGATCGGGCGAAGATATATTGATCGGGTACGAAAGTCGCGGACCCGATCGGGCAAGGCGTGCCCGATCAGATCGGGCGAGCATCAATGCACCAGACCCGATCGGGCATAGTGTGCCCGACCCGAGCGGGTTGGGTGCTGCTAGGTCTTATTGTGACGCTGCGGACTAGGGGAGCACGCTGGTGGTCTTTGTGTGAGGACCCGATCACAGACCCGATCGGGTGCTGGATCGGGTCGGCCTCGTTTATGCTTTAATGCTGCGCTGCTGCTACGAGGGCCCAGGAGCCAAGTGGGTGCTGTTTGTGTCTCGGCCCGATCGGGTGGAGGCCTCGGGCCCGATCGGGTCTGGCACCTTTTCACGCGGATTTCGACTTTTGTTTCCCATTTTAATTAGACTTGAGGAGGGAGTATAAATACCTTTTGCCTCATTATTTAGACATCTTTTATTCTAGTTTAGACTCTAGTTATTTCTCATTGTTCTTAGTTTAATTCAAACACTTAGATTAGTTTAAAGGTGATTGAACCTATTCCGATTTCAATAAAAGTTCCTGCTTTCTGTCAGTTGGTATTCTTTCTTATCCTAATCTCTTTTATTATTCTCAATTGCTTAGTTTATTTATTCAATTATTCATGATGCAATTATTAGGGTTTCATATGAGTTTTGTTGTTGTTAATTCGATTATGAGTGAGTAGTTCTCTTTCTAGGGTGTTAGATAGGGAAGCCATGTTTAAACCATGATTGTGATTTAGATTTCTATCAATTTCTAGGGCTTGATTAGGGTGATTGTTATGTGGTTTGTTCTTATTGAGTAATTAATGTCAGTGTACAATTTCATTGATTGCTTGTGGTTAATAGTTGTTTGCACAGATCAGTCTTACGACTAGAGGCCTAGGACACGTCAGTAGTTCTGATTACGTTAGTGAACATGCGGCGTATGTTGAACTATGAGCGTTGAGTCTTAACCATAGCTCAACACGTGCTCTAATCCCCCGACTCTTGACTTAGGTTTTGATAGTAGTTGACCCTATTTGATTGGTATAAGCATGGTGGACCGACCTAATACCCTAGGTTTTTAGTCCATAGTTAATTCCTCGATTTATTCCGTCTTCTGTAGTTTAATCATTAGTTTAATTAATTCTTATCTGATTTCATCTGGAGTAGCTGAATTGATTGAAAATTAATTTAGAAACTCTGTCTCCCTCTGGATTCGACCCTGCTTCCCTTGACTACCATAGTTAGAGGTCTGTAGGTTTATCTTTGATTAGGTGATACGACTAAATCCTATCATTAGTGAACCGGGGTACACGCATGAGTGTAATTTCAGTGATTCTTACAATCAAACTAAGGATGCCTCTTCTGGTTTCCTAGTCGACTTAAGGCTCCTATGCATTGATAAGTACATGGTCCAAGTTGATTGTGACGCTATGTTTCTAAATATTTCAACTATTTGATAAAATCTTTATGTTCAATGACCCTCGGTACACTCTCGTGAGGCATTTTTATTGATTACTTGAAACCATTCTTAAAGGGAAAATCAAACCTGTGGAAGGCCTTAGTTTCCGCTATTGGGCACCCTGGGGGTCAAATGTGCTTTACATTACCATTTTTTGACAAATAAAACATATTTTGAAAATCCTCCGAGTTAGTGAACCGGGGTACACGCCCGATTATTAATTCTGAGATTTCTTAAAATCAAACTAAGGATTCCTCTTCTTGACCCCAAGTAGACTTAAGGTTACTAAACATTTATTTCTAGACGGTCGAAGTTCATTCTGACGCCACTTTAATAAAGATTTAGACAATTCCTTTAAATCTCTATGTTCAGTGACCCCTGGTACACGCCTGTGAGGCATTTTTGGTGAATATTTGAAACCATTCTGAAAGGGATGATCGAACCTGTGGAAGGATTTAGTTTCCACTATTGGGTTACCTTGGGGTCAAATGTGCTTTACAGTGCCACTTTCTGAGAAATCAAACATGTTTTCAATATTCTCTGCTTTAGTGAACCGGGGTACACGCTTGAGTATTAATTCGGAGATTTCTTAAAATCAAACTAAGGAGGCCTCTTGTGGACCCCAACAAGACTTAAGGTTCCTAAGCTTTCATTTCTAGACAGTCGAATTTCATTTTGACCCCATTGTTCTTAAGAGTTCAACAATTCTGTAAAATCTCTATGTTCAGTGACCCGTGGTACACACTCGCGGGGCATTTTTAATGAATCTTTGTAACCATTCTAAAAAGGCAAAATCGAACCTTTGGAAAGCTTTAACTTGCACTATCGGGCGCCCTAGGGGAATAATATCCTTTGTAGTCCTATTTTCTCAGAAATCAAACATATTTTATAAAATCCTCCGAGTTAGTGAACCGGGGTACACGCCTGAGTGTAATTTCGGTGATTTCTGGTTGCCAAGTAGACTTAAGGTTCCTATTCATTGATATCTAGATGGTCCAAGTTCATTGTGACGCCATTTTTCTAATGATTTCAACAATTCGATAAATTATCTATAATGAGTGAGCCCCGGTACACTCCTGTGAGGCATTTTTAGTGATTACTTGAAACCATTCTAAGAACCTCTGGAAGGATTTAGTTTCCATTATTGGGCACCTTGGGGGTCTAATGTCCTTTACCGTACCATTTTTTGACAAATCAAACATATTTTCAAAAATCCTGCGAGTTAGTGAACCGGGGTACACGCCTTAGTGTTATTTCGAAAATTTCTTAAAATCAAATTAAGGATGTCTCTTTTGGTCACCAATTAGACTTAAGGTACCCATGCATTGATATCTAGATGGTCCAAGTTCATTGTGACGCTATTTTTCTATAGATTTCAACAATTCGTTTAAATCTCTATGTTCAGTGACCCCCGGTATACGCCTGTGAGGCATTTTTAGTGAATTTTTAAAACCTTTCTAGAAAGGCAAAATCAAACCTGTTGAAGGCTTTAACTTCCAATATTGGGCGCCCTAGGGGAATAATGTCCTATTTTCTGAGAAATCAAACATATTTTAAAAAATCCTCCGAGTTAGTGAACCGGGGTACACGCCTGAGTGTAATTTCGCTGATTTTTAATCAAACTAAGGATGCCTCTTCTGGGTTCCAATTAGACTTAAGGTTCCTATGCATTTCTATCTAGATGGTCCAAGTTCATTATGACGCTATTTTTCTAAACATTTCAACAATTCGATAAAATCTCTACGTTCAGTGACCCCCGGTACACGCCCGTGAGGCATTTTTAGTGATTACTTGAAACCATTCTAAAAGGGAAAATCGAACCTGTGGAAGGATGTAGTTTCCACTATTGGGAACCCTGGGGGTCAAATGTGCTTTACAGTACCATATTTTGACAAATAAAACATATTTTCAAAATCCTCCGAGTTAGTGAACCGGGGTACACGCCGGAGTATTAATTCTGAGATTTCTTAAAATCAAACTAAGGATTCCTCTTCTTGACCTTAAGTAGACTTAATGCTACTAAGCATTGATTTCTATACGGTCGAAGTTCATTCTGACTCTATTTTTATGAAGATTTCAACAATTCCTTTAAATCTTTATGTTCAGTGAGCCGTGGTACACGCCCGTGAGGCATTTTTGGTGAATATTAGAAAACATTCTCAAAAGGCAAAATCGAACCCCTGGAAGGTTTTAACTTCCACTATTGGGCGCCTAGGGTAATAATGTGCTTTGTAGTGCTAATTTCTAATAAATTTAACTTATTTTAAAAAATCCTCCAAGTTTGTGAACCGGGGTACACGCCCAAGTGTAATTTCGGTGATTTCTTAAAATCAAACTAAGGATGCCTCTTCTGCAGGCCAAGTAGACTTAAGGTTCCTATGCATCGAAACCTAGATGGTCAAAGTTTATGGTCATGCCATTTTTCTATTGATTTCAACAATTCTATCAAATCTCTATGTTCAATGACCCCGATACATGCCTGTGAGGCATTTTTGTTGAGTATTTGAAACCATTCTAAAAGGGGTAATCGAACCTATGGAAGGCTTTAGTTTCCACTATTTGGTTACCTTGGGGTCAAATGGACTTTACAGTGCCACTTTCTGAGAAATCAAACAT
Organism: Patellifolia procumbens; assembly: GCA_947645195.1. Taxonomy (NCBI): domain Eukaryota; kingdom Viridiplantae; phylum Streptophyta; class Magnoliopsida; order Caryophyllales; family Amaranthaceae; genus Patellifolia; species Patellifolia procumbens. The sequence goes on along the minus strand of CANSGD010000763.1, from coordinate 1,710,140 downwards.
ATTTTCAAAATCAACCAAGTTAGTGAACCAGGGAAGACACTTGAGTATTAATTCGGAGATTTCTTAAAATCAAACTAAGGAGGCCTCTTGTGGACCGCAACTAGACTTAAGGTTCCTAAGCTTTTATTTCCAAAGAGTCGAATTTCATCTTGACTCCATTGGTCTTCAGAGTTCCAACAATTCTAATAGATCTCTATGTTCAGTGACCCCCGGTACACACCCGTGAGGTATTTTTGGTGAATATTTGAAAACATCATAAAAAGGCAAAATCGAACCCCTGGAAGGTTTTAACTTCCACTATTGGGCGCCCTAGGGGAATAATGTGCTTTGTAGTTCTATTTTCTCATAAATTTATCATATTATCAAAAATCCTCCAAGTTAATGAAACGGGATACACGCCTAAGTGTTGTTTCTAAGACTTCTTAAAATCAAACTAAGGATGCCTCTTCTGGTCCCCAAGTAGACTTAAGGTTCCTATGCATTTATATCTAGATGGTCGAAGTTCATTGTGACGCCATTTTTCTGTAGATTTCAACAACTTTTTGAAATCACTATGTTCAGTGACCCCTGGTACACGCTCGCGGGGCATTTTGTGTGAATATTTGAAACCATTCTAAAAAGGCAAAATCGAACCCTTGGAAGGCTTAACTTCCAGTATTGGGGCGCCCTGGCGGAATAATATGCTTTACAGTCCTATTTTCTAAGAAATCAAACATATTTTATAAAATCCTCCGAGTTAGTGAACCGGGGTACACGTCTGAGTGTAATTTCGGTGATTTCATAAAATCAAAATATGGATGCCTCTTCTGGTTGCCAAGTAGACTAAAGGTTACTAAGCATTCATTTCTAGACGGTTGAATTCATTTCGACGCCATTTTTTTTTTAAGATTTCAATAATTCGATAAAATCTCTATGTTCAGTGACCCCCGGTACACGCCCGTGAGGCATTTTCATGATTACTTGAAACCATTCTAAAAGGCAAAATCGAACCTGTGGAAGGCCTTAATTTCCACTATTGGGCACCCTGAGGGTCAAATGTGCTTTACAGTACCATTTTTTAACAAATAAAACATATTTTCAAAGTCCTCCGAGTTAGTAAACCGGGGTACACGCCTGAGTATTAATTCTGTGATTTCTTAAAATCAAACTAAGGATTCCTCTGCTTGACCCCGAGTAGACTTAAGGTTACTAAGCATTGATTTCTAAGCGGTCGAAGTTCATTCTGACACTATATTTATAAAGATTTCAACAATTCCTTTAAATCTCTATGTTTAGTGACCCCTGGTACACGCCCGTGAGGTATTTTTGGTGAATATTTGAAACCATTCTAAAAGGGATGATCGAACCTGTGGAAGGATTTAGTTTCCACTATTGGGTTACCTTGGGGTAAAATGTGCTTTACAGTGCCACTTTCTTAGAAATCAAACATGTTTTCAAAATTTTTCCGAGTTAGTGAACCGGGATACACGCTTGAGTATTAATTCGTAGATTTCTTACAATCAAACTAAGGAGGCTTCTTGTGGACCCCAACTAGACTTAAGGTTCCTAATCTTTGAATTCCAGACAGTTGAATTTCATTTTAACCCCTGTTTTCTTAAGAGTTCAACAATTCTATAAAATCTTTGTGTTAAGTGACCCCCGGTAAACGCCCGTGTGGCATTTTCGGTGAATATTTGAAAGCACTAAAAAGGCAAAATCGAACCTGTGGAAGGTTTTAACTTCCACTATTGGGCGCCCTAGGGGAATAATGTGCTTTGTAATGCTATTTTCTCATTAATTTAATATATTTTCAAAAATCCTTCAAGTTAGTGAACCGGGGTACAAGCCTAAGTGTTAGTTCGAAGATTTCTTAAAATCAAACTAAGGATGCCTCGTCTAGTCCCCAAGTAGACTTAAGGTTTCTATGCATTCATATCTAGATCGTCGAATTTCATTGTGACGCCCTTTTTCTAAGGATTTCAACAATTTTTTGGAATCTCTATGTTTAGTGACCCCCGATACACGCACGCGGGGCATTTTTGGTGAATATATGAAACCATTCTAAAAAGGAAAAATCGAACCTTTGTAAGGCTTTAACTTCCACTATTGGGCGCCCTGGGGGAATCATGTGCTTTAGTTTCCTATTTTCTGAGAAATCAAATATATTTTAATAAATCCTCTGAGTTAGTGAACCGGGGTACACGCCTGAGTGTATTTTCTGTGATTTCTTAAAAGCAAACTAAGGTTGCCTCTTCTGGTTTCAAAGTATACTTAAGGTTCCTATGCATGATATCTAGATGGTTCAAGTTCATTGTGACACCATTTTTCTAAAGATTTCTACAATTCTGTAAAATCTCTATGTTTAGTGATCCCCGGTACACGCCCGTGAGGCTTTTTTAGTAATTACTTGAAACCATTCTAAAAGGGAAAATCGAACCTGTGTGAGGCTTTAGTTTCCAATATTAGGCACCCCGGGGTCAAATGTGCTTTACAATACCATTTTTTGACAAATCAAACATAATTTCAAAAATCCTCCGACTTAGTGAACCGGGGTAGACGCCTGAGTATTAATTCTGAGATTTCTTAAAATCAAACTAAGGATGTCTTTTCTTGACCCCAAGTAGACCTAAGGTTACTAAGCATTGATTTCTAGACTGTCGAAGTTCATTCAGACGCCATTTTTAAAAAGATTTCAACAATTCTGTAAAATCTCTATGTTTAGTGACCCCCGGTACATGCCCATGAGGCATTTTTAGTGATTACTTGAAAGCATTCTATAAGGGAAAATCGAACTTGTGGAAGTCTTTAGTTTCCACTATTGGGCACCCTGGGGTCCAATGTGCTTTAAAGTACCATTTTTTGAAAAATCAAACATATTTTCAAAAATCCTCCGAGTTAGTGAACCGGGGTACACGCCAGAGTATTGATTAAGAGATTTCTTGAAATCAATCTAAGGATGCCTCTTCCTTACCCCAAGTTGACTATGGGTTCCCAAGCATTGATTTCTAGACAGCCGAAGTTCATTCTGACGACATTTTTCTAAAGATTTTATTTAAAACAATTATAAAAAGGAAAACAAAACCTTTGGTGGCTTTGGCTTCACTATTGGGTTCCTTGCAGTCAAATTTTCTTTACAGTGCTATTTTATGGGAAATAAAACATATTTTCAAAAATCCTCCTAGTTAGTGAATCGGGCTAGTTAGTGAATCGGGGAACACGCGTGAGTGTCATTTCTATGATTTCATAAAATCATACTAAGATGTCTTTTTTGGTTCGCAAGTAGACTTAGGGTTCCTGTGCATTCATTTCTAGACTGTTAAAGGTCATTATGACGCTATTTTTCTAAAGATTGCAATAATTGTTTAAAATCTCTATGTTCAATTACCCCCGGTACAGGCCTGTGAGGCATTTTTTGGTGATTACTTAAATCCATCCAAAAATGGCAACACGAAACCTGTGGATGACATTGGCTTTAAGTATTAGGGGCCTTTGCTGTCAAATGTTCTTTACATTGATATTTTGTGAGAAATCAAAAATATTTCCAGTAATCCTTGGAGTTAGTGAACCAGAGTCCACGCCTGAGTGTTATTTCGGAGATTTCATAAAATCAAACTAAGGATGCCTCTTCTTGTCCCCAAGTAGACTTAGGGTTCCTGTGCATTGATTCTAGAAGGTTGAAGTTCGTTTTGACGCCATTTTTCTAAAGATTTTAACAATTTTTTAAAATTTATATGTTCAATGACCCCCGGTACTCGTCTGTGAGACCATTTTATTGATTATTTAAAACCATTCTAAAAATCCAAAACGGAACCTTCAGAAGGCTTTTGCTTCCACTATTGGTGGCCCTTGCGGTCAAATGTGCTTTACAGTGCTATTTTGTGAGAAATCATACATATTTCCAATAGTCCTCCGAGTTAGTGAACCGGGGTCCACGCCTGAGTGTTATTTCGAAGGTTTCATAAAATAAAACTAAGCATGCCTCTTATGTCCCCAAGAAGACTTGAGTTCTTGCGCATTGATTTCTACACGGTCGAAGTTCATTTCGACGCCATTTTTCCAAAGATTTCTACAATTCTTTAAAATCTCTATCTCCGGTAACCACCGGTACACGCCTCTGAGGCATTTTTCGTGATTATTTGTTCAAACCATCCTAAAGAGTCAACACGAGATGTTTGGAAGAATTAGGCGTTCACTATTTAAGGCCCTTTTGGTCAAATGTGCTTTAACGTGCCATTTTCTGAGAAATCGAACATATTTTTAAAAATCCTCTGAGTTAGTGAATTTGGGTACACGCCTGTGTGATATTTTCAGAGTTTTCTTTGAAACAAAACAAGGATGCCTCTTCTGGTCCCCAAGTAGACTTAGGATTCCTGTGCATTGATTTTTAGATGGTCGAAGTTCATTCTAACGCCATTTTTCTAAGGATTTCAACAAGTTTTTAAAATCTCTATGTTTAGTTGTAAAATCCGAGAAAATTAATCGTTCTTAATTAAGTAAAAATCGTAATTAATTAAAATTTCTTTATTTATTTATATATATATATATACATATGCGACTTATTAAATTTATTAACGTTAAATAAGCTTAAGTTATTAAAATCGATTCATAATTTCCTAAAATAATTTCTAAATATTAAGTTATTAAGTTTAAAGTTATAAGTAGTAAGGTTTATAAATTTATTTATTTCTTTTAAATAGAATAGTAGCTTTAACAAATTATTAAAATAGTAACACAAAAACCCATTTAGCAAATGTTGACTTTCCTCAACTTTGACTTTCCCTAACCTCCTTCTTCTTGAAGCCATGGAGGAAATCTGTAAAAATTTCTCCACCTCCTTAAGCAAACCCTTCTCCAAGTAAACCTCTCCCCAAGTATTTAGAATTCTAGACCCTTCTCTTATGGGTATAAAATACCATGTTTGCTCCCAAACAACACACTTCAAACACCCAAACTCCCTCTTTCTCCCCTCTCTTTTTTCTTTTCTCCTATGCTTTCTCTTTCCCCTCCCCTGCTCCTGTTCGTGGTTGGTTGTGCCACCCTGCCTCGCTGGAGGTTAGCCAGACGACGACATAGAACCACCCAACACCTTCCCTCCACCCAGACTTCGCCGGAGTACTACGACAAACCATTGCAACCCCTCATCCCTCACTCGCTGCCTCTCTTTCCTCTTCTTGCTGCGTTGCTGCTGCCGCCAGCGCAACCACCGGAAGGCCATCATCAGTTGTGCGCCGAGCCGCCGTCGTCTGCTGCTTCACCTCGCCAGGGCCCAGCTCCCCTCCCCTGCCTCCTTTGTTGCTGCTCACCTGAGCAGAGGTAACATTAGTTACCTCTTTCTCTCTTTTTTTAGCTTAAGTTTGAATACAATAATTATTAATTAGTTAAATACTTTATGCTAATCTCGACTTGATTCGCCTAAATCTGATTTTTAGTTTAGGTAAAACCACTTTGTTTAATTTATGTTATATGTACTAAATTATGAACCTTAATTAAACTAGCTAAACTCTATGGAATAATTGTCTTAGTTTGTTTATATTATAGTATTTAGTTTATTTTAAATCTATTATTAGTTAAATACACTATGTTAATAATTAGACTTAAATCTGATTTTTATTTAAGTAAAGCTACTTTGTTTAAATTATATTTATATATACTATATTATAAACCTATATTAATCTAACTAAATTAAATGAGCTAATTGCTTAATCTTGTTAGTGATTTTCCTCAAAATCATTATTTAGTTTTGGTTATAAATATTAAGTTAACGTTTTTCAATAATATTTACTTACTTTTAAAGTTTAGTTAATAAAACTAAGTTATGTAAATTAGCCACTAATTTTCATGAAATAAGTTATGTTCTTATAATTACTTTATAATAAATACTTATTTTAAATATTATGAATGGTTTTCATATTGAATTATTAATTTATAAGTCACTTTAATATTATCAATAGTAGTCACTATGTATTGTCAAGTTTTATAAAAAGGACAAATTATTATGTTTAGTTTCTAATTAAAATGGAAGTAATATCTAAATGTTGAAATAATTCTTATGAATTATTATTTATAAATTATTTATGAATTGCTAAGTACTATTTGAAAAATATATGAATTGTTTAAATAATTAAATTTACGAATAGTATGTTTTAGCTTATTTATTAACTTAATAATAAATCTAGTATTTCAATAATTAAATAGAGAGAAGTATTAATATTTATATTTTGTAATTTACGCCCTTAAGTAATTATACATGAATTTTCTACGAATTATAAAGTAGTAATAGTTTACTTAAATTGAACATACTTATTTCATTTTGACCTTATAGTATTAATAAGGATTTTGTTAGCCAACTTATAAATCCCGTAAGTCTTAGCTTATAATATTAAGTTATAAAATGGGTAACTATATATTAATAATTATTAATAATGAGCCTTATTATAAAACCTCTTGGAACTTAGTAAGCTTACATAAAATATATAGTTAAAAGGATTTACATGAAGGAAATAGTTCGTAAAATTTAGAATAACATACTAACGTACTTATTAATTCGTGAATAGATTAGAAAGGAAAAAGGATATTACAAACCTCCCCCGGCTAACGAGGTTACTAAGAAGCAGGACTTGAGATACCGTCTACTGCTAACACCCGCAATCCCCTTCCAACTATGTTTTATGATAATGTTTTGTTATTAATGATGTCATTTATGGATTGCGTGATATAAAATGTTATATGCGAATGATGTCATAAATGCTTTCTGTAAATGGTTCGATGAATTATGATCATAATAATATATGAAACATGATGAAGAAAAGTGAAAGATGGTTCTTGGCAGTATTCTGTTCTGTTGGTCGTGCACATTCCATTATGGCGGCTCTGTCACCTTCTGTTGGGGGATAATAATCTCCCTAACAATCGGTTTCTTTTATTACGCCACCTTCTGTTGGGAGATAATAATCTCCCGTGGCACGCTGATAAGCACTTTATTGTGCTTAATTGTAGGTCATTTTTAGTGTCCTTGCATGTAGTTTAGAGCATTTAAGCCTAGCATTACATGGTTTTTGTCAGCTTTGAGTTATATTACCGCTTCACTATCTGTTTAGTTGTTTTCAGATGAAGTCCGGGCTAACTAGCAGGTTTTTAAAGTCATGCGATCATTGGAAGAATAGTTGTGGACTTTTGAACTTCAAATGGACATAACGTTTGATCCATAAATCGAATTAAGGTAATTCCAACGGAAGGTGTTAGCTCGTTTCGATAGCTTTCCAACAAATGGTCATAAGCCCAATTCCGATAAGAGACAAGAGAGATATGATCGTTTGAAGTTGAGCTATCCGCTGACCAGTAGGCCACCACGGCCGTGGCACATTCACCACGGTCGTGGGGACCTGTAGAAGGCAAGGCAGACTGTTGAAGATTTGGGACTGCCTCGATGAAGTTGGGTCACCACGGCCGTGGTGATTTTGCCACGATCGCGGCACCTGATTTGCATAGAAGCAGTTACCTTTGAGATTACATTCTGCCTCGACAATTTTAAGGCACCACGACCGTGTCGGCCTGATTTCGGGCTTTTACCCCCTTTTTTCGTCTTCATTTAATGAACCATATAAATAGTTTTTGCGGTTTTTGTTGAGGATTATCTCATTACTTAGACTCTAATTACATAGTTTAACTTTCTAAACTCTCTCAAACTCTTAGTTCTTGTTATTTTGCAACCTTGAGGATTCAATTGTGATTTCAATCCAAGTAATTTTCTTCAATCTCTCTTCTTTATTTTCATTGTTTTATTAATCATGTTTAATTTGTTTAATCTCTTTTGCTTTGAATCCATGATTAGTGAGTAGTTCCTTATCTAGGGTTTGGGTGAAAGCATGAATTAGGTCCAATTAAGATGTTCTTGTAATTAATTTATTCATGTCTAATATGCATTTATATTGGTGATTTGACACCTTAGGGTAGACCTTGATCAAGTTTATGCTAGGGCTTAGATTTCAATTACTCTTAATTGATTGTTGTTGTCTTGTCATTCCCATGAATCAACTTTACTTCTAGACTAAGAGATTGGGTAAAAATTAAGAGGATCCTATTTAGGGGTTTTCCAAGCAAATTGAATCCATTAATCAATTGGCTAAAGACCATTCGAGAGAGGATGTAGTCGATTGATTAATTGATTACTCTCGAGGACCATTTGAGAGAGGACTCAAGTACTTTAGAGGGAAAATTAACCTCGCATGTTATTCTCTATAGTTTCGTAGTTGCATTAGTGTCGTGTCTTGCCCGAGTTCATGCGAGTAACCCAAGCTCTAGTGTTTTCTCTATTATATTTACTTATGTACTTGATTACTAGTTGTTATTCTTTAGATAGATGTTAATTGGTAACTATTCAATCTTTACACCCCCAAATACCCATCACTTAGGTAGTTCTAGACTTAGTAGTTCTTAGTCAATCCCTATTTCCTTGTGGTTCGACCCTTGACTTGTCGTTACTACGTTCATAATAGTTGCTCGTTAGAAGTATTGTTTGCTAAGCGGTTCTTAGTGCCTTAACGACACACTAAAAACCTCTTATCACACTCCACCTTCCGTTGGAGGACTTTTGTTCTCCTTGGCCTATGTTATGTTATATTTGCCAAGTTACCAAAATGAATGATATCTGTTTATAATCCTGATAAGGAAGATGATGCCACATGTTATATCTAAATGATTTCAACTATAATGTTATATGTTTTCAAATGAATCTACGATATTTATCTTCCCTCTGTTTGCAAATAAAATGAATTGAAATGAATTTGCGGTGTTAAGGTAGTATGTTACTGAGCCTCGGCTCATGACGTTTTGTTTTTCTGTTTTAGGTACTGATGAGGATGACGGCATGGAGTAGAAGTGAGGATTAACGTAGCACTAAGTTTTGGAAGTCTCATAGTTTTTATTATACAATTTACCTTTTTGTAAGACTAAGACTTGTTAGCTAATTAACACTCCTTCTAATATATTATTGTTGCCCATCACTTAAGTTGTTAATTTATTAGTAATGTTAGGTTTTATGTCGCCTTGTATTTTCCAACTGGAGAGTACGGCGATAACGCACTGACTCTCTGGGACTTCCGCTCCTAATATCAGATTAATTAACTTAATATTTATGATAGAAGTTTGGGCGTTACATTAGTGACGCCCGGTACACACCTGTGAGGAAATTTTAGTGATTATTTAAAACCATTCTAAAAAGGAAAAATGGAACCTTTGGAAGGCTTTCGCTTCCACTATTTGGGTCCTTGCGGTCAAATGTTCTTTTCAGTGCTATTTTGTGAGAAATCAAACATATTTTCAAAATCCTCCGAGTTAGTAAACCGGGGTACACGCCTGAGTGTTATTTCGGAGATTTAATAAAATCAAACTAATATGCCTTTTCTGGTCCCCAAGTAGACTTAGGGTTCATGTGCATTGATTTCTAGACGGTCGAAGGTCATTCGGATGCTATTTTACTAAGGATTTTAACAATTCTTCAACTCTATGTTCAGTGACCCCCGGTACACGCCTGTGAGGCATTTTTTTCTTGGTTACTTAAATCCATCCTAAAATGGCAACACGAAACCTTTGGTTGACTTTGGCTTTAATTATTTGGGGCCTGATAGGCTAAAGTCATATCGCCTAATCAAAAGTAAATCCTAAAGTCCCCTAACAACAATAGTCAGGGAAGTAGGGTCGAATCCAAGGGGAGACATCGCTTCTAAATTAATATTCAATCAACAACTACTTCAGACGAAATCAGACAAGAGAGACTGAACTACTAATTGAACTAAAGAGAACGGGAATTAAACTAAGATTTAAATATGGATTAAGAAACTAGAATATTAGTTTGGTCCACCGTGCTTATACCAATCAAAAGGTTCAAACAACTACCAATACCAAGGTCAAGAGTCAAGAGATTAGAGCATGTGTTGAGCTATGGTTAAGTCTCAACGCTCATAATTCAATATATGCCGCATGTTCACTAACATAATCAGAATTATTGGTGTGTCCTAGGCCTCTAATCGTAAGAAAGGTTTATACGAACAATTATTAACCACAAGAACAAATATTACCCTGACAATAATCACTAATCAAGAACAAATAACACCATAATCGCTCTAATCAAAACCTAGAAATTAATAGCAATATAATCGACAATTACGGTATGAACATGGTTTCCCTCTCTAATACCCTAGAAAAGGATCTACTCAGACATGATTAAACAAACAAAAATAATTCTAATATGAAAACCTAATAATTGCATCATGAACAATCAATAAACTAAGCTAGAGTAAATATGAACTAATGGAAAAGCAAAAAGCGAGAGAAGAATACCAATTCACTGAAAGCAATAACTTTTATTGAAAACGAACCAAAGGTTTGATCTCCTCTAGAGTAGAAAAGTACCAAACGCTCTAAAGCTCTGAAATAACGTGCTTGATAATGAAAGATTGTCTGACAAAATAAACTACAAACTATTTGTAATAACCTAAGAAAACGATAATAATAACGGAAAATAAGAAATTGCCTTCTCCGTGTCGCCCGCCCGATCAGGCCAAGCTTCGCCCGATCGGGTCGGGCTAAGCCAAATCAGGGGCACTTCAAACCTGCTTCAAAATCAGCAGCAGCATTAAGGATAGGTCTGCCCAATCTAGACGGGCGAAGTCGCTCGATCGGTGCCAAAACATCACAACCCGATCGGGAAGAGCTGCCCATCGCCATCGGGCAGTGCTGTCCGTCGCCATCGGGCAGGGCCAAACTCTAAAATGCCTTCAAAACTCCAAAATTCTCTAAGTATAGGGTCGCCGAATGTCAATGGGCAGGGTTGCCTAATCGGGCCAAAATCAGCAGAAATTGGGTAGGAAGATCGACGTCCGATCGGGCCACCATTGTCCGGTGCCGTCGGGCTGAGCCTTTTCTGGGATGTCTCAACACTTGGCTTCAGACGCCAAGTTCTTCAAGGAAATTTCTCCTTTAGGGACTCAAACATGCCTCATAACTCTTCGCTATAGTGTGGTGGTTAATATGACAGAAAATAGGGGTTTTTTTCCCTAAAACATGCAAAACATTATAAAATAACCAAACCACAACTATATCACAATAGTTAGCATAAATAGCTCCTAAGAGCGTCAATCTTGCACATTTTAGCTTGTAAATCAGAGGGGAAAACACTATATGAAATCATAATATCAGGGCCCTTAGGGTCAAATATGCTCTAACGTGCCAATTCTTGAGAAATCAAACATATTTTTAAGAATCCTTTGAGTTAGTGAACCGGGGTACACGCGGGAGAGTTATTTCAGTGTTTTCTTAAAATCAAACTAAGGACGCCTCTTCTGGTCCCCAAGCAGACTTAGGGTTCCTAGGGTTCCTCGCATTGATTTCTAGACGGTTGAAATTTATTCTGATGTCGTTCTTTTAAAGTTTTAAACAATTCTTCAAAATCTCTATGTTCATTGACCCCCGCTACACGCCTGTGAGGCATTTTCAGTGATTATTTAAACCCTTTCTAAAAAGGCAAAACGGAACCTTTGGAAGCTTTGGCTTCCTATTGGGGTCCCTTGCGGTCAAATCTTCTTTACATTGATATTTTCTAAGAAATCAAACATATTTTTAAAAATCCTCGGAGTTAGTGAACCGGGGTACACGCCTGAGTATTATTTCAGAGTTTTCATAAAATCAAACTAAGGATGCCTCTTCAGGTCCTCAAGTAGACTTAGGGTTCCTGTGTATTGATTTCTAAAAGGTTGAAGTTTTATGAAGATTTTAACAATTCTTTACAATCTATATGTTCAGTGGCCCCCAGTACACGCCTATGAGGCAATTTTAGTGATTATTTAAAACCATTCTAAAAAGGCAAAACGAAACCTTTGGAAGGCTTTTGCTTCCAGTAATGGAGGCCCTTGCGGTCAAATGTTCTTTACAATGCTATTTTGTGAGAAATTAAACAAATTTTTAAAAAACCTCCGAGTTACCAGGGTACACGCCTGAGTGTTATTTCGAAGATTTATTGAAATTAACTAAGGATGCCTCTTTTGGTCCACATGTAGACTTAGGGTTTTATGCATTGATTTCTAGATGGCCGAAGTTCATTCCGACGCCATTTTTCTAAAGATTACAATCTTTCTTTAAAATCTCTATGTTTAGTGACCCTAGGTACACGCATGCGAGGCATTTTTCGTGATTTGTTAAATCCATCATAAAACATGCAATTTGGGTAACTTGGGGTCAAATGTGCTTTAACATGCCATTTTCGAAGAAATCAAACATATTTTTAAAAATCCTCCGAGTTAGTGAGCTGGGGTACACGCCTGAGTGTTATTTAGGAGTTTTCTTTAAAAAACTAGGGACGCCTCTTTTAGTCCCCAAGTGGACTTAGGGTTCCTATGCATTGAATTCAAGACGGTCGAAGTTCAATCCACTCTGATGCCATTTTTCTAAAGATTTCAAAAATTCTATAAAATCTCTATATTCGATGACTCCCAGTACACGTCTGTGAGGCATTTTTCGTGATTACTTAAAACCATCCTAAAAGGGCAACACGAAACATTTGGAAGACTTTGGATTTCACTATTTGGGGCCCTCTGGGTCAAATTACAATGCCATTTTTTGAGAAATCAAACATATTTTTAAAAATCTTCCGACTTAGTGAACCGGGGTAAACGCCTGAGTGTTATTTCGGAGATTTCTTCAAAAAATTCAAAATAAGGACGCCTCTCTTCTGGTCCCCAAGTAGACTTAGGGTTCCTGGGCATTGATTTCTAGACGGTAGAAGTTCATTCTGATGCCATTTTGCTAAAGATTTCAATAATTCTTTAAAATCTCTATGTTTAGTGACCCCCGGTACACGCATGTGAGGCATTTTTAGTGATTTTTAAACCCTATTCTAAAAAACAAAACGGAACCTTTTGAAGCTATGGCTTCCACTGTTGGGGGCCCTTGCGGTTAAATGTTCTTTAAAGTGCTATTTTCTAAGAAATCAAACATATTTTAAAAAAACCTCCGAGTTAGTGAACCGGGGTACATGCCTAAGTGTTATTTCGGAGATTTCATAAAATCAAACTAAGGATGCCTTTTCTGGTCCCCAAGTAGAGATGTCAATATCCAATGGGTGATCCATCACCCGCTCCACCCGAAAAACAAGAAAGGGTGAAAAAACCGAGTTAAGTGGATGATGGACGGGTGGCGGGTGAATGGTAACGGATGATGGATGGAATTAGGGTGAGAATGTTTCATCCATCACTTGTTTATCACCCGCTCCATCACCCATTTCTTACATTTTCTTAAATGTCTAGCATTTTATTTGCATTTGCATATTTTTTCCGTTTTGATTATTATCGACATGTTTACATAAACTTAACTTATCTTAATTTGACATAAAGTTAATGTATAAATTGTCATTTCACAAGTTTGATTTAACTTTTCTTATTTAATTATCGATAATGAATCATCAGTTTGTCCACCCGGTTCACCCACGGTGGTGGATGGATGGAATACAAGCGATAGTCTTACGGGGTGACGGATGGATTGGTGAGAGTTGGTTTAACCGGGTGATGGCACACCCTACCAAAATCCAACATGTTGCCATCCCTATCCCCAAGTAGACTTAGGGTTCTTGTGCATTGCTTTCTAGAAGATCGAAGGTCATTCTGACGCTATTTTTCAAAACATTTCAACAATTCTTTAAAATCTCTATGTTCGGTAACCCCCTAAACAGGATGTGAGGCATTTTTTGTGATTACTTAAATCCTTCCTAAAATGGCAACATGAAACCTTTGGATCACTTTGGCTTTAACTATTTGGGGCCCTAAGGATCAAATTAACGTGCCAAATCCTGAGAAATCAAACATATTTTAAGAATCCCCCAAGTTAGTGAACTGGGGTACACATGTGAGTGTTATTTCGAAATTAACTTGAAATAAAACTAAGGACGCCTCTTCTGGTCCCCAAGTAGACTTAGGTTCCTGTGCATTGATTTTTAGACGGTCGAAGTTCATCCGGGCACCATTTTTTAAAGATTTCAACATTTCTTTAAAATCTCTATGTTCAGTGACCCCCGATAAACGCCTTTGTGGTATTTCGGAGTTTTCTTTAAAAAAACTAAGGACGCCTCTTGTGGTCCTTAAGTAGACTTACAGTGTGTTTGGATAAAAAAAAGGGAAGGAAAAGAGGGGGATGAAGGGAAGGGGAAGGAAGGGAAGGGAAGGGGAGCGAAGAGAAAGGGAGGGGAGGGAAATAAAAATAAGCTTTCCTTCAACATCTCTCCAAGTTGACGGGAGGAATTTCTCACAAATTGATCGTTCCATTTCCCTCCCCTCCAAATCCCTCACCCCTTCACTTGGTATACAAACAATGGATTTTTGCCATCTCCCTTCCCCTCCCCTTCCCTCCTATTTTGGCTATCCAAACAACCTGTTAGGGTTCCTAAGCATTGACTTCTAGATGGTCAAAGTTCATTCTGACGCCTTTTTTCAAAAGATTACAACAATTCTTTAAAATCCCTATGTGCAGTGACCCCCGGTACACGCCTGTGAGGCATTTTTTGTGATTTCTTAAATCCAATTTTAAAAGGCAACACAAAACCTTTGGAAGACTTTGGCTTTCACTATTTGGGGCACTTGGGGTCAAATGTGCTTTAACGTGCCATTTTCAGAGAAATAGAACATATTTTCAATAATGCTCCGTGTTAGTGAACCAGGTACAAGCCTGAGTGTTATTTCGTAGTATTATTAAAATCAAACAAAGGACACCTCTTCTGGTCCTCAAGTAGACTTAGGGATCTGTACATTGATTTTTAGACGGTCGAAGTTCATTCTGACGCCATTTTTGTATGGATTTCAACAATCCTTTAGACTCTCTATATTCAGTGACCCCTGAGGCAATTTTAGTGATTATTTAAAACCATTTTAAAAAGGCAAAACGGAAACTTTGGAAGGCTTTCACTTCCACTATTTGGGTAATTGCGGTCAAATGTTCTTTACATTGCTATTTTGTGAGAAATCAAACATATTTTCAAAAATCCTACGAGTAAGTGAACCAGGGTACTGAGCGTTATTTCTGAGATTTCATAAAATCAAACTAAGATGCCTTTTCTGGTCCCCAAGTAGACTTAGAGTTCATATGCATCGATTTCTAGACGGTCGAAGGTCATTCGATGCTATCTTTGTAAGGATTTTAAAAATTCTATAAAATCTCTATGTTTAGTGACCCCTGGTACACGTCTATGAGGATTTGTTTCTTGGTTACTTAAATCCATCCTAAAATGGCAACACGCAACCTTTGGTTGAATTTGGCTTAAACTATTTGGGGCTCTTAGGGTCAAATATGCTCTAACGTGCCAATTCTTGAGAAAATCGAACATATAATTAAGAATCCTTCTAGTTAGTGAATCGGGGTACACGCGGGAGAGTTATTTCAGTGTTTTCTTATAATCAAACTAAGGACGCCTCTTCTAGTCCCAAGTAGACTTAGGGTTCCTACACATTGATTTGTAGATGGTTGAAGTTTATTCTGACGCCATTTTTTAAAAGTTTTAAAAAATTCTTTAAAATTTCTATGTTCATTGGCCCCCGCTACACACCTGTGAGGCATTTTCAGTGATTTTTTAAAAACCTTTTGTAAGAAGGAAAAACGAAACCTTTGGAAGCTTTGGCTTCCTATTAGGGTCCCTTGCGGTCAAATTTTCTTTACAGTGCTACTTTGTGAGAAATTAAACATATTTTAAAAAAACCTCCGAGTTACCGGGGTACACGCCTGAGTGTTATTTCAAAGATTTCTTAAAATCAACTAAGGATGCCTCTTCTGGTCCACAAGTAGACTTAGGGTTTTTATGCATTGGATGGTCGAAGTTCATTCTAACGTCATTTTTCTACATATTACAATATTTCTTTAAAATCTCTATGTTTAGTGACCCTAGGTACTCGCATGCGAGGCACTTTTTGTGATTTGTTAATCCATCCTAAAAAAGGCTACACGAAACCTTTGAAAGACTTTGGCTTTCACTATTTGGGGCACTTGGGGTCAAATCTGCTTTAACATGCCATTTTAGAAAAATCGAACATATTTTTAAAAATCCTCTGAGTTCGTGAACTGGGGTACACGCCTGAGTGTTATTTAGGTGTTTTCTTAGCAAAAAAACTAAGGACGCCTCTTCTAATACCTAAGTAGACTTAGGGTTCCTGCGCATTGATTTCTAGACGGTCAAAGTTCATTCGGACGCCATTTTTCTAAAGATTTCAACATTTCTCAAAATCTCTATGTTCAGTGACCCTCGGTACACGCCTATGAGGTATTTTTAGTGATTATTTAAAACCATTCTGAAAAGGCAAAACGGAACCTTTGGAAGGCTTTGGCTTCCACTATTAGGGGGCCTTGCGATCAAATATTCTTTACGGTGCTATTTTGTGAGAAATGAAACGTATTTTTAAAAATCCTCCGACCACTAGTGGAAAAAATAGCTATTGATGCGCCCCATTAGCGACGGGCTATGTGAACAGCCCTTAGCTAATATTCATTAACTGCGGGTCTCTTAAAGAGCCCGTAGCTAAGTTGCATGTTGAGGCGGGCTTTATTAAGGCCCGTAGCTAAGCTCACGATATTCTATCTTTGATGCGGGCCTCATCAATGCCCATAGCTAAATTCCTAAACCATTTAGTAAAACTCGCGTTCTAATCCCTAATTTGTTCACTATCACTGAAGTTCGTCCCTTGCCGCATTGAAGTTCCATTCTCAGGCGAACTCTACTAGGTCAGGCAGGTTTCTACTTCTCAGGCGAACCTTCTCTTCTCAGGCCGCATTGAAGTTCCATTCTCAGGTGAAGTTCAGAATCTGCGGCCTCCTCTGGTAAGTCTTCTCACCTTAATCAAAATGTCTTCGTCTATTGAAGAAGCAAATTTACAATGTCAAATTAGAAAATAATCCTCTTTCTCTGTCACAGAGGCAAATGAGTTGAAAATATAAGAAATTGGTATTCGCTCTTGTTCATTTCAGATTTTTCTTTACACTTATTGTGTCTAATAATGTTTGTTAGCTTGAAATTATGGTTTTAGGCTCTTGAATTGCGACTTTTGAAGCTGTAAAGAAGTTTTTTGTGTTCTATTAGTTGTTTGATTGCTTAGTTATTGTTTGATTGCAGGTATAATTTTGATTTGCAAACCCTAGATATTTACTCACTAACTAGAAGGTTTTGGTTTGAAGCTTTGGATCTCACAACCCTATATTATTGCTTTGGCTATCTGATTCGAAGTTTCTCAATCTGAGTTCTACATTATGTTTTTGCAGGTTACTGGAAGAGGCAGAGTTATTACCTATTATTGATAAGCTCCATCTTTCAGAACGCCATTACGTCAAACAACCGGCAGATTATATCATATCCCAGGTACTCCCTTACTTAAGTGGTAATACTTTATGCTTTATTTGTGGCTAGAACTTTGTGTCACATGGCAAAGGAATTATGTGTGCTGATACTTTTTGGGTTGAAAATATAGATCCTGTTCTATGTTTATTGTTTGCCGAAAATGAGGCATGCTTTAGTATATTGAGCTATTTAGATTTAAGCTCGTACAGATGACTGAGTTTTCCCCTGATGACTGGTGTGGCTGGTTGATGTCGTGGTAATATTGTCTTTGTTGAAAGGATTAGGGTATGCATTGGTTAGTTTAATGCCTAGCTGAATAGGCTAAGTCATCATCAGTTCCCTAATGGTTGATGGCTTTGGGATGACCATATTGTTGTTTGTTTTGCCTGAAAAAACTGGAAAACTTCGTTTAGGCAGTAGTATGGCTGCAAGCTAAAGTACATCAAAATGGAAGATGTTATACTTTGTTTAGGCAGTAGTAACTTCGTTTGGATGTACTTTGGTTGGTTCTGAGTTTGAAGCATGAAACTGTGGATGAGATAAGTTTTATTAAGTGATTTGTTCTAAGGTTTGAATTATGGTGAATGGGTTTATGCTGTCTATGTGATTGTTTGGATTTAGATCTTACTGTGATTGAACTTTAATTGGTTAACTAACTAATTAATGGCAATTGAATTGCGTGAACAGGGAGCTCGGGCGGGCTGCCCATTATGTGTTGGGTGGACGAGAGCCCAGGCAGGTTGGTTGTGGTTTCTTTGCATATGTTCAGGCCCTTAGGTATCGTTTTCTCTTTTTCAACAAACATGATGCTTCACTTAGTGCTTTTGTCTGACACTACTATCAACTTCCTAAACACCCTATATGCTGGGTCTTCCACGTACATTACACTCTAGATAGACAACTAGAATCATCACATACACTTGCGGAAGGAAATTTATGTCATAATATTATTGTTCCAAAACAAAACAAACTCAAACTTTGTGGATAATTTGTTGTTCACAACCAAGAAGTCATTGATGTCCCTCGTATCTCATAAGATTTATCATGATATCCATTGTTCCTAGTGGGTCGATAACATTCTTATAGGACAGCGTATTTAGTATGTCCTAAGAAGTAATTATTCGATTAACGTACTTATTATTGCATTACACTTTACTTACATCTTCGTCCTTACTAAGATGGAAATCTTCCAATTGTTTTGTGGCAGGTAAAAAAAGGTCTAGTATTTGTTCGGGGTGTAAGCGCTTCACTCAGTAGAGTCCACGAATACTTCTAGAAAGAGAAAAAGGTTAGATGCAACATCCAAAATTTCATTGTTTACTATAATGCTTTTCTGTGTAAAATTGCAAATTTGAGGATGGTTCAGTTTCCATAGTCAAAGAAGTAAGAAAGGCTGATCAAGGAAATGAGATGTTTGACAAAGAATTGAAGTGTTTAGGGCGCTGCATCATCGACATGTCGTAGCTCTTAGAGGATTCTCTATTGGTCGTAGGAGGTTTGATTCCAGCTCTCGGTTTATTTTTGTCATTCCAGTTCCTCCTTCACTAAGTTTGGTTCCAGGTTGGGCCTAGCTGCTTCTCGACAGTCTGTTTCGAGCTAGTTTGAGTTTGTTTAGGTTTGGGTCCGATTTTGCTAGGTTATGTAGACTGATAGTAAATATGTGACATGGTCATTGATAATTCACGAGTTCCTCATTATATCTGCAACAAAGGTAACATTTGAGACAAGTGAGATAGCAAATGCTAACTTGCCGAAAACTTTATTTTCTTCTCAAACATTAACTGATAGTAGAGATTTTTAAGACCTTATATTAGATGAAGTTTAATACATATCACATGAAACAGCTATGATTATAATATACTTCAGCATAATGACAGATCCCCTGAAGACTCCATTAAGCTGGAAGACCAGAGTACAGATTGCCATTGGCGTAGATGCTTCCCTGGTGAGTTGAGCTTAGTACACTAAACCTTTTACATCAGATTTTGGTTGATACCTCAAGGTTCTGCTTTCTTCATGTTGTCGAGAGCGTACAGTAAGACTATAAATCCAAACGGCCCACACAAACTTCTTAATGTCTCTCTATTGCAGAGCTAAGACTACGCATATATATCTATCCTTCTTCACGTAGACAAGAGTTGTCGTTCAGGTACTAGAATGGTGATAGTGATCGCATTTATGCTTATGTAGTGTGGTAGGAACAACAAGAACTTGGTATTTTTAATCCTGAATTATCACATCTTGCACATTCAGGTTTATCTGCAGCACTTCTATGAAGCACCTGTACATCACATCTCCATCAATTCAAGCGATATCATCTTGGATGAGAAGTTGGTTCCAAAGGTGAAAACAATGATGTTAACTAAAATATCCTGTTTTGCTTCCATTATTACGTTAAAACTTTCTAAAACATCAGCTGTTTTCTTGACACAGCTTGCAAATATCAGCTATATACGAAAACTAGAACTACAGCATCATGCAAAAGACGAATACATGTATACTGCGTTTGAGATCTTTCTATGACTTATTTTTTTCCTCTTGCAGAAAAGGTAGACATGATAACTGAATTTGGAGCACTATTGCTTGAGCTAAATACTGGTCAATCCTCGGCAAAGGAAAGTGCTTATGTAATCCGGTGGATCCGAGAATTACGTTCTAACTTGTCTTTATTTCAGTGTAAAATTGCAGAGTCTTTATTCTCTTATATAATTCAGGGTATCTATTTCAGAGTCATCACACATATTCTCTTACTTCAAAGTCACACATTTATATCTCAGAGTCTTTATTCTCTTATATAATCATGTTATCATGCTGTAAAATTGCATTATTTCTATGTTGTAGAGTCTTTATTTTTTCAATTCCAATATTGACTCTTTGTTTGCTACTTCAGGCACCGACATCTTGATATATCTGCTAATTTCATCGCACTTAGTTTGTGCACCTTAGCGTAAGGTGTATCACACTTTCATCAATTATGTTATTTTATGGCGGGTAAGTTTCTATGTCATTCTCACTTCCTTAAGCCCGGATTACAAAACTGTTCTACTGACCAGTGACTTTGTTTTCTCTCTGATGTTTTCTCAGGATCTGATGATGCCCATATCCATTTGTATAACGATGAGGGGAAGAGCTTGATTGGGTCGCGTGGATTGAGGGGTTCTAAGCATTAATCCCAAGGGAAGATGCGGCTATTACAAGTGGATCGAGTGGTAAGAGGATGAAGCTCAGCATGCTGGCAGCTGCTCAGAGCATGACCAACCACTCTGACATGGTTTGGGGGGTAGTATTCCAGCCACCCGGTGGGGCTGGGGTGCAGTTTTATAGACTGAGCATGGCATAAGTATTTCGGTCTATGACTATTCTTAGCATTAGTTCTTCTCATTGAATGTTGAAGATTCAGGTTTTTGGTTTAAAGTTTATCACGTGACTATGCATAGATGTATCCAGAGGCAAGTATATAAGAGCTATGTTTTGATTCTTACATTTTGGGTGTGCCCTTTTTTATTACCTGCTATTGAAAATCGCTGTTGTGCACATGTACTATGGGAATCAATTGATATTGAAATATGAGAGGGGGGAGCTGGTAGGCAGGAGGTTTGATGGGGTAAGCATTTAAAAAAAACAATTGCTGCGGGCCACAATGCACAGCCCGCAGGTAATTGTGATACAACAAGGCTGCTGGCATCATCATTAGCTGCAGGCATTAAACTGAGGCCCGCAGCTATAGATGCTTGTTGCTGCGGGCTTTAGCTTGAGGCCCGCAGCTAAACTTCAATTTTAGTTGCGTCTTTGTACGCAGCTATTATTTTTTCAGATTAGCTGCTCCTTCAATAGCTATGACCCAAGTACGCAGCAACAAGCCCCTTCAAGGCCCGCAACAACAACCATTTTTTCCACTAGGGGAGTTAGTGAACCGGGGTACACGCCTGAGTGTTATTTCAGAGATTTCTGAAATCCAAACTAAGGATGCCTCTTCTGGTCCCCAAGTAGACTTAGGGGTCTTGTGCATTGATTTCTAGACGGTTGAATTTCATTTTGACACCATTTTTCTAAAGATTTCAACAATTCTTTAAAATCTCTATGTTCAGTTACCCGCGATACACGCCTGTGAGGCCTTTTTTGTGATTATTTGAAACCATTCTAAAAAGCCAAAACGGAACCTTTGGAAGGATTTGGCTTCCACTATTGAGGGCCCTTATGGTCAAATGTTCTTTACTGTGCTATTATCTGAGAAATCAAACATATTTTTAAAAATCCTCTGAGTTAGTGAACCGAGGTACACACCTGAGTGTTATTTCAGAGATTTCTTAAAATCAAACTAAGGATTCCTCTTCGGGTATTCAATTAGACTTAGGGTTCCTGTGCATTGATTTCTAGACAGTCAAAGTTCATTCTAACGCCATTTTTCACAAGATTCCAACAATTCTTTCAAATCTCTTTGTTCACTTACCCCCAATACACGCTTGTGAGGCATTTAAAACCATTCTAAAAAGGCAAAACAGAACTATTAGGAGGCTTTAACTTCCACTATTGGGGGCCTTGGGGTCAAATGCGTTTTATAGTGCTATTTTCTGAAAAATAAAACATATTTTCAAAAATCCTCCGAGTGAGTGAACCGAGGTACACACCTCGGTATTATTTCAGAGTTTTCATAAAATCAAATTAGAATGCCTCTTCTAGTCCCCAAGTAGACTTAGGGTTCTTGTGCGTTGATTTCTAGACTGTCGAAGTTCATTCCGATGCCATTTTTCAAAAGATTTCAACATTTCTTTAAAATCTTTGTGTTTAGTGACCCTTGGTACACGCCTGTGAGCCATTTTTCGTGATTAATTAAGACCATTCTTAAAAGGAAACACGAAACCTTTGGAAGATTTTGGCTTTCACTATTTGGGGCCCTTTGGGCCAAATGTGCTTTAACGTGCCATTTTCTGAGAAATCGAACATATTTTTCAAAATCCTCACAGTTAGTGAACTGTGGTACATGCGTGAGTGTTATTTCGGAAATTTTTCAAAATCAAACTAAGGATGCCTCTTCTGGCCCCCAAGTAGACTTAGGGTTCATGTGCATTGATTTCTAAAAGGTCAGGGTTAAGTTTGACGCCATCTTTCTAAAGATTTCAACAATTCTTTAAAATCTCTATGTTTAGTGACCCCCGATACACGCTGTTGAGGCATTTTTTGTTATAACTTAAATCCATCCTAAAATGGCAACACGGAACCTTTGGAAGACTTTGGCTTTCACTATTTGGGGCACTCGGGATCAAATGTGCATTAACGTGCCATTTTCTGAGAAATTGAACATATTCTAAAAAAATCCTTCGAGTTTGTGAACCGGGGTACACGCCTAAGTGTTATTTCAGAGATTTCTTAAAATCAGATTAAGGATACCTCTGCTAGTCCCGGTGTAGACTTAGAGTTCTTGTGGCATTTATTTCTTGTGGGTCAATGTTCATTCTGATGCCTTTTTTCTACAAATTTCAACAATTCTTTAAAACATATATGTTTAGTAACCTCTGGTACACGCATGTAAGGCATTTTTGGCGATTACTTAAAACCATTCTAAAGAAGAAACACAGAACCTTTGGAAGACTTTGGCTTTCACTATTTGGGGACCTTGGGGTCAAATATGCTTTACCGTGTCATTTTCTGAGAAATCGAACATATTTTTCAAACTCCTCACAATTAGTGAACCCACAGTGTTATTTTGGAGATTTCTTAAAATCAGACTAAGGATGCCTCTTCAGATCTTGAAGTAGACTTATGGTTCCTATGCATTGATTTCTAAACGGTCTAAGTTCAATATGATGCCATTTCTAAAGATTTCAACAATTCTTAAAAATCTCTATGTTCACTTACCCCGGTACACGCCTGTGAGGCATTTGTGGTGATTATTTAAAACCATTCTAAAAAGGAAAAACGAAACCTTTGGAAGGCTTTAGCTTCCACTATTGGGGGCCTTGGAGTCGAATGTGCTTTACAATACTATTTTCTTATAAATTAACCATATTTTTGAAAATCCTCCAGGTTAATGAATCGGGGTACATGCCTTAGAGTTATTCCGGAGATTTCTTAAAATCAAACTAAGGATCCCTCTTCTGGTCTCCAAGTAGACTTAGGGTTGCTGTACATTGAATTCTAGATAGTCGAAGTTCATTCTGACGCCATTTTTCAAAAGATTTCAACAATACTTTATAACCTCTATGTTGAGTGACCCCCGATACACGCCTGAGAGGCATTTTTGGCGATCACTTAGGCAACACAAAATCTTTGGAAGGCTTTGGGTTTCACGATTTGGGGCCCTTGGGGTCAAATGTGCTTTGACGTGCCATTTTTTGAGACATTTAACATATTTTAAAAAATCCTCATAGTTAGTGAACCGGGGTACACACCACAATGTGATTTCGGAGATTTCTTAAAATCAGACTAAGGATGCCTCTATAAGTCTCCAAGTAGAGTTATGGTTCTTGTGCATTGATTTCTAGACGGTCAAAGTTCATTATGACGCCATTTTTCTAAAGATTTCAACTATTCTTGAAAATCTCTATGTTCAGTGACCAACAATACAAGTACAAGCTTGTGAGACATTTTTTGTGATTACATAATACCATTCCAAAAAGGCAACATGGAACCTTTTTAAGACTTTGGCTTACATTATTGGGGGTCCTTGGGGTCAAATGTGCTTTACCCTGCAAATTTCTAAGAGATCAATCATATTTTTAAAAAGCCTCCGAGTCAGTGAACCGGAGTACACACATGAGTGTTATTTTGGAGATTACTTAAAATTAGGCTAAGGATGCGGCTTCTTGTAACTAAGTAGACTTATTGTTCTTGTGCATTTATTTCTAGAGGGTCGAAGTTCCTTGTGACGCCATTTATATAAAGATTTCAACAATTCTTTAAAATCTCTATGTTATGTGATCCTCGTTACACGAGTGTAGGGCATTATTTGTGATTATTTAAAAGCATTCGAAAAAGGCAACAGGGAACCTTTGGAAGATTTTGGCTTTCACTATTGGAGACCCTTGGGTTCAAATTAGCTGTACCATGCCTTTTTTTCTGAGAAATGGAACAAAATTTTTAAAAGCCTTCGAGTCAGTGAACCGGGGTACACACATGAGTGTTATTTCGGATATTTCTTAAAATCAGACTAAGGATGCCTCTTGTGGTCCCTAGGTAACTTAAGGCTCTATTTCTACAAGTTTAATTCATTGTAAAAAGGTAACAGGGAACCTATGGAAGGCTTTGTCTTTCAGTATTGGGCCCTTGGGGTCAAATGTGCTTTTCCGTGCCATTTTGTGAGAAATTGAAGGTATTTTTAAAAACCCTCTGAGTTAGTGAACTTGGGTACACGCTTAAGTTTTATTTCGGAGATTTCTTAAAATCATACTAAGGATGCCTCTTCTGATCTCCAAGTAGACTTAGGTTTCCGGTGCATTTATTTCTAGAAGGCCAAAGTTCATGTTGACGCCATTTTCCTAAAGATTTCAACAAGTTAGGGTCGGGTTGGGCCATTGGGGTTTCGGGTTGATTTCAAGTTGTCGATTTTGTGTCATTCGAGTCGGGTTGTTTAGTCTACTCAACTTTGCCAAATCTAGTTAATTTACCAAACACGTTTATGCAAACAACTAATATAAACTGTTAGTGAAAATACCTAATAGGACCTTAGCACTTTAACACTTGGATCAATTCGCTCTTAGCCGAAGAGTGGAGACAAACACTTGGATATCTCTAATCTATAAGGGAAGATAAGGGGGACACCAAGAAAACTATCATTTTTAATTCCTAAGTAAATGGAACAACTCTCTATCTCCAAAATTACTGCTTTTTTTACATTTTTATTTTTTTGAAAAATAACCCAAACACCCTAAACAAACTAGCCGATATATTTTTATGCATAATGTTACATGATTCCGCATGAAAATTTAACCCTGCTACGTGCACCGGGACTAGGGTAAAACGACCGACGGAACTAGGGAAAAGCAAAGGGGCGGCTAGGGCAAAGCAAACCTGCGGCTAGCACAAAGCAAACCTGCGGCTAGGGATATCGTCCGTCAGGCCACATTCAGCGGAGACTGCCGTCAACCGTCGAGCAACCTTCACCAGCTCTGCTCTCTCTCCTTCTCACTCCGGCGTTGCCTCTTGTTCTTCGTGGTCAGTCATATTGTTCTTGTAAAATATTTTTGTTATCGTCTTTGGGTTATTCCTGTATGTCTTTTAGTTATTCATGTGTGTTATTTTCAATTGACACCTACTTTTTAATTTTTAATGTTCCTTTAACTAATGCATAATGTTTTTTTTTGATGTAAACAAGTATTGTATTCTTCATATTTCAAGGAAATGTTCTTTTAAAATTGACAGTTTTTAATTTTTTGTAAGAAAATGTTTTTGAAAATTTTGGATTTAGTTCTTTGTAATAATAAGTATTTTGTTCTTTGAAATTTTGTATTTCGTTCTTTTTGTTTTAAGTAAATGTTCTTTTAAATTCATAGTTTTATTTTTGTATTTTCTTTGAAATTTCATATTTAGTTTTTTTTTTAATATGTTGTTCTTTGAAGTTTTGTATTTTGTTCCTTACAGAAAAGTATGTTGTCCTTTTGAATTTCCGTATTTTGTTCTTTTTGTTTCAAGTAAATGTTCTTTTCATGTTTAATTCTTCGAATGTCCACGGTATGTTCTTTTCTCAAGCTTTTGGGTTTTTTTTGTCCGCCAATTGTGTAACGGTGATGATGTAAAGTTGACATCAACACTAGGTGCACGATGCTCCTTGTAGAGGTGTCAAATGTGTCGTGTCGTGTTCATGTTTGTGTTTAGCCTTGTGTTCATTTCGTGTTATTAATAAAATTTTTCATAGGATAATTGAATAATATGACAAATTGATCTAAATGGGCCGTGTTCGTGTTGGATTCGTGTCATATCGGATCGTGTTCGTGTTTTCTCTTAGTAACTTTTATATTTATATCGTACCGATTTCGCTCGTATTGTCGTGTCGTGTCAGAAGCCAACAACTGTAGCTCCGTGCACCCAGGTGCCC
Source organism: Patellifolia procumbens (assembly GCA_947645195.1). Lineage (NCBI taxonomy): Eukaryota > Viridiplantae > Streptophyta > Magnoliopsida > Caryophyllales > Amaranthaceae > Patellifolia > Patellifolia procumbens. Next base: position 1,683,771 of record CANSGD010000763.1, on the reverse strand, counting down.
AAAAACGGACTAGATAGTGCAAGTTGATTTGCAAGTAATGTGTCTATATTTCTCATTTCTCATTTGTTGTAGCTTAGGGCAAATTGTGATTCCTTCCTCCAGTTCTACTTCTCTCTCTCTTTCCCTCCCTTCTCTTCTTCTATTGATATTCAAACATGGTGGACGCCATGGAACTTTTGAGAGCGAATCTCTCCCGTGTTCGAATTCCTGAGCCAACCAATCGTATCTTCAAACAAGAATGTTGCGTTTCTTTTGATACGCCGGTGAGTTTGTTTTTTCTATTTTTGCCTATCTTTTTCGTTGGATTTGAAGTCATCGATCATTCTTTGAGCTGTCGAATGAAGATGCATATTGAGTTTCAGCCGAAAGAAGTCTGAATTGGAGGAAATGCACTAGCAACAGTTTGTGTGATAAGCCTAGTTTTTACAATTTTTGACGTTTTGACTTAACGATGATGTTGCATTTATGCTTTAACTGTAATTGCATAAACTAGGGTAATGAAGCGACTTCAGTTCATTGAATTTGTACTCAGAAAGACATTACTAATGCTGATTTTGATTTTCTTGAATCTTCTCTGTCGTTGTTCTAGAAATCTGAAGGTGGTTTGTTTGTGGATATGAGTTCTTTCCTTGCTTTTGGGAAAGATTTTGTTATTTGGAATTACGAGAAGACAGGGAATCCGGTTTATCTTCATATTCAGCAGAGGAAGAAATTGGTTTCAGAAGACAGGCCTTCAAAGAAGCCAACTATCTTGGCCATAGGTATGTATAATAAATTTCTTTTTTTCTATCTTCTTCATTTTGCCTTCTATGCTTTCTCTATATCTCTTGATGTATTGGTAATTGATGAGACTAGATTACAAGAGTATAAGAATAACTGAGTTGAGGTTTCATGAAGTTTATTATGATGTAGATTGTCCCCTCCCAAAAAATGAACTATAGAGGAACCAAACACCTATAGTTATGAAAATAGCTGGAGTTTATATTAAGTTTATCGAATCTGGATAGTTATGCTGATTAGGGTCGTTTATATTAAGAAAGAAAATTGTTTATTGATTCCGTTTCTTAGAGGTCAATAGTAGTGAACCAAATGACCCCTTAGTCTTTACCTTCTTTACATGCTACGTAGGTCTGTATTACCAAGCTTATAGAACTTCATATAGTAGATGGAATTATTTTGCATAACATAAATTCAGATGTTTTAAAGAGGTGGAGCACAAAAGAATAGAGATGAATTGTCTATTATAGGTTAATAGGATGATGCCTTATAAATTTCAAAATTTATAGTTTATAGCAGTTGTCCCTTACGACAAATGGTTTTGCATATAGAAATCATGATGTGCATGTTATAAGGTAGTAATTTGGACTCATGGTCGAACTTCTTTTAACGTTACTTGTGTTGTCAAGCTGTTTTTATGGGATAACAGGATAACAGATAACTTTTTTTTCTTAAGGTGGGATATTTGACTCCTATATGCGCGTTAAGCTATGTTTCATTGAGGGCATTAGCCAGAACCACATAACTTAGGCTTGATGGTAATTATGTTGTTGGCTTCTTTTAAGGTGCTTATGACATACATCTTCAGCAGTTAATATTTCTGCCATATCAACTCCGAGAAGCTTGCCCACCTTGCATTTCTGGGCCTTTCCTGTTACTAGTCAATTATGAGAGTTGTCCTGATTTGTTTTTCCCTTGTTCTAATTCACAACCATTTTAAGAAATCAATTTAGACCAGGAATAGTGTGGGAAGTTTTCTCCAATTTTCCTCCATTTGAACTCTTGAAATAGAGTAGTTTCAGGAGAATGAAATTATAACTCTATTCATTATAAACTTACATTAGGGTGTTATGATTCTATGAAATAATGATTTAACTTTCACAATCATAAATTGTGTTTGAACTCTCATAGTTGTAGTGATGAATTCAAAAATAATGTTAAGCTTACATCTATAAATGAAATATATATTCACAAGATTCCCAAATGAAGTAGTTGAGAAATGTTATCTTAAAGCTATAATCACGTAAGGACATACTCCATGTGTTTCTAAAAAAATATACAACTTTGATTATTAAAATAATAAATTTTCAATCTGTAAAATTTGTTTTGTCAAAAATATATACATTTCCTCTACGCCAACGACATTTTACATAATAACAACTGACTTATATGTAATAGTAAAACATATGGTTAAAGTTAGCATATGAATTGTGCAAAAGTCAAAGTGTACGTGGAATCTTCTTAAATTTATAATATTTAAATTGTACACCTTTTTGCTTTTGAAAAGCTTTTGAAAAGTATGAGAGAGAAGGAGAATTGGATGGTTGAAAGTAAAAGATTCTAAAGTGGACCTATTGTTAGACAAAAGTGAAAAAGTGTAGTAAATATTTGATTCTTGGCTTAGTTTTAAAAAGTGCACCTACTTCAGGCGATTTCAAAACATGCCTCAACCAAGCAAGGCGAGGCGATATAGGCTACGTGCGACTCGGGCGAGTGCCTTGGCCGCTTTTAGGGGAGAGGAGGAGGCGCCTCTTTTAAGGGAAAGGCAGAGTACGAGTAATTGATCTCTGACGAGAAGGCTAAGAAATACCAAAATTTTCTATATATAAACTTATCAAAGCTTTCAAAACACAAATTTGAGCTGAAACCCTCTAGTAATTGCTTAAAATCCTTCGACTTCATGTTTGAATCAAAATTCCTAATCTGGACGAAAACCCTAACTTGCGAAAATCAGTGGAAGTGTTAACTCTCTTCACCTGACTACTTCCTATGACAGATTTTTCCAGAGGTCCATGGCCTGTGGATTTCCCATACCAGGGCCTCCATGGTTCCTTTCTCTTTGATCTTCTTTCTTCTCTCTCTTCTCTTATTCTCTTCCGGAATTTCTTCACTATGGTATTTTTCTTTTTCTTTGATCCCATCTTTGATTTAATTTCTTTTTTTATTATTTTTTTTGAGATGATTTTTATACTTTTTTGGAAATGCTTTTCACTGTTTCAGTACCGTCTCGTTCCCTTTTTTTTCTCTTTTCTCTGCTCCCTTTCAAATTTTCATAGAGTTTCCTTTTTATTTACGACTCTTATTCTACAACTCTACCACTTACTTTTAGCTGTTAGCAGACTACCAACTACTAGTACCACATATGGAAAAAATAAAAAATAAAAAAAATAAATATAAATGCGCCTAGAGCCTTTCTGAACTTAGGTTCTTAGAGGATAAGGTAGGATTAATATATTTCCCCACTTAGAAGAGGTTCATAGTAGGAAGAAGCCGAAGAACTTTTTGAAACACCCTAAAACAAAAAATGGGAAGTACAAAAAGAAATGAATGGGGTAGTATTTTGTGGGAATAAATATTTTTGTGAAGAAACTCAGGTTTGGGATGTGTTTTATTTACCATGGTAATAAGTGGGGGATTTTCCATCCAAATTACACATGATTTTATTAGCATCATTGCCGTTTAGTACCAGTTACCAAACGAGCCATTGAGTGTACTGGTAGATGACTTGTAAATGGTGCCCTATAATGGTCAAAATGATGATTTTTTGATTAATTCCATGTGCTACAGTAAGTAAAATCCCTCATGACGTGTTTTTGTGCCCAAAGTCCGTGTCATGATGGAGAGAGAAAACTAATTTTCTAGGTATTATTGTAGGCGTGGAAGGGGGTTTTGGTAGCAGTGAACCTGAATATGAAGAAACATATAGCATTGTTATATTGCCAGACTATGCTAGTCTTCCATTTCCCTCGGTTGAGTTGCCAGAAAAGGTAATTACTGCTCCTTTTGAAATAAAAGGTCCTCTCTCTGTTTCAGCTTGGTAATAGCTGAATGCTCTTGGTACTGTGTTTTAGTGAATAATCTGGTTTTATAGGTCAATATAGTTGTGCATTTTGAGTGTTCGATTTTATGCAATATTGCAAGCTAATAAGCTTGTAAGATGTTGAATCAATATTTTATGATATTTATGAATAATTAGTCGGCATTAACACACGCAGTTGCGAGAGAAATTTAGCAGAGGGACTAGCTTCGAAATAGTTCAGATCGAGCTTTTCCTGGTCTTTGCATGACATGTGTCTATTGTAGGTAAGGTTGGCAGTTGATGCTATTTTATTGGCGGAGTGTGCTGAGCGGAAAGAGCAAGTTTCAGCCTGGGTAGCTGAGAAGCAACTCAGTGCATATGCCATGAACCTGCCACAGATTGACAATGGCGTTATTGTTCCTCCATCTGGGTGGAAATGTGCGAAGTGTGATAAAACAGATAATCTTTGGTTAAATCTGACAGATGGAATGATCCTCTGTGGTAGAAAAAATTGGGATGGAACTGGTGGCAACAACCATGCTATTCAGCATTACAATGAGACAAAATACCCTCTTGCCGTGAAGCTTGGCACAATCACTGCCGATCTGGAAGCAGCAGGTAGCATTTCTGTTGGTTGTAATATGTCTCATGCAACAGTCTTTTTCTTCTCCTGTCCGTATGTTGCAAATTTTGTCATTAGCTTCTTTTTTCCGGTCTTGTCCTTTTTTCATGTGAGAGTAGTATCTTCTTCTAGTGAATAGTCAAAAATGCTTTGTTTACATGTCTTGTTGCTAGCTTTTTGTTTACCATTGCTTTTATCATTTAATTGCGGAATATAGTTGCTTGGTGTGCTCTAGATTTAGACATATAACCCTGACCTAAACTTGAATATTTTGATGGCTCTAAGTTGGTAACTTGAGTTTAGAGCTGAAAGATTGACTCACGGTGATCATAATAGTTGGTAATTGCCTTACGTTTTCATAGAAAAATTATGTAGAACAAGAAGTATGATCTATTGGACAAGTTAAGTCCCAGCTTTAGTATTAGGTATCAATTATCTCAATATTACAAGCTGGTGCAAAAGGTCATCCTTTTATTTAATTTTCATGTTCTACTGACACTGTTCTACCTTTTGTTTTTATTTAAAATCTCATACACTTGTCTCTTCAAAAAATTTGTGAAGTGGAGTTGGTTATAATTGTTGATGAAAATAGAGGGACGGACTAGATACAAGCGAATTTATCTTACATAATACAACTTCTTCCTTTTGTTGATCAATCTTTTGTAGACCTCAGTTATCAAGCTATCTTCGATTGAAGCTCATGAAACAACTTTTTTTCATTCTATTCCAGACCATTGCCCCTTCCCCTGTTCCCCATCACCATCTCCTTAAACAAGGCTCTTTACAAGGGCTGGAAAACAGATATATATGAAGCTCTCCCATTCGGTTGTTCATAGACTCTTTTAGCCTTCACCCGTTGAAAGTTGTAAGAGGCTACTATTATGCTCTTGATTCCAAAGGAAAATAAGTAGCTTAATACTACACAAATATAATAACAGAGATGGTCTGGTAAGACATTTGATTAAGTCTATGTGTTGCAAGGTTGGAAAAGCCATTTGAAAATTTCAGCATTGTTACAAATTGACCAATTTTATAGATTATCATCATCATTTTCTGTAAGAGCCTAGCAAGAAGATGAAGGCAGATCTCTGAACAAATTACCATATATATTTCTCTAATATGGATTTTTGAGGGTTAAAAGTGCTAGGGTTCAATTGATTTATAACTTTCTTTATTGTGCAAAAAAACGAGATGGAGATTATTGTAATTATGCTATTTTTTGTGGTTTTGTGCCAATTGGATTAGCTAGTGTAATGTTTAACGAATATTTCTTCAACTTCGATGTGATACATGAAGCCTATTCCATTTTGATGGCAACTTCGCTACTTCGGTGTTTGATATTTGTGTATAACCTCAAACTGTTAATTTCCAGTGGAGAAGGATATTGTAGTATTAGGAGTGTCTGAGTATCGAGGATTAGGTTATATTTCTAATTTACAATAAGAAGTAAAACCCTTTATGAACTTAGGGGGCGTTTGGTTTCCAAAGGGTAAGGGAAAGGGCATTAAGAAAGGGGTAGGGGGAAGAAAGGAAAGTAAAACCCTTTGATTAAAGAGTTGTTTGGATAAAATTGAAAAAGTATTTTCTTCTTGTCCACTACCACCAGTAAAACAACCGCTGGGCTACCTTCTCTATTCTCTCCTAACCTTCTACCTGCCACCAAATCAGCCGTCACTCTGTGACCGACACACTCTCTCTCTCTCTGACCGGCGCCGGCGTTTCTTCTTTCTCTTGGTCTAACTCTAACCTGCGCGTCGGTTTTCTTTTCTCTTGGTCTAACTCTAACCGGCGCCGGCGTTTCTTCTTTCTTCCTTTACAGGTGCGAAAAATCCAGATCTGGGTGATTTTAGGGTGTCTCGTGGAATTTTGGAGATGGTGGGGGTGGTTTCAAGGGTTGGGAATTTCGGAGAGACTATGGGCAGTTTTGGGGCTGGGGCTCGTCGGCGGTGGTGTCGTGCATTTATGGGCTCGTGGGCGGTGATGTCGTGCGTTTATGGGTTCGTCGGAGGTGTTGTAGGTGGTGTCGGGTGGTTCTAGGATTGTTGAGGTGGTATCGGGTGGTTCTAGGCTTGTCAGAGGTGGTGTCGGGTGGTTCTAGGCTCGTCAGCGGAGGTAACAACGGTGGTGAAGCAGTTTTGGTTAGTTGAGGCGGTGGGGGTGAGTTGGGTGGTGGTATTTGGTGGTCAATGTTGACCATGGTGAAGAAGGAAGAAAGGGTAAGTGATACCTTGGGGGGTGAGTGGGGAATGAGAGTAGAGGAGTTTGGGGGTTAGGAGGGGGTAAAGGGAATGATAAAATACACCTAACAAACAACATATAAGGGAATCGAGCAATTTGATTCCCTTACCCTTTCCTGAAAACCCCAAACCAAACGCCTCTTATTTCTTGACTATATAATATGGAAAATTTTTGTATCACATATAACGTGTGGCCTCTTATTCTTTTTAGCTTCAAATTTGGCTCACACTTTAGTTCTAAAAGATAAGCACATTGGTTTGTGTGGTTGGTTGGAAGCTGGGGAGGCCTAAAAGAAATCTCTTTGGTCAACTTAAGGAAATCAATTTTAATTTCCAAAAATTTGTTTGCAAACCCATTTTTAATCCGGAAAAATAAGTTTTAATAAATATGAAATCAATTACCGGATTAGCTAAAGCACAAGATTCTAGCTAAGACCAAATTCAATCAGTAAATCTAAAAATTAATTAGTAAAAATAGGTTTCAATCATTGAAAAAGGAAAAATTGTATTAAATAAGCCAATCTTTGCTCCGACTTCTAATATTAAGTTAACCATTTCAAAATCCCAAAATAAGTAAACCTTGTTACTCACTTGAATTTATACATGTCAAATTACTATTCACCTGACCGGTAATTTAAAAAATTGGACCTCCCAAAATGACTTCTACCCATATTCCCTCTCTTCGATCTTTCATCTTCTTCACTCAAACACTCACGAAACACTCGGTCTGCCATTGAAGAACGAAAACCGAAGGTGAACTTGCTCGTTGACCATCAAATTCTTGGAGGAATTGGACATCAAATTTTTTGAGGATTTCATCATCTCCATTATCGTCTGTCAAGAACAAAAAAAGGTACCGAATCTTCGTGTATAGTTCGTAAGAAATGAAACCATAACGTGTGCATACAAAGAGCAAAGGAGGGGTAGTAGTAATTATAGGTGAAAAGCATTATAGTAGGGGTTCTCAAAGAAGTTTTCGCCATAATTTTCAAAGTTGGATATGCCACAGAGCATTAAAAAGCTTATCATGAGCAGAGGAGTGCAATTTCATGGATCTAAAACGCAGCTGAAAGGAGGAAATGTAGAGGCCAAGAGCAATTTTATGGATTTAAGAAGCAGTTGAATGAAGGAAATGTAGAGGCCAAAGTGCAATTTCATGGATTTAAGAAGCAGTTGAATGAAGGAAAAGTAGAGGCCAATTGTTTACAGTTCTCCCTCTTCTGAGGCCTCAACAGAAGATAGAAATTGACAAGCTGTGCAGTCTACACTCACCCAAAGCTGGAATTTTCAGACGACAATGCTTGCACTGAAAAACTTTCCTAATGCTGAAGCAATTTTCCCTGAATATGCTGTCTTTGTGTGAAAGTTCTGGTGAGAAGCTATTATGAAAACAATAAAGTACTCAAAATTCAGTCAACCGAAGAAACAAGCAATCAACCAGTAATTGAGCAGAAGAGAGAGAAATAAGAACAATTCCTCCCCGTGAGACGGCGGCATTGAACATTTTATAATCACCAAAACAATCAAAAACCTCTGTCCCTTTTCCACCTTCTGCAAAACCCTCAAATTCAACCTCACATTGTATTAAATTCAACCTTGCTTATAACTTGTTATACATTATCAAAATTTTCCTTCAATTTTCTTGTCTGGGTAATTTCTATATTTGCTTCAATATTATTCTTTGATTGGTCAATGCGATAAAGAAGGGGAAAGCGGGAGATATTATGGGGTGTGTTTCGAGTACTACAACATTTCGCCCATATCTTAATGCTTTCATGATCCCTATTGCAGCCCTCCTTGAACTACTAGATCTACCGGTTAGATAGCCTTGTTTCCTTGCAGACATGGCAAAGCAACAAATTTTGAGTGGGAAAGGGATGAAAGAGAAGGAGAAGCTTTGAAGGTTTTCAATGGAGAAAAGGAACCAGATGAAGGAAATGGGAGGAAGAAAGCAAAGGTCAAAGCTTTTAAAAAGGGGCAAGGGACAAATTTCTTTTTTTTTGACTTGTTTAAATTCAAGTGTGCAATAAGGTTTATTTATTCTAGGATTTCGAAAAGTTTGACTTAATATCAGAATGTGGAGCAAAGGTTGACTTATTTAAAAAAATCTTTTTGGTCGGCTTAAAAGGAAATCAATTTTAATTTCCAAAAATTTGTTTCCAAACCCATTTTTAATATGGAAAAATAACTTTTAATTAATATGAAATCAATTACCGCATTAGCTAAAAACACAAGAGTCTAGCTAAGACCAAATTCAATCGGTAAATCTAAAAATTAATTAGTAAAAATAGGTCTAATCATTGGAAAAAAGGTGAGGTGAATAGGGCCACAGGGTTTAAGGGAAGGAGAAGAAGGTTTGGTGAGCTAAGAGATGATGCGAGATATTAGGCTAAGCATTTTGTAGGCAACAACCTTTCCAATCATTATTAATTTCTTGTTGATGGAAAGACCATATTCAAATAATTAAATAAGGGTAGCATTACACCTTCTTAGACTGCCATTGGCTAGATCCATCGTAGCCGGTTGTTCTTGTGGAAGGTCCCTTAATTTCTTTGAATATCTCTATTAGGAGGATGTTATTGAAAATTTAGATTTTGTTAGTGCTTGGTTTCCTTTGTGCTTTGCAAAATGTTTTCAATTGGTGTCATATCTACCTTATAAATTCGTAATGACAAGTTCAATCAGGAAAAGAAAATTTTTCTCCCTTATGCTCTTCTTTCCCTCTACACTCTCTCCTTAGGCCTTCTTCAGTAAAGAAATTCCGTATGTTTAGATCTCCCATCAAATATGGATTGTTTATTGGAACGAAGAATGGCTGACATATTGGATATGAGAGATGGTGGATGTGTTAAGTTCTCAAGTTTAATGTTAGCGTGGGTTGAGTCTTGAATGGATTAGTTAGAACTTAGAAGAGATCTGAAAGAGTTGTAGAATAGTTTTAGAGCAGAGTTTTCCTAAAGGAGCACTCTCTTTGTATTTTTTTCGTGGGGTGAGAAGTTGGTGCTGATCTCTGTTATTGGGTCCATGGAAGTTACATGGTTGTCTTTTAATGGAAGAATGAGTGGTTGGTCATGACACTTCAATAAGGTTATATTTTTTAGGTGTGACAAGGAAACAAGCTTTTGGGGCTAGCTCTTCAAGTGGGCATGTATAAGGTCTTTTATTGGGGTTTCATGTGAATTTCTTTTCTTTAAGAGTTGTTTTGGTGTATTATCCTTTCTCTCTCTCTATGAGCCTTTCAGTCTCTTCATCTTTTTTGCGTGCCATTTCATTTCTCTGTGCCAATGGGCTCTTTTGTGTGAGTTGAAAGCAAAAGTTTGGATTTTTTGCGTAGCCAGCAAAGGCTCCCCTTTCTAAAAGCTATAGGAGAAAAAATTCTTAGATCTGCCTAAGCCTTAAGAATTAAGATGGTTAGCTTTGAAGGGACATCCTTTGTGGGTGAAGACTTTACAAGGTGCCGATAGATGCCTTTCGCTGCAACTCTACGAAGTTCAGATTTTGGCATGGTTCTTAAAACCATTCGGCTTCAAATCATGATGCAAGAAAAGTTTAAGAGTTTCTAGCTCCCTGCAGCAAATACCTAGTAAAGTGAAGCACTTGTTGGCATATTTCAAACCATGTGATTGTGAGCTTATAAAAAACAGAGTAAGTAATATTTTATACCTTTGCACCATTCATTTACCACCAATTTTTTGTGATAGTCTATTCTGTATTTATCATCTCATCTATAATTGGCATCATATTCAAGATTTTTTTGAACCACCGGATTAGAAAATTTTGAATGGATTGGGAAAGAAATAATAGAATGAGAAAATTGTGAAACTGAAGTGAGTGAAAGGGTTGATGGGCTGGAGATTGAAAGTGGGTTTAAGTGAGGATGTCAATGGAAAGATAATTTAGGAACACCCTAAAATGGATAGTAAGATGATATGTTGGCTATAGGGGTTATATTGCGAAGCGTGAACTAATTGTTGAACATATTATTTTTAAAAGTTATCTTTATAAGTTTGTAGAGGATAGACCCTTAGAGAGCCAATTATCCTTATGGGCCTAAAATGAAGATTTTCATTGTGAGACTCTTTTTTTAAGATTCAGGTTTGTTGTGATGTTAGATGAAGTTAGTTCGCCAGGAATGTGAGTCACAAACACGTGCACCCAGGAGATAACTTTGAGGTTTGTTTCTCTCTTGGTGAGATGATTGAAATTCAGATTAAGGTTGTAGAGGACAATGGGAAGGTTGTGGCGCGTAGGGGAATAATCAACACATGGCAGTGCCAAAGCCAAGAGGGTTTTCTCAATGGGATGTTCGGTAAGCTGTTGGTTTTCTTGTGTGATGTGTTTGATGAGGGCCATGAGGCCAAAGGAAATGAATGCAACTTTGAAAGTGAAGATAAGTCTGTGTATAAAGATAAAGATAACTAATACTTGGTGAGATGGTTACTTTCAGTTATGGCCTAGAGCTCATAATTGGGAGATTCGTGTCTGTTCTCCGCAAACTATTCTAAACAAGTTTTAGCAAAATAAGTTAAGTTTAACGAAGTACCCCCTTCCCTCCGTTCTTTAATGTTGGTTATAGTTACAACATGATATGTAAGAGGAGAGGTAGTGTTTTGTGCTGGTAAAGTAAGGAAAAAATAAAGGATAGAGATAACGTTGTGCAGGTGAAGTAAGAAAAAGTAGATATTATCATCTTCTTTTTAATAATTAATGGAAAGGGGAAGGTGAGATGAACTGTTGTATGTTGGTTTGAAGTAATTTACAACTTCTCCATAAATAGGTGTGAGATGTCGAACCAACATCAAGGAACTACAGTTTATATAACTAACGTTAAGAACGAAGAGATCAATTAAGTTCAGGCCATCAAATATAAGTCTAGTAAGCATAAATTTTACAATTTGAAGTAATAACAAATTATATATATATATTTTTAACAATTTATGATAAGATGTCAAATGATCGTGCTTTCTATTTTTTTGTTTGACTTCAAAATAATAATATTACAAGATAATTTTATATATTATTTAAAAATGAACCCTCATATTTTTATTATATCAATCTATTCTTCTTAAAAAAACACAAAAATATTATGATAGTAGACAAATACTATCCTATAGCCACACTACCTGTTAATAAGCTTGTGGGGATTTACGAGTCAAAAAAATATAGATATAAATTTATGTATTTCCTACAAACGCAACAAAAAAATAGAAAAGTGCTATAGCTTTATATTTTTATAATCCTTTTTGTTTTTTGTTGGTTTTAATTCGTTTCTTTTTGTTGGTTACACTTTACTTCGTTCCATTTTTGCCAAATTTCCCATCTTAACCATGGTTCGAAAGTACGGTTTAGGTTTCAGAAACGGGAACGGTCGCGGTTACGGAACGGATACGTTGATTGCGGACCGCATTCCAGTTGTCGGGCAGGAATTTAGCTTTAGACTTCTTTTTGGTCTTTTTGCTTCAATTAATCTTAGAGGTGCTATATAGGGTTCAGTAGTGCGGTGGTGCCTCTTCTCTTTTCTCTGGTCTTTTAGTCATTATTGGAGGTAGATTGGTGCTATTGTGTAAGTAAAGATAAGAAATTTTTTATAAGAACTTGCAAATTGACGTTTTGTGGCATAAAAAACAGGTGAACCCTTGTTGTCACGGGTGGTATGGCGGAACGGCCAAAATTTCGGGCTTTTCAAATTTACCTTATTGAACCGGTCGAATTTGTTTCGCCAAAGTTGAAAACTGTTCCAACTCGGGCGAATCATTCCGATACGGCCGTATTTTTGCACCATGATCTTAACCCTTCCTACCCCAACCCCACATAAGAGAGAGAAGAAGTGAGAGAGGGAAGCCAAAAGCTGAAATGGGTTCCTGAACTCATTTTGTAAAACCAAGCGGATGGGAGGCGTGAGGACAAGTGGCATTTTGGCCATGTGTAAGATGATGCCAAGTGTCTTATCATGTGAATTAATGGCTCATATTAATGCTTTACATATTTATTTGTGTACAAAAGTAAGAAAGAGAGAATTAGGTTTGATAAAATATTATGTTACACACCAAACCTGTTATGTTTGCTAAAATTTCTTTTAGTAAACTTTGCTTTCATTTCTTGTTAATTCAAAGTTTTGATATCTGTTGTGCGATGTTTTCCTTGCGTGTTTCTGCTGTTTGTATGAAGCCAGAGTTCTCTGGCTTGATAAAATATATCGGAGTTATGGTTATAAAAGAATGATGGTCTTCTCAAAATCAAGCTGCCGCTTCTGACTATTTGCTGAACTGAGCTGTTTGGGCTTTGGTTTAAGTTCATGTAGCAGGGGCTTTTCAAAATTCCTTGGTCAATGCACAGTTCAGGAGCATCTTTCTTTGAAAATCTTATGGCTTTATAGGAGCAACATGGTAAGACATTTGAGGAGTTCTGGCTGCCTTTACCCTTGAAGTTCGACTCTAGATTTGGTAATTTTCCTTAGAAGACAGAAACTGTGTAACTAGAGTAATTTGACACTTATTAGCTAGAACTAGCAGTAATGATGATATGGAACCTTTGCGGGCAAACTTTTTTTAGCCTGTAAAAGCTGTTTGCGCTGATAAGCAATTTCATTGAATCATGTTGTATGCATTTGCATTGAATAATGTTCTAAAACTTCCATCTGCTATACAAGGGACTTGATAGGAGTGCGCGAGTGGTCTCTTTCTATTTTTTTTAGTTCTCAATTGTTTATCTATCTGCCTTCCTCCCCTTTCTTTGCTCCAGTTCTATATATTAGCTTATAGCTTATCATGTGGTCATCGTTGGAATCACAAAGTGAGAAGCACCACTATAGCTTCTGATGATTGCCACCTTTTGTTTCTTTTGATGACTCATCTCTACTATGGTATACGCTTTAAATGAACAGCTTCATAAGCTCTTTCTGAGCAGAAGCGTTATAACATATGATTATTAGGAGTTGACACATTTGTTAAGATTGGAATATTGTCGTTTGATACATTTTGTCATGCCAGATGTTTTCTCTTATCCGGAGGATGAAAGTGTCATCAACCCGCTTCTTCCACATCACTTGGCACATTTTGGGATAGATTTTTCTTCATTGCAAAAGGTTAGTAGCCTGAATCGAGTTTCTTTGCCTGGTGATCATAGTTGATTAGTCTTGTCTTTTTCCCTAATTCCCTCAAGCTTTGACTAGTTGTGGAAAGGGAGACATAAGTCAGAGGGTTCTGATTAGATTTTCATCTAGCTAGTAAGTGCATCGGCTGAGGATATATTACATGGTCATTCAGCATGCTGTTTCTAACTTTCTATGAATTGCAGCTCTTTTATTCTCTTAGTGGGTGTCCTAAATCCTTCATATGATTAGTGCACCCTCTGCAAAATACTTCTCTTTCAAATTATTTTGAGTTTGCATGATTTGAAGCAAGAAAGTATGTCCGATGTCGTGGTATAGAATGTCATTTTGCCTGACCACCCAAGCTGAGGTAGCATAAAATTAGATTTTTCTTGTTTTAGAAGCTAGTAGTAGCTGATAACTAGTGTAATCTCTTTAATAATCACTCTCTAATAGTTTATTCCAACTCCCGGGGTTTATAGTTCAGCTGTTATCTTTCTGTTTTTTGTGGAATAGTGGGAACTAGGAAGGGATGTTTTAATCCAATTTGATCGCTTACCTCATGTTTGAATTCTCTATTAGACTGAATTGACCACTGCGGAAAGGGAGCTTGACCAGAATACGAACTTTGATTGGAACCGGCTTCAAGAAAGTGCTGAGGCACTTGAGCCACTATTTGGCCCCGGTTATACCGGACTTATCAACCTTGGCAATAGGTGATTTACTTGTGAACGTTGTTTGAATAGGTTATTGTTTACGTTGCCCCCCTTTAATTGTTCCTTGTCTTTCCTTACAGCTGTTATCTGGCAGCAACCATGCAAGTAGCATATACCACACATGCTTTTAAATCTAGGTTGGTTACAATAATTTTTTCTTGACTCTTAGCTGAGCTAAATTATGAGGATTGTTTTCTGAAGAGTATTTTAATTAAAGTAAGAGTTATTGTGTGATTATCCAACTAGATACTTTGAAAATCAGAGCCTGAAAAGCGCTTTTGATGCTGCTCCCGCTGATCCAACGGTGGACCTGAATATGCAGTTGTAAGTGAGCTAGCACTTCCTTATTTCTTTTTAGTTCTACTGAGACTATTCCTACATCTTTAAGGAAAGGGTAAGTATAGGATTTTTATGAATTGATCTTTGTTTTTGATGCTTGATGGGTCCTGAACATGGTTCAGTGAAAAATGGATGATAATGATGGCATACAATATGAAATATACATTGAAGCTTTGGTTTCTACTTTGGTCTCGTGTTGTTTTTGTTGTTGTTGTTGTTGTTTTCACATTTTCCTTGAATCTTAAAACAGATTGGATCTGCCTGAGTTGTACAGATGATGACGAGAGGGTTTGAATCCCGGTTAATTGCTGCATTCTTCCTCGTGTAATTAATTATCTGTTTTTGTGACGTCATGGAAATTGCTCTTCCTGTACTTCTTGCTGTGTTCTATTTAAGATGTGTGAGTATCCCATTGAGAAAAGCTTTGTGATTGTCTATATCTAGTAGAAAGCAGAAGTATCTCTACCTTTGTGGTAATTGATTCATTACATTCCAAAAACAGCAGCAATATTAAAGTTTTATTCCCTTTCACATTCATTAGGCAGAAGTATCTTGTACATCCTATCAACGGTGTTTATGTACCTGAGCTTTTCTGCTAACATATCTTATTAAAGTTTTATTCTCTTTCACATTTAAAGAACCTATTTTCAATATTTATCTGCCTTTATCATTTTCTGGATGAAATCATGACCCCGTTCGTACCTGTCACTTGTGTTTGAATTTGTTGTGGCGCAGGACAAAACTAGGACATGGATTGTTATCTGGGAGATACTCAATTTCAGCATCAGAGGTGTGTTTCTGGGAGATACTCAATTGTTATCTGTGAATGTAGCTCCTTAACGCCATTAATCTTTTGAAGAAAATTTTGTCATATGTCCTTTGTTCCTTCTCGTCTACAGCTCTTTGAACCTGTTTTACTACGTTTAATTGAGTTCCTATCCGGCATTTAAAAATATTACTGATTTTTTTTCTTAATTTCTATTTATTTGCAAATAACTTAGAAACTTTTCTCTTGTTTAGTTGTTCTTCCTAACAAGACATTTGGAGATCTCTTTGCATCAGTGGTTGAATTTAGGTGCCTTAATTGCTGTGATGATCCAATTGAGGTGTCTCTGTTGTTGTGCAAAATTACACAGAGGTCTCCTTATGTCATGAGGGGGGGTGGCAGGGAAGCTAGGCGGTAAAACCGACCTCCCACCCCTTTAATCTTTTGCGTGTGTGATATTTGACGTGTTTGCTTTTTTTAATGATCAGATGTGCTGTATCCTGATATAACTCCTCTGTCATCTACAGACATCTCAATTAGATTTTCAGTTTTGTTATGTCAGAATGAGGCTCATGAGTGCTACTCCAGTCGCCTGGACTCTAGAATTGACTCACACTATCCCAACCCAACCACCCATAAGGATTCACCATGCACTAAAAGAATTTAATATAAATCTAATCACCATCCAAGTAAGCTGTGGTTTGGGTGCTAAGTAGCAGACATCACGTAGTGGGCATTTCTCTTAGTTTCCTGACCCCAAGGGAGCTTACTTAACCCATTTCTGCACTGCTGACATAGTATGCAGCTCCATATAAAGACCTCCTGCTGGTTGCGGCTGGACTGTAGGAAGAAAGTTCCACATAATCCAAAGTAGTGAGTAGCAACATACTTCTCAGGTTGGTTAGCTTGTAGGTTGAGCCCTACTAAGCGTCCAAGCCTCCAAGGCTCTCGGTTCTCTTCAACTTAATTTCCTGAATTTTTTTTGCTCAACTTTACCGATTTTTGCTGAACATGTATATTATATTTTAATAATATATATATAAATATAATACCATAATATTATTATTAACAATAATAATAGTAAAAATAACAACCAACAATAAAAATAAGAAACCTTGTCCTTAACTTATTCAAGCCTACATTCTATCATTTGAGTTTACTCCACCGTCTTGCCTCTGCTTTTGTCTATCTCTTCACCTCCGATTGATTGTTAAGCTTGTTTTGCTAATTTATTTTGTATGCCGTCCAGTATTCCTAACATAAGCAAAGAAATTTGTGAAGTGCAAAAGGTGACATGATAATAGCTAGCTATTCTTGTTCTGTCTGGGGCATGCTATTTAATATATTAATCACTGTTAAACGAAGTGTTAATCATCGTTCAATTATGGTACTCAATACAGAAATATGGGAATCGATTCTTCAAAATAAAAAAAAATGGAGTTTTCTCCAATACTATTATTTGGGAGTCATCAAGAAATAAAATAAGTGTTGCAACACTTTCCATATTATGAAATTTTTATATAGTTGCAACACTTACTTTTTAGTAAAAAAGTTTCTCTCTATCTCTCTCCATTCACAAGGTACACACTTAATTTTTTCTCTCTATCTCTCTCCTACCCAAAAATTGCCTAGGAGTCCGTGAAAAAAAGAAAGAAGTGTTGCAACTAATTGAACGGAGGTAGTATGATTTTTTTGAACTAGTTGTAGCATTAATGCTGATATATTTTTTGTAAAAAAGAAAATGAGATTTCCTTATCTCTTTCGTGTTCTTAAAATGATTTTTGTTTAACTTGTTTTAGTCGAGGAGAACATACCCTAATCCTACTAGCCTCTTCTATTCAGCCATCAATCGATACAAGGCAACAAAAATATCCACCTCCTTACAGATCTTATTTATAGGTCGGCAACAGTTGGTGGTTGATTCTGAGCAGTGTTTTTATGCAAATAAGTAGATCTATAAAATAGTTGCGCCTTGGCTAGAGGTTTTGATGAAATAGTTCAGGCTTCCAAAGTCTGTTGTCCCATGAAATATAGCGGTTGTTTGTCAATTCTTCATCTTGTGTTAGTGAAACCAAAAATTGTTGTTGGGCTTGTCTCGTTGCTGTGTACATTTGATGGCTGCATTGAATATTGCTACTGCTGCATAATCCTAATTTGTTTTTGAGATCTTTCTTGCCTTTCTCTCCTCCTTCAACCCATAATCAACAGAATAGCATAATGATATTGCCCCTTTTATTAATTTTTAACCTTCAGAAACAAGAAGGTATTCCTCCCCGGATGTTCAAGACAGTTATTGCTGCCAGTCATCCAGAATTCTCTACTATGAGACAGCAGGTTTGTTTATTTTCTTTTAGCTTTGCATGATAAGTGATTTGTGTTATTGGATGACATTCTTTGATGATATGCTGGTTCTTCTCTAAATTAGCTCGGTCTCCTGTGTTTCAAGAGGTCATACAGCTGCACAGAACTAAACGTAATCCTCATCGACAAAATCTATCTGAAATGGAAATTTTGTATTATTAGAACATGCAGTTGCATAGGTCTATCTACTTCTATATGTGATTTTCCATGAGGTACCCCTGCATCATGACAAAAAGCACAGTGTACCCCCAAAGGTTTGTATCAAATCCACCATATGGTTGATTAACCTCTGGCGCAATTAACTAGCATGCCAAATTCAGATACTCCCTTTGTTCCCATGACCCCCTTCCACCAACAATTTTCGGCATTTAGTTTTTAGTTTTCAACAGTTAATAAATGACATTTTTTTTGTTTGTTAGTGATTAAGGATATGTGTTGGATTTGTTATATACCTTAGGATACACGGTGCTTTATTAAAACGCAGGGGTAATTCATGCATTCATGAATAATCCGTTTCTGTTTTTGTTTTTGTTTTTATTTTTACTTTTTGTTCACAGTCTTATCTTTTAACTAGGGCTGCAAGTTTTGCTTACTAGAATTTTCAGGCTATGAACATTTTTTGGCCCTAGACTTAAAAGTGGTTGACAGAAAAACTTAACAATGGACCGGATCTGAAAGTCAATCCATGACACTGATGATACCCCCAAACAGAGTTTAAATTGGCATAACCACTTGCACAGACAATGTGGATGGTCTGTGGGGCGATCAAGAGTTACTACCACACCCCCAATGCGATCCTGAAACCACATGAGACATGACAGAAATTGATCTATTTAAGAGGTCTACTTAACACATTCTAGTACCTAGATGCAAAAGCAGTTGGGTTATCACCTACATTCTATCACTATTATGCAAAAGTAGCTGCATCTGTGTCTCTTATAATGTGCCTCCCATCAGAGTTTTGTAGTGTTTAGTAGATTTTCTTAATCATATATATATATACCAGATTGATTCTCTCTCTCTCTCTCTCTCTCTCTCTCTCTCTCTCTCTCTCTCTATATATATATATATATATATATATAGAGAGAGAGAGAGAGAGAGAGAGAGAGAGAGAATCAATCTGGTCCAGATACCTGTTGCTGTTGGGTATCCTGAAATTCTGCTGATAAGCTGATCAATTAACAGAGTTAGCATTCTTCTTTACATGGCGTGGCTAAAGGACCTGTTTTCCCATGTTTGAGCTGTTTTTTCTGCATGACACATTATGTGTGAATATACTTCACCATGGCTCTTTCATTGTTGCTGCTCAAACATATTTATTTCTTTTTTGATGTCAACGACTCCCATGTTTGACACTGGCTAGGACGCTTTAGAGTTTTTTCTACATCTTCTGGAGCAAGTTGAGCGGGTTAATGCTGGGAATCCAAAACTGGATCCATCAAGAAGTTTCAAATTTGGTATTGAAGATCGGATTCAGTGTCCCTCTGGGAAAGTTACCTATAATAGGCGATATGACTACATACTTTCTCTCAATATCCCATTGCATGGAGCTGCAAATAAAGGTATGCTATGTGGTTGCATTCATCTGTTATGAGGCATACAAATTCAAACATATCCTACACTTTTTTGTCAAGTTTGTTTATCTATTCTTTCTCTTGACTTGCTGCCATGTGATTTCAATTCTAGAGCAACTAGAAGAGTTCCAGAAATTGAAAACTCAAGCAGAATCTGAAGGAAAAAATATGTGAGTTGATGTCTAGGCTGTCATGCAATCTTTGTTTTACTGTACATATTGCTTAGCTTGTGTGATATAACAGGGCTTCATGTGAAGTAGTTCGTCCAAGAGTGCCATTAGAAGCTTGCCTAGCTAGCTACTCAGCTCCTGAGGAGGTGATGGACTTCTTCAGTACTGCGTTGAAAGTCAAGACAACGGCAACAAAGTAAGTTTATCGATAACAGGGCTTCATGTGAAGTAGTTCGTCCAAGAGTGCCATTTTCTTCTCATATAAGTTGTGGCACAGGCATTCAGTATCTATCTGATTTGTCATATTGTCATTGTTATATGAGGATAACAGGGCAATCAATTCCACCTGGTGCTTGGCTGTTTTGCTTGTATTTTAACACCCGAGTCATTTGCAAAAAATATGTTAAAACATGTATTGTAACCTCCTTACTTTTTGAAGATCATAGATTTAACTTCCTTGGCTCATCATCTTCCACCGAGGGAAAAAAAGGCTTGGTTAAGTTCATCGATAACAGGGCTCCTTCTATTTGTATAAAGCGGCTTAGCAACATAGGGAATTGCACATGCTGTGATTTGGTTCCCCCCTACCCTCGTTACCTGCTTTTTTTTTTTTTTTTGGGGGTGGGGGGGTTAGATTCCGAACCGGTGAGATGTTTTATAGACTTTTTTCATGGCTATTTTTACGGACTTCATGCACCATCCTTTCTTGAACTAAATGACAATGGTGTTGTCTTGAATTTGCTGTGCTTGACACGTAACATAACAATGTTTTTCTTTCTTATTTCCCTGCAGAACTACTGGTCTGACATCCTTTCCTGATTATTTGGTCTTGCACATGAGGAAATTTGTTATGGAGGATGGATGGGTGCCCAAAAAGCTTGGTATTCTCTTGTATCTGTGTATATCCTGAAAAATGCTTTCATCAGTTTAACTTTCTGTCACTGACATCATTTTTCATTCTGCATTTTAGATGTCTACATAGATGTACCTGATATTATAGACATCAGTCACATGCGGAGCAAGGGTCTTCAACTTGGAGAAGAGATTTTACCTGAAAGTGGTGGGAGACTTCCTTGATCTGTCTTGGTGCTTCTTTGCTTTCTATTTTTGTTCATTCTTTTATCTAATGGGGACAACTAATTATTACTAATGTATTTTTCTTTGTTTGCTGATGATCTGCAGCAGGTGATAGCGAGGCAGAGTTTACTAAACCTGTTGCCAATGAGGAAATTGTTTCTCAGCTTCTGTCTATGGGGTTTGGCCAACTAATTTGTGAAAAAGCTGCCATCAATACTTCCAATGTTGGAGTTGAAGAGGCAATGAACTGGCTACTTTCTCACATGGATGATGCTGGTAATGATGATTCTAATATCAGGACATAATGTGGCAAATGTTTCATCTGTTTCATTGAAGTATATAATATGTTGTTCTGGCTTACCTTGTAGCTTTTTGTAATCACTTGGCAGACAGTGACTAGTATTCCTACCTATAATTCCTTTGCTCTCTTTTCAGATATAGATGAGCCTATATCACATGTGTCTCAAAATGCTCCAGCTTCAGTTGACCAATCAAAAATTGACACTTTGGTTTCATTTGGTTTCCAAGAAGAAGTTGCTCGGAGGGCTCTCATGGCTACGGTATCCTCGACGCCTTTGTGCATGTGCTCTGTTCTAATGAATTTTTTTGACCTCTAGACGATTTAAAATTGCCCAGGATGGAGATATTGAGAAAGCAACTGACTGGATATTTAGCAATCCGAATACGGCTTCCGCATCAGATATGGATACATCGAGTGGTGGTGCTGCACCTGCTGATGCTGAATTACCGGATGGATCAGGAAGTAAGTTCTCTATCCTCTGATACCTGAAGGATGAAAGTATACTCTGATGTACACAAATCATTTTCACTTTAAAGGTGGGACACTGATTAAGCCCATTAAGGAAATGAGCTGAAAGATTTAGTAAGTGACACATGCTCACGATAAAACTTCATCAACTCTGTCTGTCCGACTTGTCTAACTTCTAAAATGTGCCATTTTTGTGAATTTGGTTGGAGACGATTTAAAGAGAACTGAGTGATTTTATACTTTTGATCTATTTCCTAGTTGATAGTTGATACACGTATTCCTTGTATTTGTGGATTCTTAATCTGTTGTTTTATCTTAAGAACTACAATGCCTTATCTGGCATCCATTTGAATTCAATTACTCCTATAAGAGAGCTGATTTTTGCGTATGATAACACAGGATACCGGCTTCTTGGGTTTGTGAGTCACATGGGAACTTCAACCCATTGTGGTCATTATGTTGCTCATATAAACAAAGATGCGAAATGGGTGATATACAATGATGAGAAAGTTGGAGCTTCTGTCAACCCTCCAAAGGATATGGGATACTTATATTTCTTCGAGAGACTGACTCAATGATGAAGCGTGGAAATCATACTCAGATCATTTGGTTTACGAAAGAATATGGGGACCTTTTGTTCAAAGGTGTTGGCTGCTCGAACCGTCATTCATTCCAGATACATATCAGCATTCAAGAATGCGATTGTTCTATTTTACATGCCAGGAAAAGGTCCCTGATTGGAAATTTTTAGCTATGATCTTTGCTTATATACGACAGGAAGTGGGTTCTTTTGGAGGATAACCAACGAAGCGTACTCTTTAGGTCTTAGTGTATGATCATAGTATAATTGTATTTAGATGTCAATCTTAGTGGAAATTTATGATTTGCAATTTGGACGTATTTTACTTGGATTGATTGCCTGCCCGTCAGATAAAGTCATCTTAAGCAGTAAATTTATCATATCCCATGTCGAGAGAATTATATGAACTAATCGAATTTTTGGAAGTAATGATCTCTCAATTGTAGTTCATTACCAATGCTTGAATCTCCCTTTTAAATATTAGGTCAACTAAGAGCGTAGTTAGTAAAGAGAAAGTATTAAACAAACAAGAAGTAACGAGATAGGAGAGAAAAGAAGAGAGACAAAGAAAGGCCAATGAAAGAAATGACTTCATGAAGTTATTTTATAAGCACTAAATACTTGGTGTTAAGGCGGTTGAGGAGAGAGATTTAATATATAATATTGTGCTGAAAACTAGATATTTGGTCTTTGTTACTCTCTAATGAATTCTTCATTATATGGAGAGAGGAAGTTTAGAGATTAGGGCAAAGAGGGAAGAAAGAGAGGGAGAGGCGTGACTTTGGCAGTTAGGTGTCTTTCTCTTCGCTCTCTTCTATACTTTTCCTCTTCCACATTCTAAAGATAATTTGAGAAAAACCACTAGAGACTTAACACTTTGAAAAATTACTTTTTTTAAAAAAATTTAACTACTATAATTTTGCAAAATTTTATGAAGCACTACCTTTTAACGGATAATGTTAAGTTTTCCAGTCAAAAACCCTAATCCTTAAGTTCACCACCAAACGGAAAACTTAACATTTGAGTCCACAAAAAAAAATAAGAGTTTTTTAGAGAACGTTATTTCAACCACCTTAGATAGTTTATGTGAACTTGACTAGTTAATAAAGTACAATTATGCCAAATCTGTGCAACGCTAAAATTCTAAAAAAAATAAAGGGATTTAGATTACATTTGTGAAATTTCAAGAATATATTCTTATAAATCACCTAGGAAAACATACATATTGATAATAAATCATTAAGAGGGATAAAAAAGATCATACCCAATGCTTGAGGAATTTTATGAACTTCTTAGGAACTTCAGTTTGATCCTTTGCTAGTCAGCAAGAAACGTTTAGCACTTTTTCACTTATTGCTTAATCAAGTTCAAAGACTAACTCTGCCTTTTAAAGACGGTATTTTGTAATAAGCAAGGGAAAAACCCTATGTATTTTTTTAGCTAAGTCTAATTAGGGTAAGGAGGGTTTCTTGAAGACTAATAACATGTCAGTCGCATACTATCAAAAATAAACCTAGAGGGGACAGACCTCTCAACTAAGGTAGTAATGTAAGGAGGGTCGACTCCGCAGAGAGATGGTGTTTCTAATTCAGTCCAAACTATTCTACTATACTAATAATCAAATATGAGATTTTTTATAACTAAATCTATATCAATACCATAATTAAATAACCAGCCTGATCTTATCGGGCAGACTTGCTTTGTCTAAATCCTTCTCCAAGTGGATCTTCACATCCACCCGATGACATCGTACAAGGTCGCCCGATCAGGCCCTTTCAACGACTCTTCGCTAGATCATGCTTTGCCCGTTCGGGCCTGCAACAACAACGGTGCTGGATACAAAACAAATACGATTGATTGGGCCTAGGTTGCTCGATGCCTTCGAGCGACTCAAAATTTTCTTCTTTCTTTGGCTCTTGAAGCCAATTTCTTCAAAGTACTTCCTGACCAATGTCTCGGGAAACATCATCGGGCCTTTGGAAACCTTCACAAATGCCTCAAAACTCTTCCGATCCATTGTGTAAATCATAAACCAGTAGAAAATAGGGAGATCATAATTCAACACAAACACACGAAACCACAACTAGATAGAGAAAGTTAGCACAAAATAGGCAACTTATTTCCCCCTCAAAAGAAACTCACTTTTCGAGAGATATTATGAACACAAGCACAATTGACTTTAATAAATAAAAGGATGTCCTTTTGCCAATCAAGTGCAAATATTCTTAAAATTGCCAAATATGCACGAACCACTAAAATAGTCAAGGGAAAAATCAAGTAGCTAATCAAGACTAATAATGAACAAAAAAGAATTAGCCGCACATTACTCCTTTCCCTTTTACCATCATCAAAAGGCAACTAAGGCATGTCATAAGGGTAGCGCAGAAATACAAGCATCATTAAAAGTGCACCACTTTACTATGAAATCACTATCATCATGCAATGCTAGTAGCTCAAGCAAAAAATTTACTAAGGATGCTGGTGCACAATACTAGTAGCTCAAGCAAAAAATTTACTAAGGATGTTGGTGCTATGTCATAATCCAACTCACAATCCCAAAGTATTAAACAAGAAATATTAGAGAAGGATTATGGTAAGATAAGGAATGAGACAAATGAAGACTAAAGCAAGCTTGAAGTTTTTGGTATGAAACTTTCTCAACAAGTGTTCGAACCTTAGACTCACTTTTTGACATTAGAACTCAAGGAGTGTAGAGCTTTCTTCACTCGGCACTGTGTATGTTACCGTGCCACTGACAATGATTTACCTTCAAAGATAGTGGATCTTCAGATATTCGATAATCCAAACATGGTCCTTACAACTGTTGTCATCATTTGAGAATTAAACACTAGGAAATATAAATTTCCCCTCTTCCTTCATTTTTTTCCCCTTTTTGATTCTCAAGGAAGTATTTTTTTGGGAAATTTCTTGAGCTACCTTTGAGATTAGGCCTAATAGCTATTTTACCCCCCATCGTTTTTGACTTAGCTCAAATGCTATTAGTGTAACACCCCGCCCAAACTGAACCCTTTTTATATTAATAAAACTCGTTTGAGGGGAAATCAACGAGGGTTCGATTCGGATGGAGCGTTATCGCCGCACTCAACTCCTTGGAATTAAGTGCAAGGCTAAGTAACCAAAACATATTCATTCCAAACTAAATTAAAAATCATCCTTACAACCAAATTAAACTTGTTCGTTAAGTACTAAATACTACGAGTTTCA
Organism: Patellifolia procumbens; assembly: GCA_947645195.1. NCBI lineage: Eukaryota > Viridiplantae > Streptophyta > Magnoliopsida > Caryophyllales > Amaranthaceae > Patellifolia > Patellifolia procumbens. The sequence goes on along the minus strand of CANSGD010000763.1, from coordinate 1,658,449 downwards.
GAGTTCCAGCGGAAGCAAAATATTAAACTAGGTGGATGACAACTTCTAGTTGATCTCTCATAATTCCCCTCGATCACCCACCTGCAAATAAACATTGAAAAAGACAAGAGAGACAAGCTCCCAAAAATCAGAAAAACTGAGTAATTCCAACTTCATCCCGTAAAAATACTTAACTTAAAATAGTTGAAAGTAATATATGAGTCAAGTTGAAAAGCATAACACGTATGTACAATTAATAAGCACGTAAGTAACACTAACTTCACATTTCAATATTATCCAATTACTTAAATAGAAGGAAGATAACGCTAGTAAGCCGGGACTAGTCCCGTTATCCACTTACTATAAGAACAAACATGATATGTATGTGTATAGGCCGGGACTCGTCCCGTTATCCACCTATCACGATAACAACACGTGTGAGTATAGGCCGGGACTCGTCCCGTTATCCACCTACCTCAATAACAGAAAGTGTGTGTATAGGCCGGGACTCGTCCCGTTATCCACCTACCACAGTAACAGAACGAGTGAGTATAGGCCGGGACTCGTCCCAGTATCCACCTATCTCAATAACAGAATATGTGTGTATAGGCCGGGACTCGTCCCGTTAACCACCTATCACAATAATGGTCAACCCAACATCATAACTTTAATTCATACACTGGTTCAACATCCCATTTTTAATTACAACCACACTTGGTTCCATTTCAACAATCCACACCACCAACAACAAACAAACAACAACAACAATAAGAATAATAATAATTTCACTTATATATCCTTTAATAATAATAATAGTAATAATAATATTATTAATAATATTAATAATAATAACAATAACAACGACTTCAACTTTATAGCCAATCATTTAATAATAATAATATCCTTTAATAATATAACATTAATGATAACGTTAATAACATCCATATGGATCATTTTATTGTCGTATTTGTTTATCGTTCATAACTCATAATCCATAATCAATAATCCATAACCCATCATCCATATTCCGAAATTCACAATCATAATCCGTAAGTATGATTCACAATTATAAATCCATAATCCATAATCCACAATCATAATCATAATTCATAAATAATAATCCTAATTCATAATCCATAATTATAATCCACTTTTAAAATCCATAGTCATACTTGATTCACATAGTCACGTAATTAATTCACATATTTACAAGATTAAATCGTTTTATATCTTACGGAATTTACTTGTGGATGAACATTGGTAATTACATCTTGAAGCGTGCTTGAAAACTAAATCACGAACGAATCAACACTCTTGGAAATCCTCGTCTACGCAAACAGAGTCTATAATTAAACGAGATCTAAAATTAGTTACCTAAATAACCCCTTATAGTTTTATAAATGAACAACTTGAATAATTTAAATAAATTGGATAAAATTTATTAACTACTTCAAAAGAGTTTCATAAATCAAAGTTTATGGTTTCAAATTATTTATAAAAATCATTTTAAGTACTTAGAAATTACTTTAACTTTAATTTTCATTAACTTATACAATTATTCCAAATATAGAAAACTAACTTTATTTTATAAACATAAGAAATATGTTTAAGTCATTAAAAACTAAGTCAAACATTATTTAATCAACAAATTAATTTTAAATAAGTAAAGAAATCTTTCTCTTTTTTTTATAATAAAAAACGTGCTAAAAAGGGGGGGGGGATTACTGATTCAATATGAATCAGTATAAGAGAAAGGAAGAAGGGAGAACAGGGGAAGAAGCAGGGGAGAAGGAGGAAGAATGGTGGTGGCTCGCTGGCGGGTTTGGAGTCGCCGGCGAGCTGGCGGTTCAGGCGAGCTGGCGAGGGAAATGGCGGCTGGCAGTTTCAGGCGTGGTTCGTGGAGACAGAGCAGCGAGCAGGGGGTTCTGCTCGTGTGGTTGGGACGAGGGACGCAGCATAGGGCTGCTCGGTGGTGCGCAAGAGTGAGGGTGGTTGCGTTGGTTCTGGGCGAGATGTGGTGGTGCAAGGAGGAGCGCACGGTGGTTGGAGGTGGTGGTCGTTTGGTGGTCCGGTGGTGGTGGTTTTAAAACTTTATTTTTCCAAAACAAAATTAGGAATTCAGAAATTAAAATGGAAAAGAAGGAGATTGAAGAGGAGAGTGAAGCAAACCTTGATAGTGTGGTTTGCTTGAGCAATTGAATGGGTATAACTCAGTATTTATAGAGGATTTGGGTTAGATTTTGGAGCTTGGAGTCAAGCTCCATTAATGGTGAAGATATGAGTGTTGAACTTTGAGATTTGCTTTTTGACTATAGACTGAATTCTTCTGGTTTGCTCAGTTTTTTGGCTTGATTTTGCAAAGATATTCTGACTAAAGTAATTAAGATGGTTGAATTTGACTCCATTGTTGGAGAGTCATGTGATAGGGGAAGAGAGGAAGAAGATGTGTGATTTTCCTCATTCTATTGTTTGGCTTTTCCTTTTTGTTTTTGTTTGGGTTAAACTATTAAATGGCTAATGATCTTTTGATTGGGCTTGAGTCTTAAATAGTTGGGCTCAAATATGTACTAGATAGATGGATACAAGATGGCTAATTTTACAAGTAAAATTCAAAAGAAAATAATTAAATTCTATAAGCAAATGTTAATCATAAGTATATTAATAAACACATTTATCAAATATTTCATAAACTCAATTAAATCACCTTTAATAAACATATTTATTCAATAAAACTAATTTTTTGATAAACATATTTAAATGGAAATAATATTATATCAAAATTAACTAGCGTGTTTTAAATGATTGATTTTGAATAGTAATAAAACTCAATACTTAAATAAAACTCAAAAATTTAAATTAACACGTATTTTCGCTAATAATATAATTTGTAACATAATTAATACGTTTTAAAGCTAATAATATACTTTAGAAATTCGGGGTACAATTAGGGTCAGTATAAATAGCCAAAATACCCTCACTACTAATGGATGTTAAGTTTTCGGTTAAGTAATTCTGATTATACTTTACTTTTAATTTTAAAAAATAGAAAAAATATAAAAAATTACCAAAAACGCCACCCCACCCTCCCACTCTCCCGCCTCCCCACCCCTCCCCTACCCACTACCCAGATCGTCCCACCCCAGCAACGCATCACCATGAACCTCACCCAGATCAACCCACCCCTGGCATGCAGCAACACCGCGACAACCTCCCTTCGCTGTCACACTGTCGCCAACAACAACACCAAGACTGCATCCCCCCCTTCTCTTCCCCTGTTTTCTCTCTCGCATATGCCTCCCTCCCCCCATCTCTCTCGCAGCTGATACTGCCAACCCTACCGCAGTAGATCACCGATGACCACCAGCGTATCCTTCCTTCTCAGATGGGGGTTTTGGCTTCACGCTAACGGCTGTAAATAATATCCTTCCTTCTCTCACGTGCGAATGGCGAACGACTGGTGGGGGGTTTTGGCTTTGCGCCGTCGTAGATGTAGGTCAGTTTTTGGTGGTTTTGGTGGTTGGGTGGGGGTGACTGGTGGTGGGGTGATAGGCACGAGTTGGTTTTGGTGGTTGGATGGGTTTCGATTTCGATTTAGGGTGGTAGAGGGTTAGTGGTGGTCATCTGGGTGCGGTTCGACGACGATGGTGGCACCATGGGTGATGGCAGAATAGGGGAAGGGGGGAGGAGAGAGAATGGGTGGGGTGGGGGGGTTTGATTTTTTTTTAATTTTTTTAATTTTTTCAGTTTTTTTTAGGAAAACTTAACTGAAACCCAGCTTGTTGGTACTCGTTTTGTAGAGATTCTTGAAATTTGTGCCCGTATAGGGCTTACGGCGGTGCCTATTTTTGGAAAACGTCGTCTTCAGTCTGAAAAACCCGTCTCGAAAACCCGTGTCCGTTTTTCGAAAAAGCGTTGTCTTCAGTTTGAAAACACGATTAAATGTTGTTTAGAAATACGTGTCCATTACCTTGACATATATCAAAAACATATATTGTAAAATTAAATTAAAAAGATTTTTAAAATCTTAAACATGATTTGACCGATCAAATTATAGATTAGTAGTGTAATTAGTGAAAATGACAACAAGTTACTAAAAGATTAGTTTCTAGAAAGTAATTCACAAGAAAAAAATACTCACTCTATCCTATATTAGTTGCAACAGTTTGAAATTTTACACTATTCATATACCTTGCTTTGACTATGATTTTCAACTAACATATAAAATCAAATGTTAATAAATAAGATGTTGTTAGATTTGTCAATGTATAAATTTGAATATCACTTTTTTTTATAAATTTTACTAATTAATAGTTATATTATTAATGTTAGATTTCCATACATAAGGTGGCGGGATCCTTGTTTGTTGAATTGTTGTGACAAACTGGTTCCTTATCAACGAAGCGTGTGGATGATTGAATTACTAGTTTAGTGAAAGTGGAAGAAGAGAAATCTGGATTCGATGATCGCCAAACAAGTGATGCTTCTGCGTTATCAATCCCTTAATTTTCTGACTTGTCCAAAATCCAATCAATACTTGTTCCCCAGTGGCAGTGGCAGTGGCAGTGGCAGTGGCAGTGGCAGTGGCAGTGGCAGTGGCAGACTCTCCTCTTATTTGTCACTCCTCCGCAGCACCACCACTACCACTGTAATCTCCTCCTCCTCCTCTTCTGGTTATGGTTATGGCCCTTCTCTCCAAAAGGGTACACCCCCTCAAACTCAACTAACTCAATTTCCCGACGAAGACGAAGACGAAGACGAAGACAAATCCCCATTTGACGAGTACCAATTCACTCGTGTTTTCGAAATTGCTGCTCTTCGCGTTCCCTCTTATCGCTGTTTCCAGTTAGAGTCCAGGCTTCGTGGTCATTTACTAAATTGGCCTCGCATTTCCAACATTGCTAGGGTTCCTGGGGATGACATTCATGTCGATCTCCAACACCTCTTTATGCTAAGTAATAATACTAATAATGATGATAAGGATCATCTGCTATTTCCTAGTCCTGTTTTGTACAGGGATAAGCTTGCTAAGGAGTTCAATGCTACTGGTTTTGTCAAGTTCCGGAATTTGGCCAAGATTTCTAGACCCAATAACAACAACAAAAGCAACAACAACAACAACGACAACAACAACAACAACAACAACAACAACAACAACAACAACAACAACAACAACAACAACTACAACAACAACAACAACAACAACAACAACAACAATAACAAGAGCCGGAATAACAGTGATGAAGGGGAAAAGGGGACTAGTAGGAAGAGGAGGAGTATTGTGGTGGAAGTCGTCGAGGAGACCGATAATCTTCATCATTTGACTGACTTGTTAGGTCCCGAGTTTAAGGAAACCAATTGGAGGGGGTCTACTAGGTTGTTACTTTTGGATGAAACATGTGCTGCCACAAATTTTGACGAGCTGCCTCAAGCTGTTAAGGTCATCATTTACCACCCTTCTTTTGGACGTAGGTTTTAGCCGAGTTCTTTTAGACACTGGACAAAGTTACTCTTCTACGTTTTAAAATTGATATCTGCTCCTCCTTTATGATGTTTAGTGTCTTGTTAGTTCTTTTAAAGCCTTATTTCTGTTTGGGAGAACTATAGTCAAACGAATTAACTATAGTCAAACGAATTTTCTCCTATTACACATCATTTTTGTATAATCTTATTGCACCTTTAGTATAATGTTTCTAATCTTCCTTTTCAGGCAGTTTTAAGTGAAAGTTCAGGTGAGGTTACGAATTCAGGCTACAAGCTTGTGAGGTGTAACCTGACCCTGTTGTACGAGTACTGGTCAAGTGACGAGGTAATACATCATTTTCTCCACAATTGTGCCATGGTTCTTGTCTCCTTGCTTTTGCCCGAAATTATCTTCTGTCAGTCATATTTGTTTTGAATTATGCGACCTTTTTGTTGCTTACCTTAAAGCAGGATCTAAAATAATGCTTGTCCTTGGGAAAATTTGAAGCTTCTGATGCGTGTTATTGCAGAGAAAACAGAAAAGGTTGGAAATTTGTTACTTGTCACGACTTAGGAAATTTTAGTGCTTTAGAAATAAGAAGTTGATTTGGAGAAAATTTTGCAAGCTTTATTCATTGCATATAGGCCTTAGTGTTAGAATCCAACCCGCCTCTATTTGTAATTCCCTTAGTTTATGCATTCTCCCTACTTCTGGCGTGGAAATTTTTACTCTCATTCTTGTCGAATGGCTCGTAGGCAAAGGTGGTGGTGAATCAAGTCCATTCATGGTGCAAAAATACGGCCGTATCGGAACGGTTTGCCCGAGTTGGAACGACTTTCAACTTTGGCGAATCGAATTCGACCCGTTCAACAAGGTGGATTTTGAAATTCGGCCGTATTGCCCGTGACAACAAGGGTTCACCCGTTTTTTCCGTTGCAACACGTCACTTTGCTAAGTTTTTTGCAGATTTTTTCAAAGATTTCTTATCTTTACTTCTACAATAGCATCGGTTACCTCCAATAATGACTTGAGGAAGAGAAAAGAAAGAAAAGAAGAGGCACCACCGTACCACTAAACCCTATATATAACTCCACTAAGATCTAAAAGTAATGGAAGCAAAAAGACAAAAAAAAACTCTAAAACTAAATTCCTTCCGCAACAACCGTGACGCGGTCCGCGACCAGCTTATCCGTTTCGTTACCCCGAAACCGCGACCGTTCACGTTTTTGAAACCAAAACCGTATTTTCGAACCATGAGTCCATTCTCTCTGTCCTAGTATTTTCTTTATGCTTTAGATCTTTTTCATAGGCTTTATTTTCCGGTGTTCATGGGAATTATGGGAATCTGTACTATCTTACAATTAACCCTCTTTAAGGGGTTATGGTGAATGAATGAAAATTGAGGCTCCTATCAGCTTTGCTTTATAATGTTATGTGTTGTTATTTCCAACCTAAAGTTTGTGTTGCCACATATTATAAAACGCTCACCCAAACTCAAATCAGGTACTTCCTGTCATCACTCTGCCTTGTGCAGAAGACCTAATAGGCAAGGCTAGCGTACTCGTTGACAAAAGACAATGGTGTGCCGCACGTTCGGGGGTTGAAACACTCAAGACCGTGTAGTTGGTATATTTGGTACAATTATGGCTCGGCCTCACCAATCCTAGACAACCAACATTACCCTGGCACGTGATTCATCCTCGATCTAGAATTACGAGAATTGTTTACTTTTGTAAAGTCTAAAGTACGATCCCCTTACAATTGGGTGCTACTTTGTTACATCTCTCAGCGATTATGGACTTAGGCTCTAAACTGGAATTGAATAGAATCATGGTTCGAATATATCGTTCGGTTTCAGAATCGGGAATGTTGTGAATCGGGGTTATAGAACGGATATGTTGGTCGTGGACCGCACTGCAGTTGCACGGAAGGAATTTAGTTTTAGAGTTTTCTTTTGGTTTTGTTGCTTCAATTACTCTTACATCTTAGTGGAGTTATATAGGGTTTAGTGGTAGGTGTTGCCTCTTTTTCTCTTTCTTTTCTCGTCTTTGAGTCATTATTGGAGGTAGACCGTTGCTACTGGAAAAGTAAAGATAAGGAATCTTTGAAAAAATCTGCAAAAAATTGTAAAGTGACATTTTGCTAGCGGGAAAACAGGCGAACCCTTGTTGTCATGGGTGATACGGCTCAAACGGTCAAAATATCAGGCTTTTTAAATCCACCTTATTGGATCGGTGGAGTTCGGTTCACAAAAGTTGAAAACCGTTTCTAACTTGGGCAAACCGTTCTGATACGACCGTATTTTTGCACCATGAATGGACTGAACTGGAATTGTGAGACAAAAGGAGCTGAACTAAACTCAACTTAAATTAATGGAGCTGAAAGAACTGAACTGCAATATTATTCAATTAATCTAGTCCAATTAGGCCTTAGTATCATCAACTAGCATTAGAATTTAAACTCAATTAGGTAGCGGGCCCTCTATTCAAATCAAATCATCCTTCATGAAAATAAAATATAAATTCAAGAATACTCAAGAGAGTTAACTAATTAAATATTAATAAACGAATTACTTGTCTCAAACACTCATTACATGGCTTCAAGCTAATAGCTACTGTGCGTAACAAACTAAAGACTCATAATAAAAAGCAAAACAAAGCAAAGAGAAGACGAATTAGTGGAATTGTAGATTGTTCCTGCTCCTCTTCCTTCGGAGCTTGTATCACAAGCAATGGAAAACGGCTCCCAACCCTTGAGAGGTTTGGAGGGGACGAAAAGGGATTTGTTAATTACAGTATTTTTCGTGCCCTATATACTAGAAAAATTCCTCGGTGAGTTGGAGTTTGGGTAGAATTAGAAAGTATAAAGATAAGATTTGGGAAAATCTTATGCTTTCCATATCTTCCAAATATTATCCCAATATAATGAGGATATTATCTTTAGCTCTAAATCATGTAGATTGATGCCAAAGACTTGCAATCACACACCAATTAGGAAATTATCATTCATAAATCGCATTTCATTCTTCCACTTGTGCTGTTCGTCTTACTAGAAACTCGTCTTACTAGAAACTGGTCACTGATCTATTTTGCGCAACTGATTCCAGTTCACTGCAAATGACTCATTTACCTATAAAACTACGAAAAAGGGAATAAAACACAAAATACCAAATAGTATACTGAAAGACTCTAAACCACTCAAGGAACTACCAAATAACATAGTAGAAAGTATTAGGAAATTATGCCATATTTGACACTTATCACTAACCTTAAATCAGGCTAACACCAAATTAGTATAAAAAAGGAGGACATAATAAAAATTGCTTTTGAAACCATAGAGGCATTGGTTCACACTCCAATCCTTGATGAATGATGTGTTCAAACACTATTGAAAAATTGCTCTTGTTTGCTTTGATAAAGTCAAAACCTAGCACCTCCAACATGTGACCACTGACCTAACTGCTAGCAGACAATAAGTTGTTGAATATTTAGATTATTTGGTGAATAAAATTCATGTAACGTTAAGTTAAGAGTCTTAAGACGCTTGGTTAAGGTGCCGCGTCTTAAATAACGTTAAGATATGTATGTTGTTGGTTTATGACTTAGGAAACCATGTAGCTTCATGTGGATTCAAAGTGTGCAACAATGCAAGCAAGAGAGCAAGGAAGAGGAGGAAGAGCAACTCGCGGCCCGCGTAACTCGCTACTATACTATGATTAACTGTGCTCTAGCTCGCGACTCGCGGCTTGTTTCGCGGTTGCGAGTCGCGACGAGGCCGTTTTGCGTATGCCTTTTATTGACGGGTTTATGCTCTTGAGGGGTTTTGGCCAGTTTCCTAATGCAACAACGTGTATTATAAGTGGTGTTATAACGACTGATGAAGGTCATAAGCTTATTATCTCTCTCTCAAGCACACTTGTTTTCTATCAATATTCATCAAAGCAAAATCCACAAAACACTTTGTTCTCATTAGGTGAATCTCATACTTAGCGTGATATTCAGTGTTTCTTCTTTGTATTTCGGAAGTGAGTTCCTTGTAACCTATGCTTCGTATAGGGTCGTAATATTGTTTTTGAGAAAGTGTTTCCCGACACGCCTAGAGGAGTTCGTTGTTTGTTCTTGTTGTTTTCTTGTTTCCCGGTTACTAGCACTAACAATCCAAAAGTAATATTACTAAAAGATGGCAACAATCCGTGAAATGACGGCGAATTTTCACAAGCTAGACAAATTTGAAGGTGTGGGTTTCCGTAGATGGCGAAAGAAGGTGAGGGTTTCCGTAGATGGCGAAAGAAGATGAGTTCATGTCAGGCTGGATCTTGAGGGGGGGCATGCTAAACAAAAATAATCTACACATAAGATAACCTATTAAGTAATATATAGACCAAAGCTACTTCATCTTTATAAAATGTTTCATAAAGAAGCCCATCTCATCACAGGACTTCCGTAGAAGTAGTACAAAGTTTCTGCCAAAAACCAATTTTTTCAAATGCTATTCGCCTATACTCAATATCATAGCCTGACGCAACCTCTCTCTATTGCTTTGTCATAGCCCCCTTAACTCCTTATGCATCATTTTTTGGTGGACCATTTTTGTAGAATTTAGAATATACTAATGTATTATTCTTATCAGTATCAAGACAAGAGGGGTTGATTTTTGGTATTTATTGAGTATACACTCCATATGTAGGATAGTAAGTGCAGGTACTTATTGTGACAAGCCTTTCTTAAGAATGAGATTATATATGACACATGACACTTAACTTCGTTTATTTCTCGTTGATAATTTTCATTTTTTATTATTTCTTTGCATAATACAAAATATTTGATGAGTTTACTCTAGATGTAATGTATTATCCTTATATCTATGTCCCGTCGATCATAATTTAATCGATATTATGGGGGAGGGGGGATATTCAGTAAGATCTGTTTGTTAAGCAACTCAATCTGCTCCAAAGGGTTTCTCGACAGATCAAAGCCTTCTCAAGTTCAAGGTGGGATTGTTCTGTCTAGGGATCAGGTTTGGTTCTGAATATATTGAGGGGATATCATGACACTCTAATGGGAGAGTCACTTTTGGGACCTCAAATCTGACAAGAAGCTTGCTGCAGAATGTTAATGGCAAGGTACTTTGGGTTTGTTTTTTTTGGGAGGGGGGGTAAAAGAGCCTTGTGCAGTGTGTGACTAAAGAGTGTCTACCTTAAAACCGGATTGCTCCAACTCACAAGTCTTGGAGGGCTATCTATGGACTTCTTAGAGGGCTGCTTAGGTGTGCTCAGTATAATTCTATGCTGGTAGTGGTTGCAGACCAAGTAGTTAGGCGGTACAGCCACTTTCGCTCTTAAACAGCCTTTTATTGCTGCTGGGATAGCAGCCGTCTTCATCAAGGAAGTGGTTAGATTGCACAAATCATTCATAATTAGGTGGAATGGTATCTCAGGTGTTTTTTTAATAGGTGCTTCTTTAATGGCCAACCCATGGGCTGAGTTTTTCTACTACACCTCTATTCCCTTTTTGGCAGAGATCCTCCAGACCTTGTTGTTTTAAAAAGGACAGCACTCAGTGGGTTTTTGTGGAAGATTAATTTATAGAAAGAGATGCCTCCTTAGATGACTTGAAGTTACAAGGCTCAAAACCATATGAAACTGAAAGCTGATGGCAAGAGAAGAGATGCGCACTTTGGAATAGGAGAGTTGGTGTATTTGAAGCTCAGACCTCCAGCAGAAATCTCTAGTCAAGAGACCCTTTGAGAAATTAGCTCCAAGGTCTTAGGGGCTCATAAGGTCCTTCAAAAAATGGGAGATCTTGCCTACCAATTGGATCTACCCCCTCATGCCAAGAACCCAGTCTTTCATATCTCTGAGCTCAGGGAGGCCATTGGCTCCACTCTTACTTCCCCTAGTATTCTTGCTGATTTGACTGCAGATCTCTCCATGGAGGTCATTGCAGGGGCTGAGGTAGGGCTCCGTCAAGACACCCATGAGACTGTCCCTGTGACTGAGGTTCTCATCCAGTGGTTGAACCTTCCAGCCTCTTCAGAAGCTACTTTAGAGGAATACTCTGCCCTTCATGCCAGATTCTTATAAGGTGAAAGTCTGGGTGGGGCTGCTATGATATAACATGGTAGGCAGATTTGACAGCGAATGAAGTAGGGAATAAAATGATAAAAATGGAGATTAAGACGAATAAGATGATGATTGTATGGAAATGATGATTAATAGATGAATAAAATGAGTAATGAAAGCTATTGAGATTGATAAAATGGAATGTAAACTAACAAAGATAAATTCAAGCTTTCGAGAGGCTTGATCTCTCCTAATTATGAGCATTCGAGAGGCTCATACTCTCCCATAAGTTTCCACTCAATACATTCCATAATAATTACTCTTCCTAATTGTTCTCTTATTTATAGGAAATCCTCCCTAACAAACTATCTAGCTTATTCCCCAAGTTACTACTAATGGACTTATATTTGTGATGCCTAATATGCCCTTCCCCTAATATTGATTGGGCTGCCCAGCCTCCAGTGCTAGTGACCTAATAGAAAAGGAAGAAAAGGAATAGACAAGAAAGGAAAAAATGGAATAGGGAAGAGAAGTGGTTACAACTTACAAGGGTAGAAGGGTCTTCTGTAAGGATAGGCCAAGAAAGTTTGGAATCTGAAGTGAAAAAGAGGAATTTGATGTAATAAGAATCTAGCTAGAATGTAAGAGAAACAACAACAACAACAAAAACAACAACTAAGCCTTATTCCCAAAATGATTTGGTATTGGCTAATGTGAATCGTCGTCTGAAAACGTTCAAAAAGGAGATGGCATCGACAAGTGTGACAAAAAGCTTTAAAAAGGTTTAAAGCAGTTTTTAAAAAAGTTTCAAACAAAAAAGTTTTAAACACAAAGATAAACACATTAAAGATAAACAAATAAATAAGGTAATCACACCCCTTCCTCCACGTGTGCCCCTTGACCCACTTCTATCCAACGCCATGCGCTCATCGATCCCAAGTAAACCCATATCAGTCTCAATTACCTTCATCTAAGTCATCTTAGGTCTTCCCTTGCCCCTTACAATTTGATTACTCCTCCACGCTTCATGTCTTCTTACCGGCACATCACTTGGTCTCCTTTTCACATGTCCGAACCATCTTAAGCAATTTTTCCTCATCTTTTCTTCAATAGATAGTAAGAGAAAGTCATCCAGAAAATTAGGGAAGAAAAAGAAGCCATTGTAGAGTCCTCATTCTCTCGAATACACGAGGGTTGTAATTGGTGGTTTACCCTGAAATCGTCAATACATAACCTATCTTGTATCTTTATGATTTAGCTTGAAGGATAAGCTAGGGAGTCAGGTAGGGGAAATCCTATGAAAAGAGGATAATAAAAAGAGAGAGATTTATCTTATAAATACTGGAGAGTTTAGTGGCTCCATTTGGAAGAGAAACAAGCCTCTTGGGAGCTTGTATATCCTTTATTTTGCTGAGTTTTCAGTTGATCAGTACAAAATTACCTTCTTCTTCCTAGAATCATCACATTTCTCATCCTAAGTTCTGCCCAAGTTAATGTGATTCTTAGCAGATATATAGCAGACTTAGCAGTGTGCTGCAACATCTCATTTCTCCAGAATAATTACCAATATTAATGTCTCCAAGCTGTCTGCATATCGTCCTTTGTAATCTTAGATATGTGTGGATTAAGTATAATGGTACTCTTCTAACTAGTCAAGTTCACATAATATGTTTAAGTTGGGTTTAAATTCTCTGCTCTAAATGTTCTTTCGTTTTCTTTTTCTCTTCTTTTTCCATATCTGGAAGCACGCAAGCAGTCTATATGTTGTGTACTCTAACATGTTTGGTATGTTTAGTTGTTAAGTATTTGCCTTTTATTTGAAGAAATCTTCTTACCTTGACTTCCAAGTTTATGAATGACAATTGATTTTTTCCTTATAATTTTCAATTATACTTCAGCCTTTCACTTCACCTTTTTTTTAACTAAACGAAATTATTTTTGCTAAACTGAAATTATTTTTACTTATGAAATCTATTTTTTACTGATCGAAGCTGTATTTTGCTCATTAAATCAAATTTTTGAGTGTATTGTAAATGATTTCTTTCTGATCACGAAAGTATTCCTTTGATGCTCACTGTTTAAAAATGAATTTTGTTGCTCTCAAGTGTATTTGTCTTATGCAGTTTACTGAATTCTACATTAGAACCGCCTGTTGCTGATAAAGAATTATTTTAACTGATATGAACTTATTTTCACTGTATATAGTATTTGTATGGTGAAGTGACCAGGTCTTAGCTGCACAGCTGATTTTGTGTTAAATTATGATAAGAAGCCACTGGTTCGTCAGTCAATCTTTGGTTAATCTTGCCACCCAATGCAGGTGTTGGAGGCCTTGTTGCCTAAAGATATGGTTATTCCTTCTGCTTTCGAAACTGTTGGGCATATTGCACACCTGAACTTAAAAGATGAACATTTACCGTACAAGAAGGTTATTGCAAAGGTATTACTGGGATGTCGAGTTACTGTGGTTTGTTATTGTGTATTTTCCGAGTAAGATTAAGTTTTTGGTTTCAGGTAGTTTTGGACAAAAATAAACCAAAGATCCAAACAGTTGTAAATAAAACTGAAGCTATCAGTAACGACTACAGAACAATGGAGCTAGAGGTACTGGCTGGAAATCATTCTCTTGTTACGACTGTCATTGAGAACGGGCTGCGTTTTCAAGTCGACCTAGCCAAAGTGTATGCGTTCTGATCTTGCCTTTTGTATCAAACTATCAATGTAGCAATTTTTGTTTCCATTGGATTGATCGTTTTCTGGTGCAATACCAAAAATATTCTTGGCCCATGAAGGGCGCGTTCTCTTGCCTTTAAAAAGAATTTCAGGAAAGATAAGTCTACACTAGTTTAAATAAGTTTAATGAGCTCATATAAGTTCTAATTGGTTGAGATAAGTTCTATTAAGTACAATGAGTTCCAAAAAGTTATATATGAATTCGGAGAAGTACACATCAGATAAATTCAACAAATTTCAGGTGACGAGAATGCACCCTAATACAACTTTTTCAGGAACATACCACTTTTGTGTACCTATCCCAGCTAAGCTTGGATTTTTATGTCTCTAGGTTTCTGCACTGCAATCTTCTGTAACATGAATAACTGCCACTGTACCTTGCTTCTCGTAATGTCTGCAGTTACCTATTATGCAATTATGTCTGTGATAGGCAACGGATCTGTTCCAGGATGTAGTTGTCCTTTACCCTCTGCAACATCCTCTTACTGCTCTTATTCAGTAGTTACTACAGTGCTTACAAGTGTTAGTTGGAGGAAGTTTAATTTGAACATTCAATTATTGACATTGTCATTATGAAATGATACTGAGTATATTATCTGTTGAGTTACCCCCATGTAGTCTTGCAGTCATGGAAACTAGCTGTAGTGGTGCATTTCTCTTTTTTAAGTTCATTCTAAAGCTTATTTTGAGGGTTAAATTTTGTGAACTGTTGCATCTAGTAAAAATGAATCCTTGACAATTGTATACTAGTAATTGATTCAGTCTTGATTACAGCTGGCACTTGAGTATACTTACAATAGGATAGCTAGTTTTGGAGCCGGTTGAAGGGGGATTTGTTTGAACCTGTAGCTAAGCCAAAGTGAAAGCTGGGTCTAGGCTCAGGAAGCATAACATATCGCTTTCAAGTATACTTTTGTCTGTCTGTTGGGGTATTGTGGAGATGGAAGAGCGAAGAAGAAGCGAGAGGAAGAAACGAAGAATAGGGGCTGGCAACGAGCGTGGGCCTTTTGGCTTGGTCTGGCATGTGTTTTGGTTTGTGAGTTCAGTGCAGCACCTGGCCGTGTGCGCCGTACGTCCTTATGCACGGATGTGTGACCTGCGTTGTGGTTGTTGCATGGTTTCCTTCTTCTATAGATGTAAGATAGCTGATTTAAGTTATGTATGGAAGATTAAAGTGAAATTTAGATATGAAGGATGCTAAAATAACCCTAGAGAGAGATTATAGTGCCTAGAGATCGTAAATTCATTGTTTGTCGTCATCTCATACGCTGTAACTTCGTGAGTATGTTTTGCCCGGATCTCGGGTTTCCTTCCTACATGTTGCTTGTTCTTTATTGTTTATTCATATCATTTTGTGGTTCTTATTCTCCGCAATTGTACTCTAAATAGCGCTTATGAGTGCCCAAAGTAAGTATTAGATCCTTATAAATGGTATTAAGAGCCTAGGGTGTGTTGTGCATTGTGTTGTATAATGGGTGATGGAAGACAAATGACGGGAAGGTGGAGTTTGAAAGATTTGATGGGAAGGTTTTGGATCTTTGGAAGATAGGCAAAAAGTTTGGTTTTTATGTGAAAGACATAAAAACAACGGCCGAGTTAATCCAAACGTTCGATGCCAAAGTTTATCTGATACGTTGTTTGTTTGATATTGAGATGACTTATGGTAGTTTTGAGAAGACTTATGGTAGTTTAGAATTTATTAATGAATTAAATGTGATTATGAGTTTGATTTATGTGAAAATTACCTTTGAGGCTGAGGTGAAAGCTTTGATTTAGTTGTCATCTTTGCTTAAATAGTGGGAGAGTAAAACTGAATTATTTTAGAGATTTAATCTCGAGTGAGAGTCCTCAAAGTATCGATTTCGAGGAGTCATATTGGGAAGCATACAATACCGGCAAAGGAAGGAAACAAGGAAGGTCAAGCAAGGGAAGTCAAGGGGCAAAAACTATAACATACGATGGTCAATTGGTCATTATAGATGACAATGCCACAATTCCGAAGAGATTGATAAAGGGAAGAAAAAGGAGGATCAACAAAGTGATGAAGATAGTGATGCTTCAGGATTGAATTTTGTTTTGTTTGACGCATTGATGGTTAAGAGTTATTTTCAATTTGAAGTCGGATAAGCTCGAGAAAATATTCTTACCTTGTAGATAATAGGTGAGGTTAAAGGCAAGGGAGATGTGAGGTGAGGTATGTTGGAGTTCAAGGATACCGAAAGAGAACTAAGAGATTAATTAGTGAGATAGACAAGTCTAGTCACAAGGTTGTCACAACTCACAAGGTAGGCACCGCTACAAGCTGGTTCGCCGAAAGTTGGGTAGAAGCTGTAACGATGTACACCACGAAGAACACGGCGAAGGTACTAAGGAAGTGATGGAGAGTAATTCGCGAAGGATGTATATAGTCAAAAGCTTATATAAAGTAAGCTAGGTTAACAATGTGAGTATAGTCGGGTCTCCTCGACTTAAATGAACAAAGTGGAGAAGGCACATGAGCGTGGTACGTGAGGACGAGCCTAGTGAAGGATGTTTTGTTCACGTGGGAGCACCGTTGAAATGCTTGGAGAACTATGAGGAGTCTAGCTGGTTCTGCGTGGTGACAAGGGAGACTCGCGGTCGAGTGAGGGCTGGACTAGGTGTATGTAAGGAGTGTGACTATATTATATTACCTCCGTTTCACTAAAATTGTTACAATTTGACATTTTACACTACTCATATATTTCACTTTGACCATCGTTTGTGACTTATACAAAAGGAAAAATATAGTCATGTGGGATCTTGTTATATTCCTCTTGATATGTGTTATATCAAAATTTGTTTTCTATAATTTTTACAAATACATAATTAGAGATATTAATGCTCAAAGTTTTGCATTTGCATGCGTGAAAAGTGCAAGTGTACAATTGTAGTGAAACTGAAGGAGTATCTATTTGGGGTGTGATCTTCACTCATATCGGTATTGTGGAGATGAAAGAAGGAAGTTAAAGCGAGAGCAAGAAAAGAAGAATAAGGCATGTCATGTCACGTGAGTGTGTGCCATTTGTTACAGTCGAGCTTCGAACGCTATAGCTTTTTTTGTGGATTCAGTGGCATATGCCTCTTGGCACGGGCGTGCATGCAGGAGCACGAGCGTGCGTCCTTATGCACGGACGTGCGACCTGTTCGCTCTTGTGTAGTTTTCCTTCTCGTACTCGAATTAGGTTCCCTCTTCCCGTAAATAGGAGGTAGCCGATTTATGTTATTGTACACTATATAAAAAAGAAATTTAGACCTAGAGAGACCAAAATAATCCTAGATAGCGATTACACTGCCTAAATCGTAAAATTATTCTTTGTTGTCTTCTGTAAATTCCTAGTGCACAATGAGTGTTAATCGCCCGAATCTCGGGTTTATACTTTGTTTGTTCTTTATTGCTTATTCTTATTATGTCCTGTCTTTGTTTTCCGCTTATTATACTCTAACTACACAAGTTGTGAGCGCCCAAAGTGAGTATTCGTTCCTTTACATATATCAGAGTTTGTCCACGATAAGAGGAGTTTTAATTTTGTCTCCCAATTAGGTCTGACATTATGGACCCTGCTAATGTCCTGGTTTTAAGTACGACCAGCTGGTTATGGGAACCTGATGTTGAATGAAAGTTTAAATTTAATGAAACCAAACAAGTTAATGTGATCTAATCTAATGAATTTTCTTCTAGTGTGAGCTGTACATGTTTTAGTGACTCATGATAATAATAAACTTGATTATTCTGTCCAAGTTTTAACATCCGGATTTATAATGTTGCCTTTTCTTCTTTGCTAGCATTGACATATTTCTACACAAAGAAGGGGGTTGGCAACTTGGCATATGTGGTTCCAGCTTTAGAGTTTGAGACTTTGAGTGCTTGTTTGTTGTCACCTTTTTATCGTCTCTTTGATGTTAAAGACAAATTCTTTATCTTAGTAGTAGATGCACATTTTTCATTTCATCAATGTTGAGAAAGGGTATATGTGTAGAACTGTAGAACTGATACATTGTTTGATGCAATGCAGCTACTGGAATTCAAGGTTATCAACTGAAAGGCAGAGGCTATTGAGTTGCTTTACGAGCGATGATGTAGTATGTATGTTTATATTCACACTCGCTGTTTGAAGGCTACAAGTTTTATTGCAGTCATTATCATTATTATTATTCTATTTGTTTATTGTTATATGGGCTGAATATGTAGCCTCTTTTATGCTAAGACAACAATTTTGGTCGCGCCTCTTTCAATGTTGCTTGTACTCATCAGCAATTGTTATCCTTTTCGTCTTGCTACGAATATCATAATGTATATTTGTTAGATTTTTTGGCTTATTTTATAGATCAGTGAAGCTGTTACATTTGCTTCCAGTTTACAAGTTGAAGCCTTTCCTGTATTTCACATTTTCATGAGATGAATACCCCTTAAAGAGTAAAGATGAATAATGCATTAGATGCTTGGAGCAAATAATTGCTTTTCATGATTTCAGGTTTTTTTTAGCTGTTTCTTTGATAATCTTGCTTGCTCACTTTTTTCTATGCTCTTACATGCATGAATTCATTGTAGTCATACATAAAATACCAACCAACCGCCTATAACCTGAGTCTCTAACCATCGTGCTACTAGCCCGTGAGGACCTTCCTGTTTTGGGTAAGTAGGGTGCTGAAGCAATATCATCTTAATCAGCCTACATTGGTAAAAAGGGTAATGAGAAATTGCCGATAGTCAGATTCCATGTGTTTGGATGGTACTTTTCTTTTAATCTTGTTTTTGCTATCTTGGAAACCAAGGTGCTTAAGGAAGTGTTCACAATGAAGAACCAATTTTCTTTTTGAATTACAGGCGATGTTTTCTCTGGGGTTGGTCCAATAGCTATATCTGCAGCAAAGAAAGTGAAACGTGTATATGCAAATGATTTGAATCCTAATGCAGTTGAATATCTTGAAAGAAACTGTGTACTCAACAAGCTTGAGAGGAGAATACAGGTAAAACATCTAAACTCTTAGCTTACTTCTCCTGCTTAAGCTTAACGTCAACCATGGGGCAATTTAATGCCTTTTTTTTTCAAGTAGGCTGGTTTAGAATCGGATGTATCCTCAAAATTAGGGATCTTTGAACCCCCCCCCCCCAAATATTTTATATTAATATTCTGATGTTCATTACTGAAAAAATACTACATATACATATATATATATATGTACAAGCGCATGCAGATGCACATACACGTGCACAAACCCCATGTAAAAACATTTTTTTTAAAATAAGGCTTTTTCTTCTAAACATTGACTGACATTAGTTAGTGGTAGAGCAGCATCATAACTTCTGGGGTCAATTGATCCCCAGTTAAATTGGGAAATTCGAAAATTTTGTAATGGAATTTGAATAGAGTTGAGATTTTTTTTTTTTTTGTAAATGAAATCAACCACTTGCGGCCCCTGGAATAATGTTTAATCTCTTCTCCGTCA
This sequence comes from Patellifolia procumbens, assembly GCA_947645195.1. NCBI lineage: Eukaryota > Viridiplantae > Streptophyta > Magnoliopsida > Caryophyllales > Amaranthaceae > Patellifolia > Patellifolia procumbens. The sequence goes on along the minus strand of CANSGD010000763.1, from coordinate 1,638,746 downwards.
ATAGTGATTTTTCGTCCACCCACCACGAATTGGGACATGACATCATACTTATAATGTTGCGAGTTCAGGTTAATGAGGCTTTCTTGAACGTGTCCCTTTCTGATATATTGCGAGATTGGAGTGTTCCTTTTTTCCCCTTGGTGCCTTGATCATTGGTGGATTTCCTGTCCCTCTCATTTTAATGTTCACTTTTCCTGTTCAACACAATTCATTTATGTCCAGTTCCCCTTTTTTATTTATTTTCATCTCTTTGGGAACTTCTGTTGTACTTCTGCTGACTACCATTCCAAGCTTGTTAGATCCTCCACTGTCTATCTTAGTTTTTAGGTTACAGTGTATAGTTCTTGCTCTGATATAACCATGAAGACCGCAGCCCTCGTGCTGTAGAGATGCTAAAGAGTGTTGAATTTTGTCAATGCTATACATAATTGCGGGAAACTATGTTGAACTTTGAAATGAACTTGCATTTTGACCTGTAAGGAGAAGAAAGTATAACACACATCAACAGCAGTACATTTGATTTTAATAATGAAAGTGTTGGTATTTGCTGCCTCAATGTTTGCTATGGATGATGTGAACTCGTAAGGTATGCTTGTCCAGGAAAGCCAATCCGGAACATAAGTAAGAACTACGACAAAAAGGGTTTATAAATAATCAAGGATACTCACTCCATCCCTAAATAATGGGCCACATCTGACTGGATTTCAATTTTAAAAAATAAACTAGTGATAATAGTATCCTTTTATGCAAACTTTTACATTTCCTGAGGCCACAAATACTTGCCCTTGGGTTCTAGTTAAAGGTAAAGCGTTTGATGGGTAATTTATAGTTTTGACTTGCTAATTACGAAAGTGTCCTTCTATGATCTATGTACTACTAAGGTACATTTGGGTCTAACTTTTGCTAGGTTCTTTGAGTGTGTTTAGGTATATAACATGGATGGGAGAAGATTTATTGAGGCTATATTTTCGAGTGACAAAGCCCATTCGGTGACACAAGTTGTCATGAATTTGCCAAATAATGCTGTGGATTTTTTAGGTATGTTCTTCAGTGCAATAATATCTGTTCAATTTGATATCGTATATTTTACATGTCCTTGTAGTGATAACGTATACTAGAATATATTTGTTTCAGTAGAAGTAAGTATACTAGAGCTAATTGTTTTTTTTTTTTGGTGCAAATGAGCCACAAGGGCGGATACATAATTACAATGGGGGAGGGGAAATATGAGGATTCGAACCTCTGACCACAAGGATCAAAGGTGGGGTTGAAGCCACTGCTCCAAATCCCTTCCTCATTACTAGAGCTAATTGTTTGATGAAAGTAAGGCGTCTAACCTGCCTTTAGAGGTCCTACACTGCTGTCGTCCTTGGTGGTAGTATTTATAAATATGTAAATATGGTATTGGCAGCTTGAGACTTATTGGTCATATAATTTCTCAGTTTTCCATGTCTACCTATGAGCTGCAAATGTGATGGCCTTGGAGTCCTAAATCTCTTTACCTTTTGAGAAAAGAAGTTAAAGTTCAAAGTAGTTCCAATGAGTTCGAATAAGTTCTAAAACTAAGTTCCGATAAACTATGATGCTTGGACTCGGCAAATCACCCCACTGTGCCCGGACCCGGCCTGGGCGAGGATGCAGAATATGGGTCGGACCGGGAGTAGAGAAAACAGTCTCTGCAAAAAAAAAGGTAAATTAAAAGTGTGGTCGGACCGGAATATGGGTCGGAGCGGAATATGGGTCGGACCGGCTAGTCACTTGATTGGAATGCACCCTGTGTTAGCAAGTAGTATGAGATTTGAGTAATCTAACAATCGTAAGTGACGAAGCTAGTCAATTAAAAATGTCCTACAGCTCCAAGAACAAATTAAAACTTAGTGTAAAATATGCCTGTGATTTAATACAATCTACTTGCTAACACAGGGTGCATTCCAATCGAGTGACTTGTACTTATCTGAACTTATCATTACTTAACTTATCTGGACTTGTATGACCTTAACGGAACTTATTTTTATTAGCAGTAATGAAGCTTATCAGAATTCATCTTGATTTTTCAGAACTTATTTCAACTACTGTAGTGAAGTGTAGATTTTATGTGCAAGAGGTAGAGCTAATTGCTGTATCTCCACCCATGACGTTACCTGAGAAGTTACTAATCACAGATCTATGGTTAATATAGAACTAAGCTATTTTTTTAGCGTAAACTATGGGTGCTCCTTTGTCAAGTTAGGGCAAGGAAATATATCACTCACTTATTTAAGTTTGTGAACCTGAGAGCACACTTAATCATTATCTGTATCTTTCTTTTCTTCCCCCAACTAATTTCATCATGGAATATAATATTTGTTTTCACATTCTAACTTTCTGTTTATAATATATTGGGAAATTCTATACGGTGGCCCTGTAGTATTGACCTCATAGTTTAGTGTATTTGATTATAGTGCACTCAATATGTTTTAAATAACTAAACCCACCCTAAAATATTGATTTGACTAACCTACCCTCAATTAATCAACCCACTAAGAAACCAATCCATCATTTGCGTGCATCCCCAAAGTATACTGGTTCCACATCCAATTTTGCCATCCATTGAAAACTTTCAACTTCCTTCTTCTTCTCTCTTGGTCATTCGATTCCCAGACAAAAAAATCCAATCTTTTCATTTGTTATTTTAGAAATCCCCCCATATATTATAACTAATATCATAGATCCCCAACTTTTATTTTTGGTTTATACTTTGCTCAGGAAACTTAAGTTAGTCAAATCAAATCAATATTTTAGGATGGGTTTAGTTATTTAAAACATATTAAGTGCACTATAATCAAATACACTAAACTATGGGGTCACTAAAGAAAATCAGTTTTTTTTGTTTTCACCATGTAGAAAAATCAATACTACAGGGCCACCGTATAGAATTTCCCTAATATATTTCATATGTATTCAAGTTAAACGTTCGATTTAATTATGCTTTTGGTATTTTTAGACTCATCTTATGAACTTAGTAGGGAGCTAAGGAAGTACTTCCTCCGTTTCGCAATATTCGCAACATTAGAATAATAACCACTATTCATCTACCAATCTTATGTCATATTTTTTCACAAATGTATAAGAAAAAATATAGTCAAGTGAGATCTTATTAGATTCGTCTTAATGCATACTATTATAATATCAACTTTTTATAATTTTTACTTACCAATAATTGGAGATATTAAGGTTCAAAATATTGTATTGGATAGTGTGCAAATAAGAAACGTTGCGAGTATTGCGAAACGGAGGAAGTATATGTTACTGCTTGTCATAAAATGGAGTGGCTTCTGGCAGTAACACTTCTTACTCTCCGTATTACAGATGCATTTCGTGGGATTTTCAGAAACCGACACAAAGATAGAACTTTGACCGTGCCAATGATCCATATCTATGGCTTCTCAAGGGCTGAAGATCCGGAGTTTGATTTCCATGAGGTTTGTTTCTGTCACCACTCACCTTTAGCTTAAAGTTACGTTGATTTCGCGTCTTCAGAAATACTCTGTTTTTCTAATTCTACTTTGCTTCACATCCCATTTTTAAAGTTCTGATCTCTTTGTTTCCTTTAAGTTCTACCGACTTACTAGAGATATATATAGATAAACGTTTGTTTCACTTTATTGTTGTTTATATCCACTGTATTTTAAACATGGCAATACAGCGGATACAAGTGGCAATAGAAGAAGCTGGAGTTGCTGTTGAAATGCGGCGTGTTCGTGCTGTTGCACCAGGAAAATGGATGTTGTATGCCTCTTTTGTACTCCCTAGGAAGGTCGCTTTTAGCAAGAACTTTGTAGACTGTACATAATTGGTCGTCCAAAGCTAAAGCTGAGACTAAGACAATATAGATCATTTTTGCTTCACATGAATTAAATAGCCCTTGATTTAATTATTTTTGAGAAGGTACATGAACTCCTGCTCGCTATGTTACTCCGACACCTTCATTTACCTCAAAAATCGGGTGTCGTGTCGTGTCCGACACGACACCTCACTTGGATACTTCATTTTAAACTAAAAACTTGACTTTTTTCTACAAAATAGCCGAGTCGGACACTTGGACACCCGTATCCGAGTAGACACTCAATACGTGTCTGAGTAACATAGCCTGCTCGGTTTTCCTAGGACCACCCAGAGCCCAACACAACATCTCTACCCATTTTCCGCCCTCTCCCACTCCCCTTCCTTGGATTGAAGACTTGATTCCTGATCCCAGCTGATGAACTGATGCCTTTCTGAGGGCTATTCAACTGCTTCATTCAGTAGCCCTTGATTAGCTTGCATTTGGTTCTACACATGTTGATGGTTTGATGGTATTATATCTGTATAGAACTAAATGCAAGCTAATCAAGGGCTTAATTTATAAATATAATAGATGATTCTGGGGGCTATTCCATCAATCAGTCTTTGAATCATGTATTATATTTATGAACCAATCGCACCACAAAATCATGAAGCTAATCAAGGGCTATTCCACTGCTTTATTAAGTAGCCCTTGTTTAGCTTGCATTTAGTACTTTACATATTGCGAATAAACAAGTTTTCCTTCCAAACCCAATAGAAAGAATAGAATGAAACACCTTTTTGGTAAAGTGATGGGATTTTTGAATAAAGTGATGAGTTTAAGTTAGTCTAATTTTAATACTTCCTCCGTTTCAAGTGTATTATAACCTTTATCTTATTTGACAATTTCATATTAATTGCAACCTTTCTATTTTAATCACCAAAAAAATCACATGTGCAACCTTTCTCTCTCTTCATTACTTATTAATCACATGATGCAAGTGGAGAAAGTGACCCACTTTTTTACTCTTCTTAAATGTGTCAATCTCCTATGTTGCAATAAACTTGGAACGGATGTAGTATGAAGTTAGACCGCCTCTTTAATAACTTTTGCCTTTTGTGTGTTCGTGTTTTTGTTCAAAGATCCTTTATGTGATCAATTATGTCTTAAACTAAATTTCTAAGCTGACTTTGCTAGGTTCCAAATTTGTTGATTCTAACCTTAATTTGTTAGTTCAAATTTCTATTGATTCCAATCCTACTTTGATAGGTTCCAAAATTTTTATTTCTGTCTCCGTTCATTTTCAAACGCATTTGAAGATTTGCTTTGATTGTTGTTTGTACTCGAGCTTCCAATTGTACGACAATGATTAAAGAATAATCACATCATACAACTCTGTTAAAGAGCACCAAAAAGTATAGCAATCGTGCTTATGGATTTGTACAACAACGAAAAGACGAGAATTAGGGTTAGCAAATGATTTTGCATAACAATGGAAAATAATACATGTTGAAGCCATCATTTAAAGAACAAAGAAAAGAATATACTACCTCCTTTTTTTTTAGTTGCAATGGTTTCCTAAAACAGAATTTTCTCAAAGGTTGCAATGTTTCTATTTCTTTCCATTTTTAGTAAAAAAAAACCCTATGAAATTACTGTATTACCCTTACTAAATATAATTAACATCACTTATTAATATATAATGATATATAATTAACAATTAATGTTAAGTCATTAAACCTAATTACCCCCACCCAATTAACCTAACCCCCCACCCCCACCCCTACCATTTTTTAACCAGTCCTCACCTTCACTCAACCTCGGAGTTTCTCCCCCACCAAGCTCGCCTCCCTCCTCACTCTCACTCCTCCACCAACTCATCCTCCTTCTATCCCAATCCATAAACCCTAACCCTAATTTACCTCCATCTTCAACCTCAATCGAAACTCCATCATCATCATCATCAATGGCGGCAAAGAGATCGCGTTTATCACGATCATCAAGTTCTGGAATTACCTCCATTATCTCCAACTCCATCGTTGGTCCATCGTGGACGAGAAATATTCAATTGATCATTGTTCATAATACAAATGTAATTGGTGGTGGTGGTGCGAAATTGGTGGTGGACTGGTGGTGCGAAATTGCCCAGATCTGTTTGTGCGATTTTGGTGGTGTGATTTTTGGTGGTGGTGCGAACCCAGATCTATTTGTCCGATTTTTGTTTTCAGTGGTGTGGTGATGTGGTGATGGTTTGTGGTTTGTGGTGGTGTGGTTTGTGGTTTGTGGTGGTGTGGTGGTGGTTTGTGGTTTGTGGTGGTGTGGTGATGGTTTGTGGTTTGTGGTGGTGGTTTGTGGTTTGTGGTGGTGGTTTGTGCGATTTTTGGTGTTTTTAGTGGTGTAGTGGTGGTCGAAATAGCGTAGGGTGAGTTTTTGGTGGTCGGTTTGGTGGCGGCAGTGAAGGTGGTGGTGATGGTTGGTGGTGTTCTGGTGGCAGTGATGGTTGGTGGGTGATGATATTCTTCACACTTAATTATATAGTAATGTCCCCACTCCCATTAATTATATACCCAAACATTCACCTAATACCCACTTAAAAATTTTGCATTGGTTTCCGTTTTTTGGAGAAACATTGCAACTAAATAAAAACGGAGGTAGTATTACTCTTTGAGGATATCAAACAAGAATAAGTTGCACTGATAAAACCGCTACCTTAGAAGCAAATTTTGCCACTACCGGTGAAGGTGTACACATTGACGTTGTCCCCCTAGGTTAACGCAATTATCTTTAAACCCGTTTACCCGAATCTGAATACTGAAATTACACTCAAGAGTTGTTTAGAAGTCTCAGAAAAGAACATTGAACTCTCATTGTGTTTAGGTTAATGAATGAGTATAATGACGACTTGGAATATGATATATAAAAGGGGAAGGAAATAAACCATGATGATGGCTTGGAATATAAAGGGGTTTGAAATAAATCGCTTATAAATTTCAGAAAAGAAAAGAAACGAGCCAAAACCATCGCATAAATAGAAACCTGACTCAATGAGTAATGAAGGCAATTGGGTGAGCTCTCAGTTGATCGAGTGCGCAACAAAGAATCAACAAACTAAAAAGAGTCTTGACCAGATCGTGGAGAGAAAACCCGGTCTCCATTCGACTCTAAAACATTTGATCGTCTCGCTTCCTCCTTACATCCCCAAGATCAAAGATTTTTATGTAGGTTATAATTACCAAAAGAAATAAATTTAACTAAAGGTTCGTTCTTTTCGTCTGATCTGATCTGATTTTTTCTCATCTGAACTTTTTTGATCTGATCTGATGTGAATTTTTCTGCTATGATTTGACTTTTTCAGCTATGATCTGAATTTTTCTTATTTGATCTCATAAGAATTTTTCTAATCCGATCTGAATTTTTCTGATCTAAATTTCTTATAATTGTTTTTTCTTCTTATATTTTCTGATCTGATTTAATCTAATTTGATTTTTCTGATCTGATCGAATCATTTCACAAATAAGCACTTAAATAATTAATAAGGAACGTAGGTTAGATAAAAGAGATTCATTTTAATGAAATGTAGTAAGTAAAACAAGACAAATAAAGTACTATGCGTATATTGCACATGGTGGTCCGACTAGTAACCCAATAAAAGAAAATTAGAAGCAAGAGGTAAATTGCAACCAACAAATGATGGCTTCCTTGTGGATTGTGAGTTCGTCTCAATGTTTCCAGTAAAGTGGAGCTAATGGAATGGGAAAACTACAGGATATATTTTAGACAATCGAATATTTAGCATACAGATTTGTCACTGCAACGGAGGGTCAAGATGGATCCTTAATCTTCCTTTCTGGCCCTCTGATCCTGCCATCTCATAAATTCTAGTCTCCTCTTAGTAATATGAACTGTACAAAACCTGTGGACCCCATTTCAACTGCTGTCTTTTAGTATTTAAAAAGAGAGTTAAAATTTTAAATAAAAAAAAAAAAAGACTGCAATCAGAGTTGGCTGCAGAAGGGCAAAACAGTAATTAACAGTAAACAATATTGATGATGAGCAAATCTCAGTTCAGATCCCATATCTCAAAAACAGTTTTAGGTTGAAGACAAAATGCAGGAGAGGATTGGATCTGTTTTTATATCTACAAATTCCAAATAAAAAAGGGTAAAGGGTCGAGAGAGTTGGGAATTTTGTTGCTACTTTCTGCTAAAGAAATGAGATGTGCTTTGACACAACTTGTGTAAAGCTGGAATTAACACTTACCCTAATCTTTTCCTTTTCTCTTTTGTGTTCCTGTGACCATCCAACAGGAAACACATTAACTACGCCCACAAAATCTTGTATTGCCAATAAATTGAACATATAGGACTATAGGAGTATTTTTTTGTCTGAAAGAAAAATCACTAAGGTATAAGATCAAACCAAGCAACGTTTATTATGCTATGTGAGAGATCACTTTTCGAACGGCTAGTTAAAAAGTTTAACAATTATAATAAAATAAACTTTAACGCGCAACAACAACAGCTTAAAAATACTCGATCGATCAACACCTCATGCTCCACTAAGGCCCTGTTCTTATTTTTCGTATATTGAATTACATAGAAGATATAATGATAATACAATAATATAAATATAATAACTATTAATATTATCATTATCATTATACATTAAAAATAAAATATTTATTTTACGATAATATTAGTATTATCATTATTGATAAGAATAACATTAAGGCCTTGTTCTTTTATTATCATTCATTACAATGCATATATAAGTTTGGAATACCAAGTGTGCAAAATGAAGCAAAATATTCAAGGAACTGTTGACATAGACATGTTTGATGAAGATCGGAAGGTTCTCACATACTCGAAAGAAGAAGAGCCTTAGCTAGGACAATAGAAAGATGTGAAAGTGAAACCGCATAATGCACGTGAAGATGGTCGTGAACAAAATAATGAAGACTTGGGAGACGATACATAAGAAGATAATTAGGATGCAACGATTTATTTATGTGGAAGAATGTAATGTAATAAATTAATATGAATATTATATTTTTCCGTGGTAATTTGCAAAAAAAAAATATGAATATTATATTTTGCCGTGGTAATATGATCTCTGCTCGTATTTTAAACTTCATGGCTATCCTAGTGGTTGCACGAGACTCGAGAGGAACCGAGGGTCCAAACGCACCACCAGGTTTGTCGCACCTGCCACCACCTCTGCCATTAATTCCCATGTTGCCCCTGCCGCACATTGACGGATCCACAACCCTCCTCTACATCTGCTGCAGCCACGACCCTTGCTGAACTTAACCCAGGATCAGGTTCAAATGTTATTGAATATGATAAAAACTAACGAGCAATGTGGTGATCATATGAATGGTGAGTTCTCTTGTTCACAATGGATTATTGATACCAGCGTCTTCTGTCAAGTCACATGCAATTTCTCTTGTCTCGGTCTACTGAGAATTGGCCTGTGGGATTGCCCAACCGGAAGATAAATGTGGCTAATATAAAGGGTTCTATCATCCTTTCAAATGATATCACACTCAAGAACATCTTTTTTGTGCCTTCTTTGACTTTGACACGCTCGTTGTATACGCCCCAAATTATAAACCTAACTTAGCTAAGAATAGGGTAAAAAAGGGTCGAATCCACAAGAAAGCCCGTTTAAGCACTAATTGAACTTTGATTGCAACGAGCTAAGTCTAATTATTTTTGGTGTTTTTGTATGCTAATTATCAACTAATTAATCTATCAACTAAATTCAATTATAAAATTCAACAATTGCGCTAAGGTAAGGAGAACCATCAATCAACCAAGCATTAACCAGTAGTCAAGTATAGGAGAGTCAATATGGTCAACTAACGGACATTTTGTTCAAATGTATCCTAATTACTTTCTCAATGCAAGATAATTAGGAAGATCTAATCAACCAATCTTACTTATTCTCATGGTAAGATCAATCAATCAAGTATTTTCACAACTCATAATGAATCAAAGGGATCCTAGATTTTCAAAGTCCTATTCTCATGGAAAAGTCAACCTAGAGTCTAACTAAGGTCAACTCTAGGGTCCATCTCTCAATTGTTCACCTAGAGTTCCAAATCATGCTCAAATGGTGATTAATCAAATAAACATGTTAATCGATCAAGTTTGCCAACCTAATCAACCTAAACCAAACCCCCAAACTTGAATCTTGGTCAACACATGATCAATGAAGTCATCCCCTTCCCTAGCTATAAAAAGCTTGTTTCAACATTGCAAGATCAACAACGGTGAAATAAAAACTAAGCATTCAATAATTAAGCAATAATCATAAGATAACTAAAGAATTATGAAAATCAACAAAAGAAAAGAGAGTAACAATCATTATTAGAGGATGATCAACCAAAATCTTCAATAATATCAAGCTTCAATCACCAAATTCACAAACTAGATCTAATTTCTCTCACTAAAGCTTTAAGTTCTCTCACTAAAATCTTTCTTATTTGATCTAATAATATCTTATTATGAAATTAGCTAAATTTATTTTATCACGGATACATGCTTAAATACCCTCGTAATTATAGAGGTAAAGTCGTAATCCAAAACAGGGAATGAAAGTGTGCAGTAGTGGAGCGTGCGATCGCTTTGGTATGTGGAGCGATCGCACCAACCTAGCACGCTCCCCAGTCACTCTACCTTCATGCTTCTCTTGCATCAAAATCCACCATATGGAGCGATAGCCTTCCTGTTTTCCACCCTTCTTATAGTTCCATGCAAGCACAAACAGAGGAATAGTTAGAGGAGGGGGGGGATCGATGCAAATGCATGCAATGCCTCAACTACTTAGTTAATATGTAAATGCACCTAAACTATATGCAAGGGATGCAAGGCAGAAAATCAAAAGATGAAAAAAGGTGAGAAAAGAGATGATAGATGGTCTAAATGCACCTAAATGAAGCCTAACCTGTCCCTAAAGAGTGAGACTACTCCTCACTTGCAAGTTGCAACTTGATCTCTGTCATACAACTTATTGACGATTCTACTTGTCATATGTTAAATTAACTAATATTTCATGTGATATATAGGATCAACATTCAGGAAACCGATTGGAATAATGGAGAAAGTATGTTGCTCATACTTACCTAATTGGCATAGTAGCAGAAACAATATCAATATAATTAGTGGAGTACATAAATAGTGTTAAAACGTAAATATAACAAATATCAGTGAAATGAAGAAAGTACATAAATTAAACATTTTGTGAATAAAAAAGAATAGTAAGATCAGTGGTCTTTTTTGGAAAGATAATACAAACTAAAGAGGGAAGATAACATTAGGAGCCCCTCCGCACGATGAGTTCCCCTAATATATCTTAGCTTAGGATGGGGGGAAGGGTGGAATGTTCCGAAATCTCTATATGGAGGTGATCATTGACGAGGTATCCCCTGTTTGCAATCCAATTTGCTGCTTTTTTAGTTTCCCTGAAAATGTGTTGGATTTTCCAATGTTGATCCTGCTGAAGTAATATGTGGATGTCTTAAATGATGTTGGCAATATGTGACGATGGTGTCCATAGTCATATAACCGCGTTTACAACTAGTAAGTAGTTGTCTCCTTTTATGATAATGTTGTTATGCGAGACTGAGTTGAGATGGAGAAGGGCTCTGTGTAGTGATGTTGCCTCCGCTACTATAATGTTTGCTTTGCCCAGGTTGTAAGTGGTTGCAGCCTTTGACGTTGCAATCTTCGTCTGTGATGATGAAACCTGTTGTTGCTGAGTAAGAGAGCCAGGAGAAGGGAGAACAACGAATAAAGAGGGGATAGGGGTTTGTGGTCTTAAGAAATAGTTCCTTATGACTTATGAGTAGTCGTATTCTGCTAGTATTGGATTTTTGTTTTTCTGTTGGTGGCCTGGTGGGTATCATTAGTCCGAGTATTAGGACTTAGGAGTTAGGAGTATAACGATAAGCAAGTCATAAAATCCTAATACACCTAACAGAAAAGAAAAGAAAAGAAAAGAAAAGGAAAAGAGGAGAGAGAGTAGTAAGAAGTATTAGTTTGAGAGTTCGAGTAGGAGCGGCTAGGAAAAGGACAGGGTGTAAAGAGAATAATAGTAGGAAGCAGGTCCGAAAAGGACAATGTCCAAAAAAAGCATAAGTGTAGTTTTTGTGTGTGAGCTTATTTGTCGTGGGTTTCGCATCCTCCAGGCTCCAGTATTTACACACAGACATGAGACACCACCAATACTAATACATATCATCCTTTAGTTCCTCCCACCCTCCTGTAGCCTTTACCCCAAAACTAAAGAAAAACATAATTTATCCTTGGTTGAGTAGACAAAGAAGAGAAATGGCAACTCCCAGCTGCTTGTTTGAGCTGGACTCAAAGACATCCACCAACAAAAGCGACACTAATAACACAAGTAAGAGTAGTAAGAATAAGATAATAAGACCCATTATTGATGAGATTCAGATTCATGAGCCAAAGACACAACAACAACAACAACAACAACAACAACAACCCAACAACAACAACATTATCTACAGTAGTAGCATTATAATGAGGGGCGTAGGAAGCCCGAGTCATCAGAACCCGAAAGGTAGAGGAGGAGGAGGAGGAGGGCGGAAGAATAAGAGTGGACAAAAAAAAGGAAAAGGTGGGAGTAAACCTCAAAGGAGAGGTGTGGGGATTGCTGAGCTTGAACGACTCATTGAAGTACAACACTCTCCTTCTCCTTCTTCTAGTTCTCCTCAGAATAATCCCATTTCCATAAGTTCTGGTGGTAACCCGCTGCTTGCAGGTGTCCCCGTCATCCGTACTAGTTATTGCTTCCCAGCTCAACCCATTATTCATCACCCCTCCAGCTGCAGGCCCAGGCCCAGGCCCAGGCCCATATTGGGATTGCCTCCTCAGTCTCAGTCTAAGTGTGAGTCATCTCAGCGGTTTCCCATTACTTGGGATTCATCAGCAGCCTTCTTCCCAGGGGCAGAGCTTCCTTCAATGCCAAACCCATACCCATACCCATACCCACTTTCTCATTCCTTCAAGGTCTGTACCAACTATTACTGTTCCATTGCCTTTTTCTTTTTCTTTTTCTATTTTTATTTTTATTATAAAAAAAACAATTATGCATTTTCTGGTATGTGATGGGTAATTTGCAGCAGCAGCAGCAGCAGCAGAAAAGGGCGAGTGGAGGAGAGGAGGCAGCTGCACTAGCTTTAGGGTTTACTAAAGCAGGGGGAAGTGGAGGGGGAGGGGCCTCATACTCATCATATGCTCCTCATTTAACTGCCTGTGCTTCTGATTATATCAACAATATTCAACACAACAGTAACAATCATAATCACTCCTCCTTCACCTTGCCTCCTCATATTCATACTCATACTCATAATCTTGATCTTAATCTTAATCGAATTGGAGGCCTTTCTTTTTCTGCTCAACCTACTACTACCACTACCAATTCTCATGATAATAATAAGGTACTACTTTATCTTTATCTCTATCTCTATCTCTATCTCTCGTCTCTACTATATCATCATATCATTTTACCACACTCCCATTTTCACTTTTTTTTTCTAACCTAATCTTGTAAGTCTCACTCACTCAACCTATTCTCTAACTTCTACTATTCTCAAAACTATCTTTATAATTATAAGGCAACTCTAATTAGTACGTTTAAAACTAACTCTTTTTCCTAAGCCATAATTATTATATTGAGGGGTTAAAAAAAGTATGAATTTTATAATGAGAACAAATAAATAAATAATGAGAAAAGGATGAGGAATATGGAAATGATATGGATATATTGATGTGATACAGGTAGTGGCAATTCACAGAAAATGGAAGGGATCAGAGAATGATAATGGTGAGAATGTAATGATGGAGTATGGATTTTTCCCTGTTGAAGATAAGCTCAACAAAATGGAGTTCCTAGAGGAGGAGGAGGAGGATGATTTGAAGTTAAAAATGGGATATTATTCATATTATAATACTAATTCAGAATCATCATCATCATCTTCTCCATCATCATCATCTTCTCTCACAACTGCAACTCCAACTACTACTACTACTACTACTTCCACTTCTTCTCTTGACTTGTCCTTAAAACTTTCCTATTAATTGAACTTATGGAATATCATCTTTGTTCGCACTTAGCTTGTAATTAACCTTTCTTGGTTTTTCTTTTCTTTTCTTATTCGGAAATTATATTGGCATAGGGTATGTAGTATGTAGTATGTAGTATGTAGTAGTAATTAACTTTCTGTTACTTTTGCACAATTTTGTGTAATGTTCTGGGAATTCAGCCTCAAAAGCACTGCTTCTTCTTTGCTTCTTTTAGTTACCTCTTCTCTTTTCTCTATGTCTGGTATTTGTTTTTTTGTCATTAATTATGAGAAACATATCTACAAAAAAGAGTACTTACCACTTAACAGCTACTAGTATGTTTGTTTTGGGGGGGTAGTGGATCGGCGTAGTATCTTTCTTGGGTGTGAATTATTAAATGACTCAATCTTCTTAGTTCTTATCTATCATAACAATAACATCTACTACTACATTCGATAAGGATTAATGGATCATCAATATTCATTATGCATGACCTTCCTCAGCTCATAACATTTAAAGCTGCCCGCTCAGGATCTATGATTCACTTTTTAGATAGCCAATGCTTTTACTGTGATTCTACTTTTACCATGTTTTAGATGTTCATTACTTACTTGCTGTTTTGTGAAATATGGAAATTAACAGGGGGGCTCTTTTTTAATGATATAATATAAGGATAAAATATCCCCAAATAACATTAAATGTAGATAAGATGTATAAAATTTAAAAGGTCTACTTGGAATTTTTAGACGCCTCAAAATATCCGCATAACGTCCTAACTTTGGCTCTTAATTCCTTGAATACCCTCACCCTTTCCTACTCTCTTCACTCCTAGGCATGGGCTTGTGAAAACATACCCTAACCTAGGCAGAGACGTGTTTATCACATGCAAAGAAAAACACACTACAAATTAAATATTTAATTATTTATCTTTTGCTTAACACAATAATATCGGGTCCATGAACTTAAATATTCTTTATTTTGAAGAAAGTTCTTTTAAAACCGCAATGAGTGGATATTAAGATCGTGTACGTAGTGCACTCAACCAAAAGATTCAGTCAGTGGCAGATCCAGAAAAATATTTATTGGGGTTAAAGCGTAATTTTTATATTTTATCGGGATTAAATGGTCAATTATTTGGGACAATTTTCAAAAAATTCGAAAATCTTAAAGGAAAATTTTACAATCTACCGACTCAAGTGGGGTCAAGTGACCCCACTAGTTTAAGCATTAGATCTACCACTGGATTCAATCGAGTTGCTGCAGGCTTATAACAGGTCGATAATTCACATATCTATACTAGATAATAAAGCCGTACCGAAAGGAGCCACCACATTGCTCCACGTCATTATATATAAATAATTAAAATTTTAAATTTTAAATAAATAATAATTAAAAAGAATAATTTTTATCCTAAATAAAAAGTCGCATTCCTTATCCAAAACTATTACTGATATGAAATTATAAAAATAATCATAACTTTCATTTCAAATCTCATAACATTATAATTTTTGCACCGTTAGGTTCGTCTCAAATAATACTTTGAATCAAGAATCCACTTATGATATGTTTTTCTAGCAGTGCAAAGAATCTTATGTTTTACCTATTTAGAGCATGTTCTATTCGACAAAAATAAGCTGAAGTAAATGAAATTAAACTTAAGTGATTTGAATTGAACTGGGGTGAACTGAACTAAATTAAACTAAACTAAACTAAACTAAGCTGAACTGAACTATCTAAGCTGAGCTGAACGATGTGTTGAACTGAACTGATTAACTGAACTGAAAGGAATAATGCTGCAATGTGAGAGTAAAAGTATTATCAAGAGCGAAACTGAATTAAATTGAATTGAAAATAAGATAGGGAGAACAGGTCCATTATATTTGTAAAAAGTATTACATTAATGATTGAAGTCTACTTACGTCGGAGATCTAAAATATAAATAACTTACTTTCATTATATAGGATTGTTGCTAATATACAAATCTAAAATTGATCATAACTTTCATATCACAAACATTAAAAAATTATAATTTTTATACTGTTAGATTTGTCTTGAAAATTTATTTTAATTAAGATCTACTAATCACATGTAACATTTTCTTACGAATTATATTAGACATATTTTTATAGTTAACTTTCTCGAATAATATTACAAATAAAAGAAATTAAAGTTAAACCTAGATTTTGTAACAGCTACCCAAATCATCAAATAACAAAAAAAAATTCTAAAATAGTTCATATTTCATCTATTAATTATATGGAAAAAAATTATATATATATAAGTCGGCTCGAGTTAATAAGATACCCAAAACCGTCCAATATAATTCAATTCAATCAAGTTTAGGCAAAATAAATGTATTAGCATGCTCGAGTTTAAGTTACAATTTATATTAAGTTCGATCCCTTTGAATTAATTCAAGTTATTGAAAATATTATATTTAAATAATAAGACGTAATGCCCGGGTTAGAAGCTAGTATATCAATATAAGAGTACGATATATGAGCTCATATAAGAGCTTATCCATATTTTTTTACATATCTTTCTCTTAGGTGAAATATTTGGCCTACACTCTTGATCTTACATGGATTATTGTGATGAAAGCTCCATCTGTAGAAGGCCTTACTCACTAAAAGCTACATAACACGACTCAATTATAATACTTAATAGTAGGTCAACCTGTCCGTTAGTTCTAATACAGTAATACTCATAGTACTATACTATTGTTAGTTGTCTACAATTAGGAGCCAAATGTTAATATTATTTTCTATAGTTTACCGATCAAAATTTTATTAAAAAATTTAGTGTTTAACTAACTCTTGGATTAGTAAAAGAACAAAAAATAGACTTTTTTTTTTGGAGTGGAACAAAAAATAGACTATATTCTACATTATAGATAGTTTTTTTTCCCCTCTTTTCAGGATGCTAGATTAACCAGCGATCACTCCTAAAAAAAGGTTAACCAGCTATTAAAAACCAACTTGAAATACTAGTATAATTTGCCAAATGCCTTTCATATTTGACCTTGAAAAAGAAAAGTTTTAAAGTTGGACCATAATATAAGTAGTTTTCTAAATAGCTTCATAATAAATACAATAGGGCATGGTTATAGGTGCCTAGAGATGAGAAGTTAGTATGCATCAACCCAGTCTATCTGTTTCTTGAACAATACTTTATTAGAATCAAAACAGCAGACGCTCAAAAGTTGAAACAAATAATAGCAGGGTTCAGTATTTGGGAGTTTTGATCATGGAATTCATCATCTCCTTTTTAGGAAATGCTTCAAAACCCGTGAAGAAGAACCAAAATTACGATTTTCACATAATAAAACTAAAAGAGAATTGGTTTCTTTATTAAAAAAAGAAAATGTAAGAGGCGCAGCGGAGAACAGACTGTGACTGGTATCATGTCTATGCTAAATAGCCAATCTACCCACTAGCCCGCTACTAGTACTGATGCATACAATATCATTATCAGTATTCAGTTGTACTTGTACTTTGAGGTCTTAGGATCGTGGATGTTCCTTTTTCTTCTGTCTTTTTATTTATAATATAAGCTCTTTCTTTTTTGATTGGCTGCTCATCAGACCTCAATATTTACTAGAGACTAGAGTACTACCTACCTATTAATTCTCTCCCCCCTTTCTTTTAATTTGTTGGCTACACCAATTTTTGTGTACTTTGCTTACTTACCACTACCCGTTGTAATTTTGGCCTCTATTCTTACAAGTTACAACATTTAACCTAATTCTTCATTCTAAATTTCTAATTAAGACAAGTTTAGACACAGAAAGAAAAGTTTTGAAAAAAAAAAAAAAGTTTGGAAATGTGGAAGTGTTATTTTAAGAAATGGGATGATACTCGGGAGGTATGACAATCAAACCACCCAATCCGAGTCACAATAGGCCTAGAGCTGCATATCGCAATCTCCATGAAGCAAGAGGCCTTGGACGACTTTTTAGGTAATGCAACATTCTAGTGCCGCATCTATCTTAACTAATAAAACAAAATCCTAAACCTATATGTGTCACAACCTCCTTAATTCAAGTGACATTGGCAACTAAATGTCTAGCACCTGCCAAATGGCGACAAGAGACCATGCTTCAGCCAATTATAAATATGGCCCGTGTAAGTTCAATACACCAACTATTCAGCAAACCTAAAAGCCCATATAAGTTCATACAACAGCCCAAATGCCCCCGCTAATTAATACTAGCGAAATTGACACCAATATAAATATCATTTTCATGTAATCAGTTGGCCGTAATTAACCTAATTCCTCTAATAATAGTGAGAGAGCCATCTTCTTCCAACATCAGCATAATGGCTTCCAATAATCCCGTATCGACATGCATCTGTGGAAAACCTACAAACAAAGCTATTTCTAATTTCTTAATCCGAGGTCCTGAATATTCCAGCAAAACACAACAAATTATTGAGAAGGAAATTATAGTTAAAATAGTAATTGTCACAAAAGATTGAGATGGGAAAAATCTAAGTGTTAAAAGTTTTCAAATTTAAATTTCGATAGGATACATTTATGAACTACATATGAGTACTTCTATGTTAGGTTTGATTTTTAAATATCAGAAATAATAATATAATTTGTTTTATTTGAATATTATGATATATTATTGACTTAGAGTTGGAAAAATCGTGAAATTTTAATTTAAAATTTTTTGTTTATTGAAAATTATCTTATAAAATTGACTTTTTGACACCGATAAAATTTAATAATTACACTTTGACCCCACTAAATAATTTTTCTGAATCCGCCACTGAATGTAACCTAATAAAATAAACACAAATACATTGGATAAAAGAAAAGAAGTTGAAAATCAAATTAAATTGTCAATCATTTACACTGATTTATTGTATGTCCAATTGCTCCATCTAGAAGTTGATCTTCAACATGTGATCATTTGATATATTGTATGTCCAACCATATACTCCCTTACTTTGTATTTCAATATCTTGTTAGGAAAAAAGTTGAATTTTATAACATATTTTATTAGCATCCTCACAAACTGTCTCCCATATTCGATTTCTTAAAATCTTGCATTTTTTATATAATGATTTTCATATAATACATGATGAGTATATTCCCATATTTTTTCCCATTTTTTATTTTTTTCAAAAAGAAAAATTGATTTTCCGTCTTTCAAAATTTTGTTTTACAAACATCTCATCTTTATCTAATATATTTACTTAGTATCTTCTCATAGTCTTTTTCATGTTCTGATTTTTGAAATTTTGCTTGCAAAATTGAAAATACGACCAACTGTAATATACTATTTAGTTAGTATTTTCTCATTTTCCATTATTTTCTAATTTTTTCTTAGAAAAAATCTAACCTAATCTAATCTATGTTGTTAGCATTTTCCCAAATTCTTTCCCTGTAATCCAATTTTTGCAATTTGACTTTAGAATTTCCATTTTTTAATGAAAATTTTGCTCCGTCCCAATTTCATTGCAACACTATCCATATACCAGCGTACGACAACACCTCTTTTGGCACAAAACCACTTACTTTTAAATTTAATATTTATTACTCAACGACCAATCGATCATATCCCACTCCTTTTCTTCATATTCGTAAAACTTATCAAAACAACACTTATACTATCCTCTCCCAACTCTCCAAGGACCCACATTTTTCATATTTAACGACATATCAATATAAAATCACCCCATTACTTTTACCCTGTTTCTTTTTGTTTATCTTGGTTACTATAGCTCCAATTACCAAGTAGTGTGATAAATATATAATGTACTTAACGTGTGGGGGTAAAAGGTAAGGATATGGGACCAATAAGTGGAGTCTTAAGGTCAAAATGGAGAAAATTGTATAACAATAAAAGAAAAATTCTAAGTTGGACAAACAAAAAGAGACGGACAAAAACGAAAAATAATAAAAAACGGAGATGACAATAATAGTAGGTGACAAAGAAAAGCAAATGTAAAAAAGACTTAGATAGGGGTTGAGATCCTCTAGAGTTGAAAAATAACTCTAAACTGTAGAGTTTACTCAAAATAACCTTTTTTTAATAGATGATAATCACTAAATTTGATGTTTTGAGCAAATCAAAAATCTTATTACCTACCATAGTAATAACTAATAATAGATATCCTTGAGGGAAAGGTACCCTAAGAATTTATTGTATATCTTTTTTGAAAAAAATAGTAATACATAATGAATCTATGGTAAATAATCGTATCACAATAAGTAATTTTCGTTTCTTTACATGAATCTCGAAATTGTTTTAAACAAATATATGGTAAATAATCATATCACCATAAGTAATTTTTTTTGGGGATTGGTAAGAACAAATTAGCCCTAATATATTGTTATTTAAACCTAGACTAAGAAATTATATATTGTTCCCCATATTTTCCTTTTACTTATTTGACATAAAAGTAATCTGTGTATTAAGAAATTGACGTAAGAGTATTTTGTATTCATATCATGTGCCCATCTTATGTTAAGTAAGATATTTTAGGTTAATATTTAATTAGTATGTTTGTGTAACTGATAATAATATCAATTTTAAATATTTGTTACATACATATAGTTAGAATAATGATCAAATATTTGCTTTGGACAAAAATATCATGTCTTTGCCGAAAATATATTTTGTATATCCTACTCTATATGCCTTATTTATAGAAGGTTCAACAGAGTATGTAAAGATGACACATGGCAATCTTTATTAACAACTTGCCATGTGGACCCGAAATTAAGGAGAGCTTGCCATGTAAGCTTTGTATTTTGTTATATTAGTAGTAAAATATCTCCATATTTATTTTGCCTACGTATCGTCACCATCTTTCATGAGATTTTTTTAAAATAGCAAATTCTATGTAAGGAAAAAATACAACATCCAAGGACTTAATTTCAGCAATTATCACGTCCATTATCCATCAAGTTTACATAAAGGAGACAGTTTCTATATCTATATTAGACAATATTTATGTTATAAATGAGAAACCACATATATATATCAAATAATTAACGGGTAATCTTCTAAGTACTTCCTTAATTTGTCTTTTGAAAAACAAATTTCAATATCAATAGTCGTATAATGATATCAGATAGCATTCTTAGCAAAGATTGCCAATGCCATTATAATGATCTTTTATTTCATTTTTGTTATGGTATTCTTTTAGACAATAAAAAACTTAATAGTGCCCTGATATGAATCTCTTTTACTTTGGTTAATGGTTCGTTCTTTTAACTTATTTTCAGTCCTTATAAGTGTGTATAAGTTAAGCAAAGTTCTGATAAGTTAAATATAAGTTCATACAAGGTCTAATAAGGTTTCTTTTAATAAGATCAAATAAGGTCTAATAAAGCCGAATAAGGCTAACAAGGTCTAATAAGATTGAATAAGATCGAATAGGGTCTAATAGAGTCTTATAAGTTCAAATAAGTTAAGTTCAATTCAGATAAGTTTATATAAGCAAAGATAAGTTGAAAAGAACATAGCCTAAATTTTGTTATAATATTTACTTTGGAATAGAAACAAACTAACTGTCAAATATATAGAAGCAAACTGCCCAAGGGCTTACTTTCTTCGGCTTATTTTCAGTTCAGTTTAGCTTAGTCCAGTCAAGTGTAAGTTAGTCCGATGCAGTTCAGTTCATCTCCAATTTGTTCAGTTCAGTTCAGCTCCAATCATTCAGTTCATTCATTATTTAACCATTTTGTTAAATTTATTCTTATTTTTGGTATGATTTATTTTACTTATTACTCTTATTATTATTATTATTATTATTATTATTATTATTATTATTATTATTATTATTATTATTATTATTATTATTATTATTATTATTATTATTATTATTATTATTATTATTATTATTATTATTATTATCATCATCATCATTATCATCATCATCATCATTACTATTACTATTATTATTTATTATTACTATTATTATTAGGGCTGAGCATGGTTTGGGTTAGTGTAGTTTGTGGTTTAAACATATTTTATCTCAATCTAAGTATTCTAATTTGCAATTATTGTTTTATTTTCCTGGCTAGACATTCACTATTACACCATAGTACAAACTACAAAAGCTAAAACATATCGAAAAAAATTACAAAGTTGTTAATAATATTACTATATTCGTTTGTTTTTAATTGTTATAGTACACGTTGGGGATAACCAAAAAAAAATTATGAAATCAATGCTATGATTGTTTAGGAATAGATAAATTATGAGAGAGAATGTTGCAAAAGCAAAAAAAGCAAAAAGTTGATGACAAGTGGTTGGTGTTTGGGTATTTAATGAGAAAACAAAAGGACAAGTGGACTGCATAAATGTGGGAAAATGGGATATAAAGATGTGATCGAAAGTTTACCAAAGATAGTAAAAGTGAAATTATAACAATTAAAAGGAAACGTTTTAAAAAAGAAAATGTAACAATTAAAACAAACGGGGGAGTATTATTTAAGGTACAAAATCATCGTTACGTTGAATACTTAAGATACTTTGGTGGTTTGTTGTGTGGTTTCGTTTATAATATATTATTATAGACCAAATCGCAAACTGTGGTTTAGTCAAAAGCACAAACCAACACACATTTTTAGTCTGTAAACCAATGAAATTGCGTCAAAACGATCTACATTATAATTTTGTGTGGTCCAACCTAACTATTATTATTGATAATTATTATTATAATATTAATTCTTATTATAATGATCTTAATGCTAATTTACTTCTTAGACTTGAAATTAAGTCGTAATTTTAATGAAAATATTTGTGTATTGTTTAATTAAAAATAAACCTCATTAGCAAATTTAACTTTAAATTGAAATTGACTGAAAACATAAATATTAATTCCTACCCATGCGACCTCTTATTATTTCAATAAAAGATATTTCTAGGAATTAATAACTTAATACCGTTTAAAATATTTGCAAGCCACTAATTTAGTTAATTTCTAGCAATTAACAACTAAAAACCGTTTAAGATATTTGCACTCCACTTAGGTAAATAGTTTGAAGTCAATCACCAAGCGGTGCTAAGTAGTTTACAATGAGACAAATTACCCATTATTATATTGCTATATATGTAAGATGAGTAACAAAATCACCGCCATTTTTGTTGACATATATAAGTAATATTGCCTTTTCAATGAATTAACTAACTTAGGTAAATAGTTTGAAGTCAATCACCAAGCGATGCTAAGTAGTTTCCAATGATACAAATTACCCATTATTCTATTGCTATATATGTAATATTGGTATCAATTATATTTTTGGAACTAATTTATCAATTCCCGTGCTTTCTCGTAATTACGCATTATTCTATTGAAAAAAAATACTTGCACCGTATATACTAGGGAAAGATTGGAGAAGATGTCTGTAATATTACAAATGATGAGGAAACAAAATCACCTCCAGATATATAATATTACCTAATCAATGAATCCTCTAATAGGTAAATTGTCTCCATGAATCCTCAACCTAAGTTAAAATCGTGATCCACTAACTTAGGTTAATTCCCTTTACGTAATCTTAGTAAAATATCTCTATATTTCCTAATTTAAATTTTGTAAAATATTTTAAAAACCCTAATAAGTGATGGCCTTATAAATGAATCTACTCTATATATTACTATAAGAAACAAACGTTTTGCACTACAACACACTTTTGAACTAATTACATATTCAAATTTTAAAGATTAGTCCGAAATAGCCATGGCCATCCCGTGCAAACAGGTCAAAATTAATGATGTTAGCATGGGAAAAAGGTTACTAGAAATTCGGGTTCGGATTCTTAAGCATTGGGAGATCAGAGGAAGGATTGGATTAATAAATCAGAAGTTGCAAGTATTGAAATGGTTTTGATTGACGATGAGGTAATAGTTATATAATTAATATGTTGACAATTGTTAATACTAAAGTTATATATTGAATATTGCCTTCGAGTATTTAAATGAATATTGCTTTATTAGTAGTTATAGACATAATAACAATAATTAAAGTTTATTTTTTGTCTAATTATTGATTATTCATGTTTGCTAATGTTCTACAGGGAACTAAGATTCATTGTTCATGACGAAAAAATTTGATCAAGGCATTTGGGGAAATGATGGTCGAGGATAATGTTCTATCGATTTCAAAATTCTTGATAATGAATAATAGTGGACTTGAGCTCGCAACGAGGCATTTGTGTAGAATTTCGCTTAATTACACAAGCATAGTTACAAAAATTGAAGACGAATCCATACCTCGCACTGGCTTTGAGTTTGAAACTTTTGAAGATATTTTATCGAGTTAGACCCCAGTTGTATATTACATTGGTAAATCTTAAATTTAGTATTATCGTGTTATACATGTTATGAATAGTTGTTAGATTACACTCATAAATTCGTTAATTTCATGATTGTATGTTCTTCCTCTCTAGATATTATTGGGGAGTTATCCGAATATAGTGGCATAATGAAAATCAAGGACAACTATATTATTGAAGTATTTATGGTGCCATTGATATGAAAATTATGAAAAGGAACAGGAGTGATGCCGATTAAATTGATTGTATTCCTGTTAGTCTCCTGATATGCCATGGCAACGAAGAAGGAAATCCAAGGAAAATGGTGGATATTTGGCAGTGAAAATGCGTGGCTTGGTAGAGAGAGAAAGAGGGAGGGGGAGTAGAGTTGCATTAGGCGCATGATTTCTATTTGGGGATAGGAAGCATTTTTTTTTTGTTAGCTAACTTCTTAAGAAGTAGTAACTTCTTTTAACTTTTTTAGGGGAATTTTAAAAATTAAGTTCTATAATCCTAATGACATTTTGATCATTCAAGTTAAAATCATTAAATTTCTTATTATGTCATAAATCAACTTTTAATGCGTAATACTGTAATTATAATTTAGGCTCAACTTCAATTTCCTAAAATTTCAAAAATGACTCAGATCTATAAACTCAATTCAATCCCGTGCATTTTTGCACGGGTCCAATGACTAGTTATAATATAATGAGCTTGTCATTTTTTTTTTTTTTTTTTTAAAGGTAAGGAAAAAGAAAGGATGGTTAGGAGACCCTCCGCTCGAGGGGAATTCCTAACACATCATTACAAAGTATTTTAGCCAATTGGGAACCATGCCAATCCGTAATACAAATAGAATCTACAGCTAGATGTCCCGCATTAGCAATCCAGTCAGCTGCTTGGTTTGCTTCTCTGTAGATATGCTCTATCTTGAACTCTTCAAAAGCTCCTAGATTGAGTTTAGTATCTTCAATGATGTTGTCTATCTGCCATGGGGTGATACATTTGCCATTTGTCGCGTTGATAACTAGGAGGTTGTCGCCCTCTACAATTAACTTAGAACATGGGTGTTTTGTTGCTTGATAAACACCCCTATGAAGTGCCGTTGCTTCTGCAAAAACAACTTAGCAGCTGCGGGTTACATCATTAGAGATCACGAGGGCAAAGTTATATGAGCTTGTCATGGGGCTTGGATGAATTGAGATAGAATATCGATTACATACGTGGACATGTGATGGTAAGATAGATGAGACGACCAAAGAGTCATCAATAAAACTTTGGATGCAAATGCATAGGATCCAAGTTCGAAGCTAGGCCCATGATTCTGTGGCAAGGAAGTGTTAACGCTCTTAGCAACAAGTACGCCAATCTTATGTAAGATATCCTGGACATACTTACTTGAGCTGACATGACAATTTTAAGTGACACTTTCTATGCTCTCAGTAAGTTTCTCGTATATCATATGCTATAATTAGATTTAGTGTCAAGTTCTAATTAGATTCGAATGAAAAAAATCCCCTTATTTCTTTGAGTTGGTCTTATAAGACGCCTAATTTTAATTTAAAATTATGCAACAGCCCAAACCCAATAAAGAAGATAATGAAACACCTTTTTGAATAAGGTGATAGGTCTAAAGTGATAGGATTAAGTTAGTCTAATTTTAGTATAAAGTTAGACCGCCTCTTTTGATAACTTTGCATATTTTAAAACAAAAATCACCCTTATTATATACTCCACACTTTAGTATGTTTAAAAACAAATGGGTTATTTTTTCTATGAAATTACTTCATTTGTTCTATATTAAATGTAACATCCCGTCAAAAGTTGACTTAAATAAATAAATGATAAACAAATAATAAAGCAAGTTAGTGAACACTGAGACGGAAATGCTACCTTAAGGGTAAAACAACTAAATATGTCAAAATCATAATATTGATATAAGTTCCGAAAAGTATTAAGGGATGAGGTCCCATACCCTCATCTCTACTATCTCAAAATTAATCGTAACTCCAAAACACAATAGCTAAAATAAATATCCATTATCCGAAATAAACTTATTAAACATCGAAAGATAACTCAACTACTACTTAAGACCCGTAAGACCAGAGGTCCTAATGTCTAACTCATAATGCTCGTCCACTATGACAAGCACTGGACTGAAGCTCACAAGGTCGGATCTCACAACCCCGGTCCAAACGGTAACAACTCTAAACTTCCATAGCTGCAAAATATTCAAAAAATATCCACAATCAGTGGGGAGTAACTAACATAGCTCTCCCAGCCCAATATAGGATGCAAAAAGTGTTCTTAAGTAAGGTTAGAATAAACATTACAATCATAACACCATGAAATCCAACTAACAGTAAGAAATTAACAGAGCAAAACACTTCTAGAAACTCGCTTGATAATAAATAATTCAAGTAACGACATAATAACTCAAGAAACAGGCATAATCCAAAAAACAGAATAATAAAACTTCACAGTGGTTAAAACATCAACTTAATATTGAGAGAGCGAACGCTAGTGACCCGCAACCCACTTCCTAAGGAAAAGTCAGATCACAATCTCCAGAGCGGCCTATGGGTTACGTTGATTATCGTCTGTGTCTAAGAATGACCAAACTCCCGATGCGAGATTGTACACACAGTACCTCCTGACCTCTCGGACGACAACAAGTCCTAGGTATCTCCAATGCAGGGTAACACCCAACGTGATGTCCCCTAACCTCTTGGAGTGCATGTTCATTACCTTCGGGACACTGTCCCTTAGGCTACTAAACTCAATTAAAACCAAACATCAAAAGTACTAAAACTGTTCCTAAAACTATTTATTTTATAAAACTGTTTCTAGGTGTATTCCTAATTAGTGTTCCTAAGAGGCTAAGATTGTGTCAGGGTCTATTCCTATTATAGGAACATAACTCAATTATCTTAAGAATTCAATGTAAAATGTCTTTTACCTTTACTCGACCTTTACATGAAGAATATGATACACCCTAATGTGTATTAATTTTCATTCCAAGTTTGATTCTTCATTGTAGGACACATCTTCAATCCAATCTTGATTAATTCTCCTATCTTTAATCTTGATTTGAGTATTCTCTTTATTTTTCAATGAATAACCTTACAACACTTTAACACACATGAGATAATACAAGTATGTTTTTTGTTAATTTGATCTTATTCAAAACTTGCAATCAGCACAAATGAAAATAGGTGAAAGTAAATCAAAAAAATAAGGAAAAATTGGATCAAACAGTACAAACTATACGATTGTTACACAAAACAGCACCAACAAAAAAAGGTGCACAAAACAACATGAACTTTTTCTAATTGTTGCAAAAAACGACATAAGTGGTTTTTTCGCCTGAGATTCCCTATTTTCGTTGAATCTTTAGTATTGTACTTTGTGTGGGAGCATGTTTCAGATAATCATTGATCCCCTTGCATTATCCTTGTTGTAAACATTTTTTTTTGTAAGAAGAAGTGGTCCGGACCCCGCTCGGGTCCTATTGGGCCAAAGACTTTGAGAGAGGGGGAATGGTAAGGGAAATCCTACTCTTAAAGTGCCCCTAGTGGGGATTGAACCCCCAACAAGTTGTAAGGCTCACTCCTTTCCAGTAGATCAAACCTTGCTTGGTTATTGTAAACGTTGTTGTACATATCTAGTGATAGCTTTTGATGGGTAATCTGTATCTTATAGTTATGTTTTTTGGTGTTAGCGAGGAGTATCCCGCACCGATAGTAGGGGCAATCTCCCTCGGAGTACTGATAATGGGTAGACTCCTCTCAACTTTGGTTACTCCATTCGCAAGAGTCAAGATTCGAATCCCTGACCACTTGTTTAAGAGATGAGCGTACTAACCACTCACAACAACCAACTAACTATGTATCTTATAGTTAATAAGTCTTGTTTATCTTGATCTAGTAGATAGTGGACTTTGTTTATATTTATCACTTGTTATATCAAGTATTAGTTAGTAATTAGGACTCTTGATATACTCTTGTATTGTGTTAGTGATGTGCTCTTGAATTTGAGTTAGCAATTTGCAAATGACAGGTTCTTACGAGGTTAGGTAGTAGCCCAACTCAGTTTTATCCCATATTCCCATCCAAGACTCACCCCTTAACCCAACAAAATAGTCAAATTGCTCGACCTCGTATGATAGCCCAACATTCCTTAAACCCAAAAAGGAAAAAGAAAATTAAAAAAAAAAAAATCCTTGTTTCTCCCTAGTCCCTAACCTTGCCTTTCATTCTGATTCTCTCTTTAATTGAATTCAACTCCAGTCCGGTTGGTTAGAAAACTGAAGAAGAAAAACAAAACCCCAAAACAAGATCAAAAATCAAAAATCAAAAATCAAAAATCAAAATGGCTTCTCATCAGCAAAATGAAACATCAGAACAAAATCAAACATACCCAGAAATGCCACCAATTCGTGTAAAAGCAACATCGACAACAACAACATCTTCACCAAGGGTAACAGTATCAACACCAACAGCAACAGCAACAGGTGCAGCTGCAGAAACACCAACTGCTGGTGCTGCTAGAAAGATAGCTATAGCTGTAGATCTGAGTGATGAAAGTGCTTTCGCTGTTAAATGGGCTGTTGACCATTACATTCGTCCTGGTGATGCTGTTGTTCTTCTTCATGTTCGTCCTACTTCTGTTCTTTATGGTGCTGATTGGGGTTGTGTTGATTTCTCTACTTCTGATCCTAATAATCAAGAATCTCATCAGAAACTCGAAGATGATTTTGATGCTTTCACTACCTCTAAGGCTGCTGATCTCGCTCTACCCCTCATCCAAGCTCAGGTTTTTTTTTCTTTTTTAAAACCCTAATTTTTATTACAGTGACCCATATTTCATTTCTTTGGGTTTTGTTATTATTTATGATTCTAGAGACCACCCAATTCTTAAAAATCAATTCTTGAACACTAATAACTATGTTGGGGTCTTGTTGTTATTAATTTGAATTCTCATTATTTTATCAAATCAAGCACTTTGATGGGGTGTTTTGTTTAATTTCCTTCCCTGTGACTGTATTAGGTGCCATATAAGATTCATATTGTTAAAGACCATGACATGAAGGAAAGACTATGTTTGGAGGTGGAGAGGCTCGGATTTAATGCTGTAATAATGGGTAGTCGTGGTTTTGGTGCTACTAAGAGAGGGAGCAGTGGTAGGCTTGGGAGTGTTAGTGATTATTGTGTACGTCATTGTGTGTGTCCTGTTGTGGTTGTCCGCTATCCTGATGAGAAGGATGGAAACGGCGGAGATGCTGATATGGTTGCTCTGCCTGAGGCTGATGAAGAAGGGGCACTTGATGAGGACGAGGAATACCATGATGCCTCTGATGAACGCAAGGGTTAGTTTACCTTTTCCTTTCTTCACTCTTATGTTTATATTTCCCTGTGCTTAAGTGTTTTTATAATAGCCGATTCTTAGTTGGTATTTCAGTTTCTTAATTCTCATGCTTCACAATTTTCAATCTGCGATGGGTCTTAAAACTCTTCATTGTTTTTGATCTTTCTTTAATTTGGAGAGAAATGAAACTTCACTTTCAATATGAAGTAGTCAAAGGTTCAAACTCATCTCCTTCAGTCTCCATCTCTCTTTCCAATGGCAAACTCACCTACTTTCATCTTCTCCATTTTCACTCCCCTCCTCTTAATTCCCATGGTTGTTACCCTGAAAATCCCTTTCCGTCTCTTAAATATTTTCCTCCTTCTTCCCAAAAAAAAGTTCATGACCGATTCTTAAAACCATGGACCGTGCCGTTGACCTTCTTCCCACCTTTGTTGGTGTTGCTTCTTCTTCTTTATACAATAGCTTGGACTGGAACGGGGCTTGATTTTACGAGGTCACTGCTTGGCTTAATTATGTAATTATCTAGGCTTTGTTTGTTGGTATTTTGTAATTGGTCTGGCATAACTTATCTTCGCAGACGATTTGGTTTTTGTTACATGTGGTCACTAGAATGAAGATGCTACCTATCGTAATTAAAGAATTGTGAGTGTCGGTGCTTCAATTTGTAAGCTTAATTGGTAAGACTGATACTTATGAGGAAGACTCAAAATATTGCCACTGCTTATAACTATGGGCTTTTCTAGGGTTTCCTTATTTCTCAAATATTGAGGACAACTTTACAATTCTATTTTTTTGGCTGTCATATGTCTTAGCCTATTAATTAACAGTATTACTCTTGTATTCTTCTTTTTAAACCAAGTACAGACTGGTATGTGAGTTAGATTTTTGTGTCTCCTTGGTATTTTGACCGATATCATTGTTAAAATACAGGATTTAGGTGCAACACCAATAATTCGAAGGTGGACTTCAGTTTGATTGTTTTCTTCTTTAGTAGTTAGATGTTTCTTCAATTTGGAGAGTAGTCAAGACCAGGAGATCATGAGTGAAGCTTCAGATTAAAGGAGTATGTAAAGGGGGGTGAACTAGCGGGGAACACATTCTTTGAGTTTTGCTATTATGGTTGAAGCTCCAGATTTAGAGGGAAAAGAATCAAATTTGGGAATTATGGGCCTGCTATTAATTAGAGTATGGAAAATTTGGAAGAGTTAATCAAAAGCTTAGATTGAGAATTTTTTCAATAGTGTTGATTAAGCTCCAAATTGAAGAAAGATCTAGAAGAACTAAAAGCATGGATGAAGAACATGAGAGAGAGAGAGGATGAAGAGCAAAGTGAGAGAAAAGAAAAATAATGTCAAATTGTTAACCACATCCAGCCGTGAAGTTTAGTGACAATTACAAGTTCGAGTTTAATGGATAAAGGGGTACAAACTTGAAGTTTCACCAGAAAAGGTCTAAAACACAAGAATTACCTCATAATTTCTCTTTTTCCTTGTTTTTGGGGAGAGGGGGGGGGGGGGGGCATATATTTTGCTATTTGTGATAGGAAGACGATGTTATGTGTTTGCTTTCTATTAACACGATGGGAATGTTCTAGTACCAATAGGTGGCTTTGTGTCCAAAAAATTTCTTTCGTCATGGGGTTGAGAGAAATCACTTGCATCCTTCTTGCCAACTTTACCCTTCTTGACAAATTTACCTACGGTGATTTTAAGGGGAACATGATCTTAATGTTGTAATCATATGCTTTGGCATGTGAGAGTTATCTAGGTTTTTTTGTGTTTGTAATCTCGGTGTATTTTCTAATAAGACCTCACATCACTATTTTTTTCTTATACACGGGAAAAAATAGAATATTGTAATTTTATGGGTTGCCTTAATCAAGTTTAGTGTCCTAATCTTTCCATATGTTAAACTGTGCCGACGACATTTTAACACCATGCGTGCACATTTTTGCACATAATGTTTGACGAATATTAATCTCATATTCGGTGTACCAAATCATCAAAACTATGAATAAAGACATTTACTATAAATCCGTTTTTACGCATTGCTATAGCATTCTCCCCAATAATCATACTCAATAGTGTATCCCCCCAAAACTTGAGTTTTGGTATTCAACATGAATTTATAGGGTTAGTTATTGTTAATTACTTTTGTTTACCGTGTTTTAATGATGTACCAACTAATGTATACACTTTGTTTTTCACCATAACCAAGGTAGAAACAAATAGTACGAGAGAGGAAGAGGAAAAGTAAAGTTAGAAAGGAAAAGTACCAAAGAGAAGAACGCGTAACCAAAAAGTACGTTAAATGGGGGTCTATTGGATAAAATGTGAGGAGATCCAGGTCTTAAAATGATATAGAAACAGTGCGTAGGTTAAAGAGAATCAAACCAAAAAGAAAAGTGTGAAGATTAAAAAGAAACAAAGGGAGTAATATAATGAACACATGATTCTTATATATTAAAGATTAGATTGTGCACATGGTTGTTAACGACAATTAAGTTGGAATTTTTTGTCTACAAATCATCTAATATTGTCAAAGTTAGAATGACTTGACTATCTAAGATCAAATTGGGCGAAAAAGGGTAGTACTCTTTATATTTTAACCCTTGCATAACATAGGGTCATAACTTGTATTAAATGAATACTTCTGCCGTTTCTTTTTTAGTGGAACATAGAGAAAGTGTGAAAAACTAATACACTCGAAGAGAGGAAGATGGGGACCCCAATTTATTGTGACAAAAAGGGTATATTAATTAAAATAACAAAATCAGATTAAACCATTAATCTACCCTCTTCACCTAGCAACTTTCACTCCCCCCACCCCCCGCCCCGCCGCTGCCTTTGCCTCTTATGCCCCTCCATTCTCTCCACTCCCATCCTCTCCACTCTCCATCCTCTCCCTCAAACCATCAACCACCCTTTCTCCGCACTCCCTCCTCCTCCACGAAACCACCGGCCACTACCCACCTTTTTCCGTAACCCTGCCTCCCCGAAGCACCACCGCCGTCCTCTTTCTCCACTTCTCTCCTCAATCTATCGACGAAGAACCACCGTCTAAACGACGAAACCAACACACATCCTCTACTCTCTCCTCACTCCATGAAGAACCATCGTCTATTCGCTTCTCTTTTTGTTGCCTCTTCTTCACCTCTTCGCGGAATATGGTAGGCCGTTATTCATGTATGGTTTTCAAGAATTGGTTGTGGCAGTGGAGGTTGGTAAAAGAGGGCTCGCTTGGTCCATGAATTTCTAGTGGAGGTTAGAAGAAGAGGGGCGAAAAGGACGAAGGTCGAGGATGTGGAGGTCGGAAAATGAAAGGCTGGTGAGAAGGAAGATTGAAGAGAGAGAGCGAATGGGCTAGACGGCTAGTTGTTGGGAGGCTGTGGCAAGTGGTTGGGTGGGTGTGATTCATTGAAGGTTAGGGTTGGTGAGGAGAGAGAGTGATGGTTACTTATTAAGGTAAATTAGATTAAGTTATAAGGAAATAAAGTAATTAAGTATATTTGATTTGATTGAGTAAGTAGTCTAAGGACAAATATTGCAATTTTGTCTTTTAAAACTTTCAATTTTAAGCTTTGTGTCACTTATTGTGACATTTTCATATTAGGAAAAGTGTGTCCCTTAAAAAGAAAAGGAGCAAGTATAATCTAAAATATACCCTATGATACTTGGACACGACAAATATGGCCGCCTATCGGCGTCGTTACGAGCAGACACGGATTCAGGCACGAAATACATACCGGATCGGATCCTTCACTTTGCACTGTGATACGACTAGGGTAAGGAGAAAATTTGAAAGATGGAAGAAACCTTAATTCGCGTGTGGGAATTTCTTGAAGGTCGATGCTTCGCTGGTCATGGGGCAAGATGGCTCCGTTAATTTCCAGATCTGGTGGCTGGGGTGGTGAAGGCTTTTCAGGTCAATGGTGATGGCTTCGAAGGTCGAGGCGCCACGTTTCTTTTATGGTGATGACATTGTGTTCGTTTTCTTCCTTTTCTCACATTTATTTTGTTGAAAAAAAATATATAGTTACCCACTTTACTCTACCCCCTAAACTACCACACCGAGGCACTTATTTACGTGCCCCATCCCCTTTCCCTATGTGATCTTTTAAATTGCCTTTCTTTTCCTTTTCTTCTTTAAAGTTGATAGTTTTGACTTTAAGTGGTGTGGGCTTATCTATTTGCATAAAGTAAAAAAAAATATATAGTATAAAATCATTATTATTGAAACATTTTCAATTTAATTATGCCTGAATTTTTTTTAGATTTTTTTTGTTTTTATATATCATATATTTGTTGTATCCTCGTATCTGAGTCCAAATTTAGGACGGTGTTCCCATATACCAAATCTTCGAAATTCCCATGTCGATTTCTCGTATCCGGACCCGTATCGGATACTCGTACTCGTGTCCATGTAACATAAAATATGCCTAGAAAAAGAAATGAACTAGCATAAATAAGTAATGTTGTTAAACTTTTTTGTAATTTAATTCAAATTTGTGAATTAAAGTGCTAATGTCTCGATAACACTACATTCCTTATGTACAAAAAAAAACCTTACATAATATCTTAATTTAAAAACTAGCTAGCTAAGTGAATTTTGTATTAATTTTAGGGTAATTCCAAATGGTACCCTTGAAGAACGGAAAATTCCATTTGGTACCCAAAAAATTAGTTTGTTCCAAACGGTACCACTAAACTTTTGTATAAATCTAAACCATGACATTCCGTTAACTTTTCCGTTAATAAAGTTTCTTAACCTTCATTATTAATATAATTTGATGTTAATTATATAATTAGTTTGCTAATTATGATTAATTATCAAAAATACCCAAAAATTACAAAAAAAAATCAAAAAACCCACCCCCCCCCACCCAACCCCACCCATCCCGGAAACCGCCCCCCCTCCCACCCCCGTCGCCCCCACCCACGAATTCCCCCTCCACCGAACCCCCCACCCCCAAAGCCCCCATACCCCGTCGGACCCCCTACCCCACCCCCACCTCCAACGACGCCTCCAACCCAATCCGACCCACCCGAACCACCCCCACCCCATCCCCGCCACAGCCGCCGGCCCCCCACCCCCCAAACCGCCCAGCTGCCCCCAACCATTCCAGATTTTCTTATTTATTTTTTTTTTGTATTTTTTGTGGGTGTTTTTTTTGGGTAGTTTTTTGGTATCTTAATTAAGGTTTAGTTAAGGTTTATTGATTTAATTAAGGTTTATTTAAGGTTAGATTAGGCTTAGAATAAGGTTAGACAACCTTTTTAACGGAAAAGTTAACAAAATGTCACGGTTTAGACTTATCCTAAAGTTTTGTGGTACCATTTGGAACAAACTTATTTTTTAGGTACCAAATGGAATTTCCAATTCTTCAATGGTACCATTTGGAATTTCCCAATTATGATCTAAAAAAAATGTTAATTTAAATTCCTTTTTTTTAAAATAATAGTAGTAATACTATGTAACGGAGTCAAAATAATGAGATGCTTGTACTAATGAAAAGCCAAACTAGAGGAAAACAAAAAAAAAAGGGAAAAAAGAGTGGAGCTCAACCAAATAAAAATATGAGAATGAAATGTTAAGCTGCATTTGATGCAGTAGAGAACAAATTTGTACAAGAATGAAAAGATACTGCAGGGTTTCTTGAGCACGGGACTTCCCACATCTGCTCCTCCAAGTTTCAGCCAAGGCAATTGTGCTGCTCTAGTTTTCTCTCAGACAGTGCAACACATTGTATGTAAAAGCTTTCTCATTGATGGGGGCTGGCAGGCCAAGGCCCACCTTCTGCCAATGTTTGTTGTTGGTGGTTGAGCATGGGACTTCCCACATGTAGGCTTCGTTTGTTTTGACGGAAAACAATTTTCATTGAAAAGTATTTTACCAGTAAAATAATTTTTAATGGAAAATATTATTGTAAAACACATTTTTCTTTGTTTGTATAATGATGGAAAATCTAAGGAGAAACGGAAATACAAGTAAAGGAGTGGAATGATGGAAGGAGTGAATAAGGAGAAGTAAGGAGGATGATGAAAAATGTGGCCTTACTTTGTTTAGAAAAGGAAAAGGGTTGTCTATTTTAAGAGAGCAATTTTCCACCCTTGAGAAAATAGTTTCCCCCCTTAACAAAACAAACAAAGGAAAATGGAAAGATGGTGGAAAATCGTTTTCTAGAAAGATGTTTTCCTCCAAAACAAACGGAGCTGTACTCCTTCTCCAACTTTCAGCATGTGCTATTCTAAGCTTCACATTGTATTTAAAAGCTTTCTCATTAATGGGGCGGTCCAAGGCCCACTTTGTCCACCCTGCCTATGTTCGGTGGTGGTTGGGCTTGGGACTTTCCACATGTACCCCTTTCTACAACTTTCAGAAAAGGCAACTGCTCAATTCTAGTTTTCTCTCAGACAGAACGACACATTGTATTCAAAAGCTTCCTCATTGGTGGGGCTGGCCAAGGCCCACCTTGGCCACCCTAACCCTGCCCATGTTTGTTGGTGGTTGGGCCTACATCTGTAATAGTCCTACTAGAGTTTCTCATCTGTTACTAAAAGTATTACTACACCCTTGATCTTTTCAAGTTTTGTACTTCTGGACGTATTATTATGATTATACTTTATGAACTTCTTGTTACCTGGATATTGATTTTAATTTGAAGTACTCTTTTACTTTGTGGAGACTAGTGGAAGTGAGTTATGCTACCTCAATGAGTGACAAGACACACTAAGTAGCCATGTCCAACCCATTTGGATTTATACCACAATAGATATCGTTTCTACTTTGATTTGAATACTTTAATAGCCATGGATACTTTAATAATCTTCTATGCGTTGATTTGAATCATTGGTTGGAATTTTATGTTAATCTTTTGCTGCTGGAATATGCCTTTGCATAATTGTATCAGTTACGAAATTCTCAGTTGAGGTGAGAACTCATTGCTGGTTTTTAGTTCCCTGCCCGTAGATGTAGAAACATAATCATTGGATTCCTTAGACCTTACAGAAAAAATGTAATTGTGATAGATCCTTAAGCATCCTAGGTCATTAGTGGAGAAGGGTGGAAATTAGTTGGCATTTCTTTGGTTTGGATTGAAACGCTTGAATTCTGTACCGATTTGCAACAATGCCTTCTGATGGGGCAAATGTAGCCTTGAAAACGTCACCTCTTAGGGCATGCTTGGATTGAGGGTAATGTATTAAGGGATAATAAAAGTTAAACTTAGGAAAATAAGGCATTTAGAGGTGATGATGAAGGGGATGAAGTAGTGGTGGGGAGGGTAAAGTGTTAGTAGGAAGAAAATGGAAGAAAGAGGGGAACTTACCTTCATTATGAGGGTAATAATTAGCCACCACCACGCCTAGGTAACTATTGCCTCATTTGGATCTATCTCTCTCATTTTATAACAAAACCACTCCATCATCCCCTTCCCACCACCTTAATTCACCTTAATTTTCTTTAGTTTGACTTTTATTACCCCTTAATGTATCACCCTCAATCCAAGCATGCCCTTGAAATGTTTTAGTTTTTCATGTTAAAAAGTTGTATACTTATACAGTATGTAGAACCTGTTTGAAGTTGGTGGTATTAGTGTATCAAATCTTTAGTAGTTTTTACTTTTGCGGATTATTTTTTAGGGCAGGGCTTTTTAAGTTTTTCTGTTTTAGGCTTTTGATGGTGGTAAAATTACTCAAAAAATATGTAGAAGTTTTGCTCAACTTTATGCTTGGCAGTGTGCTATTTGTAAGACCAATCATCAGGGTGCCTTTATGTTGCTTGCATTTAACCTTGACAAAAAATTCAATCCCCGATTATAGTTGGAACTTGGATTTCCATTTGCAGTACCACCATTCACTCACTACCGCGTGTAATAAACTTTGCTATTTATTGTGCAGTGACAGCCTGAAATGATTCTGGGAAATGGTGATTATTGAGTAGCAGGTACAAAATTCTAACTCGTGATGTTTGCTTCTTGCTTTGCCTGAAATTCCCTGTTAGAGAGGAAGAAGAGATCATGTGACTTTTTATTAGAATGTCCTTGTTGCCATTATCTTCTGCTTCTAGGCTCTGTATCTCTGACAAGCTGTTATTTTTACTAATGTCAGATTGTTATCTCAAGAACAAGGAAATTTATTGTTCACTTTGGTATTTGGTGTGTAGAAATGGCTTAACTGGTATTGGGATCCATCAACATGAGCTGAAGCATGGTTAGCTTTCGTGTGGTATCTTGGTTCCATCTTCTGTTACTCCCCAGGATTCATCTTTGTCTGAATTGTTTTTTCTTTTTATGTGTATCAATTAGCTGTGAATTTCTTGTTTAGTTGTTCAGAATTTCCCTGGTCCTTGTAAAACAGTTTGCTGCTGCCTGATATAAAATAGGTCATCCTTGAGGTCTAAATTTTTTGGCATTGTGAAAGAATCTCATTCTCTTTTATTTCGTAGTTTATTTATGCCATTTATATACATTTCGGATTTTCTTCTTTGGTTTATGAAATAAATCCGCAAGTTTTTTGTTGTATGAACACCGGTAGATAGTAGTAAAACATTGGGAGGCTTAACAAGCACTTCAGAGGCTGATTGTTTGGTGTGTGCGTGTGTGTGTTAGGTGCGTAGGGTTGAGGCTTGAGTTGCAGGATTTCTGGGTCGTTGAGTATTGTTGAGGTAGTGGTTACTTGAGTCGGATTAATTGGTTAGGTTGAGGGCTAATCAGTGAGATGGATGGGGAGAGGGTTTGTTGAGCCCTGAGCAAGAAGATCCGCGGTTTGTGCACTTGTTGGGTGTTAATGAGATTGGCATTGTAACTTATCAGCAGTGTTGAGATAACAAGTGATAGAGTTGCAGTTTACAGGTAATTTAATATCAAGTGTCCCTTTGTTTGATGCAATGCGTTCGGATTGAATAACCTGATGGGTTGTATAAGATTAAGGGAGTTTGCCGCATTTGGTGTAAAAGAAAGTTCTGATGACAGTGTGTTGCGTTAAATTAGTGAGAGGAAGGGGTTTGGTGCACACATCAGTAGACAGTAGTCCTTTTCTACTTCTTTTCACCATTCTCTGTTGTAACTTTATCTCTTAGTACTTGTCCTCCACATCAAGGCCCAAGGGGAGACTGAAGGCCTAGGTACAACGTTTTGTACGCTTATATCTATGAAAGCTTGGATGGTGCAAGTGAAAGGCAACAACGAAGAAGAGCAACTAGGTCAACTTTTGGACCCACTTTATTATATGGGCCAGAATGTTGGGCATTTAGAAAGTATTACACGAAAAAGATGGATGTAGTAAATATGTGTATGTTGGGATGGGTATGTGTGAGAAATATTGGTAAGTACCAGAACTCATAATAAGGATATTAGAATAGTTGGAGTTGCGATTTTGAAGAGGGAAAAACAACTACATTATGCGTAGCATGTGCATCGTCGAGTAGAAAATTTATGGCACATAATTGGTTTTTTAACGAAGTCGAGGGACATAAAATAAAACTCAGATGAAGGGAGTTCTGAAGGATATAAAGATTTGTTTTTTGATTGAGAGTTACCAGAGTAGTTATGTAGATGAAAATCAATTCTACAACTTGCTACTACCTCTATAGGACTTTAACAACTAATCTAGGTTGCATTCACCCAAAACAAAGTATTTGATTGAAAAGAAGGGAGACAAGTCTCTTAACATCATTTGACTGATCTGTGAATTGTAGCAAGCTCTACAGAGGGCTACTATGGTACACCTAAATTAGGAACGCAGAGTTTATTTGAGAGAGAAATTAATGTAGGCTTCGATGTGCTTTTTTACATGCATATCTCAGTCAGTATGTCGTTAGCACTCCTTCCAACGGACGTTGGAGATTGACGGGAAGGGGAGGAGAGTAAGAAAGTTGGAAATGGAAGTATTGAGTATTATTAAGGTACTAATTAGAGCACTATGATATTAGGAGACTTGTTGAATATTCCATCAACTTTTGCATTATTTATATACCTTATTTTAATCATATTTGATTTCTAAAACTTCTTCCGTCTCTTAGTGATGTACCTCCCATATATGCAAATGACAATATGTGGAGACCATGCATCCTACACCTGGGTGTACCATGCTCATGGTACACCCGGTGGCATTTTGGTAATTAAAGACATTCTTAGGGGCACGCTGGTAATCTTTGCGTAACAACATATGCTTACTGTTCATCTTCATCCCTCAAATCCAAAAATCCCAATTTTTATGTAAAAAATTCGGACAGAAATTGCTGAATTCAAGCAAATCAAATTGATTTCTGCATAAACAAACAACAAATTAATAAATTCGTTGCTAATTTTGAAATTTTTTGGAATAATTTCGGGTTTTTATAAGGTGAAAAGTTGAAGCTTTGAACTCAACAATGGCCGAAATACGTATTGTAGAACAAATCGAAAAACAAAATGAAAGTAATTCATTGCTATTTCTATTTATTTCATGAATTGATGAACCGATTTCCTATAATTGATTATTTTGGAAGATGAACAACTGTTTCATGGAGTGAAAAATAAGGGCTTAGATGAAAACACAAGTGTTTAGAGTAAAAAATGCCATAAGCTATAACAGTCGCTCATTTTTTAAATGAGCAGATTTATTTTAACCCACTCAAGATCAGAATGTTTACTGATCTTCATGTGCAAAAAAGGTTGCTCATTTGATCAAATGAGTAAAATAAAACAGCTCATTTCTAAAAATGAGCATATTTATTTTAACTCACTCAAGATTATAATGTTTACTGATCTTCTTGTGCAAGCAAGATTGCTTATTTGATCAAATGAGTAAAATAAACTGCTCATTTGAACAAATGAGCATATTGATTTCTCTTCATGTTAAAATAAAACTGCTCATTTAATCAAATGAGTAAAAGAAAATTGCACTTTTGATCAAATAAGTAAAATAAATCTGCTCATTTGATCAAATGAGTAAAATAAATCTGCTCATTTGATCAAATGAGTAAAATAAATCTGCTCATTTCATGAATGAACAGTTTATTTTAACTCACTGAAGATCAGAATGTTTATTGATCTTCCACTGCAAACAAAATTGCTCATTTCATCAAAATGAGTAAAATAAAACTGTTCATTTTGCGAATGAGCAGAGTTATTTTAACTCACTCAATATCAGATAATAATGTGAACTATATAAAACATGTTTTTCAGGATGCTCAAAGATTTTAGTTTCTACTCATATAGATACAAATTGCTCATAAGGGTCAAATGTGTACTTTTGTAGGTAATGACCTAAACAATGTGGTTGATATTTGTTAGTTACCCTAACAAAATTTAAACTACAATATATGTTTGTTCATCTTAAGATACACTGCTCATTATAGTGAAAAAATCATCAATATGTAATAGTATATACATGTTCACTTAGAGTAAAGAATAATATAATCGCTCATTTAGATGTTTATTGTTCTTTTTTTATTACATTCTAGTGTGATTTTTAAACCATTTTGATATATT
Source organism: Patellifolia procumbens (assembly GCA_947645195.1). Lineage (NCBI taxonomy): Eukaryota > Viridiplantae > Streptophyta > Magnoliopsida > Caryophyllales > Amaranthaceae > Patellifolia > Patellifolia procumbens. The sequence goes on along the minus strand of CANSGD010000763.1, from coordinate 1,597,732 downwards.
TTTTTTTGAGAAAGTAGAAAATCATAATAACCCATTTTGAAATGCACGACTTATTATTAAATATATTCCATCAAAACATTCTAAATCCATTTTAAAAAATATTTTAGTAATATTAGAGACAAAAGAAAGTGAAGAAGTTGTTAAATTAAACATCCTATGAATCAGTTACCTCACGCTGTACAATGCCAACAGAGCGCTCAAAGCCAACTGAGCTAAGTTGCTTTGATGATATAGTTGCACGCGTTTAACAGATAAGGTTACTTGCAATTTGTTTTCGGGTGTACTGTGCGGACGGTACACACGGGTGCACAATCATAATTGTATTGCTGAGACCATGCATGGTACACCCGGAAATAAACCGCAAGTTTCTATCTTTTATTTTATGATTGAGGGGACAAATACTATGGAGTTAGTATAAAGAAGATATAATACTTTGAATGAGCAACATTGTTTTTTGATGGTACCAAATGAACATATTTATGAGCAATTGTATGAACAAGAAAAATAAGGAGGGAAGATAGATAAAACAAAATAAACATATTATGGAGAATAAATGTAAAATTGGGCTCATTTGTTTGAAATGAGCGATTGCGTGAACAAGATAAATAAAGGGGAAGATAAATAAAATAAAAGAAACTTTTTATGGAAAATAAGAGAGTTTTAAATGAGCAACTTTGTTTTTTTTAATGTTTTTCAAGTAAGCAATTGCATAAATATGAAAAATAAGGGAAAAAGATAAACAAAAAAAACTTTTAATGTAAAAACGAAAGAAAAATTGGGCTCAAGCAAACTTGAACCTGCGACCTTCCAAACTCAAACATCCTTCAGCATCACTCCTCCAACCACTGAGCTAGGCATCTTTATTTGGATATTTCTGCACTTATCTTATTTAACTTGTCTACCTGAAGTTCGCGTTTATTACGATAATGCCACCCGGTGTACCATGCGCACGGTACACCCGGTTGCATGGTAATAGTTGTACAATATGTGAGTCCATTATGAGAAGATCTTGTTTTAGACTACTAATTAACATAATTGTCCTTATTAAACTCACCTAATTACCTTCATTCCCTTTGTTTTAGTTTAATATATTTATCTGACCCCTCCCACCTCCTCTTGACACCCTCTCACCTCCTCTTCCTCCCTCCTCAACTCAACCAAACCCACCTCATTGCTATTCTCCTCTTGGTGTCCACATCTCTCCCCTACCTCCACTTGGACGCCGTTTATGCCTTTGGCTCCATAATCAGAGTTTCCATGCTTGAGGGGGTCAGAAACTTGACCATTTTTCCGCCATCATGCCCATCGACTTTTAAACACCCAACCAGATTTTGCTAATTGAAGAAAACAATTAAAGAAGGAAATGTTGATTAAGAGTGATCCCAATTGTATGGGGTCTGCCTAGCAGACCGCCAGCTGGCAGCAGATCTAATGGTCCTGCCACTCCACGTCAGAGCACCAGGAGCAGGGCAGACCTCTTCAGGCAGACCGCCCTGGACATAAGCTCTCGGCAGGAGATTAATGAAGACCTTGTTTACCTTGGCCCACTTTCAAAAGAGGCCCACTTACTTTGCTAGGTCAGTTATAAGTCCATGTCTCATATAAATACCCATGCCCATGTATGGGTAAGGTACGTTCAATCAAACACTCACAAAATACTTGCACTTGATACTCGTTTTCTCTCTACTAGAGATCTTGTACTCAACTTTGACTTAGGCATCGGAGAGGCGATCCTCGGAACCACCCCCGAGGTTTCTCCTTGTTTTGCAGGTAACCACCACCACGAAGGACGCTTGGGAGCCGCATTCCACAAAGTACCCACCACCACATACACTGTAGCTGTCCTGGACAGAAACAATTTGGCGCTAGAAGGAGGGGAAAAGTAGAAAAGCCCAATCTACAACATCACAATGTTGGTTCCTTACTCAACAACATCTGATTCCCACAGCTCAGAGGAAGAGAGCTATTCTCCACCAAGAGAAACGACCATCAGGTCAACTAGAAGGGGTAGTACTACTACCCACACCCGAGAAACTACGCAGACCCAGCAGCCAAGCAGCTCAGTGGTCATGTCCACACCCGAACAACTCCAAGCAGCCATTAATGTACTGCAATCTGCTCAGCAATACATGCCGAATGTTGAAGGCCAACCACCTCGAAGGAGGAAAAGAACTAGAAACCATGATTCAGTTCGAAGACACCTGCGGCTGTCATCTGAAGAGGAGACAGCCACATAGGAATCCTTGTGCGGGTATAACAGGAGAGCCATCACCCCCACCCCAACGTCAGAGTATGGTCTATCTAGCCACTCTAGGCCTGGGTACATTTGGAGAGGTTGGCAAGAGGACGAATGGAACACTTAGGTGATGCAAGAGGAACACCCCTGCCTTTTCAATGAACTTACACCCACAGGGTATATGGCAGGCTCAAGCCAGAGATTTGTCCGCAGAGGAAACCCAGGAGGCATAGCCCAAGAGAACCCCCGGCGCAGGACCAGGCGTAACACAGGAGCTGAAGAGGCCCTGTCTGCGCATAGGGGCAGACCCATCAGAAGGCATGTTAGTCAAAGACTGGGAACAATAGCAGAGGAAGGCTCCGGTGACAATGGAACCTCCACAGACCTCAGGGGAATCATATCCCACAGGTTTGGTTCTAGGCCCACTCTGGTCTCACCAGCAGAAGTGATTAGGTCTCCTTCCAAATCTCCCTTCACACTTGAGATCATTACAGCCAGAGTGTCGAAGGCTAAGCTCCCACTGAATCTCAAGTTGGAAGGGGAGGGGGACCCAAAGGAACACGTGGCAGCTTTTGAAACTCACATGGAACTAGGAAATTATAATGAGGCCACCTGGTGCAGACACTTCCCTGCCACTCTGGCAGGGATAGCTCAGACCTGGTTCAGAACTATCCCCCAGCGAACAATAGCCAACTTTGATGAACTGAAGCAGAGATTCAAAGAACACTTTGTCAGTGGAAGCAGGAGGAGTAAGTTCACTCACGAGCTGCTATTGCGGAAGCAGAATCCGAACGAGAGCCTGCGAGATTTCATTGGAAGATTCAACAAAGAGCTGGTGCACATCCCAGAGCTAGAGCAGAAGCTCGCTCTGCATGCTCTGAGGAACGCTCTGCCCCACACCAGCAAGTTCAGGGATGATTTGAAGTGGGTCACCATGAAGGAGCTTAGCGAAGCCTTGGCCCTAGCAGAGAAGTACATAGCTGTCGAGGACTTCAACAAAGCCTGGACACCTGGAGCAGGCAGGCCTGCCAGGCAAGAAACCAGGCAGAATGAGCAAGCCTTCATGGGAGGCAGATTGAACTTTGGAGGCCACAGGCCTCATCAAAACAGAGGTAGAGAGAAGCAGAAGGAAGCAGAAAGGGAGGTGGACCGGCTGAGGGCCCAGGAGAAATACAATAACTACAACAACCTCATCCTGCCCAGGGCTGAGATCTTTTTAACCAACATAGACGACAGCAATTGGCACAGACCACCCCCCACAAAGAAGAGAAGCCTAGGCCCCAACATGGCAGAGTTCTGCGCTTTTCATGAGGCGTCGGGCCACAGCACCGAAGACTGCATTAGTCTAAAGAATGATTTGGAAAGCCTGATCAGAAGAGGTTATTTTAAGGAGTACCTGGCCTGGAACCAGGGAATCAAGGAAAAGGAACAGCAGAATGAAGGACAAAATCCGCAGGACAAGCGGGCAGAGAACAAGGAAGGGAAGAAGAAAACGATATATGTCATATTTGGCAGCTCTAAATCGATGGGGGGAGAGAAGGCTCATCTGAGGCAGCTCACCCACCCCAACCTCTACTCCATCGACCAGACAGCGATAAGTCCAGACCTGCCGGATATGACATTCACAGCAGAGGACTTGATATCACGTATTTATATAGAGTTTTCTCCCTTATTTACAAGCTAATTTGTGCGTCATTGGAGCTCTTGGGAGCTATTTTGTGCTAACTATCGTATATAGTTGTGGTTTTGTATTTTAGTGTTGAATTGCAGGTTTTAGGGAGTTTTCTCCTTATTCCCGAGCCATTTGGAAGCAACCACGACTTTACGAGATGTTACGAGGCACGTAGGATGGCTCACGAGCTTTATGGGTAGTTTAGGAGGTCCCAAGACCCCTAAACGTGAAGATTAGGAAGCCAAAGAGTCAAAAAGGAGGTTTTCGTGCACCGATCGGGCAGAAATGGCCCGATCGGGCGAAGATTTATTGATCGGGTATGAAAGTTGCGGACCCGATCGGGCGAGGGTTGCCCGATCCGATCGGGCGAGGAAGCATGTCCCCAGACCCGATCAGGTGCCCGCCGCCCGATCCGATCGGGTCCTTTGCATTTTATGGTTGCTGCTGCTGCTACGCCACAAGACGCCAAACGACAAGCTTGCTGGGCACCCGATCCACGACCCGATCGGGTGGGTGATCGGGTGGAGGCCCAGTTGGCCTGCCGCTGCTGCGCTGCTGTTATATCAAAGCCCTAACAAAGTTTGCTGAAATGGGTGTGGACCCGATCGGGTACTGTGCTCGGGCCCGATCGGGTCTGGTGCATTTGTCGCGAATTTCGTCTTTTGCTTCCTATTTTTAATTAGACTTGAGGGGTATTATAAATACCGTTTTCCTCATTATTTAGAGACATCTTTTATTCATCTTTCATTAGCTTTAGACTAGTTTTATTCTTCATTGCTCTTAGTTTAATTCAAACACTTTAGATTAATTTAGAGGTGATCAAACCTATTTCGATTTCAATAAAAGTTCCTGCTTTCCGTCAATTGGTACTCTTCTCTACTCTCTATCTCTTTAATTACTTTGATTGTTTAGTTTATTTATTTAATTGTTCATGATGCAATTGTTAGGGTTTCATATTAGTTTTGTCGTTATTAATTCGATCATGTCTGAGTAGTCTCTTTCTAGGGTGTTAGATAGGAAAGCCATGTTTATACCATGATTGAGATTTAGACTCTTATCGATTTCTAGGGCTTGATTAGGGTGATTGTGATGTGATTCGTTCTTTATTGAGTAATTAACGTTATTGCGCAGTTTCGTTGGTTGCTTGTGGTTAATAGTTGTTTGCACAGATCCGTCTTACGACTAGAGGCCTAGGACACGTCAGTAGTTCTGATTTCGTTAGTGAACATGCGGCGTATGTTGAACTATGAGCGTTGAGTCTTAACCATAGCTTAACATAGGCTCTAATCCCCCGACTCTTGACTTAGGTTTTGATAGTTGTTGACCTTGTTTGATTGGTATAAGCATGGTGGACCGACCTAATACCCTAGGTTTTTATTCCATAGTTTAATCCTCGATTTATTCCGTCTTCTGTAGTCTATTCTTTAGTTTAATTATTTCTTCCCTGATTTCATCTGGAGTAGCTGAATCGGTTGAATATTAATCTAGAAACTCTGTCTCCCTGTGGATTCGACCCTGCTTCCACTGACTACCTAGTTAGAGGTCCGTAGGTTTATTTTTGATTAGGTGACACGACTAAAACCTATCAGGACTGCAAGGGCATCAGTTTCCCACACTCAGACCCTCTGGTAGTCACTCTGGAGATTAGTAGTACAAATGTACGGAGAATACTGTTGGATGGCGGGAGCGCCGTGAATATACTGTACAAGGATACCTTCGATAATATGGAGCTAGATCGTTCGCTGTTGAAACGAGGAGGAACTCCCATCGTCGGCTTCACAGGGAATTCCATCATCCCAAAAGGGAAAGTACATCTGGCTGTGACTGCAGAGGGGCAGAATGGAGTTAGGAGGACTGTGGTGCAAGAGTTCCTTGTAGTAGACCTCCCATCACCGTACAACGCTCTGATGGGGAGAAAATTTATTGAGGCAGTACAGGGAATCTCATCAACCCATCACCAGACCATGCTCTTCCTCAGCAAAACTGGTGAAGTAGGCAGGTTGATGGGAGATCAAAGAGCAGTCAGGTCATGCAATCTGACTGCTCTAAAGAAGGACAAGAGACATCCTCCTCCTGACAATTCTGGGTCCAGAAGGAAGAGGAGAAAAGAAAAAAAGGAAGCAAAAGAAATTAGAGGCTGAAGAAGCCAAGAAGGACCAGGCTGAAGAAGCCAGGAAAGAAGGAAAGGCTGAAGAGGCCGAGAAAAAACAGGAAGAATGTGCAACTATCAGTGAGGCCGATGCTCGGCCGGAAGCCGGCCAAGAAGCCAGCAAGCCTGAACCGGGGGAAGAGACCGAAGAGGTACTCTTGGGACCGGAAGAAGGCAGAGCAGTCAGAATAGGTACAGACCTGGATCCTGAAACCAAAGTCAACCTAATCAGTCTGCTGAAAGAGAATGCAGATGTATTCGCCTTCTCAGCAGCTGAGATGCCAAGGGTAGACCCCGCAGGGTACAGACACGTAAAGCAAAAAAGGAGGAACTACTCTGTGGAAAAGAATAAAGCCATGGAAGAAGAAGTACAGAAGCTGCTAGAGGCAGGGTTCATAGGGCCCTGCAAATATCCAGAATGGATGGCCAACGTGGTGATGGTGAAAAAGGCAAATGGGAGCTGGAGGATGTGCGTAGACTTCACATACCTCAATAAGGCCTGTCCCAAGGACTGCTACCCATTGCCGAGAATCGACCAGCTGGTAGACTCCACAAGCGGTCATGCTCTACTCAGCTTCATGGACGCCTTTAGCGGATACCATCAGATCTTCATGGATCCTGAAGATAAGGAAAAGACGACATTTATCACCCCTATCGGGGTATTTTTCTATATCATGATGCCCTTCGGGCTGAAGAATGCAGGCGCCACCTACCAAAGACTGATGGATCAGGTCTTTACAGGTCAGAGGGGGAGAAATCTGGAGGTGTACGTAGATGACGTCATCACCAAAAGCAGAACTGAGGCAGACATCATAGCAGACCTGAAGGAGACCTTTGCCAACCTCCGTAAACACAACATGAAACTGAATCCAAAAAAATGCGTGTTCGGAGTACGGTCACGGAAGTTTTTGGGCTATCTGGTCAGTGAAAGGGGGATTGATGCGAACCCCGACAAAGTAAAAGCGGCTATGGATCTGCCAGAGCCTAAGAGCATCAGAGACATTCAGAGGCTGACAGGCAGAATGACAGCCTGTCCAGATTCATAGCTCAGTCTGCAGAGAAAGCTCTCCCATTCTTCAGGATACTGAAAGGGAACAAAGAGTTCAAGTGGGAAGAGGAACAGAGGGAGGCGTTCCAGAAGCTGAAATCACACCTCTCTGGTCTGCCAATGTTGGCCAGACCCAAGACAGAGGAGACTTTCTTCTTGTACATTGTTGTTACTGCTGCAACTATGAGCGCAGTCCTGTTAAAAGAAGAAAACAAGAAGCAGCAGCCAGTGTATTTTGTGAGCCACACCCTCACGGGTGCGGAAACACGCTACCCATTGATAGAGAAGGCAGCCTACGCAGTAGTGCTGGCCACCAGAAAGCTGAGGCCATATTTCGACGCACACCCCGTCACTGTGCTGACAAATATGCCCCTAGAAAAGGCAATGGAGAAGGTAGACAAGTCGGGGAGAATCATGAACTGGGCCCTGGAGCTGACAGGGTTCGGAATTAAGTTCGCCCCGCGAACCGCCATCAAAACACAGGCTCTGGCAGATTTCTTGGCAGAGTGTTTATATCAGGAAACGGTTGGAGAGCCTAGGGCCTGGGAAGTTTTTACAGATGGTCTGCAACCATCAATGGCTCTGGAGCAGGCTTGGTCATCCGAACCCTGGAAGGGAAAATCATTGAATAAGCCCTGAAATTCTTATTTTCAGCAACCAATAATGAGTCAGAGTACGAGGCGGCCATCGCTGGACTGCAGCTTTGCCAGACTCTGGAAGCCAAGCACACCCACCTCAAAATTGGCTCTCAGTTGGTCACCAACCAAGTCAAGGGGGAGTACGAGGCTAAAGAGCCCACAATGCAGAGCTACTTGGCCAGGATGAGGTCTCTGATTGCAAATTTTGAAAGCATTAGAATTGAACAAGTGCCCAGAGCACAGAACGCCCAAGCAGATGCTGTATCCAAACTGGGGAGCAGCAGTCTACAAGAGTTAAACAGATCTGTCCTGGTGGAAGTCAGACCCACCAGTGCAATCTGTGAGGGCGCAGAGCACGTCCTAGAGCTTGAGGATATGCCAGACTGGATCAGGGAGATTGCAGAGTATAAGCAGACTGGTAAACTACAAGAGGGAAAAATGAAAGCTAGAAAGCTTAAGCTGACAGCATGCATGTACTGCCTGATTGGGGATGAGCTATACAGGAAGTCTTTCTCTCTGCCCCTACACAAATGCGTAGGGCAAAAGGACGCAGACTACATATTGAGGGAGATCCATGAAGGTCTCTGCGTGCACCACATCGGGCCAAGAGCTCTGGCCCACAAAGCTCTCAGAGCTGGTTATTATTGGCCCACAATGAAAGCTAACTCCGAGGCTCTGGTAAAAAAATGTGATAGCTGCCAGAAGTTCGCTCCAAACATCAAGCTTCCCGCAAACGACCTCATGCCAATCTACAATCCAATCATGTTCGCCCAGTGGGGACTGGACATCCTGGGGCCCTTTACAACAGCCCAATATCAGAAGAGGTGGCTGATTGTGGGGGGTAGACTACTTCACTAAGTGGATAGAGGCAGAAGCCCTATCCACCATCACAGAGGCGTCCGTTAGGAAGTTTTTATGGCAGAACGTTATCACCAGATATGGGATTCCGAAGGCTTTCGTCTTCGATCACGGAAGATAGTTTGACAACATGCCACTGTCAGGGTGGCTGGACCAGTTTGGGATCAAATACGCTTTGTCCTCAGTCTACAACCCTCAGTGCAATGGTCAAGCCGAGGTCGCCAACAAGCAAATCCTAATAGGCCTGCAGAAGAAGCTGGAAAAGCAGAAAAGCAAATGGTTAGAGGAACTGGCCAACACTCTGTGGTCAATCAGAACCACAGTCAAAGAGTCAACTGGGAAGACCCTATTCCATCTGGTCTATGGCTCTGAGGCCGTCATGCCGGTTGAGATCGGATGTGAAAGTCTGAGGATAAGTCTGTTCGAGCCAGATCTGAATGACGAGGCTCTGAAAACCAATCTGGATCTGCTGGACGAACACAGGGATGAAGCTAGGCTCAGGATGGAAGCCTACAAAGCCAGAATCAACAGATACTATAACCGGAAAGTAAGGGGTAGACCTGTGGAGGTAGGAGATCTGGTACTCAGAAATGCGGCAACATTGCAGAAAGACAAAGTACATGGAAAGTTGTCGGCCAAATGGGAAGGACCCTACCAGGTTAGTGAAGAGCTGTACCCTGGAACATACAGACTGAAAAAGATGGATGGGAGCGAACTAAAGAGCAACTGGAATGCCCGCATACTGAATAAATATTTTGTGTAACCCAGATTGTATCAAACAATTCCTATGAATGAAAGGCCTTGGAGCCATCCTTTTCAAGCTATACACTCTCCATATCGCATAAAACCCCCATCCCCTTATTTGTTCTTTATAAAAACACAATGCCAAAGTCAAACAGACCATCACTAGACTGAGCCAGAATGAAGGCCGAAGAAGTCCACCAAGCACAGAAACTGCCTATGCAGAGAGGGAGCCAGTCGGAAGGTCAACTCTGTCCAGAGTCCATGAGGACCACAGAGTGATCGGATGCCGGCTCGACTTAGCGATGTCACAGACCTTTACCTCCAAACCTGCAGGGCCAAAGGCGCAAAAAGCAGCAAGGATAAGTCATATACACCTAAGATTAATGGGGATGGCAGAGTTCAAAAGAACCTAGCGTACCTCGACACGAAGACATTGGCAGAGGGAAATAAAGGGCAAAACCCCAAAATTCCCAAAACCGCCACGACTTAGGGCGTCAAAGTACCTCCTACACTCCGTTCATTGTCGGTCCACTGTCATGCATAAGAAAGAGCAGAAGAGTAAAGGACCCCTAGAGTCACAGCTCTTAGCTAATCTCACCCGCCGCTATGTCGTATAAACAGGCACACTCGGAAACACTATGCAGCAACACAGCAAGCCCAATGTCAAGAAATGCAGCAACACAGCATGCACAATACAAAAGAGAGAAAAATGCATATCAGAATAACACAACTTGCATTTCTGAAAGATCATTGTACCTTACACAAAGGGTCTAGTCATAGACCAGATCAAAATGCTACAACACTACTGCAATAACGGCGGCTACCTAACCAAAAGAAGGGAGCAAATACAGATGAAAAGCTATTGTTTGACTATTTATTTACAAATATTACAAGGGAAGTCAATTAGGAATATCATCGGAGGGCCAAAAAGGAGGACTGTAGTCAGTTCAGCACAGGCTCCCAGCTCATCCACCTCAGCAGCTCAGACATGATTCACAAGAAGACTGAGGTGAAGCGTGAGATAGCCGCCCGAGTTCCTATTGTTTAGGAACAGAGCTGCCATCCCCCGCAGAACTCCCATCAACTTGTTGCTCAGAGCACTCCCCCTCTGCAGGCAGAGAGTAGAGTAGCTCCATCTCTCTAAGCTCCAGGAGGCTGCATGTACACCCACGGCCGTAGGCTTCGTTAAAAGCATCCCAATTAAAGGAGGGCTACAGATTCCAGAGGACTCTACGAACGGCAACTTTGCAATCCTCCCAGTACTTGTCCCGAAACGCCTCCTCCATCTTCGCAGCCCGGGCCGCCTCCTCGGCGCTCAACTGAGCTTCTCTCTCTGACAGCAGCTTGGAGAATTCTTCCCCAAGTTCAGCCTCCCTTTGCTTCAGAGCCTGCTCAGCCTCCTTGGCCTGCTGATCCAACTTAGTAGAGCAGCTTGCATGATCAGCCTGCACAGCAAAAAGCTGACCTTTAAGATGCTCTAGCTCTTTCATCACAGTCTGCAGCCTAGCCTCAGAGGTCTTCAACTTCGTCTCCGCCACGGAAGTGCGGGACGACGCCTCCTTCAGCTGGGAAGAGAGCCTTGAATGTTCAGCCGCAATGGCCTCCGCTTCCCTCACCATACCTTCGAAGCGTTGGTTTGTAGTTCGCAAAGCGTCACGCTCCGCGTTTATGGCATCCCTCTCCTCCACAACAGTCTGGCACGTAGCCACAATTATGTGATTGTCGGCTTTCAATGAAGCATATTTTTGGTTCAGCTGCTCCACCTGAACCCTGAGTTGATGCAGTTCAGGGAGGTCTGCCTCATGCCTGCCCAACCCTAAAACATGGCAGAACTCCCAAATGAAGGCACCGGCCCGTGCAGCCTGCATCCAAGGAAAAATAGATCAGAAGCAACTCAGAAGACTCAGACGCAAATAGCGAAGAAAAGGTAAAGAACTCACCAAAGAACGTCCTGGACGACGTAATCCGCTGAGAAGCGACTAGACAAAAGCTTCAGCCACTCGCTAAGGTTAAGGAAAGCCACGGGCGTCTGCTCCCATCCTTGCGCCTCAAGCCGGTCACCCGCCGATCCCCTCTGCAGAGAACTTGAGCCAAAGGAAAGATCAGTAACTTCCATAGAAGGGAAAGAGCCGGAAGTGAGACCGGGTAAAGGGAACGCACCTTTGGTGACTTGCTCAACCTCGACATCGATGATCTGAGTGGGGTCAGCAGGAAGACGATTTTTCTTCTTTGGGGGAACCTCTTCCTCGTTCTGCCCCTCTGCTGGTCTCTTCTGAGAATGCGAAGAGACCTCAGACTCCAACACGGGCTTCTGCATGAGCTCTGCAGGAACCTTAGGCTGACCTGCAATTGGGACAGGGGTCTGAACCCCAGCAGACTGCGCCTTCTTGACCCGCAACTCACGCTGAAAAGGGCAAAAGAAAAGTCACATTGTTAGCAGAGCAGAACACACATCAAAGTGAAAGCTAAAGCAGAAAAGAAAGGAGAAAAAGCACTAACCAGGCGCGCTATCTGCTCAGGAGTGGGATCAAGGCTCTGCTTGAAACCCCTAGGGGAGGAGCAGACTTCCTCCCAGGAGGAGTAGGTTTCTGTACAGGAGGAGACACGACGGTCTCCATTACCGGGACGGAGGTGGAACTCAGCTGTTCCACCTTTTCATGTTGAAGAGGCTCCAACACCTCCTCCTGGTTAGTCTGAACAGACGCAGGCGTGGTCTGCCCAGTGGGACCTAGCAAACCAAAGTTTGGTCAAAGAGGTCAAGAAAATTGCAACGAAGAATAACAGGGAAGAAAAATAAAAATGGGAAGAAGACATGTACCTGATGCAGTCTGATCCTCAACCTGGTCCTCTGCAGTCTGAGCTATGGCAGTCTGAGCAGTCCCTGCCTCGGTCCTGTCAAACTCTGTTATGGCTTGGTGAGACTCCTGACCAGTTTTACCTAACTCAGCAGAACCACCCATTGGAGTGCTTTCTTTCTCGGTCCGGTCAAACTCGGTCATTGTTTGGTCAGGCTCTCCCATTGGCACCTCCTCCACCACAAGTGGATCTGAAAAATAGCAGAACATATAAAGTTAAAGCAACGGGATATATACAACCGAAAAGAGCAGATTGATCGTCATACACATTACCTATCTGCAGAGGAGGAAGTTGTTGCAGAGGCTCAGCAGCCAGGACAGTCCCTTGCAGAGTACTGGCCCCCTCTGCATCACCACCATCATCATCATCATCCTCAGGGAGGCTCACAGCGCCCCGAGAACGACGAACCTGTAATGCTTCAGCCTCCTCCTCCTCCTCCTCATCACTGGACTCGATCTCGGTGATGGTTGCAGAAGGGCCACCCGACGGCCGAGACACCCTCGTGTGCTTGTCCACAAGCTTCGGACGGTTGGTCCAGATGACAGGATGATCCAGGGGGGTATTCGACCGCGGACTATCTTTCTGCATGGAGCTGCAGAGAGCACAAAGGATGAGTGCCATTGGGCACAACAGAGCAGAATGTAAAAACATAAAAGAAACAAACCAGGTAGAACACTTACCAGTGGTGTAGTCCGGCGACAGTTTGCCTATCCTCAGAAAGGCATTCTGGCACATCACATGATGATGCGGCAGCCAGTACTTAGGAAGAAACTGCTTCCCATCAGCAGGCCCCTTAGGGTTGGACTTAAAGTAGTAATAAGCTACTCTTTCATCCCAGTTCAGAATGTGGGGGTCCCGCTGCTTGCGAAACTTAGGCTCCACAGGGCGCAGAGGGGCCTTAAATTGATAAGGGTGCCCCGGCTCCGTCGGCACTCTGAAAAAAACGAAGCTATCCCGCCAATCTTTCAGAGTGTGATCAACCGGATAGACCGTCAAATGATTGGTTCGTACCGAACCTGTGAAGTAACCATAATTTCCCCCTGCCTCTTGAAGTGGAACAGACACTTGAAGAGATTCATGGTCAGGGGGAAATCCAGAGTTTCACAGACCCAAATGAACCCCAGAACTTTCTTCAGAGACTGGGGGTTAACTTGGCAGAGCGCCATTCTGTACTCGCAGAGCACCCACTCCAAAAACCAGTGTATCGGGAACCTAAGCCCGAACTCCAAGTGCTTAGTATACACGGCAGTGTACCCCTTTGGTACCTCTGCCAAGCTATGAGGAACTACCACCCAGGACCCGCGGAACGGTTTAACCTCCGCGGCCCATTCAATGTAATAAGCAGCATGCTTCCGTTTGAATGCATCTGCAGACTTCTTAGCCAGATACGGCTTGCCTTTGCTGTCATACAGAGCAGTGAGCTCCATCTCACCCTCACTGTAATCCCACTTGATGGTAGGCAAAGAAGGTTTGAATTGGTGGTTCGGAGGGAACCTATTGGTCTCAGGGCCCAAAATCTCCCGACGCAAGCCGTCCCAAGGGTCGAAGACGGCCCACTCCTATGGGACCATCTCGTCTTTACACCGAGGAAGGTCTAGCTTCAAAAATGGAGACTGGGTGTCCATCAGATACTGCTCGTCTGGCTCAGACGAGGAAGCAGACACCCTGCCCTTCCCACGAGACGCTGCAGCTTGTGAGGTAGACATTCTGCACAACACACGAGGAAGAGGACAAAAGCATCAGACCTAAATTCACAATACAAAATAGTCTGGTACCTCAAACCTACAGACTGAGCCACCACACTGGGGGGCAAGGATACGTATGGTATATAAGGGTCATAGATAACCAAGAAATAGGATATTTTCTTGGTTTTCTTTGAAAAAGATATATGCAGAGCAGTCTGGTACCTCAGACCTACAGACTGAGCCACCAGACTGGGGGCAAGGATACGTATGGTATATGAGGGTCAGAGATAACCAAGAAATATGATATTTTCTTGCAAAGATATAAACAGAGAAACGAGGGCATTTCGCAAAGATCTACAGCAAAACCCAGCAAAGGAAAATAACAGGGTAAACAAAGAAGAGCAAACCCTAAATCCCACATATAACAGTCAAGCAGATAGGCAGAGCAGAACTCAGTTGAAGAGGCAGAGCAGAGCCTACTCCAGAATAACAGAGTGGAAGTAAAACGACACCAAACACACAAGAAGCAAGCAAATAAACAGTCACAGATGAACCACAAAGGAAAGCAAACCCTAATTCCCAGAAAACAGCGAAATAAGTGCGCACAGAGGGAAAAAGGGGAAAACCCATCAACATAGAGAAAACCACACCCAAACCATCCAAGAAGAACAAATCAAGGGTAGATCTTTACAAGAAGTTTACCTGTTTAAAGGATGGAGGATGCTGAAAAATGAAAGGACGAAGAATAAAACAGCAGGTGTGAAGTATCACCACTCCAAATTTGAGACTTGGTGCAGACAAATCTTGGAAAAATCGAAGGAAAACACGTGGAAATTGCTAGGGAAAGAAGAAATCCGTGGAGAACAACAGAAGAAACTATGAGTAAGAAGTTCGAAGGAAAAGAGAATGAAATATTCTACAAGTGGTCGATTCAGTCTTTAAATAGGCAAACTACATCCTCTCAACATTAATTTCCCATCATTACATTTCTTGGGAACCCTAAGAGTCACATCAACTTAATTCAAAATGAACTAATGATCCTTGCTCAACACCCCAACCAAATGGGAGGGAAAAATAGAGGTGCTCTGAAGTCTGTGAAGAACAACTATCAGAGCCATCTACTTGTCTGCGAAGAGCAGAGCGCCAGACCAAGACAAACGTACCCAGCATATCGCAATATGCGAATATTGGGTTCGGGGGGCAAATTGTATGGGGTCTGCCTAGCAGACCGCCAGCTGGCAGTAGACCTAATGGTCCTGCCACTCCATGTCAGAGCACCAGGAGCAGGGCAGACCTCTTCAGGCAGACCGCTCTGTACATAAGCTCTGGGCAGGAGATTAATGAAGGCCTTGTTTACCTTGGCCCACTTCCAAAAGAGGCCCACTTACTTTGCTAGGTCAGTTATAAGTCCATGTCTCATATAAATACCCATGCCCATGCATGGATAAGGTACGTTCAATCAAACACTCACAAAATACTTGCACTTGATACTCGTTTTCTCTCTACTATAGATCTTGTGCTCAACTTGGACTGACTTAGGCATCGGAGAGGCGATCCGCGGAACCACCTCCGAGGTTTCTCCTTGTTTTGCACGTAACCACCACCACGAAGGACGCTTGGGAGCCGCATTCCACCAAGTATCCACCAACACATACACTGTAGCTGTCTTGGACAGTAACACCAATTATAACAAGTCTTTCTAAAAATTCCCAAGTTCAAATTGTGTCTTTTGAAAATGCTTCGGAACCCCAAAATATTTTGTTTGTCGGTCAAATAATAGACACTTTGAGTTTTTGATAGCAAACTATAAGCAGAGAAAGAGAGGATAAACAAAGTGTAATAAAGATATTTCAAAACAAAAACCAACCTTTTCAACAAGTTTTTGATCACTTGGAATCATTTCGAGAATACACCCTCTAAAGTTGGGATTATTTTAGAATCACGAAAATCACTTAGTGGAGCTGTAAGAGAGCGAGTTATGTCCTTTTCCGACTTTGTGGTTGGTGTTGTTCTTTACCCATCTCTTATGTTACTTTAGGTTGAGACTTGTTGGAGCTGTAGGGTAGTGCTTGTGGTTAGTTGGGATGGCTTGTGGTGGTGTGGGATTGGTTAAAGGGATGGCTTGTGGTGGTGGATGAAAGGATTTTTGGTTGGGTTGGGGGTTGTTGTTGGATGAGATGGGTTGTTTAAGTGCTAATAGAGTTTAATCATTTTATTAGACTACATTTTCGCCTTTTTTATGGCCGAATCAACAAGACATAGGGGAAGTATATGAAAAAGTGCGTAGAAATGTTACATGATTAGTTTCAAAATATCAGTTGAATTCAAATGTTTGCAAATGTAAAAGTCAAATTGTTGTAATTATTATGGACAAAGAGAGTCAATTTATCAGATGTTTATTATGAACTCAATTATACAGTTGTATCTCTTACCATTTTACTCCATATCACGACACCAGGTTAAGGATGTGTTGTCTTTACTTAAAAAAAAGTCTCAAGTTTGATAAGCTTTCATAAATTCATATAAGTTCCAATAAATTTCAACACCTTATAAATTGATCTATAATAATGTTAGATAAATTCTGATAAATTTCAATAAGCACCAACGATTGAGATGAGTTTAGATAAGTAAAAGTTCATTTGAGATATGTTAATAGGAAATCAGGTAAATACCCTTGGCCTTGATTGAAAGCTGAGAAGGCGAGGAGTGGAGTATAGTTTAAGTTATTAGGCTATCAATAGGTACTTTGACAACATTTGATTATCATTGCAGGCAAATTGAGTCGTATGACTCGTATCTCACCAAATAGTACTTGGTCTAGTGGAAATGATAGCACCCTTTCAACCTTAAGGTTAAGGTTGGATGTTCAATCTCCACTATGAGCACTTTGAGTGTAGGGATTCCCCTTACCCTTTCCCCTACTCTCAAGTGTCTGGCCCATTAGGACCCGAGCCGGGTCCAGGCCACTTTTTCTTAAAAAAAAAAATGTTTGAGTCGTATCTCTACCATGCCGAATACACTATTTCTTTGCCTTTTCAAGAACAAATTAAGGAAGAACAAATCAAAGTAAACAAATACTTGCAACAAGTCTTATGTAAAATCTTGAGTTCTCTATTTTCACAACTTAAGCCTTAGGATTGAAATGGTTAATGGACAAACGACTATGTAACAAACTAAATTCCAGTGAGATTAAACTCCATAGTCTATGCATCCTTTGCACCACAAAAAAAACTCTATATGCGTCCTCCTGAGCATAACACAAACTTACGCTTTAGATGATATAAAAAAGTTCAGATTATAAAAGATCATCCCATAGAATAAGACCCCATCAAAAAAAAAAAAAACTAATTCTATCCCATCAAATATCAATAGGGAAAAAAAAAAATCAACACATTTAACTAATTTGATCTTTTACATATGAAATGAAAGTGTGATGCTTTGTCAATTCGACGCCATGACATAGGTGGGTGCAAAATAATACTAGTTGAACTAATGACATTTTAAAACTCACAGCACATAAATAAAAACTCTTATATTTCGACTTGGTACCTAGACAAACAAAGATATCATCTAAGCCTAATAGAGAAAAAAACATTAGCATAAAATCAAAGAAAAATACAAATAAATGTGTTGGTGTGAGAGTTAAAATTAATCCAAAAAAGATAATAAAAAAGGGTGAATGAGATATTAAGGATGTGATCAAGAAACTGAATAAGAACCCCGCTTACGTTTTAAAGATGATGGCAACATTGAAATATCGTGGCCATTATCATTATCATCATCTTCATCTTCAATAGTACTAGAAGCAGAGCTAGAATTTGTAGCTCCAATCATGGTTGATGGCACTAATGAGTAATCAGATGTCAATGGCACTACCTGATTGTCTTCCTCTTCTTCTTCTTCTTCTTCTTCTTCTTCTTCTTCTTCTTCTTCTTCTTCTTCTTCTTCTTCTTCATCTTCCTCGTCATCTTCATCATCATCATCGTCCCCAATATAACTCGAACTTTCTTCGTCATGATAATTGTCAAATACATCCTCATCATGGTGGTCATGTTGTTGGTGGTGGTGGGTTTGTGGGTGATGCATCAACGTAGCAGCAGCAGCAGCAGCAGTAGTAGAAGTAGTGGAAGTGCAAGAAAGGCAGAAAGACAAAGAAGGAGGGAGAACAGGACCTGTAGCAGTCCAAGGGGTGGTGCTCTGACAGAGGTGGCAGAGAAGTGTTCTAATATGTTTTGTCACCAAGAAATTTGCATTGTGAACCTTACTGTCGCACTCCCAACATAGTCTTGCTCGGTCCGATTCGCAGTACGTCGTTGCTGCCGATTCGCATAGCTCGCAACCAACTTTGCTCTTCATCCTTTCTTTCTTTCTTTCTTTGGGATGATATGGTGGGACTTGTATCACTAGGCTTTTTATTTGGTTCAGAGTTCTTTTAAGTTTTTTCAAGAGGTTCAATAATTCTCCACTTCAGCCAATTGTAAATTGAAAGGGCCTTTGGATTCTATCCCTCTCTTTTGGGTTTTCTAGTAGGGTCCGGGTGAAGAAACTAAGAATTTGTGTGGAGTGTGGTTATTGTTTTTGGTGATTCAACACGTGTAGTTTTTTTTTTTTTTTATGAAGCAGGTTTATGACTATATGTAGCCACTTTTCTTTTTTTGCAACAACATATCACTTCTTATACGATATTATTGTTGGTGTGCGTTGTCAATTTAATACTTCCTCCATTTTTTTTAGCCATAATAATTGAAATTTTTTGTGAAAGATAAAAATTTCAATTGTTGCAGTTAAAAAAGACGGAGAGAGTAATAGATTACAATGCTTATTTGGTTCTTCTTGTTTTGTTTGATGGCATGCTCATTTGCTTCTTATTTCTTAATGATGTATCTATCTCATGAGGTACGTTATAAAAAGTTATGCTATCGAGACAAGTTTAATAAAATCTTATATTTTGTCAACAAATAACAATATGTAGTAAAAAGGAAGTGTTCTAATAGTGTAAGTTCAAATATGGCAAGAATTTTATAGAGCATAGGAATTATATAAAGATATAATTTGATCATATAGTTGACATTAAAAATCCTCAACTTACGATTTTTTACGATACAAGCATATTATATTAAAACAGGGAACAAATTACAATAGAACAAAACAAAGAGGATCTTTATCCAGCTGGAAAAAATAGAACACGAATAGGGTCGTTGAAACTATGCTAGAACCACATGAATTTACCCATCATTACCAACAAACTCTTTTCTAGAATTTAGGGGATATTTGAAGAGGGAGGGGGGAAACCATTTTTCCTCTTCATACTCCGTGATACTGATAGTTTTTAGAGTAGAGAGGAGAAAAAATAAAATATGGAGAACTTTTACATTAAACTTGCTCATTAATCTTAATAGAATAAGAGCATTTTATATATAGGCTTACAATAAAAAGTCATTAACCTAAAAGTTAACTACACAACTAAGTAGTGGAGAACATGACACATACTATATACTCCATAACCACTAGCCACATCTTAATATAATTAATTATAAAATAATAACCGACTAACTCCTTGCTAGCCACTAATCCTAATTGTAAGAAAATCATTTAACTACTTTTAGAGCATAATCCAACAGGTATCAAAGTCCACGAAAAGATATTCTTCTTCTCTTAAGGTTGTGCTGAGCCACCGAACTTGCAATATGAATTTCGGAGATCAAACTAAATGTCCCATTGCTAGTGCATTCAAATGTCGTTCAATATGCGTGACTAAACTCCTTCTTTTGCTACTGAACGTGCAGTATCACTAACACCTTTACCACTCTTGGTTATTACAGCCTCCTCAAAGGCTAATGTAGAGTCTATGTTCTTCGCCTTTTGTACATTAGGATGAATACAAGACTTCTCCACCTCCATGGGGACCTCTGTTTCGCTGGAGCTGACAAAGCTGGAGAACGCTCAAGTTACCAACATTGCCTGGGGGGGTCCTTCGAGATTAAGGTTTTCGGGGATCAAGACTGCCATCACCACATACATTGAGTGGGATTCATGAAACTGAAACTCCTTCTCCTGTTGTTACGTGTCTACATCCACTCGAGACAACCTAAGGTTCACTAATGGTCATCCTTTGTCAATGAAACAAACCTTAGCATCGGTTCACACATGCTTGGCAGGGGGCACTAGACAATTCGTTTAGATTGCCCTCTAGGAATAGGATCACTAACTTCTACAACTTGCTTGTGGAGCCCTCAGTGATTCGGGCGTTCTTACTAGCACTCATTGTTGGCAATAATGTAGACTACTTTCCAAACACGCAACTTTCTTTACGAAATTACTTAAAACTACTAGTTAAGTTACATCGGTCCTAAACACCCTATTAAATGATGAACCCAATATTGTAAGTCATTTTAGACACAATAATCGACAATGTTACATAAATGTCCTATTAAGCGACAAACTCTATATTTTAAGTCACTTTAACCACCCTAATCAACCACCATGTAATCGCGTATATACAATCTGAGCGCAATTGATGAAATATATTTGGTTCACAATATCAGGATTACGAGGCCTTCTCTTCTCCTTTTTTTTATTCTAGATTCATCTCTCTTTAAAGCTTGTTGATTAACTAAATTAGGTAATTACGCATAGACAACTCTGTAAGCCATCGTGATGATTTCCCATGTTCGTATAATTATAATAGCGAGTTGCAAGTTGCAAATTGCAAGTTGAGGATATTTCTGGCTGAGCTGATAAACTTGATAATTTGATAGTATGACGATTTGACGAATATATAAGATATAGGTTCTAGTGTTCTACCTACTATATTGGGTGTGCTTTACGTGGAATTTTTGAGGCCACAAAAACAGTAAAGAACCCACGTGGCTCCAATATGGGCTGGATAAAGATCCTTGACCTGCTTATTGTGCCATTCCAATTTTTTTTGAACCACAAAAATCTCTAACACTTAATTATTCGTTTTTTTTTATATAAAGCAAACTATACTTTAATGAGGTGCCTTCATTTTCTTGCTCATTCATTTCTACAAGTTCATCATTTTCTAGCTCATATGGCAATAACACAATAATGTGGAGATAGTAAATTCTACCTCCCTTCATTTCCTAAAGGATTTCTCATTTTTTATTGTTATTTATTTTAATTATATTTCTTATTTTTTTATATGGATATAGTCCACCTAATATAATAATATTATTATTACAAAAAGCACTTGATCGACTTTCCTCTATCTTTTAATAAGCAAAATTCTAAAAGATATCTACTACTTTACTTTTATATTATAAAATGAAATTTTAGACCGCACACCAACTTTACTTTTTAAATTTTGTGCCCAAAAAAAATGAGAAATCCTATAAAAAAAGGAGGGAGTATATTCTATCACATATTATTATTTGTCTATGCGGATCAAATTCATTGCGGATACTGTTAAAAAGTTATAAGTTTGAAATTTGCCAAAGTGGTGATTAAGATCTTAAGGGTGCTTGAACGTGGAATTAGACCGGTTAACTCATAAGTGATAATAATCTCCACCACTCTATTTAAAAGTGAAACTAAGCCCTAAAACTTGAAATACGTATAATTTAATCTCATTCACAATTCATTGTCTTTAGAATCTTTATATTTACTCAAATCAAATATAACTATCATACATCAAACTAAAATTCACTATTCTTGTAAGCATCAAATATAAGGATTTTGCTATTCATATCACTTAGGGGACTACTCCACCTATCACCATAAGAGTTACCTTAGAATCCATAGCTTCAACACCCCCTCTTGCACTAATTAGTGATAGGTGGAGTAGCTCATCAAGCCTATTAAGTTCTTTAACTCTCTTATGTTCTTTAATGTGGGACAACACTTTCACTCGCTTGTGGCTGTTCACAGGATCCCAACACTCCCCTCACATGTGATTTGTCCATAATTCTAACCTATAATACTATACAATTATGGGCCCAACTTGGGTTTTGATACCATATTACGTTTTAGTTAATTGTTAATTGCGTTTGGGATGCATCCGATTCATAGAGGAGAGTTTGACACCTTAAAAGCCCATACGAGGTTCCATCGTAAAACCAATTGGAGATAAGTGGAGTAGCTCCAGAAGCTTATTAAGTTGTTTATTATCTTATGTTCTTTAACGTAGGACAAGACTTTGACTTAGATGTGGATCGTTCCTGGACTCTCAATATATTAATTTTGGATTCTTACAAAAAAAAAGTGACAAATATTTTGACAGATAATAACCTTAAGTATAGGATTATTGTGAACAATTTCTCAGATTACTTACTATAAGATCTAATGTAAGGTAAGTGTAATTGGATAGTGTTATTTTTGTTGTCTAGAATGATTAGGTGTAGAAGTGATCGGAAAAAGAAAAAAAGTAAATGATTATATAAAAAGAAAAACCAAAATGTAGGTGATCTACTTTAATAATATATATCCATAAGCTTAAGTACATCCAGTTGAACAAAAGATATAGATGGGGCCTCGAGGGGTGAGGTTGTTGATGACATGGCATAATAGCAACCATGAGTGGAGCTCTTCCCATCTGAATCTTCTAAAATTGTCTGTGCCTACATGGCACAAAGAGCATGTGACAGGTTCCTACATGGCATGCCCTGATTGGTGACGAGAACTTGGGGCCACGTGAGTTAAAGCTTAATGGATTGACCCGAAATAATACGTAGGAGGGAGTGGGGAGAAGGGGGCATAACGGGGATTGATGAGATAATAGATATAAAGATAAGATGTTCTATGCATCAGGACTCAATACTGAATTGAGGGCGCTTTATATAGTTATAATATTAATTAATAGTAATGTGTCCAATCTCCAATGCCAGCCAAATGACCTTACAAGTTACAGACCACCAAACTTTATTATCTTATACTATTCGATCGTCATGCATCGCGTACATCACTCTTTTATCACCCTTATTTTCTAAGTATATCTTCTAGTTTCTACAGTGGATGAACCTTCCTAAGTTTTTATACAATTTACTAAATATCAACGTTGATCATACTTAACTATCATGTCAAGATAAATAACACGCCCCGGTCATGTCCCGGGGCCCAGAGTTGAATCTTACCCAAAAAAAAATTTAGGGCGTCCTTGAGTCATATGAGGTCCTTTGGAACCTTAACATGACCAAAAATCGGGCACCGGATGCCTTCCAATCCCACCTCCGTAATTCCGACCAATACCGAAAACGACTCGGGAGGCCCTTTTGGGGCTTAAAGCCCCCCAAAATTTACAGTGACCCAATTGGGACCCTCGGGAAGGCACCCGTCAAAAAAATTACCCTTCCCGAAAATGTTCCGATTCACCGGTTTTAGTGGACTATTACACACGCCCCGGCCACGTCACGGGGCCCGGTCTCGGATCTTGCCCAAAATTTATTTAGGGCGTCATTGGGCCATATGAGGCCCTTTGGAACCTTAACATGACCAAAAACCAGGCACCGGATGCCTTTCAATCCCATCTCCGTAATTCCGACCAATACCACCTCCGTAATTCCAACCAATACCGATAACCGACTCGAGAGGCCATTTAAAGGCCTTTTTGGGGTTTGAAAACCCCCAAAATTTACAGAGACGCTATTGGGACCCCCGGAAAGGCACCCGTCAAAAAATATAACCTTGCCCGAAGATGTTCCGATTTACCCGTTTTTGTGGACTATTACTCACGCCCCGGCCACGTCACAGGGTACGGAGTCGGATCTTGCCCAAATTTTTAGTAGGGCGTCCTTGGGCCATATGAGGCCCTTTGGAACCTTAACATGACCAAAAACCGGGCACCGGATAATGCCTTCCAATCCCTCCTCTGTAATTCCGAGCAATACCGATAACCGACTCGGGAGGCCATTTAGAGGCCCTTTTGGGGCTTGAAGCCCCCCAAAATTTACAGTGACCCTATTGGAACCCCTAGGAAGGCACCCGTCAAAAAAAGTTACCCTGCCCGAAAAAGTTCCGATTTAACGGTTTTCGTGTACTATTACTCACGCCCCGGCCACGTCCCGGGGCCCGGACTCAGATCTTGCCCAAAATTTTTTTAAGGCGTCCTTGGGCCATATGAGGCCCTTTAGAACCTTAACATGACCAAAAAACGGGCACCGGATGCCTTTCAATCCCACCTCCGTAATTCCGACCAATACCGATAACCGACTCGGGAGGCCATTTAGAGGCCCTTTTGGGGCTTGAAGCCCCCCAAAATTTGCAGTGACCCTATTAGGACCCTCGGGAAAGAACCCGTTAAAAAAAATTACCCTGCGCGAAAATGTTCTGATTTACCGGTTTTCCTGGATTATTACTCACGCCCCGGCCACATCCTTGGACCCGGAGTCGGATCTTGCCCAAAGTTTATTAGGGCGTCCTTGGGCCAAATGAGGCTCTTTGGAACCATAAGATGACCAAAAACCGGGCACCAGATGCCTTCCAATCTCACCTCCGTAATTCCGACCAATACCCATAACCGACTCATGAGGCCATTTAGAGGCCCTTCTGGGGCTTGAAGCCCCCTAAAATTTACAGAGACCCTAGTCAAAAAAATTAACCGGCCCGAAAATGTTCCGAGTTACCCGTTTTTATGGACTATTACTCACGCCCCGACCACATCCCGGGGCCAGGAGTCGAATCTTGCCCAAAATTTTTTGGCCCTCCTTGGGCCATATGATGCCCTTTGGAACGTTAACGTGCCCCAAAACCGGGCACCGGATGCCTTCCAATCCACCTCCGTAATTCCGACCAATACCGATAACCCATTCGGGAGGCCATTTAGAGGCCCTTTTGGGGCTTGAAGCCCCCCAAAATTAGCAGTGACCCTATTGGAACCCGCAGGAAGGCACCCGTCATAAAAATTACCCTGCCCGAAAATGTTCCGATTTACCGGTTTTCGTGGACTATTACTAACGCCCCGGCCACGTCCATGGGCCCGGAGTCGAATCTTGCCCAAAATTTTTTTAGGTCGTCCTTGGGCAATATGAGGCCCTTTGGAACCTTAACATGAACAAAAACCGGGCACCGAAAGCCTTTCAATCCCACTTCCGTAACTCCGACCAATACCGATAACCGACTCAGGAGGCCATTTAGAGGCCTTTTTGGGGTTTGAAGCCCCCAAAATTTACAGAGACCCTATTGGGACCCCCGGGAAGGCACCCGTCAAAAAAAATTAACCGGCCCGAAAATGTTCCGAGTTACCCGTTTTTATGGACTATTACTCACGCCCCTGCCACATCCCGGGGCCCAGAGTCGGATCTTGCCCAAAGTTTTTTAGGGCGTCCTTGGGCCAAATTAGGCCCTTTGGAACCTTAAGATGACCAAAAACCGGTCACCGGATGACTTCAGATCTCACCTCCGTAACTCCGACCAATACCGATAACCGACTCGGGAGGCTATTTAGAGGCCCTTTTGGGGCTTGAAACCCCCCAAAATGTACAGTGACCCTACGGGGACCCCCGGGAAGGCACCCGTCAAAAAATTACCTTGCCCGAAAATGTTCAAATTTACCCGTTTTTGTGGACTATTACTCACGCCCCGGTCACGTCCTGGGGCCCGGTGTCGGATCTTGCCCAAAATTTTACTAGGGCGTACTTGGGCCATATGAGGCCCTTTGGAACCTTAACATGACCAAAAACCGGGCACCAAATACCTTACAATCCCTTCTCCGTAATTCCGACCAATACCGATAACCGACTCGAGAGGCCATTCAGAGGCCCTTTTGGGGCTTGTACCCCCCAAGATTATAGTGACCCTATTGGGACCCCCGGGAAAGCAACCGTCAAAAAATATTACCCTGCCCGAAAGTGTTCCGATTTACCGGTTTTGGTTGACTATTACTCACGTCACGGCCACTTCCCAGGGCCCGGACTCAGATCTTCCCAAAAAAAATTTACGGCCTCCTTGGGCCATATGAGGCCCTTTGGAACCTTAACATGACTAAAAACGAGACACCGGATGCCTTCCAATCCCACCTCCTTAATTCCGACCAATACCGACAACCGACTCGTGAGGCCATTTAGAGGCCCTTTTGGGGCTTGAAGCCCCCCAAAATTTACAGTGACCCTATTGGAACCCCTAGGAAGGCACCCGTCAAAAAAAAAAATTATCTGCCCGAAAATATTCCGATTTACTGGTTTTCGTGGACTATTACTCACTCCCCGGCCACGTCCCGGGGCCCAGAGTCGAATCTTGCCCAAAATTTTGTTAGGTCATCCTTGGGCAATATGAGGCCCTTTGGAACCTTAACATGACCAAAAATCGGGCACCGGATGCCTTCCAATCCCACCTCCGTAATTCCGACCAATACCGATAACCGACTCGGGAGGCCATTTAGAGGCCCTTTTGGGGCTTGAAGCCCCCCAAAATTTACAGTGACCCTATAGGGACCCCTGGGAAGGCACCAGTCAAAAAAATTACCCTGTTCGAAAATGTTCCGATTTACCGGTTTTCGTGGACTATTACTCACGCCCTGGCCACGTCCCGGGGCCCGGAGTTGAATCTTGCCCAAAAAAATTTTAGGGCATCCTTGGGCCATATGAGGCCCTTTGGAACCTTAACATGACCAAAAACCGGGCACCGGATGTCTTCCAATCCCACCTCCGTAATTCCGACCAATACCGATAACCGACTCAGGAGGCCATTTAGAGGCCCTTTTGGGGCTTGAAGCCCCCAATAATTACAGTGACCTTATTGGGACCCCCGGGAAGGCACCCGTCAAAAAAATTACCATGCCCGAAAATGTTCCGAGTTACCGGTTTTAGTGGAGTATTACTCACGCCCCGGCCACGTCCCGGGGCCCGGACTCGGATCTTGCTCAAAATATTTTTAGGGCATCCTTATGACATATGAGGCCCTTTGGAACCTTAACATGACCAAAAACCGGGCACCGGATGCCTTCCAATCCCACCTCCGTAATTTCGACCAATACCGATAACCGACTCGGGAGGCCATTTAGAGGCCCTTTTGGGGCTTGAAGCCCGCCAAAATTTACAGAGACTCTATTGGGACCCCCGGGAAGGCACCCGTCAAAAAAAATCACCCTGCACGAAAATGTTCCAATTTCCCCGTTTTTGTGGACTATTACTCACGCCCCGGCCAAGTCTCAAGGCCCGGAGTCGGATCTTTCCCAAAATTTTATTAGGGTGACCTTGGAACATATGAGGCCCTTTGGAACCATAACATGACCAAAAACCGGGCACCGGATGCCTTCCAATCCCACCTCCGTAATTCCGACCAATACCAATAACCGACTCGGGAGGCCATTTAGAGGCCCTTTTGGGGTTTAAAGCCCCCCAAAATTTACAGTGACCCTATTGGGACCCCTGGGAAGGCACTCGGCAAAAAAAAATTACCCTGCCCGAAAATGTTCCGATTTACCAGTTTTCGTCGACTATTACTCACGACCAGGCCACGTCCCGGGGTCCGGTATCAGATCTTGCCCAAAATGTTTTTAGGGCGTCCTTGGGCCATATGAGGCCCTTTGGAACCTTAACATGACCAAAAACCGGGTACCGGATGCCTTCCAATCCAACCTCCATAATATCGACCAATACCGATAACTAACTCGGGAGGCCATTTAGAGGCCCTTTTGGAGCTTGAAGCCCCCCCCAAAGTTTACAGTGACCCTATTGGGACCACCGGGAAGGAACCTGGCAAAAAAAATTACCTTGCCCGAAAAATTTTCGATTTACCGATTTTCGTAATTACTCACGCCACGGCCACGTCCCGGAGTCGGATCTTGCCCAAAAAAATTTAAGTCCCTCCTTGGGCCATATGAGGCCCTTTAAAACCCTAACATGCCCCAAAATTAGGCACCCGATGCCTTCCAATCCCACCTCCGTAATTCCGACCAATACCGATAACCGACTCGGGAGGCCATTTAGAGGCCCTTTTGGGGCTTGCAGCCCCCCAAAATTTACAGTGACCCTATTGGGACCTCCGGGAAGGCACCCGTCAAAAAAAATTACCCTGCCCGAAAATGTTCCGATTTACCGGTTTTCGTGGACTATTACTCACGGCCCGTCCACGGCCAGGGGTCCGGACTCGGATCTTGTCCAAATTTTTTAAGGGCGTCCTTGGGACATATGAGGACCTTTGGAACCTTAACATGACCAAAAACCGGGCACAGGATGCCTTCCAATCCCACCACCGTAATTGCGACCAATAACGATAACCGACTCGGGACGCCATTTAGAGGCCCTTTTGGGGCTTGAAGCCCCCTATAACTTACAGAGACCCTATTGGGACCCCCGGGAAGGCACCAGTCAAAAAAAATCACCCTACCCGAAAATGTTCCGATTTACCAGTTTTTGTGGACTATTACTCACGCCCCGTCCACGTCCCGGGGCCGGGAATCGGATCTTGCCCAAAATTTTATTAGGGCGTCCTTGGGCCATAAGAGGCCCTTTGGAACCTTAACACAACCAAAAACCGGGCACCGGATGCCTTCCAATCCCTCCTCCGTAATTCCGACCAATAACGATAATCGACTCGGGAGGACATTTAGAGGCCCTTTTGGGGCTTGAAGCCCCCCAAAATTTACAGTGACCCTATTGGGACCCCCGGAATGGCACCCGTCAAAAAAAATTACCCTTCCTGAAAATGTTCCAATTTACCGGTTTTCGTGGACTATTACTCACGCCCCTGCCACGTCCTGGGGCCCGGACTCAGATCTTGCCCTAAATTTTTTTAGGGCGTCCTCGGGCCATATGAGGCCCTTTGGAACCTTAACATGACCACAACCGGGCACTGTATGCCTTCTAATCCCACCTCCGTAATTCCCACCAATATCGATAACCAACTCGGGAGGCCATTTAGAAGCCCTTTTTGGGCTTGAACCCCCCAAAATTTACAGTGACCCTATTTAGACCCTCGGGAAGGAAACCGTCAAAAAAAATTACCCTGCCGTAAAATGTTCCGATTTACCGGTTTTCGTGGACTTTACTCACGCCCCGGCCACGTCCTGGGGCCCGGAGTCGGATCTTGCCCAAAATTTTTCAGGACTTCCTTGGGCCATATGAGGCGCTTTGGAACATTAACATGCCTCAAAACCGGACACCGGATGCCTTCCAATCCCACCTATGTAATTCCGACCAATACCGATAACCGACTCGGGAGGCCTTTTTTGGGATTGAAGCCCCAAAAATTTACAGTGCCCCTATTGGGACCCCCGGGAAGGCACCCGTCAAAAAAAATTACCCTGCCCGAAAATGTTCAGATTTACCGGTTTTCGTGGACTATTACTCACACCCCGGCCAGGTCCCGGGTCCAGGAGTCGAATCTTGCCCAAATTTTTTTTAGGGCGTCCTTGGGCCATATGAGATCCTTTGGAACCTTAAATTGTCCAAAAACAGGGCATCAGATGCCTTTCAATCCAACCTCCGTAATTTCGACCAATACCGATAACCGACTCGGGAGGCCATTTAGAAGCCCATTTGGGACTTGAAGCCCCCCTAAATTTACAGAGACCCTATTGTGACCCCCGGGAAGACACCCATAAAAAAAATCACCCTGCACGAAAATGTTCCGATTTACCCGTTTTCGTGGACTATTACTCACGCCTCGGCCACGTCCCAGGGCCCGAAGTCGGATCTTGCCCAAAACTTTTTATTCACTCCATTGGCCATATGAGGCCATTTGGAACCTTAACATGCCCCATAACCGGGCACCGGATACCTTCCAATCCCATCTCCTTAATTCCGACCAATACCGATAACACACTCGGGAGGCCATTTAGAGGCCCTTTTGGGGCTTGAAGCCCCTCCAAAATTTACAATGACCCTATTCGGACCCCCGTGAAGGCACCTGTCAAAAAAAATACCCTCCCGAAAAAGTCCTGATTTACCGATTTTCGTGGACTATTACACACGCCCTGTCCACGTCGCGGGGCTCGGATTCGGATCTTGCCCAAAAAATTTTCAGGCCTTCCTTGGGCCAAATATGGCCCTTTGGAACCTTAACATACCCCAAAACCAGGCACCGGATGCCTTCCAATCCCACCTCCGTAATTGCCACCAATACTGATAACCGATTCGGGAGGCCATTTAGAAGCCCTTTTGGGGCTTGAAGCCCCCCAAAATTTACAGTGACCCTTTTAGGACCTCCGAGAAGGCACATGTCAAAAAAAATTACCCTGCCCGAAAATGTTACGAATTACCGGTTATCGTGGACTATTACTCACGCCCCGGCCACGACCCGGGGTCTGGACTCGGATCTTGCCCAAATTTTTTTAGGGCGTCCTTGGGACATATGAGGACCTTTGAAACCTTAACATGAGCAAAAATCGGGCACCTGATATCTTCCAATCCCACCTCCGTAATTACGACCAATACTGATAACCGACTCGGGACGCCATTTAGAGGCCCTTTTGGGGCTTGAAGCCCCCCAAAATTTACAGAGACCCTATTGGGACCCCCGGGAAGGCACCTGTCAAAAAAAATCACACTACCCGAAAATGTTCTGATTTACCCGTTTTTATTGACTATTACTCACGCCACGTCCACGTCCCAGGGCCCGTAGTCGGATCTTGCGCAAAATTTTATTAGGGCGTCCTTGGGCCATATGAGTCCCTTTGGAACCTTAACACGACCAAAAACCGGGCACCGGATGCCTTCCAATCCCTCCTCCGTAATTCCGACCAATACCGATAACCGACTCGGGAGGCCATTTAGAGGCCCTTTTGGGGCATGAAGCCCCCCAAAATTTACAGTGACCCTATTGGTACTCCTGGAAAGGCACCCGTCAAAAAAATCACCCTGCCCGAAAATGTTCCAATTTACCGGTTTTCGTGGACTATTACTCACGCCAAGGCCATGTCCCGGGGCTCGGACTCAGATCTTGGCCAAAATTTTTTTAGGGCGTCCTTGGGCCATATGAGGCCCTTTAGAACCTTAACATGACCAAAAACCGGACACCAGATGCCTTCCAATCCCACCTCCGTAATTTCGACCAATACCGATAACCGACTCGGGAGGCCGTTTAGAAGCCCATTTGGGAATTGAAGCCCCCAAAAATTTACAGAGACCCTATTGGGACTCCCGGGAAGGCACTCGTCAAAAAAAATCACCCTGCCCGAAAATGTTCCGATTTAACCGTTTTCGTGGACTATTACTCACGCTCGGCCACGTCCCAGGGTCCGAAGTCGGATGTTTTCCAAAACTTTTTATTGACTCCTTTGGCCATATGAGTCCCTTTGGAACCTTAACATGCCCCAAAACCGGGCACCGGATGCCTTCCAATCCCATCTCCGTAATTCCGACCAAGACCGATAACCCACTCAGGAGACAATTTAGAGGCCCTTTTGGGGCTTGAAGCCCCTTAAAATTTACAATGACCCTATTCAGACCCCCGGCGAGGCATCTGTCTAAAAACATTACCCTCCCGAAAATGTCCCGATTTTCCGGTTTTGGTGGACTACTACTCACGCACCGGCCACGTCCCAGGGCCCGGAGTCGAATCTTGCCCAAAATATTATTAGGGCGTCCTTGGGCCATATGAGGCCCTTTGGAACCTTAACATGACCAAAAACCGGGCACCGGATGCCTTTCAATCCCACCTCTGTAATTCCGACCAATACCGATAACCGACTCGGGAGGCCATTTAGAGGCCCTTTTGGGGCGTGAAGCGCCCCAAAACTTACAGAGATCCTATTGGGACTCCCGGGAAGGCACCTGTCAAAAAAAATCACCCTGCCCGAAAATGTTCCAATTTACCCGTTTTTGTGGACTATTACTCACGCCCCGACTACGTCCCGTGGCCCGGAGTCGGATCTTGCCCAAAATTTTATTAGAGCGTCCTTGGGCCATATGAGGCCCTTTGGAATCTTAAAATGACCAAAAACCGGGCACTAGATGCCTTCCAATCCCTCCTCCGTAATTCCGACCAATACCGATAACCGACTCGGGAAGCCATTTAGAGGCCCTTTTGGGGCTTGAAGCCCCCAAAATATTCAGAGACCTTATTGGGACCCCCGTTAAGGCACCCGTCAAAAAAAATAACCTTGCCCGAAAATGTTCCAATTTACCCGTTTTTGTGGACTATTACTCACGCCCCGACTACGTCCCGTGGCCCGGAGTCGGATCTTGCCCAAAATTTTATTAGAGCGTCCTTGGGCCATATGAGGCCCTTTGGAACCTTAAAATGACCAAAAACCGGGCACTGGATGCCTTCCAATCCCTCCTCCGTAATTCCGACAAATACCGATAACCGACTCGGGAAGCCATTTGGAGGCCCTTTTGGGGCTTGAAGCCCCCAAAATATTCAGATACCTTATTGGGACCCCCGTGAAGGCACCCGTCAAAAAAAATAATCTTGCCCGAAAATGTTCCAATTTACCCGTTTTTGTGGACTGTTACTCACGCCCCGGCCACGTCCCAGGGCCCGGAGTCGGATCTTGCCCAAAATTTCATTAGGGTGTCCTTAGGTCATATGAGGCCCTTTGGAACCTTAAAATGACCAAAACCGGGCACCGAATGCCTTCCAATCCCACCTCCGTAATTCCGACCAATACCGATAACCGACTCGGGAGGCCATTTAGAGGCCCTTTTGGGGCTTGAAGCCCCCCAAAATTTACAGTGACCCTATTGGCACCCCCGGGAAGGAACTTGTCAAAAAAAATTACCCTGCCCGAAAATTTTCCGATTTACCGGTTTTCGTGGACTATTAACTCACGCCCCGGGGCCCGGAGTCGGATCTAGCCCAAATTTTTTTGAGGCCCTCCTTCGATCCATATGAGGCCCTTTGGAACCTTAACATGACCAAAAATCGGGCACCAAATGCCTTCCAATCCCATCTCCGTAATTACGACCAATACCGATAACCGACTCGGGAGGCCATTTAGAGGCCCTTTTGGGGCTTGAAGCCCCCCAAAATTTACAGTGACCCAATTGGGACCACCGGGAAGGAACCCGCCAAAAAAAATTACCTTGCCCGAAAATGTTCCGATTCACCGATTTTCGTGTACTATTAACTCACTCCCCGGCCATGTCTCGGGGCCCAAAATTTTTTTAGGGTGTCCTTGGGCACTATGAGGCCCTTTGGTACCGTAAATTGTCCAAAAACCGGGCACCAGTTTCCTTCCAATCGCACCTCCGAAATTCGTACCAATACCGATTTCCTTCCAATATCACCTCCGTAATTCCAACGAATACCGATAACCGAATCGAGATGCCATTTAGAGGCCCTTTTGGGGCTTGAAGCCCCTCAAAATTAACAGTAACCCTATTGGGACCCCAGGGAAGGAAACCGTCAAAAAAAATTTCCCTGCCCGAAAATAATCCGATTTACTGGTTTTCGTGCACTATTACTCATGCCACGTCCCGGGGCCCGGAATCTGATTTTGCCCAAAAAAAATTTGGGCCCTCCTTGGGCCATATAAGGCCCTTTGGAACCTTAACATGCCCCAAAACCGGGCACCGGATGCCTTCCAATATCACCTCCGTAATTCTGACCAATACCGATAACCAATTCAGGAGGCCATTTAGAGGCCCTTTTACCCCACAAAATTTACAGAGACCCTTTTGAGAACCCCGGGAAGGCACCCGTAAAAAAAAATCACCCTGCTCGAAAATGTTCCGATTTACCCGTTTTTGTGAACTATTACTCACGCCCGGCCACGTCCTGGGGCACGGAGTCGGATCTTGCCCAAAATTTTATTAGGGTGTCCTTGAGCCATATGAGGCCCTTTGAAACCTTAATATGACAAAAAATCGGGCACCGCATGTCTTCCAATCCCTCGTCCGTAATTCCGACCAATATAGAAAACCGACTCGGGAGGCCATTTAGAGGCCCTTTTGGGGCTTCAACCCCCCCAAAATTTATAGAGACCCTAATGGGACCCCGGGAAGTCACCCGTCATAAAAAAATCACCCTGCTCGAAAATATTCCGATTTACCCGTTTTTGTGTACTATTACTCACGCCCCGGCCACGACATGGGGCCCGGGCTCGGATCTTGCCCAAAATTTTATTAGGGCGTCCTTGGGCCATATGAGGCCCTTTAGAACTTTAACATGACCATAAATCGGGCACCAGATGCCTTCCAATCCCACCTCCGTAATTCCGACCAATACCGATATCCGACTCGGGAGGCCATTTAGAGGCCCTTTTGGGGCTTAAAGCCCCCAAAAATTTACAGAGACCCTATTGAGAACCCCGGGAAGGCACCCGTTAAAAATATCACCCTGCCCGAAAATGTTCCGATTTACCCGTTTTTGTGGACTATTACTCACGCCCCGGCTACGTCTTGGGGCCCAGAGTCGGATCTTGCCCAAAATTTTATTACGGTGTCCTTGGGCCATATGAGGCCCTTTGAAACCTTAAAATGACAAAAAATCGGGCACCGCATGTCTTCCAATCCCTCCTCCGTAATTCCGACCAATACCGATAACCGACTCGGGATGCCATTTAGAGGCCCTTTTGAGGCTTCAAGCCCCCAAAATTTATAGAGACCCTATTTGGACCCCCGGGAAGTCACCCGTCATAAAAAAATCACCCTGCTCGAAAATGTTCCGATTTACCGATTTTTGTGGACTATTACTCACGCCCCGGCCACGTCCTGGGGCCAGGGGTCGGATCTTGCCCAAAATTTTATTAGGGCGTCCTTGGGGCATATGAGGCCCTTTGGAACCTTAACATGACCATAAATCGAGTACCAGATGCCATCCAATCCCACCTCCGTAATTCTGACCCATACCGATAACTGACTCGGGAAGCCATTTAGAGGCCCTTTTGGGGCTTCAAGCCCCCAAAATTTACAGTGACCCTATTAGGACCCCCGGAAAGGCACCCGTCAAAAAAATTAACCGGCAAGAAAATGTTCCGATTTACCGGTTTTCGTGGATTATTAGTCACGCCCCGGCCACGTCCCGGGGCCCGGAATCGGATCTTGCCCAAAAATATTTTAGGGCCTTCTTGGGCCATATAAGGCCCTTTGAAACCTTTACATCACCAAAAACCGGCCACCGGATGCCTTCCAATCCCTCCTCCGTAATTCCGACCAATACCGATAACCGACTCGGGAGGCCATTTAGTGGCCCTTTTGGGGCTTGAGGCCCACCAAAATTTCCAATGACCCTATTGGGACCCCCGGAAAGGCACCTGTAAAAAAAATTACCTTGCCCGAAAATGTGCCGATTTACCGGGTTTCGTGGACTATTACTCATGCCCCGGCCACGTCCCTGGGCCCGGACTCAGATCTTGCCCAAAATATTATTAGGGCGTCCTTGGGCCATATAAGGCCCTTTGGAACCTTAACATAACCAAAAACCGGGCACCGGTTGCCTTCCAATATCACCTCCGTGATTCCGACCAATACGGATAACCGACTCGGGAGGTCATTTATAGGCTCTTTTGGGGCTTGAAGCCCCCCAATATTGACAGTGACCCTATTGGGACCCCCGGGAAGGAACCCGTCAAAAAAAAATACCCTGCCCGAAAATGTTCCGATTTACCGGTTTTCGTGGAGTATTACTCAAGCCCCGGCCAAGTTCGGTGCCCTGAATCGGATCTTGCCCAAAAAAAATTTAGGCCCTCCTTGGGCTATATAAGGCCCTTTGGAACCTTAACATGCCCCAAAACCGGGAACTGGATTCCTTCCAATCCCACCTCCGTAATTCTGACCAATACCGATAACCGACTCGGGAGGCCATTTAGAGGCCCTTTTGGGGCTTGAAGCCCCCGAAATTTACAGAGACCCTATTGAGAATCTCATGAAGGCACCCGTCAAAAAAAATCACCCTGCCCGAAAATTGTACCGATCTACCTGTTTTTGTGGATTATTACTCAAGCCCCGGCCACGTCATGGGGCCCGGAGTCGGATCTTGCCCAAAATTTTATTAGGTTGATCTTGGGCCATTTGGGGCCCTTTAGAACCTTAACATGACAAAAAACCGGGCATCGAATGTCTTCCAATCCCACCTCCGTAATTCCGACCAATACGGATAACTGAATCAGGAGGCCATTTACATGCCCTTTTGGGAATTAAAGCCCCCCAAAATTTACAGTGACCCTATTGGGAACCCCGGGAAGGTACCCGTCAAAAAAAAACTAACCTGCCCGAAAATGTTCGATTTACCGATTTTCGTGGACTATTACTCACGCCCCGGCAACGTCCCGGGGCCCGGACTCGGATCTTGCCCAAAATTTTTTAAGGCCCTCCTTGGTCCATTTGAGGCCCTTTGGAACCTTAACATGCCCCAAAACCGGGCACCGGATGCATTCCAATCCCACCTCCGTAATTCCGACCAATACCGATAACCGACTCGTGAGGCCATTTTGAGGCCCTTTTGGGGCTTGAAGCCCCCCAAAATTTACAGAGACCCTATTGGTACCCCTGGGAAGGCACCCGTCAAAAAAAATCATCCTGCCCGAAAATGTTCCGATTTACCCGTTTTCGTGGACTAATACTCATGCCCTGGCCACGTCCCGGGGCCCATTGTCGGATCTTGCCCAAAAAAATTTTAGGGACTCCTTGGGCCATATGAGGCCCTTTGGAACTTTAAAATTCCCCAAAATCGAGCACCGGGTGCCTTCCAATCCTACCTCCGTAATTCTGATCAATACCTACAACTGACTCGGAAGGCCATTTAGAGGGCCTTTTGGGGCTTGAAGCCACCCAAAATTTACAGAGACCTTATAGGGAACCCCAGGAAGGTATCCATCAAAATAAATCACCCTGCCCGAAAATGTTGCGATTTACCCCTTTTCGTTGACTATTAATCACGCCATGGCCACGTCTGATATGGGGAAAATTAGGTCGTTACTAATCCCCCTAAAATCAAACTAATACCTAACTAGACCACTAAACTAAGTAAAGTGGTAAGTAAGGGTCATTTTTCCACAAGGACTAAGGAACATTGATATGTGTTAATTTAACGATAAGCTAGGTCGAAAAGGAGTCGAAAGATGTCAACTACCAACTAAAATCTATTAAACTAAAACTAAGTACCAAAGATCAAATAGGATTAGGGAAAGGGATCCAACACCAACCAATCATGATTGAGGGAATTTAATGGGTGAAACACTGGGGAAAGAAAACCAAGCAACTAATTGAGGTTATTGACTCTTAACTAGCTCTAAGCCCTCTCTCAAGGGTGCATAAAACTACCTAGATCACATAATTAAGCCACTCTCATGGTCTCAAACATGCAACCAAGGGATAATCACAATGTCAATCCACAAAAGCCTCACTCAAATATCACTCTCATGAGTAATTAAGCAAGATAATAGCATAAATGTCAACCTTAATCTCCTCTCTCGATTTGATTAAGGCATCAATAAAACAAACATCCAAGTGGCCAACTAGAATGCAAGCAAATAGTAATCATGCCATTAATCAATTAATAAGCCTAATCAAACTCCTAAATTCATATTCAAACACCCAAAATCAACCATAGTTGGGTTTTCACCCAAACCCTACCCAACAAACTACTCCATAAACACAAAAATGAGAGCTTTAGTGAAATTAACAACTAATATCATGATACTAAACATTAATATAACATTAAACTAAACAAAATAGACCATAAATAATTAAACTAAGCATGAATAATTAATCTAAGAAAAACAATTAAGATAAAGCAATAAAAGAAAATAGATAGAGTAAGAAATGCTCATTGATAGATTGTTGAATCTTTGAATACAAGTTGTCACCCTTGAATCTCCCATCTTCAATCTCTCTTTGAGTTTTCTCACTTTTCTCTCTAAACTAAGCTATGGAGGCTAACCCTCCCTAAAACTAGGGTATTCAAGGTTCAAAGTTTGCAAATCCGAATTTTTTCCTAAGTTTAGGTAAAAAGAGTATTTATACAACCCCCAACTAAGGGCAAAAAGGGAAAAAGAAAATAAAATAGACGTTTTCCGCAAACCCGCAGTGATCGGGCGATCCATAATGGTGATCGCCCGATCACCATGAGGCAGGAACTCTGTGGAAATCCACAGCCGTGATCGGGCGATCACTATTGTGATCGGGCGATCACTTCTGTGATCGGGCGATCCAAAGGTGGATCGGGCGATCCACCTGCCCGTCAGCACAGGACTGTTGAACTTGTAAAGGTCATAACTCCTTCGTTTATTGTCGGAATCAAGCGTGTGAACTCTTGTTGGAAAGCTATTGAGATGAACTTCAATCTCCAACTTGAATCACTAACAAATGATGTTTAGTTTGTGAGATATGAGCTTTTGAAGTCAACCATTGTGCAAAACATGAAGGAAACTTGGTAGATTTTGCTTCCTTAACCTCCTTTTGCCTTTCTTTCTTCATTACTCATGCTCTAAACCTTGAATATGCATTCTTGGGCTTTTGTCGGTAAATCAAATGGTTACTTTGATAGTACCTACATACAACACGAATGAAATGATATAAAAAGGTCATAGAAAATGAGCGAAAAGGCTAAAAATCTACAAAAGAGCTACAATAACTAACAAAACGTGAATTGAGCAAAATGAAACTATAAATTGCAGGATAATGAAGAAAAATGATTCAAATCAAAGGAAAATAAGAGGTTTAGAGTGATATAAATATCACTCATCAACGTCCCGGGGCTCGTTGTCCGATCTTGCAAAAAAAATTTTAGGGACTCCTTAAGCCATATGAGGCCCTTTCGAACCTTAACTTGACCCAAAACCGGGCACCGGATGCCTTCCAATCCCACCTCCGTACTTTCGAAAAATACCGATAACCGACTCGGGAGGCCATTTAGAGGCCTTTTTGGGGCCACAAGCACCCCAAAATTTACAGAGACCCTATAGGGACCCCCGGTAAGGCACCTGTAAAAAAAAACCACCATGCCGGAAATGTTCCGATTTACCCGTTTTCGTGGACTAATACTCATGCCCCGGCCACGTGCCGGGGCCCGTTATCGTATCTTGCCCAAATTTTATTGCGACTCCTTGGGCCATATGAGGCCCTTTGGAACCTTAACATGCCCAAAAAACCGAGCACCGGTTGCCTTCCAATCCCACCACCGTAATACCGACAACCGACTCGGGAGGCCATTTAGAGGCCCTTTTGGGGCTTGAAGCCACCCAAAATTTACAGAGTCCTTATAAGGACCCCCGGGAAGGTAGCCGTCAAAAAAAATCATCCGAAAATGTTGCGATTTACCCGTTTTCGTTGACTATTACTCACCCCCGGCCACATCCCGGGGCCCGTTGTCTGATCTTGCCCAAAAAATTTTTAGGGACTCCTTGGGCCATATGAGGCCCTTTGGAACCTTAACATGACCAAAAACCGGGCACCGGATGCCTTCCAATCCCACCTTCGTACTTCCGACCAATACCGACAACCGACTCGGGAGGACATTTAGAGGCGCTTTTGGGGCCATAAGCCCCCCAAAATTTACAAAGACAATATTTGGACCCCCGGGAAGGCACCCGTCAAAAAAAAATTACCCTTCCCGAAATTGTTCCCATTTACCCGTATTTGTAAACTATTACTAACGCCCCGGTCACGTGCCGGGGACAGAGTCGGATCTTGCCCAAAGTTTTTTAGGGCCTCCTTGGGCCATATGAGGCCCTTTGGAACCATAACATACCCCAAAACCGGGCACCGGATGCCTTCAAATCCCACCTCCGTAATTTCGACCAATACCGATAACCGTGTCGGGAGGCCATTTAGAGGCCCTTTTGGCCTTTTGGGGATTGAGGCCCCCAAAAATTTACAAAGACCCTAAAGGGACCCCCGGGAAGGCACCCGTCAAAAAAATCACCCTGCCAGAAAATGTTCCGATTTACAGGTTTTCGTGGACTATTACTCATGCCCCGGCCATGTCCCGGGGCTCGGACTCAGATCTTGCCCAAAATAATTTTAGGGCGTCCTTGGGCCATATAAGGCCCTTTGGAACCTTAACATTACCAAAAACCGGGCACCGGTTGCCTTCCAATATCACCTCCGTGATTGCGACCAATACGGATAACCGACTCGGGAGGCCATTTAGAGGCCCTTTTGGGGCTTGAAGCCCCCCAATATTTACAGTGACCCTATTAGGACCCCCGAGAAGGAACCCGTCAAAAAAATTACCCTGCCCGAAAATGTTCCGATTTACCGGTTTTCGTGGACTATTACTCACGCCCCGGCCACGTCCCGGGGCCCGGATTCGGATCTTGCCCAAAAAATTTTAGGCCCTCCTTGGGCCATATAAGGCCCTTTGGAACCTTAACATGCCCCAAAACTGGGCACCGGATGCCTTCCAATCCCACCTCCGTAATTCCAACCAATACAGATAACCGACTCGGGAGGCCCTATTGAGAATCCCGGGAAGGCACCCGTCAAAAAAATCACCCTGCCCGAAAATGTTTCGATTTACCCGTTTTCGTGGACTATTACTCACGCCCCGGGGCCCGGAGTCGGATCTTGCCCAAAATTTTATTAGGGCCTCCTTAGGCCATAAGAGGCCCTTTGGAATGTTAACATGCCCAAAAATCGGGCACCGGATGCCTTTCAATCCCACCTCCGTAATTCTGACCAATACTGATAACCGACTCGGTTGGCCATTTAGAGGCCCTTTTAGGGCTTGAAGCCCCCAAAAATTTACAGTGACCCTATAGGGACCCCCGGGAAGGCACCCGTCAAAAAAAATTACACTGCGTAAAAATGTTCCGATTTACCGGTTTTCATTTACTATTACTCACGCCATGACAACGTCCCGGGGCCCGGAGTCGGATCTTGCCCAAAAATTTTTTAAGGCCTCCTTGGGCAATATGAGCCCCTTTGGAACGTTAACATGCCCAAAAGCTGGGCACCGGATGCCTTCCAATCCCACCTCCGTAATTCATACCAATACCGATAACCCACTCGGGAGGCCATTTAGAAGCCCTTTAGGGGCTTGAAGCCCCCCAAAATTTACACAGACCCTATTGGGACTGCTGGGAAGGCACCCGTCAAAAAAAATTACCCTGCCCGAAAATGTTCCGATTTACCCGTTTTCGTGGACTATATTACTCACGCCCCGGGGCCCGAAGTCGGATCTTTCCCAAAATTTTAATAGGGTCTCCTTGGGCCATATGAGGCCCTTTGGAACGTTAACATGCCCCAAAACCGGGCGCCGGATGACTTCCAATCCCACCTCCGTAATTCTGACCAATATAGATAACCGACTCGGGAAGCCATTTAGAGGCCCTTTTGGGGCTTGAAGCCCCCCACAATTTACAGAGACCCTTTTGGGACCCCCGGGAAGGATCCTGTGCCCGAAAGTGTTCTCATTTACCCGTTTTCGTGGATAAATCACACCCCGGCCACGTCTTGGGGCCCGAAGTCGGATCTTGGCCAAAAAAATTTTAGGGCCTCCTTGGGCCATATGAGGCCCTTTGGAACCTTAACATGCCCGAAAATCGGGCACCAGATGCCTTCCAATCCCACCTCCGTAATTCTGACCAATACCGATAACCGTCTCGGGAGGCCATTTAGAGGCCCTTCCGGGGCCAGAAGCGCCCCAAAATTTACAGAGACCCTATAGGAACCCCCGTGAAGGCACTTGTCAAAAAAAATCACCCTGCCCGAAAATGTTCCGATTTACCCGTTTTCGTGGACTAATACTCATGCCTCGGCCACGTCCTGGGGCCCGTTGTCGGATCTTGCCCAAATTTGTTTTTGCGACTCCTTGGGCCATATGAGTTCCTTTGGAACCTTAACATGCCCAAAAAACCGAGCACCGGATGCCTTCCAATCCCACCTCTGTAATACCGACAACCGACTCGGGAGGCCATTTAGAGGCCCTTTTGGGGCTTGAAGCCACCCAAAATTTAAAGAGACCTTATAGGGACCCCCAGGAAGGTAGCTGTAAAAAAAATCACCCTGCCCGAAAATGTTGCGATTTACCCGTTTTCGTTGACTATTACTCACGCCCGGCCACGTCTCAGGGCCCGTTGTCTGATCTTGCCCAAAAAATTTATAGGGACTCCTTGGGCCATATGAGGCCCTTTGGAACCTTAACATGACCCAAAACCGGGCACCGGATGCCTTCCAATCCCACCTCCGTACTTCCAACAATCACCAATAACCGACTCGGGAGGCCATTTAGAGGCCCTTTTGGCGATTGAAGCCCCCCAAAATTTACAAAGACCCTAAAGAGACCCCCGGGAAGGCACCCGTCAAAAAAATCACCCTGCCAGAAAATTATCCGAATTACTCGTTTTCGTGGACTATTACTCACGCCCCGGCCACGTCATAGGGCCGTTGTCGGATCTTGCCCAATATTTTTTAGGGCCTCTTTGGGCCATATGAAGCCCTTTGGAACCTTAACATGACCCAAAACCGGGCACCGGATGCCATCCAATCCCACCTCTGTAATTCCGACCAATACTTAAAACTGACTCGGGAGGCCATTTAGAGTCCCTTTTGGGGCCAGAAGCGCCCCAAAATTTACAATGACCCTATAGGGAGCCCCGGGAAGGCACCTATCAAAATAAATCACCGTGCCCGAAAATGTTCAGATTTACCCGTTTTCGTGGACTATTACTCACGCCCCGGACACGTCCCGTAGCCCGGAGTCGGATCTTGCCCAAAGATTTTTTAGGGCCTCCTTAGGCCATATGAGGCCCTTTGAAACCTTAACATGATCCAAAACCGGGCACCGGATGCCTTCCAATCTCACCTCCGTAATTCCGACCAATATCGATAATCGACTCGGGAGGCCATTTAGAGGCCCTTTTCGGGCTTGAAGCCCCCCATAATTTACAGCGACCCTATAAGGACCCCGGGA
Organism: Patellifolia procumbens; assembly: GCA_947645195.1. NCBI lineage: Eukaryota > Viridiplantae > Streptophyta > Magnoliopsida > Caryophyllales > Amaranthaceae > Patellifolia > Patellifolia procumbens. The sequence goes on along the minus strand of CANSGD010000763.1, from coordinate 1,555,151 downwards.
AAGGCACCCGTAAAAAAAAATAACCCTGCCCGAAAATGTTCGAATTTACCCGTTTTCGTGGACCATTACCCACACCCCGGCCACGTCCCGGGGCCCAGAGAAGGATCTTGCCCAAAATATTTTTAGGGCCTCCTTGGGCCATAATAGGCCCTTTTGAACCTTAACATGCCCCAAAACCGAGCACCGGATGCCTTCCAATCCCACCTCCGTAATTCCGATCAATACCGACAACCATTTCGTGAGGCCATTTAGAGACCTTTTTGGGGATTGAAGCCCCCCAAAATATACACAGACCCTAAAGGGACCCCCGAGAAGGCACCCGTCAAAGAAAATCACCCTGCCCGAAAATGTTCCGATTTACACGTTTTCGTGGACTATTACTCACGCCCCGGACACGTCCCGGCGCCCGGAGTCGGATTTTGCCCTAACTTTTTTAGGGTGTCCTTGGGCCATGTGAGGCCCTTTGGAACCTTAACATGACCAAAAACCGGGCACCGGATGCCTTCCAATCCCACTTTCGTAATTCCGACCAATATCGATAACCGACTCGGGATGCCATTTAGAGATCCTTTTGGGGCTTGAACCCCCAAAAATTTACTGAGACCCTATAGGGACCCCCGAGAAGGCACCGTCAAAAAAAATCACCCTGCACGAAAATGTTTCGATTTACCGGTTTTCGTGGACTTTTACCGGTTTTCGTGGACTATTACTCACGCCTCGGACACGTCCCGGGGCCCGGAGTCGGATCTTGCCCAAAGATTTTTTAGGGCCTCCTTGGGCCATATGAGGCCCTTTGAAACCTTAACATGACCCAAAACCGGGCTCCGGATGCCTTCTAATCCCACCTCCGTAATTCCGACCAATACCGATTACCGACTCGGGAGGCCATTTAGAGGCCCTTTTGGGGCTGGAAGCCCCCCAAAATTTAAAGAGATCCTATTTGGACCCCGGGAAGGCACCTGTCAAAAAAAATCACCCTGCCCCAAAATTTTCTAATTTATCCGTTTTCGTGGACAATCATTCACGCCCCGGCTACGTCCCGTGGTCCGGAGTCGGATCTTGCCCACAATATTTTAGGGCCTCCTTGGGCCATATGAGACCCTTTGGAACCTTAACTTGCCCTAAAACTGGGCACCGGATACCTTCCAATCCCACCTCCGTAATTCCGACAAATACCGATAACTGACTCGGGATGCCATTTATAGGCCCTTTTGGGGCTTGAAGCCCCCAAAATTTACAATGACCCTATTGGGACCCCTAGGAAGACACCCGTCAAAAAACATCACCCTGCCCGAAATTGTTCTGATTTACCTGTTTTCATGGACTATTACTCACGCCCTGGCCACGTCCCGGGGCCCGTTGTCGGATCTTGCCCAAAAATTTTTAGGGACTCCTTGGGCCATATGAGTCCATTTGGAACCTTAACATGACCAAAAATCGGGCACCGGATGCCTTCCAATCCCACCTTTGAACTTCCGACCAATACCGATAACCGACTCGGGAGACAATTTAGAGGCGCTTTTGGGCCACAAGCCCCCCCAAAATTTACAGAGACCCTATTTGGACCCCAGGGAAGGTACCCTCAACAAAATCCCCCTGCCCAAAAATATTCCGATTTACCCGTTTTCGTGGATTATTACTCACGCACCAGACACGTCATGGGCCCGGAATCGGATCTTGCCCAAAATTTTTAGGGCCTCCTTGGGCCATATGAGGCCCTTTAGAATCTTAACATGCCCCAAAACCGAGCACCGGATGCATTCCAATCCCACCTCCGTAATTCCGACCAATACCGTTAACCGACTCTAGAGGCCATTTACAAGGGCCTTTTGGGGCTTGAAGCCCCCCAAAATTTACAAAGACCCTAAACAGACCCCGGGAAGGCACCCGTCAAAAAAAATCACCCTGCCCGAAAATGTTCCGATTTACCCGTTTTCGTGGACTATTACTCACTCCCTGGCCACGTCCCGGGCCACGGAGTCGGATCATGCCCAAAAAATTTTTAGGGTCTCCTTGGGCCATATGAAGCCCTTTGGAACCTTAACATGCCCCAAAACTGAGCACCGGATGCCTTCTAATCCCACCTCCGTAATTCTGACCAATACCGAAAACAGACTCGGGAGGTCATTTAGACGCCCTTTTGAAGCTTGATGCCCCCAAAAATTTACAGTGACCCTATTGGGACCCATAGGAAGGCACCCGTCAAAAAAATTCACCCTGCCCGAAAATGTTCCGATATACCCGTTTTCATGGATTATTGCTCACACCCCTGCCACGTGCCGGGGCCCGGAATCGGATCTTGCCCAAAAATTTTTTAGGTCATCCTTGGGAAAGTTAAGGTTCCAAAGGGCCTCATACGGCCCAAGGAGGCCCTAACCAAATATAGGGCAAGTTTCGGTTCTGAACCCCGGGACGTGGCAGGGGCGTGAGTAATAGTCTACGAAAACGTGTAAATCGGACAATTTCAAGCAGAGTGATTTTTTTTGACGGGGGCCTTCTCGGAGGTCCCAATAGGGATAATGCAAATTTTGGGGGGCTTCTGGCCCCTGCATTGCCTCGAAATGGCCTTTTTAGTCGTTTATCGGTATTGGTCGGAATTACAAAGATGGGATTGGAAGGTATCCGGTGCCCAGTTTTGGGGCAAGTTATTGTTCCAAAGGGCCTCATACGGCCCAAGGAGGCACTAAAAAAATTTAGGGCAAGTTTCGGTTCTGGGCCCAAGGACGTGGCCGAGCGTGAGTAATTGTCCACAAAAACGGGTAAATCGGACAATTTCAAGCAGGATGATTTTTTTTGACGGGGGCCTTCTCGGGGGTCCTAATAGGGATAATGCTAATTTTGGGTGGCTTTTGGCCACTGCATTGCCTCGAAATAGCCTCTTTAGTCGTTCATCGGTATTGGTCGGAATTACGGAGATGGGATTGGAAGGCATCCGGTGCCCAGTTTTGGGGCAAGTTAAGGTTCCAAAGGGCCTCATACGGCCCAAGGAAGCTCTTAAAAAATTTAGGGCAAGTTTCGTTCCGGGCCCCGGGACGTGGCCGGGGCGTGAGTAATAGTCCACGAAAAGGGGTAAATCGGACAATTTCAAGGAGGGTGATTTTTTTTACGGGGGCCTTCCCGGGGGTCTTAAAAGGGATAATGCAAATTTTGGGGGGCTTCTGGCCCCTGCATTGCCTCGAAATGGCCTCTTTAGTCGTTTATCAGTATTGGTCGAAATTACGGAGATGGGATTGGAAGGCATCCGGTGCCCAGTTTTGGGGCAAGTTAAGGTTCCGAAGGGCCTCATACGGCCCAAGAAGGCCCTAAAAAAATTTAGGGCAAGTTTCGGTTCCGGGCCCCCGGACGTGGCCGAGGCGTGAGTAATAGTCCTCGAAAACGGGTAAATTGGACAATTTCAAGCAGGGTGATTTTTTTTTGACGGGAGCCTTCCCCGGGGTCTTGATAGGGATACTGCAAATTTTGGGGCGCTTCTGGCCCTGCATTGCCTCGTACTGACCTCTCTAGTCCTTTATCGGTATTGGTCGAAATTACGGAGATGGGATTGGAAGGCATCCGGTGCCAAGTTTTGAGGCAAGTTTAGGTTCCGAAGGGCCTCATACGGCCCAAGGAGGCCCTAACAAAATTTAGGGCAAGTTTCGGTTCTTAGCCCCGGGATGTGGCCGGGGCGTGAGTAATAGTCCACGAAAACTGGTAAATCGGACAATTTCAAGCAGGGTGATTTTTTTACTGGGGCCTTCTCGTAGGTCCCAATAGGCATAATGCAAATTTGGGGGGCTTCTGGCCCTTGCATTGCCTCGAAATGGCCTCTTTAGTCGTTTATCGGTATTGGTCAGAATTACTGATATGGGATTGGAAGGCATCCGGTGCCCAGTTTTGGGGTAAGTTAAGGTTCCGAAGGGCCTCATACGGCCCAAGGAGGCTCCTAAAAATTTTGGGCAAGTTTCGGTTCCGCGCCCCTGGACGTGGCCAGGGCGTCAGTAATAGTCCACGAAAACGGGTAAATCGGACAATTTCAAGCAGGGTGATTTTTTTTGACGGGGGCCTTCTCGGGGGTCCCAATAGGGATAATGCTAATTTTGGGGGGCTGTTGGCCCCTGCATTGCCTTGTAATGGCCTCTCTAATCATTTATCGATATTGGTCGAAATTACGGAGATGGGATTGAAAGGCATCCGGTTCCCAGTTTTGGGGCAAGTTAAGGTTCCGAAAGGCCTCATACGGCCCAAGGAGGCCCTTAAAAAATTTAGGGCAAGTTTCGGTTTTGGACCTCAGGACGTGGCCGGGGCGTGAGTAATAGTTTTCGAAAACGGGTAAATCGGACAATTTCAAGCAGGGGGACGTTTTTTGACGTAGGTCTTCCCGGGGGTCTTAATAGGGATACTGCAAATTTTGGGGGACTTTTGGCCCCTGCATTGCCTCAAAATAGCCTCTTTAGTCGTTGATCGGTATTGGTCGGAATTACGGAGATGGGATGGGATGGCATCCGGTGCCCAGTTTTGGGGCAAGTTATGGTTCCGAAGGGCCTCATACGGCCCATGGAAGCTCTTAAAAAATTTAGGGCAAGTTTCAGTTCCGGGCCCCGGGACGTGAGTAATAGTCTACGAAAACGGGTAAATCGGACAATTTCAAGCAGGGTGATTTTTTTACGGGGCCTTCTCGGGGGTCTTAAAAGGGATTATGCAATTTTTGGGGGGCTTCTGGCCCCTGCATTGCCTCGAAATGGCCTCTTTAGTCGTTTATCGGTATTAGTCGGAATGACGGAGATGGGATTAGAAGGCATCCGTTGCCCAGTTTTGGGGCAAGATAAGGTTCCGAACGGCCTCTTACGGCCCAAGGAGGCCCTAAAAAAATTTAGGGCAAGTTTCGGTTCCGGGCCCCGGGACCTGGCCGGGGCGTGCGGGTAAATCGGACAATTTTAAGCAGGGTGATTTTTTTTGACGGGGGCCTTCCCGGGGGTCCCAATAGGGATACTGCAAATTTTTGGGGTTATGGCCTTTGCATGGTCTCGTAATGGCCTTTCTAGTCGTTTATCGGTATTGGTCGGAATTACAGAGTTGGGATTGGAAGGCATCCGGGGCCCAGTTTTGGGGCATGTTAAGGTTCCGAAGGGCCTCATACGGCCCAATGAGGCCATAAAAAATTTAGGGCAAGTTTCGATTCCGGCCCCCGGGATGTGGAAGGGGCGCGAGTAATAGTCCACGAAAACGGGTATTTTGATAGTGGTTTTTTTATAATGATATGTATACCAATCTAAACCTCCTATTTTCCTCTTGTTTAGAGTCCTTTATTCTCCTCTTTTTGCATTTTTAGCGTATTTTGCTTATTTTAGAATAATTGAGTAAATTATAACTCATTTGTGAATAATAGCTATTTTAATTATCTTTTTAAGGTCTAATATTTATTTCTTATGTTTTTAATGTTTAAGGATCGACCTTGAAGGTTTGCATCCCGCCTACCGAGTTTAGCGGAGTACATTGGAACAAAAGAACACGTATTGAAAGTGATTGTGCATAGGATCAATTTCAAATGGACATATCTCCCAACTCACTCAACATTTTCAGGTGATTCCACTTGAAGATGAAAGCTTGTCTCGAGAGCTTTCCAACGACTGATCATAAGCCCAATTCCGATAAAAGATGAGAGAGATACGATCGTTCGAAGTTGAGCTGGCTACCTAGCGGATACGGAGCGGGCGCTCCGACTACATACTGGAGCGGGCGCTCCAGATTTTCACCAGGATCAGTTTGTGCTTAAAATTCTGGAGCGGGCGCTCCAAAGGTTTTCTGGGCCCATTTTGCCCGTTTTTCGCATGTAGTTGGGGAAGGTATAAATACCTCTCCCCAACTTTTGGACACGATTCTTAAGCATTTTTACTTAGTTTCAAAAACCCTAACTTAGTTCGTAGAGTGTAGAAGTCATTTATTGCTCCTAATTGGTGATTTTTGAAGAATTGAAGCTTCATTAATGGTAGTTAATGTTTGTAAGTTGATTCTCTAGCTTTCATTTCAATCAAAGTTGATTTTTTTGTCATCTTTTCCTTTATTCCTTCCTTTTAATGTTGAACTTTCTCTTTTGCAATCATTGTTGTTGGACTTTATTGATTCTTCACTCTACTTTAACTTTTGAAATGGAATCTTTGTTTGAAATGCATATTACTATGAATTGTGAGTAGTTCTTTTTCTAGAGTTTGGGCCAAAACCCTCATCAAGGGCATGGGTTGTGCTTGATTTTAGAAATTCATGCTTAGGGTTGGTTATTGAACAAATGGGGTGCTTCATTGTATGCTTTTGTGATTGATCACCATAGAAGTTGTATTAATCTTTGCAATGAAGGATGAAGTTGTATGAGATTCTCCTTTGTTTACTTGACTAAATGGCCATGAAAATAGGAAGTTCTAGTCTTGAGTCGATCTGGTCACTTGTTCTTAATCCTTTGGCTAGGATTAATGCCATGAAAATAGGAATTAATGCCTTGCCTAAGAGCTCCTTTTTAGCTCGAAAGAGTAATTAGGAGACTTTAGTTGACCAACTACTCTCTCCCCTAATCGATGTTTCTCTTGGTGTTCAAGCATGATCTATAGTCACAATGAGTGGTAATGCCCTTGCCCTAGTGTTTTAATCATACTTTATTCCCCTTCCTTATTAATTGTGTTTATCTAGTTTAATCCTCCTTAGTTATTTTAGTTTCAGTCCACACAAATCTTGACCCCCTTTGGTTACCCTTAGTTTATTCGACCATAAAAATTTGGTGTTTGACCTTACCTCTCTGTGGATACGACACTACTTGCGCTTTCTACCTAGTTAGAGAGACCGAGATATGATTATCTTTGTTAGGCTCGACGACGGCCTATCAGTTTTCTACTTTTTGAATTTCAGGAAGAGCAATACATTTTCCCTTCGACTACTAAAAATCAAGGGTGTAACTTATAAGACTTGCAAAAATTGTCAAACATAAAGTTCTTATCATTGAAAAGCCAAAGGTTTATTTATGAAGATTAAACAAACCAAAGTACATATAACATTATCTTCAAGGCATTCTTCCCCCATACATCATATTAGGGTAGACCAAACACTGGAATAGATAACACTCAATACATTAAAAAAGAAAACCAAGAAAACATCCACATACAATATGCTTATAAGAAAATGTAGGGGGAAATTTAATAAAGAAACATTACATAGGAACAGGATTAACAAGAACAAATGTAACTTTGTCCTTTAGAGTTTGGTTAACATTAGTGTAACCATCAGCAACGCCCTTGTAAATAACATCAGCTGAACGGGCCAAGTTCAGAATTCGAGTAAGTATCGGCATTGGGATCACGTGTGGTTGAAGCATTGCTTGGTTGATATCTTTCCAAGCATCTTCCACTTCCTCTCTTAGCTTTACATTGGCCTCCTCCTCTGACATCTTGTGCTTCTCCATTAAGCATTGCACAGCTGAGGCAACATGATTTCTTGTTTGCTCAAACTGGCCCAAAAGCACCAAAGCGACATGAAAAAGTTTTGTCAATTTTAAGTTTGAAAACTTAACACACTGAAATATCTTTGAACATGTAGGCCCTGTTATATATTTTGGCCTGCAAAGAACTGAAATAAACTGAACTGAAATAGATAAAACTGAACTGAACTGAACTTAGTTTTTGTAAATTGAATTATATAGATGATATAAAGATAATAATATAATAATAATACTTAATAATAATAATAATAATAATACTTAATAATAATAATACTTAAAATAATGCACTTAAAATAATGATTTCTCCGATCATGAACTCACCGAAGCCAACCTCACAGAACTCAGTTTCTCGTTTGATTCAACTCGATGGAGAAGAGAGGAGGATGTATTGAAGGTGGGGAAAGAAAAGGAGAGAGGAGGAAGCCACGGAGGCGGCGGCGGCCAGGTGTGGTGAATGAAGAACATCAGAACAGTTGTCGGGAATTGGAGGGGGGTGATAGTGGCTGGGGGGAGGGTGGGTAGAGGAGTGAGGGTTAGGGGATGGGTGGGGTGGGAAGTCTGGGGCTTAGGTTAGGGGAAGAGGGGTAGTTATATATATATTTTTTATCTTTTTTTATTATTTTTTTTATAAATTTGTTTATTAGAACTAATTATTAGCCGACACGTGTCCCACTAAACCTATTCTTCAGGTTATAATTGCTTTTATTCGATTTTAACCTATTTAAAATAAATATGGTATAAAGGTTGCATTATTCCAGAGTAATCGAAAGTTTGCATTATTATTTGCGAATCGCCAAAAGGTTGCATTATTAGAAATAATTTTTCCTAATAATAATAATGATAATACTTAATAATAATAATTATTATTATTAGAAAATATTGTCATAAGGACCTTTTAAAATATTTTGGTTGTGAGAAGGTAACCATTAAAATTTTAATTGTGAATCAACAACCAATAATTAAATATATATTTTTTTAAATTTATGACCCACACCTCATTTTCCGGAAATAAATTCAATTTCCAGGCATTGACTTTATTAAAAACCACTATCGCTCTCCTCAAAAAGGTGTGTGAACCTCACCCTCCTAATTACACACATTGCTTCTTTGAATTAAACACACAAACCGAATCACCCAAGCCCCCCAATTCCCAACCCATGTTCTTCGCCATTCATGGTGAAATCTAATGGTGAAATCATGTTTTCTGCTTACTTAACAACAACAACAATAATAATAATGATAATAATAGGAGTAATACTTAATAATAACAGTAGTGATAATAATAATAACAATAGATAATAATACTAATACTAAAAATAATAATAATATAATAACAACAATAATACTTAATAATGATAATAATAAAAAATAATATAAGTTTTAAATATAAGTTGAAGTAGAAATGAACTGAAATTTAATTAAGTTCATTGCAAATCAAACGAACAGACTGTGTATATCCATATTTTTACAAACAATACAGTAAGACATCAAACAGTACTTAGTCGACACTAGTAATCATATTTTGAAAAAGGATGTTGAGAAAAGTTAAGAGAAATAGAAAGTAGGTTTGATTTTTTTTAAAGATGATTTTCTACAAAATTGGAAAAAAAGGAAGATAATTCAAACATCAATAGTAGAACCTAATTAAGAAGGTAATATTCATTTAAACATGTACTTGTAGTTGGCAAGATACCTAAAAAGTTTTCATTTGTTTCATATAGCTGGAGGCTCAATTCTCAATTTTTGTGAGGTCGAACTATGATTACCAAATGATTTTTAAATATTTCCACCATTTCTTAGTTATTATTTCAATGACTTTTATGTAGATTCTACGAGACCTTCCTGGTTAAACTTTATAATATTGTCATTTTCACAATAAATGTTATAGTTTCTTAATATTTTGATAAATTTTAGAAAATGTAGTATCATTATTACACTTGTTGTTTTTACAATATACTTAAAGAGAAGTTGTTAGAAAAAATAAAATCTTAAAAATTAATGGATGTCGCATGTAACGTAACTATGGGCCAATACTTAATGCTAACATAATTAGTATAAATCAAGTTATTGTCGACAATACCTTGTGGCCACCCATGTCATTCATGACTCTAATTACCGTTGATGCAGCTTTGATAATATTAGGCATGGGATTTTGGGATGCCCATTCAAATACCTCCTTCGTTGCAATCTGTCCCATGCCAAGGAAAGAGGCAATTGCAGCATGAGGGTAAGGAGAAGTTACCAAGGCAATCTTCATATACTCTTCATACGTGGGAACATACTTTTGGTGGCACCATTTTGCCTCTTGTAAATACGCTTGGGTCAAAATTTTCAGCTACAAATGTTTAAAGAGATAAACAATGATATAATGTGGATATATAATGTTAACACATAACAATGGGAATTATGTACTCCATCCATTTGTTCCTATAACATTTTCAAATTTTTCGTAAATGATTGTCCCTCAAAAATCTGGTCGTGGCTGATACGAAACATCTTATTACTATATTCGTCCTTGATTAATGGCAACTATTCCATTATTGAATTGGAGGTATTCAAAAAATAATTGCAATGCTTTTTATTGTGGCAATGACCTACACATTTTTATTATTATACAAAATATTAAGGAGTTTTCAGCCAATGGTTAATACTCCATTGTGACAAACTTTTACCCAATTAGTATTAATTAAAATATACATCCTAAACTTACTAACCAGAACTCATTAGTTGTTCTAAGCAAAGAATACTCAACATAGTTACATTATCTAGATCATATACTATAAACCATATCCATAACCAATGTCAGTTATATATACATCTTTCATTTCTTTTTAATTGCAACAAAAGGGTATTATTTGTGACACACAAAAAATTCCTTTATTGCAATTAAAAAGAAACGGAGGAAATATTAGTATATCCAAGATTTATTTTTTTTCGAAAAAAAATCCTATGTTTATTTCTTATTTTTTAAATTTACACGCATTCTATATATCTTAAGTTATTTTTAGATAAAAAGTCCTAGACTTAAGAAAATTCTAAAATTTAAGATATGAAGTAGAGAAATATAGGACTTCTTCAAAAATAAATTACAATGAAAATTTGAAAATATCAACTTGACATTTACGCTACCGAAACGTGTCATGTCATGATTTCAAATGTTTAAGGTAAAATAAGAAAAACAGAGTCTAGTTTACAATAAATTGATAGAGATATTAACAACAGTAAAATGATAATAACTTTTGAAATAAACTTTGATTTTTTTTGGTATCATTAGAACAATATAAAAAAATACTTCATAGACATATATAATCTTTAAAGATAAACATCACGCCGCTTTACCACGTGTAAAATCTACTTTTATTTAATTTATTTCTCTAGTCTTTGGTGGTGGTTCTCACCATCTCCGATCTACTTTCTGATAAATTAAATAATAAATGATCCTCCTTTTCTTTTCTTTTTTTTCAATAAATGATGCCCCACATAACTTTTATTACATCAATTTTTACAATAAAATAGCTCAATTCATATCACACAATTTAACATCGTCCCTTACACTATATGTCAAACCTACTGATAGGATTATTCTGAAACACATAAATAGTTATCTAACACTTGGATTACCAACTTAGGTTTTTAAAACTATGAATGTTTCTGGCCTATTGACAACTAGTTTGAGTATATTCATGAGTTCCTTTAAGTTGAGATTAATTGTACTCATAACATACAAAAATTTCAAGCCAATATAAACGCAAGTATCACAAAGGCAGCCAAGCTCTTTACTATCACCCCTACTTATGGCGTACCTGCTCCCTTGTATAGTTGACGCAATATGATTTTCCTTCTTTAGCAATATCGTCCTCGGCTTCCTTGCAAGCTTCAACGTTAGCGTAATAGCACCACTTCACATGCTCTGGAAGTTCATCCACATGACTTATGTCCCATGACCTAAAATTTAATTACTTCAATTTTTGGTATTATAGATTGACGATTTAGGAGTTATCTACTCATATCGTAAATTATAAGTTCTCCGACTCCCCATCTTGCAAAAACATATTGTACCTATTTTCTTTTTTATGGTCATTTTAAAAAATTTTGTGAAAAAACACCTTATAAGTTACTTCCTCCGTTTCGCAATACTCGCAACATAAGAATAGTAACCACTATTCATCTACCAATCTTATGTTATATTTTTTCACAAGTATATACGAAAAAATATAGTCAAGTGGGGTCTTATTTGATTCGTCTTAACGCATACTATTATAATTTTAACTTTTTATAATTTTTACTTATCAATAATTAGAGATATTAAGCTTCAAAGCATTGCATTGGATAATGTGCAAACAAGAAACGTTGCGAGTATTGCGAAACGGAGGAAGTACAAATTTTGTGAAAAAACACCTTTTAAAATATTTTTTGTGAGAAAACACCTTATATATGTTATTATCTATCAAATTAAACACCTTATTATCATTCTTAGGCCAAAAAGTGAATATTTGCGTACATTTTTTTTGTCCCTTTTTGTGTGTGAAAGTCACCATATCAACCTAAATTTTCATACAAAAATCTAATGCACAAAAAGGGAGGGAAAATAAGAGAGTCAATGACCCAAAAGTTCACCATTTTTTACCAAAATATGACAACAAGGTGTGTAATTTGAAAGATAATATCTTATAAGGTGTTTTCTCACAAAAGAATTATAAAAGGTGTTTTTTCACAAAACTTGCAATTTATAAGGTTTTTTTTGACAAAACTTCGTTATAGAAATTAAATCAAATGTATAAAATTATTGTCTAATCTATTTAGCTCAGTTAAAAGTAAGACAAAAAAGATTATGGGACAATTTTCGGCCCCACACACTAGTCATCATCAATGGATATAGGTCATGTTACTTCACCTATTTTTTACTAAATTAATTTTTTTTGTACTTAATTGAACTTAAATTAATTGTATTGAATTGACTTTATTTGCAATAACATTCACTTATATGGATTAAACTGAACTTATCTTTACTGTTCACTATTTTTATTCTCTGCAGTCTGCAGTTATATTTTTACTAAACTGAACTTATTTGTAATGAACATATTTATTTACATTGAATGAAATTTATTTTCATTATTAGGCTAAACTTATTTTTACCATATATATATATTATTGTTCAATAAACGGGGCCAAAGTAAACCTAATAAATGTACTAATTGCCAAACCTTTGAAACATGTCAGTGACAAGTTCAAGTTCTTCGATAGTCCCAAATGCATCATAGGTATCGTCCAATAGCGAAGTTGACTTGAATATTTTTAGATAAACCTTTCGAGCCAAGGAATATTGGGGTTCATAGTAGACTCCTAAAATCCAAAAATAGGCTTCAGTCAACCTATCTCTACTGAATGATGCATTTAGATGTAGTCCTTTCCACCACCTGCAATATAAAAATAAAGAATTATTCGATTGATAAACTAATTTAATCATTTGTTACAGGAAGCAATTACCTTCTAAGATCTTTGAGCTCCTTCTGGTGTAAGGCCTGTAGCAAATTAAAATCTAGTTTTGCAAGCTTTAATAAAGTTTTGTTATGTGTAGGATCCATTTCATAAATAGACATGTAATGCCTAGACTCAACTCGCGGCATCCCCTTATGAAGAGGTTGGTGAAGGGCATGAGCAACTTGATCCCCAAGTGGCGGGCTTAACTGGTTAACTATAGCATTCAGATGATTTGTCGAATATTTGAGTGCTTCGTCTAAAATCTTGTCATCGTGAACTCGAACATGGGAAGCCTCGTACAAGCTTAATAGTCCAAGTATGTCCTTTGTTAAGTCCTCCCTAAAGCTTCCATCTTCATCTTTGAACTTGTTAAAAACATCTGTGTTGGTATTTTAATTATTAGCTTGTTACATACTACGCAAATTATTAACGTGGTTGATTGAATTAGGTGGCATAACTGTTGTTCTTTTAATGGTAATATTATGCTATATAAATTTGTGAATCAGTCAAAATAGTATGGAGATATAGTTTGTCTGTAGATGAAGATGCATGGTACTATTTTTACGTGTTGAAATTAATTGGGTAATAACTTACATACTGTATAACCTTAATAACCTACCACAGGGCACAAAGAAACCATGTTGCCTAAGAATACGAAATCGTGTGGAGACATGGTAAAGATCATCCTTGGCACATTGTTCATGGAAGCTCTCACAGATTTGCTTCAAAGCTTCCTCAATCTCTTCCTCTAAGTGATATGCCACCCCAAGACACTCGATCGCGTCAATGAAATCCAACTGCTCTAATGGTTTACCATTTTTTTCCAGCAGCTCCTTCCTCACTTCTTCTTTGAGGTGTTTCACTTCTTGCTCCTTTTCAAGCTGGACCTCCTAATCCATTTGTTTCAAAAATGAATAAATAATGAAATCACTAATTCAGTCTTAGAAATTCAAAAGAAAAAACGAACAAAAAATGGAATGTATATAAGATATACCTGATGGTGATGGGGATTTGTAAGATTGAGAAAGTGATCACCCCAATGGCATGGATGAAAGCTGGCAATTGGACGACTATTGTTATTTTCTGAGGGTTGAGCTGCCATTTGTTTACGCCAAAGTAAATTGAATCTCACTAAAAAGAACTTATAAATGCAATCTTGTTTACCTGTTCAAGAAAATTGCATGAATCATCACCATATTAATAGTGTAGGCACAACCTAAAATCAATTATTGATTTCGCTTGTGATCAAATTACTGCCGACACCATAGTGCCCATTCACCTGCTCCTAACTATTACTTTGTTTTTCAACGTAATCCACTTACGAATGTCGATTATAATTAGTACCCCGTAATTTGTTACTTTAAAAAAAAAAGAAAGATTAAGCAACAATTTTATAGTATAACATATCTAAAATAAATGCTAATTTACTTTTAAATAAATTTAATACAACAACAACTAAATCTTATGCCTAAAATAATTTGGGGTCGACCAATGTTAATTATTCCAAAACAGTTTCTAATGGTTTTAATGCTTTGGATTCTCTAAATATCAATATTAAACAATTAATTAGTCCACATATTATTTAATTTATAAAAATTTAGCAAAACTAGTTAGGATTTATCCAGCATGTAGATGATATGTTTCGGGTATCATTATAATTAGGAGTGTCTCCAAACTCAATTATGAGGTTGAGTTTCATTATGGTCTTTATGGACATTAGGGGATGATGAATTATGTAGAAAAGTTTTGTTCCATAAATTCCAAACTCGAAACATAGTTTTAGTAATAATAAATGAAATATATAGTAGAAAAATAGACGTAAATTGGTGGTAAAACAATGGCATTATTTATTATTATTATTAATATTTAGATAAGAGATCATGAATTCGACACCTACTTTTGGATCATTAAAAAAGGTGACATTGTTGAAGTATATAGAGATTAGGTTGTTAGAGGTTGTTAGTAGCTCCCTTAAATCAAGCATAGTTTGTTAAGTGTTGCAATTAGTATAAATAGGTTGATATTGTAATTGTTCATTAACAACTCAATTCTAATACAATGTAGTCTTATGTTTTCTCTGCTTATTTCTCTGTCTATCCTTCTCCCTTTACTGCTTCTATTATTCTCCTTCCTTAAGCTTCGTTATTCATCAATGGAGTTCAACTCCATTCATGAAATCTGACAGACATGTATCAGTAAAGTTGCTCCATGTAAGCATATGACTTTGCATCACACATTTTAATAATAATACTAGTATTTATGCTTGGATGGAACCCCGTGGTTTCTCCACGTTACAATTTTGGTAGTTAAAATCAACTAATATTGTTTCATGTATTTGAAAAGTTGCCATTGAATAGAAGAAAAATAAATTATCTTTTCATAATATGGATTTAAATATTATTGCATAACTCTTCTTTTCCAATCTCCATCTGAAATTCATATAAATAGTAGTGTGATGCAGTGAAAGTTAGATCTCTATCTTGTTAGAAATGCTAAAGTGATTGCGAAATTCATGAAGAACAAACGATTAAGAAATAATATTAATCAACAAAAGATGTAGTAGACTTATCTGCAGAAATTTGACAACTATATTTGATTGAATCTCATATGAATAGTGTTGTGGCATGGTATGGATGACATTGTCTTAGAAGCGAGTACAGTACCATACCAGTGCATGCTTTCAGTGACAAAACTCCCCAAGGTTAACACAACACCCCTAGAGTTCTGCAACCCGAACTCAAGGGTTGGAATTTCTCAAGAGCTGCGAAATTATTAAAAGAATAGGTAGGCTTATAGGGTCTCCAAAATGATCAAATAACAGACAAAGACGGTTCCAGAAGTATATATATAAGGGTTTAAAGAAACAAAGGCCAAAACGAATTCCAAAAATAAAGTTTTTGGAAATTCTCGACTACCACGAGCCGTGGAACTACCCACGAATCATGGAATGGTCCGACAAAACCATGCAACACTATGAAAAAACCATGTAGCAGACTACGAGCCATATCAAACCACGAGTCGGGGAGGCCACCGTCCCGGCAAGTATGTGGCGCCAGGACGAGGGTCGTCGTGAGCAAAGCCAGTTGCGATATGTTTTCCGAAGCGTTAGAATCAAGAGACCAATAACATTCTTACATACCTGCCGCTGTGAGTTTAAATCCTCACATTGACAATTTTACATTTTTATTAATGTACGAGAATGACGTCGATAAAATGTTATTGAAAAAGGTGATGGTGACACATAACATATAGCAACAATATATATTTTAAAAAATATTATATGTTTATAACTCGACATCGAAAAACATAGTTGACGGCAAAGTCAGCCGTTTTAATACATAAAGACTAGTTTTTATGCACGCTATGTGTGCGGCAAAATTTTAAGCTAAACTGTTAAAAGAATTATGTTTACTCTTTCTCTAATTCATTAATCAATTATGTGAGGAAAGTGGGACGAGCGAAGAGGAACGAATAAAAATAAAAGGAAGAGAAATGATAAAGATAAGAATGTTGAACGTGGGTTAGTAGGCAGCTGTCAGGATTTTATTTATTAAAATTTTTTATTTAATATTTTAGTTGTTGAACGTGGTTTAGTAGGCAGCAGTTAAGGGCCCATTCGTTATCGTTTTTTATTTTTAGATTTCAGTTTTTTTGAAAACAAAAAACATTAAAAGGAAACCTCAAAATGTGGTTCACTTTTTTCAGTTGTCAGATTTCAAAATCAGCATGTTTCCAACAAGTTTGACTAATTTTTTATTTACTATAGGACATATATCATATAACTTTCAAATACGAAAAAAAAACAAAAAACTGAAAACCACAATGATACCGAACGGGAGATGTTTTTTTTGTTTCTTTTTTCCTTTTTCTATTATTGATGTTCCCCACCCGTTAACTTATATAATTGATATAAATTATTTTTTCCTTGTTTTTGTTGATCACATGATACACGACATGTTTTTTGTTGGGTCCTTTAATCCTCTAAAGTTCTTGATTTTATCTCATGAATCACGACATGTGGCTTTTTATTTCTTGATTGGGCACTGAGTTATTTGATAAGGTGCTTTTTGTGAAAGACAAAACTTTAAGTAGCCACTAGCCATTAATCAACAACCTCAGAAAATTAAAAAATTGAAATACTTCCTCCGTTTCAAAAAAATAGCTACACTTTTCATTTAAAGAACTTTCAAATTAATGACTACACTTCTCCTTTTTTCTTTTTTGGTAACTTTTTCTCTCTATCTCTCTCCTACCACATATCTTACCCCACAATCTCTCACACAAACAAAAAGTGCCTAGGAGTCCGCAAAAAAAGAAGTGTAACTATTTTTTTGAAACGGAGGAAGTATGTATATATTATACATGACTTAGTCACTTACATTTTAAATTGATTAGTAGAGCCGTTTCAAATCTATTCGAGTTGTTGAGCGAAAATTGTACTACGTATCTATAACATTATTTTGAATATAAATAACGAATAGAGAAAAAACATTGTATTATTGATAGTTGGGGAAGAGAGAGATATAACTTGAAAGAGAAAAATTAAGTAAAATAAAGAGTTTCGAAAGAATTAGTCATATGATTCCGTATAAGGTTACTAAAAAGTCTTGCATTACTTTTTTTTTATCTAAATAAGTTTTCCGACGTGTAAGGGTCCCGGGGTATTGAGCTGCCGACCAATCTACTCCACCTACTAAGACCCCATTGTTGATCAAGGTTGTGTAGTTCACCTGCTTTAAACATAAAAGCTATTCTGTTAATTCAAAAAATAAATCTTTAGGAATTACTAAAATATTAAGGTAATTATAACGTAGTCTTGCGAGAGACTTTAAATAATTTGGTGTTTAAGAACGTTTTTTAGCATAGAGTTCCCGAATTTAATTAGAGGACTTAAACAATTGTAAACATTTTAGATCATGGAGAAATTTTGAGTATCGTTCTTAATCATTTCACTACATCGGCTTTGTATTTATTAAACACTTTAACCAACAAAATTGTCTTTCATTTGTTTTATGATCAAATTTCTAATTATGTAAAGGATGTAAGCTTCATCATCGAGCATCACCCGGTATTAATATATCTATTAGCTTTTCGGGTGTTATAAGGTTTGACTAAACCTTATACTCTGTTATGGGTTTTAGGCCCATGTCTATTTAGCTTAAGTCTAAGGGTGCTTATGTAAACCCTTAGGTTAAACCTATAGTTGTATTGAATTTAGTATTCACTCATCTGATTATCTTAGTATTGCCTAACATTATTCTGTTTCTCTCCTAATAAAACATTATCCCTCTAGTCTGGTGGACGTAGCTAGCACATTGCTAATGAACCACGTTAGACTCTGTGCGTGCTTTTATCTTTCACGTTTTTTATTAGTCTTTAGCGCCTCCTCTATCACAACAATAACTCTAAGATTATTGCTTATTTGTAGTTTTGTTTTTAAAATCCTTTGTGTTCTAGGCCTTTCGGAAGGTGCTTTTACATGGGCAATCTCTTTGTAGTCCCTCGATGGTGGTGTTTTTGTACTTGTCAAATCTTACGAAGAGTAATATGTTATCCCTTTCGTCACTCCGATCCTTCAAATAAAAGGGGTAACTTGTTAGAAAAGCATGACAAACATTTCATTCTTATACTTGAAAATGCATAGTTCATTAGGATCAAACTGAAGTACAAAAAATGACATTATTTTTCAAGGCATTCTTCCCCCCTTACACGCTAGGATAATAACACGTAAAGAAACTCGCTTAATACATAAAAAAAGGAAAAAACCAGAATACATATATAACATGTTGACATACATGTTATAAGAGAAAATGTGAAATATAATATTAGATAGCAACAGGATAAGCAAGAACAGATGCAACTTTGTCCTTTACAGTTTGGTTGACGTTAGTATAACCATCAGTAGAACCCTTGTAGATAACATCGGCTGAACGAGCCAAGTTGAGGACACGAGTGAGTACAGGCTTTGGGATCACATATGGTTTTAGCATTGCTTGGTTTATATCTTTCCAAGCATCCTCAACTTCCCCTCTGAGCTTTTCATTTGCTTCCTCCTCTGACATCCCATGCTTCTCAATTAAGCATTGAACAGATGAAGCGACATGGTTCCTTCTTTGCTCAAACTGTCCCCAAAAGCACCAAAATAAGAAAAAAAAAGAGTTGCCAGTTATCTATACAATGTATCATATATGTGATTTCTCACTTGTCAATGGAGATGTTTCACCTTCAATATATTTAATTAACTTAGCAAAAATTAAAAAATTCATTATCTGTGTTCTATGTTACATACTAATGGGGAGAGTTCTAAACAATAACATATTATTATTAGTGCTAATGAAGTTTTTGTAAACAATACCTTATGGCCACCCATGTCATTCATGAGTCTTAAAACTGTAGATGCAGCTTTGATAATATCAGGCATATGATCTTGACATGCCCATTCAAATACCTCTTTATTGGCAATCTCTCCCATGCCAAGGAAAGTGGCAACTGAAGCATGAGGGTAAGGAGAAGTCACCAATGCAATCTTCATGTACTCTTCGTACGTGGGGACATATTTTTGGTTGCACCATTTTGCCTCTTGCAAATACGCTTGGGTTAAAGCTTTTGTCTACATATGTGTAAGAAGACAAATTAATTATAATCCATCTATTTCTCAGATAAATTCACGGAAAATTGGTGAAAAACCACCATAAACTTTGTACTTTTTGAAAACAACCACCAATTACTTTTTTTTTGAATTTAATTACTATAAGTTTTCTAAATTTTGTGAAGTACCACTATCTAACACATTCTGTTAAGAATTCCATTTGGGGGATCCACCTATATCTATAATTCAACGGTCATATTAAAGAACCCTAAAAATTTCTCTGAAATAATACAAATTCTGAACTACCACAAACATTGAAGCCAATTCATCAGTTCAGCGTGTAAATCAGGTATGTTGCTCTCATTTTAATCATACAAATTCTGAATTACCCAAACATTAAAGCTAATTCATCATTTAAGCAAAATTACCACCCAACTAAACATTTAAGATCACAAATTTAGGAATTTCCCTACAATAAACCAGCATCAAGTTTGTTCAAATCGTAATCACAATTAGGACAAGAATTGTTATTGAAATATGAGCCCAGAGAAAACCCTAATTTCTAAATTTGGAGTAAAAAAGTGCCCAAATTTTAACATAGTTTAAGGATTAAACAACTCATCAACCACTTACAATGAATTCAAAGTAAACGATAGATTAACGAATAAAAAATATATTAAACAATAAAAAACAACAACAAATAAAATTTAACTTTTTTTCCCTTTTTTCTTGCTTAATTTTCCACACACCTTTATTCCTCTTATGTCTGTATTCATTGTTTAAAATTGAACCCTAATGTCACTAAGCTCAGCAAGAGAATCTATGTTGAATTTGGGTGTTTTACTATGAGCACTAACAAAGAGTAGAGAAGAGAGAGAAAGATAGGTTTTGGGAAAATGATAGGTTTGTTTTATCAAAAGTAAAGATAGTTACTGAGGGGCACTTGAGACAACAATTGCGTGGGAAAGTAGGCGTGGGTCCCAGCCAAACGGAATTCTTAACAGAAGCCGTGAAATAGTGGTGCTTCACAAAATTTAGAAAACTTATAGTAGTTAAATTCAAAAAAAAAATATTTAGTGGTTATTTTCAAAAGTGCAAAGTTGACGATGGTTTTCATAAATTTTCCTAAATTCACATTTTGCCTTAAAGGAATGTCCCACAAAACTCGTCTTCTCATTTAAATCATTAATATCATCTACTCCTTGCGTTTCTAATGAAAAGTTTGTGTCAAGATGTAAGTCATTCTAAAAATCTAAGTGTAATATTATAGGTTATTTTATGTTCCCTTCATTTTCCTGTAATGATTATATTTTATTGTAGTTTAACACTAATTTAATTTTTTTAATATAATACATGAACTATTTTGTAATTTATAAAATGTTAATGGTCAAAACTTTGTAGTCATCCTAAAATATAATAGCCAATACTATGAATCTCAAATATCTCGAGAGCCAATGACTCTGATCTCATAATCAGCCATATTTACGGCATACCTGTTCTCTTGTATAATTGACGCAATATGATCTTCCTTCTGTTGCAAGATCGTCCTCGGCTTCCTTACAAGCTTCAACATGCGCATAATAACACCACTTCACATTCTCTGGGAGTTCATCCGCTCGGCTTACGTCCCAAGACCTGTATTTTAACAAAATCACAGGTACAGGGATTAGAGGACCTGTATTTTAATTACTTTATTATCTTAGTATTATAATTATTCATTTCTACCGAATAACTATCCTTAGAGGAAATTTCGGGTATTATCTTATTATCCGATTCAGTAAAACTCTAGACCTTATTTTCTAGTGTACCTAATATTTGGGATTAGGTCATGGGCCAATTTTCAAGTACTACTGAAGGATATCCTGTAATGAGAGCCCCTAAGTAATGCATGGTTATACAGTGTATATATATATATATATATATAAACATGTTTCATGTTTGAATCCAAAGGCATAATAATTTTTTGAGTAGTACAACTAAAGTTACGATTAGTTAATTAATACTTTATATTAATTCCTTGCACTACTTTTTGAGTTCCAAACTCGATTTTTCATTTATCCAGAACTAATTATATATTGTAATTATTTTGAAAATATGATATCAAATATATATTGGGATATGACAATCCTAGCTATTAAGTGCTCTTAATGCGTCCGGAAAAACCTCCTTAACCGATTATATTACAAGTCGTAGTATTTTTTTGGGAAAACGTAAGCATTTCATGAATTGAAGGCAAGGGAGGAGCCAAGGGGGTCTGGTGGGGGGGCTTGGGGCCATGCCCCCTTGGTGAAGTTAAATATTAAATATGACATCTATTCTTGGAATTTATTGTATCTCAAGTGGTAAATTGCATGTTGTTGAAGAATAGGTTGGTGGTAAGAAGTTCAATTCCTTGTGTAAACATATTTCACAATTTTTTATACTGGCTCTGAAGGGGCACAAAATCTGAGGTATGACCATGAGGCCGTAGTCCGAATAGCCATCCTTAATCCAAATTACAACTAAACCATAATAAACCTCAGTAAGACTTAAGAGGCACAAAACCAATAGCAAAAGGAACCGAAGACTCGACAAGAGACGGAGTAAATTTACTAATTGGCAAACCTTTGAAATATTTCAGTGACAAGTTCAAGTTCTTCAATATGCCCATATGCATCATAAGTGTCGTCCAATAGCGCTGTTGATTTGAAAATTTTTCGAAAAGCTTTTCGAGCTAACGAAAATTGGGGTTCATAGTAGACCCCCAAAATCCAAAAATACGTCTCCGTCAACCTATCCCTACTGAATGATGCATTTACATGTAGTCCTTTCCACCACCTGAATCAACAATATGAAGTATATAGATTAGCTTTTAGGTGCCTTACTCGTTATTACTTACTAGTACTTTCTTTTATGTTACTTCGACATGCTCTCATTAACCTCAAAAATTGTGTGTCGTTTCAGATATGGATACTTTTTTCTTTTTTGAAAGAAAACTTTCAAAATGATCGAGTCCGACACTTTAACACTCCTATATCTGAGTAGACAGTTAACTAGCAACATAGCCTATCATGTTATTTATATTGTAACAGAAAGTGATTACCTTCTTAAATCTTTGATCTCCTTCTGGTGTAAGGCTTGAAGCAAATTAAAATCTAGTTTTGCAAGCTTTAATAAAGTTTGGTTGTGTGAAGGATTCATTTCATAAATGGAGATGTAATGCCTGGACTCAACTCGCGGCATCCCCTTGTGAAGAGGTTGGTGAAGTGCATGAGCAACTTGATCCCGAAGTGGAGGGCTTAATTGGTTAACTATAGCATTCAGTTGATTTGTCGAAAATGCGAGTGCTTCGTCTAAAATCTTGTCATCGTGAACTCGAACATGGGAAGCCTCGTACAAGCCTAACAGTCCAGGTATGTCCTTTGTTAAGTCCTCCCCAAAGCTTCCATTTTCATCTTTGAACTTGTTAAACACATCTGTGCCATAGTTTATTAATAATTAGTTAATTACTAGCTTGTTCCATAGTATGCAAACTCTTAGTGACGTTGAATGAGTTAGGTGGCATAATAATTGTTCATTTAAAAGTAACTAGCATCATGTGCATGAGATACATGAGAAAATAGTTAAATTATTTAGTAAAACAGTTATCAAATTAGTAAAGCAGTCTATCTCTCACTTCCCTTATATAATAGAGATATGACAATGAAATGACCAAAATAGAATAGATGAGAAAGTTTTCTTATGATATACTCCCTCCGTCCCCCAAAGGATTTCCCATTTGCTTTTTGCGCGGTCTTCAATGTACATCTTTGACCGCTTATATCTCCTATTATTTATTAATAAAAATGATAAAATGTTGATATTTTGAATGTACCTATTAATACAAATCTAACAAGATCACCTATGACAATTATTTATATTATATATTAGTTATAATTTATGGTCAAAGTTTACAAAGTTTGACTTCAAGAAAAGCAAATGGGAAATCCTTTGGGGGACGGAGGGAGTAGTATTTACTTAATACTGTAATGACTGTAACATAACAAATATTCAATTGAAGACTCACCACAAGGCACAAAGAAACCATGTTGCCTGAGTACACGAAATCGTGTAGAGACATGGTAAAGATCATCCTCGGCACATTGTTCATGGAAGCCCTCATAGATTTGCTTCAAAGCTTCTTCAATCTCTTCCTCTAAGTGATATGCCACCCCAAGACGCTCGATTGCATCGATGAAATTCAGCTGCTCTAATGGTTTGCCATTTATTTCCAGCAGCTCGTGCCTCACTTCCTCTTTGAGTCGTTGCACTTCTTGCTCCGTTGCAACTTGGACCCCCTAATCCATATGTTTCAAATAAAATAGATGATGAAATCACTAATCCAATCTTTACAAATATATTTTAAAAAAAAACAAAATAGGAAGATTTAACAGAAAAATGGGATGTATATAAGGTCTACCTCGTCGTGATGGGGATTTTTAAGATCGAGAAAGTGATCACCCCAATGGCATGGATGAAAGTTGGCAATTGGACGAACTTTTTGATTTTCTGAGGTTTGGTTTGCCATTTTTCTCTTTTCCAAGACAAAGTAAATTGAGTCTCACCAAAAGAACTTACCAAATGCAATATCGTTTGCAGTTGGACGTAATTGCATGAATCATCAACGAAGTATTTTATAGCAAATGCGTAACCCAAAATCAATTATTGATTTCGTTTGTGATTAAATATTTGCACCTACTTCTCACTATTTCATTTCATTGTTTTTCCAATGCTAACCGCATGGTAAGCTCGATTAGTAGTAGTTTACTTTAAACAGATTAAAATAGCATTACTTAGCTCTACGTAGACAGGAAACACAAGTTCTTCAAATGTGAATGGATCCCTTCATATCCATCCTTTTCATATCATATGACATATTGATTCCGGTGCGTTCAATTTATATGTGTTTGGTTCGTGATAAGGTCAAACTGGTGTGAATTGCTCCCTCCGTCCAAATCTCTTTTCTAAATCAAAACCTTTGTTCCAATATCTGTTTATTTTTTGTCACTTTTTTCTATTAGTTATTACCGCACGATCCAATATATAACCAAAGTGGAGTAGTATTAAATGCACGCGATACTTGTCAAAGCCTATAAAATGGAAAATAGAAAGGATAATTCGATAATTTGTTTAGTTAAGATGTACTACCTCCGTTTTTTTGATATGCATGTTTGCTTTTTGCACGCGGACCAAGGAAAAAGTACAAAAGTAAGAGAGAAGGTTAGTAAAAGTAAGGAAAAAGTGAAAAAGGTAGGAGAGAAGTATAATAATTAAGTGGGTCAACCTTCCATTTATGGCAAAAGGTAGAAAGGTACCAATTAAAAAAAACACCCCAAAATGAAGAAAAGTGCATATTAAAAAAAACTGATGGAGTATTTTTCAAAATACAAATGTTAGTTATAGAGAGAGATTTGTTCCATGTAATTAGGAATTAAAAAAAAGAATAATATGGATTATTGGTGTCCCCACCTCTTCACTTATTGAATAGAGATTATTTTAATAAATTGTATAAACCAGTAAGATAAATTGAATAAGAATTTTCGGCTCTTATTTTACCTACTAGACTTTAAAGCTAAAAAAAAATCTCTATACTATAAGGGAAGAGGGGGGTGGACATACACCAAAATTAAGAAAAGAAAAGAAAAACAAATAAAATAAATCAAGGAAGTTATTAAGTGTAATTAAGTTTTATTTCCAAGCTTAGCAATCATAATTTTAGCAAAAATGTTTAAAACTTTTAAACTAAAATATCTAAATTTCTACAAAGTAAAAATAATTTTAAACATATCAATGGTTATATTTTTTTGAGCTTTATAAATAGATTTCCACTTTTCTATATTTTTATATACTTTTGAAATTTTTATTTTCAAATATATGAGTAATTTGCTTATCAGTGAAGGTGCCTTTTGATGAGATTGATCATAAAACATAATAAAGTATTTAAGGATGAGTGAGAAAGTGGTAGATGGAGAAGGATAATGTATGTTTTTACTCATAAGTGTTGATGCTAATGACATCTTCCATCGATCTTTTGTAAGATTTTGTCTTTTTAGGCATTTTTTTAAACACTATTGCTAATCTACTCTCTAATAGTATTTATTACTCTTTTTATTTATTTAAGTTGTAACTATTTAAACTCTATTATACACTGTCTAAATAAACAAAATGATTATCACGAGAGAAATTACAATATAGTTTCTTCCATATTCTTAGTACGGGGCACGCATCGCGTGCATATATGGCTAGTTATATATATACAGAGAGTCTGTTCTGTTCAGCTTATTTTCAGTTCAGTTCAGATCTAATAAGTTCAGTTCAGTTCAGCTCTAATAAGTTCAATTCAGTTCAGTTCAGTTTAGTTCAACTTCAATAAGTTAAGTTCAGTTAAGCTCCATTCATTATTTAACCATTTTATTTAATATTATTTTTATTATTATTGGTCTAATATATTTTACTCATTATTATTGTTTTTTATATATATATATATATGTTACATAATTTTACTCATTATTATTACTATTATTATTATGGCTGAGTTTGGTTTGGATTGATGCGCGGTTTAAACGAATTTCATGTTAATACAAGTATTCTAATTTACAATTGTTATTTTATTTTACCAACTAGATATTCATTATTACATCATACAAATAAGCTACAAAATCTACAGGCTAAGATATTAAAAAATTATAAAGTTGCTAATAATATTTGAGTACTATTTAAGGTACAACATCGTCATCACGTTGAATATTAATATACTCTGGCGGTTTGTGGTGGAGTTTGGTTTATAAATATTATCGACCAACTCACCACAAATCGTGGTCTGGTTATAAGCACACACCAACCCATCTTTTAAGCTAATTATTAATATAATTACTAATCATTATTATAATGATAATATTAATTTACTTCTTAAACATTCTTGTTATTATAACATATTTATACTAATAATAGTAATTACTCATTATTAATTATTATTATTATTATTATTATTATCAGTAATTATTATTTTAAAATTAAATTTTCATTATTACTATTATTGATTACTATTATCTAATAACATCAAAAATAATATTATCATTATTCATTTAATATTATTCTAAAATATTAATTATTAATTATTATTACTTAGAATTATAATTACTTATTATTTAATATTCATAATAATTATTATTTACTTATTATTTATATATTTATTACAATTCAATTTAGTTTAGTTTAGTTAAGTTCAGTTCAGTTCAACTCCAATAAGTCAGTTCAGTTCAGTTCAGCTCCAATAAGTTCACTTCAGTTCAGTTCAACTCCAATAAGTTCAGTTCAGTTCAGTTCAGCTCCAATAAGTTCACTTCAGTTCAGTTCAACTCCAATAAGTTCACTTCAGTTCAGTTCAGCTACAATTAGACGAAGAGAAATAGATCCGTACTAGATAACAAAGTTGTACCAAAGGAAGCAACGACATTGCTCCACGTCATTATATATAATTAATCAATAATTTAATTTTCAAAAGACAATAATTAAAAAGAATGAATATACCCTAAAAAAATTGACATTCCTTATCTAAAACTAACACTGGTATAAAATTATAAAATAAGTCATAACTTTCATTTCAAATCTCATAAATTATAATTTTTGCACCGTTAGATTTGTCTCGAAAATTACATTGAATCAAGATCCACTTATGATATGTTTTTATTAGAATTGCAAATAATTTTATATTCTACCTATTTAGGGCATGTTTTATTCTGCATAAATGAACTGAACTGAATTAAATTGAATTGAATTGAACTAAACTAAACTGATTTAATTGAATTGAACTAAAATGATTTGAATTGAACTGCTGAATCGAACCAAACTGAACTCAAAGGAATAGTGAAATATAATAGTAAAAGTATTGTCAAGAGATAAACTGAACTGAATTGAATTAAACTGAATAAGATGGGGGAGAATAGCCCCATTATATTGGTAAAATTACATTATTAATTGAAGTCTACTTAATTCGAGGTCTAAAAAACAATACCTTACTTTCCTTATATAAAGTTGCTGCTAATACACAAATCAAAAATTGATATAACTTTATCTCAAACATCAGACTATTATAATTTTTATGATGTTAGATGAGCCTTAAAAAATAATTTCAATTAAGATATACTTATCACATGTTATGAAAAAGGATTTCATCTGTCACCTATTAATTATATCAGGTAAAAAAAAAGTACTTCTATTAATTAATAAAATTGAAGTACTGCTCGAGTTGGACATGTAAAAGAAATCCTCTAATTTAATTTAGATCCATTGAGACTTAAGAAAATCTAATACTAACATGTCAAGCCAATTGATTTTTTTATCACTTTTAAGTCAATCGAGTTAATTAAGAAAGCAATATTATTTAGAGCTAAAGTCCGACTCGAGTTGGACATGTAAAAAAAGACATCTAATTCAATTTAGATTCAGTGAGGCTAAAGTAAATCTAATACTAACTAACATGTGAGACCAATTGAGTTTTATCACTTTTAAGTTAATCTAGTTAACTAAGAAAATAATGCTAATTATATACTAAACAATATGTTTCTTTTTCTCTTTTTAGGCGATCATGTCCAAATGAACCTAACCCGAACCCTATTGACCAATTTGTTAATAGACACTTAATAAAGATCAAATAATATTTTTGAAGACTTAACTTAAGTCGCAGTCATAGAAGATGCTTATTTATTTGAATTTCTTATTTAACTAAATTATTCGATTATAAGTTAAGAATAAAAAATAATTATTTTCTTAAAAATAACGTTGATTTGAGTGAAAGATGATAAATTATTATTCAATTCAATTAAATTTAGATTAAATAAACATAACTTAATGTATTTTTGGATTTACGTTCATGTTAAGCCTCACTGATTCAGTCACTTTAGAGTCAATATGGTTAAACGAAAATATTAAATATACATAATCAACTAATTGAAGAACCTTTTTTTGATGGAAAATCAAGAATGATAGTCTTTCGACATTTTCAAGACTGATGCAATCTTCTAGCATTTTCTTAAAATTATATTACACATATTTTTTCACTTGACTTTCACAAATGACATCACAAACGAAAGAGATTGAAGATAAACCTAAATTATTTTAACAACCACACAAATCAGCAAATAACAAAATAGTTTTTCTAAAGTTATAAAATAGTTCATATTTCATCTATTAATTATATGTAAAAAAGTATCAAATAGAAATATATTGAATCGGCTCGAGTTAATAAGATACCAAAAATCATCAAACCTTATTTAGATTCAATCAAGTTTAGGTAAAATAAATGTACTAAAATGCTCGAATTCACAATAAGTTCAATTGAGTTTGATCTCTTTTAAATAATTAAGGTTAATTAAAATATTATATTAAGAAATAAGACATCTCCCAGGCATTGCCTGGGTTAAAAACTAGTTCACTATATATATATTCATGTCATGCCTGAGAAGCTCAGAAAAGATATTATTTTTCAATTATATTTTAAAATTACAAACATTTCAGTATTTTTTCAATCATGTAAGGGCGGATCCAATGGGGTACATTGGAGTATAGGCGTACAAAGCTAAGACTCCAAAATATAACAAAAGAAGAAAAAATAGACGGTCCAAGCCATAATATATGTATATATAGCTTTTTTAGGGTGAATATAAGTCAAAAAGACTTTAAAACCTATCCTTTGGGAGCAAAAAAAACCTCCCCAAGAAGATAAATGCATGCCCTCTCTCTCTCTAATTTCACGCCCTTCGCCACTCAACTTCAACCTCACCATCGGTAGTAAGTTGTACTAAAAGTTCTTGGTTCACGCTGGCAGACATTTATGTAAATTTTGGGTGAGAGATAGGTTAGCTGGAAAAGGAGAAAGAGTGGGTGGCTTTTCCTTTGCATGAGGAAATGAAGCAAAGTTAAGTGGCAATTTTGAGAATTGATTGATAAAAGTATAAAATTTTGTTTTCCTAGTGCATACAAATATACAATACACGACATATGATTCATAGGTAAGTGAGATAATATTTTTGCCCATACAGAATTTCAAATAAGTATTTCACAAAAATAAATGATGTGGCCCTAGTAAGGCCCATCTTCTTATTAGAAGGCTAAGCAGATTGATTTGAGGGATTAAAATGAGTCGACCGCAAAAGGGTAAAATAGAGAATTGGGTATAAGTTAGATATTTCAACTCATTTCAGATTGATTGGTCAAATTTTTTGATGTTAAGGATTGGTAAATAGAGGATTGTAATAATTGTTTATACTCAGACCTCAAGGCTTTTCCGACATTGATTCTCATTTTCTGGCGTTAATCAAGGCATTTCTATGTTCAATCCTCGCACTTAAAGGTGCTAAATGTCTTGACAAACGTTTGTGATTGAAACTTCAGGTCAAAAAATAGCATTGAGGTTTGATCTCGCGGAAAAAAATTGGTTAAGGATATAAAATGCCAAAAAATTAAAAGGTTGTTTCCAAAACATGAAAACTCATAAAATACAATTGTAAAATTTCACTGGAGATGATATAATTGTAATCACACTCGTTTGAACTTTTTGAAATTCGAACGGTTAATCTTATGTTTACAATGGTTTTTGCAATATTAAATTGTTTATTAATTTTTTTTCGGATGGTTGATTTATTTTGTAACCGTATCCCGATTTACCAATCTTGGATCCTTCACTGCTATCATGTACTTAAAATATAAGTTAAATTCATATTTTATACTCCCTTCGTTTTTTATTAGATGGGACATTTAACTTTTTACATTTGTCGAGGCACAAATTTAATCTATTATATATCTAATTGTATAACTGCAAAAGTTATAAAAATATATATTTGAAAAATGTATGCCGGGACAAATCAAACAAGATCCTTATGTATAAATAACTATTAGTGGACAAAGAGGATCGGATTGATAGTGCTCAAAGTCAACATGTTACATCTAAAAAAGACCGGAGGGAGTACAGTACTAAATAATGGTATGGGCAAGATATCTTATCACGCCATGTTTTACATCATGTTTACAAATCACGTAGCATTACATAAAGGCACGGTCAAGAGATGGTATGGTCACCGAGGCCACGGGTTTCGAGTATGTGGTGGTTTCGGGGTGGGGGGAAGGGAGCGGGTGGTTCCGGGAGTGGAGAGGAGTGGGTGGGGGTGGGCGGACTAGGGTGGTGGTTTATGGGTGGGAGAGGGCTGGTGTGGTGGGAAAAAGGGTGGGGGAGGGTGTAAGGAAGGGGCGGTTGCCTATGTGGCAGGGGTTGAGGGTGCAGAGGTTATTTATTTTTTGTTTTTTGAATTAACGTAACACCCTGACAGTTCTATCTTTTATAAAAACATATATTTTCCAACTAAACAAAGAGAATTATCAAAGTATTATCGCTCACGTGAAAACGTATCGATTTACTCGGAATTTTGCAGCAGAAAACATTAAATAGATACTTTAAATAAATACTTAAACCATAGTAACTGTCAAAACACTATTCAAACATCAAACATAATTTAATACCAACTTAAACAATTGAAAATAAATAATCCGAAGAGTAACTTGAAAACCAAGACACGGATAAAATAAGCAATGGGAAAGAGAAAGTAATCTCTCATCAACATCTCGCAATTCCCTAATGAGTATGGATGCATCCTCTTCAAACCTATTAGGCAAATACTCAATTGATGGAATACTCGCCAATTAAAGATCATAACAGGATCAATAGGCATAGCCATGATCGACACACAAGAAGGCACGTAATCAGCAAAGATGAGTACATATATAACAACATAAACTACGTAAACCTAGTATGATACCAGTAAGCAATAAAACATGATCAACAATAATATAAATAAACAACAACTCATGAAATAATACTTGACTTCACAAGACTACAAAATAGTTTATTTAATAAATTGAATAGTCAATGGATCGAGTTGTCTTCAATTTAGAAGACGAATTACGGGCACGACTCCGTATTCCCCATGACCAACGATATTGATGTACTAATATACAATAAATAAGACTTGGTGATCCATCCGATCCAAGAAAAGCCTTGGGATACCACCATGTGCTCCAACTCATACTAGTCCATAACTTCATACGTGCACAAATCTAAAGTTATTGATGTTCACTTTCACTCTAAGTGTTAATATCTTATTCAATGGTGGAGTCTAACAAAGGCAACCAACAAATAACATGGATACAACAAATTCCAGTTTTTATCTTAGAATTAAACATCATGATCAAACAAAATCCAATTGGCCAAGAATTAATCCTCAATTTATTTGTTGACTAAAATCAACAATCGAATGTCCGAAGACAAAGGTACAACTTACCCTACAAAGCCCTTAGTCTTTGCAAAATAATATAATAAAAATAATGATAACAATTCCAACTTACCCACAAAGTTCTCGGCCTTTGTGAAGTAATAAATAATCATAAAGGAAAACCACATAATATTCCATGATCCAATAATAAATATATTTATAAATCCATTATACGAATTTATAAATAAACAACCCTTCCCAAATATGCTTGGATCAATACATTCATTCAATCATGTAATAAACAACATAGGAAATTAACATGTAATTTCATATTTCAATAGCCACGTATGAATCATATATAACAAGGTTCCCTATACATGATACTATAAAAAAATCCTAGCTTTAGAACATGATGCTAGTCTAACACATAATGAGATGTATGTACCTTGTGTAGAAAAAACGAGAGGCCACAATAGGAACTCTAGAAATCACTCAAGGAAAATTCTCCGCCTACCAAATAATAAAATATTCGTGATTTAATACTCTAATTAATTTAAAATAATTATAATTATTTTAAAACGCTTCAAAACTCGTTTTAAAATCCTTTTTAAACACTAAAGTTTTAACCTTTAACATCTTTTAATATAATATTATCAAACTCTTCTTTAAAAACCTTAAAAACTCTTACTTTAATATTTAAATCTCACTTTAAATATTAATATATAAATCTGAAATTATAACTTAAATTTATAAATTATAAAAATTAGAATTTTATTTATTAAAAAAATGCAAACTTTATCAATAAAACATCAAAAATCACAACTTTAATTAACAAAACTAATTAATAAATAGAATAGAGGAAAAAGGGATGAGAAATAATCGTACGAAACACGAGAAAACCGGAAAACAAGAGGGAGAAGGGGTGGTGGCGAGCGTGGGCTGACTAGTGGCGCGTGCTGCCACGCGTTGCTGCTGCATGTTGGCGCACGAAGGCAATGAGGAGAGAAAAAGTGATGCGGGTGCTGCTGCACCGTGAAGAAGAGAAGAGAGGAGGTGTGTGTGGCGGCGGTTACCGAAAAACACAAGAGGGAGAGGGAGGGTGAGGTGGCGTGTAGCAGGAAAACTCGAAGGAAAGGGGAGAGAGAGTGGCCGGCATGTAAAGGAAGAAAAGGAGAGAAAAAATAATATAAAGACGAGGGTTTTTTTGGGTTTAATGAAGTATTCATAGGTTTACTAAAACCTAGTACAAGTGATTAGAGTTTTTACTTGGACTTTTTAATTGCCTATCAAACTCAATGGTGGTTTGGACACCTCAATCCAATAAAACTAATTTTAACTTGACCCAAAATCCAAGTATAGATTTAATAAATTTAAAAGTCTAACCCAATAAAATATATATTATTATTTAAACGTTAAATAATCATTTAATCTTCAAAATAGTTGACTATTAAATAACTTCATTAAGTAAATATGAAAACCATTTATAAATATACTTATAAAATTCATAAAATTACGGGAAGTTACAATTAAATATACTTTTTTTAAAAAAAAATCAATAGTCTTCTAATAAGTCAAACAGGTTGTAGGGTGAAAAGACTAAATTTGAGCAGATTTTTACTAAATGTGCGATTATGATGGATCATCAAAAGTTGAGACCAATATTATGGGCGGACCGGAAAAAATGGGATTATAAAAAGTTGGGATCATTGTGCAAATACCAAACAAAGGTGGGATTTTTAGAGGGGGGTAGTTTATCTCCACCAAAAGGTGAAAGGTCTACGTGTGGTGGGGGAGAGAATAGAAACTACGATGACGACAAGGGGTGGGGGTGGGTGGTTGAAGGTTGAAGGGGTGGGGCAAGGGGTGGACTAGTTAGAGGTTAAGGAGTTTAAGGTATGAAGAGGAGAAGAAATGAAGGGAAGCAATGGCAAGGAGGAATGAAAATGGAACAAGGAATGAAGAAGGTAGGTTTTAGGATTTAATTCTATTTTAGGATTAATGAGCGAACCTTTTATTGGAATTTCATAATTAAGGTCACATTTGTTAGTTATGTCAAACTACTAGAGGGTCATTTCGTATATATAAAAAAAACTTTTGTTACCAAGAAGATTTTTAAAACCTAAGGGTCCAATGAGAAAAACCAAAAAATCCTAATCTCTAATAGTTAGGTTGTGTTCTTTTGAACTGCATCAATTGAAAAATATTTCAATTCAGTTCAACTCTATTATTTCAGTTCAATCACTAAGATAAAAAAAAAGTTCCGACTATTATTGTTTCATTGTGACAAACTATGCCATTTGTTTGCAGCAGAAGGAACAAAAAGTTTTTGCAAAATAGATTAGAACATCCTTAATGCAATTCTCAAAAAATCTCAATTGAGTTGAGAATTGTTTGAGAATAAAAGAGCTTCTTAATGTGGAGAGGGAAAAATCTCAAGAGTTGAGATTTTCCTAGAATTCTCACCCGACCGAGTGAAAATAATGGACATTAATCTCAAAGTTTTTGGTGTTAAATCTCAACAACTCATCAATGAGAAGAGAGCCAATGAGTGACAAGCAGGAGAGTGAAAATTAATAAACTTTCCGTACTTTTGAAATGTAAATATTACTCCCTCAGTCCCATATTAGATGATACACCTTGACTAGCACAGAGTTTTAAGAGTGTTATATGACTAACTAATTTCATTGGGAGTAGTTGATCACTGGTATTTGTTTTATTACAAAAAGTACATGGTAGGACATATGTGCGTCATGCTTGTATTGACAAAAGTAAGATAATATAATTATATATGGGACCCATTAATATTAAATAAATTATCTTATTATTGTACAGAAGTGTTTCAATTAATGTGGGACGGACGAATATATGAATTGTATCATCTAATATGGGATGGAGGGAGTATAAAATTTACACTTTACAAATTTAAGAAAATATATCACTTATGTAAGATTTTTTTTGTACTCTTCAAATCGATCATATTGATATATATTTAAACAATTTTATTGTTGATAAATCATATACCCAAAGTAGGAGAGAGAAGAGAATTAAGAGTTTTTTAAAAGATCATTGTTAAAAATGAAAAAAAAAGACTTATCAACGAAGGGAACAAGCGTATTAATAAAGAAGAGAATTTTTCTGTATTTAGTGAGAACACTATGAGCATATTATAGAAAGACTTTCAGAAAAAGCTTATACTTTTACTGATGTGGGACTTTAGAGTTTTTATTATAACAAGGCCTCTGAAAAGAAGCTCCTGGTTTATCAATGTGGGATTTTGGGATTTTTATCCTTTTAAAGTAAAAAACAACTTATCTTTTAAGCTTCAAAAATACTCCCTTCATATCTTTTTGTTTGCCTTGTTTATTGTAAATCCAATGAGCCAGGAGGAGGATGAAAAAGATGATGTAATTGTCAAGTGGGGGTAAAACAGAAGGAAAGAGAAAGAAATGGAGAAATATGCGAGACAGATGAGTTGTTAATTAAGGTAAAAATGTAGAAAATTATATAGCAAAAAAGGAAGATTGTAAGTAGGACAAACAAAAAACGAAAAGTCTGACAAACAAAAAAGAAACAAAGAGAGTACATGTAAGAGAGTTTAAACCCATTACCAACTATATGAAATCATATAACTTCATTTACCACCAACCTACATCCTTTTTAGTTGACATATTTGTATTATGTTAGGGAAGGGGCCGGGGATGGATGATGTCCACATGAAATGTTTTATTTTCCTTCTTTATAAAAATCAAACGATTAAATAAAATCCATATGATAATAAGAAAATGGGAAAGGAAAATCAATCAATTCAATTATGCACCAACCTTACTAGTTGTGTGTGGCCCTGATTCCGATGAGAATTTCACGCATCATTGTCATTTATACTAAATTACGCATCAACGTTACAATTTTATATTGTTATGTGCACTCAAACAAGTTTGTATTGAAAATTGCACCTAAACCATAGTTTATATTGTTGCTGCCAATTTTGGCTTTGGAGAAATATAACTATTGGGTTGTTCCCCTAAAAAAACTATTGGGTTGTTCACGTACGCGCTCCTATTCAGCTTGTCATAAGCTGTTTAGCCATCGACCAATAGCCATGTATTAGCTAACGTGACGTAGGAAGGCTCGCCGCAAAGTTCGACGAAGAAACCAATCGTCAAAAACTTGGGAAATGATTTCTACTAGTCGGGCTTACGTTGTCAGAATGCTTAATAAAATACTTTTTCAGAAAGGTAACGGCCCAACTACGCCTTGAGTCATAGGCTTTTTAAGCTATCCGAGTTCGTTTAGGGCCCGAAAACAGCATTTTAATTATTTCCATTTTTAGTTTTTGCTTAATTTCGTATTAGGGTATTGTTTAGACTATTTAAACGTCTTTAACCATCATTAGAAGACACTTTTCAATTGAATAATAATATTTCATAGTTAATTCTCTTTTCTGGTGGATTTCGGAGTTTATACAGATTTATCGCTTGTAAACCTATTTGTTCGTTTGAGGAATTGCGTTTGCTTTTCCGTAAATAATTCCTAGTGCGTCATACTGAGCTTCCTCTTCTTTTCCTTCATGCACCCGTATCTATCCTCTAGCCAATATGCAAGCAATTATCCTATTATTTTCCAACTAGTTTCCCTGCTTCTTGACTTCTTTCCTCTCCCTTTCCTTAAGTAATTCTGAACAATTCCAACAACAAAAGGGGAATCTACATGCATGAACTATTATTGAAAGCAAACAAAAATTATCAAACCCATATGAAATTTCCTCCGACTATTTTGCCTTTTTGTAGATTTTGTCATATTTTTGTGGTCTGTTGGGTAATATAGGAATTAGAAATTTCCATAAAATTTTTAATTTATGGGAAATTAATACATTGTCAAGTCAAAGCCATTAGGTTTAGAACAAACAATCTCGTCGAAATCTTAAGGCGTATCTGATCTCTGATGATTGCTTTGTCAACCACACTTTTCTTCCCTCAAAATAAGACACTTCACGCGACGAGAGGCTCGATAACATCACAAATAAAAAGGACTAACAAAAGACTAAGTGAGACGAGACTTAATAAAAAACTTCAAGTTGGTACGTCTGATTTTAATTTAAAATTAAGCAACAACCCAAGCCTAATAGAAAAAAGAGAATGAAACACTAAGTTAGTCTAATTTTAGCATAAAGTTAAACTGTCTCTTTTAATAACTTTTCAAAAACTTCTTGTCTATTGTAAATCTAATGTCACACTTATGAGAAGCAAAAAAAGTTAGCAAATTCTTGTAAGAGACGGTCTTACATTAAACTTGATGTAAGAGCAGCCTAATATGCCCATTTAGCACTGATCTATGAACGCGCGTCTTCCCTCCCCTCTTACACGTGCGTCTTGCAATTTCAAAAGTTGACGCTTTAGGTTCAAAAGTTAAGGTTTTTAACCTATTTGTTAATATTATAACATGTTTCCAATTTCTAATTAAAGTTAGTGTTTTAGGCTGAAAAGTTAATACTTTTTGCTTATAAGTTAAGTCTTTTTGTCGAATAGTTAAGATTTATTATATATTATAGGAAAAATTGTCAGGAATAAGTCAACATTTGCGTTGACCGCTTCTAACAAGTCAACCTTAGTTTATTCCATTAACAAGTAAACCTTGTACACACTTTTCTTTTAACAAGTTTTTTTACCTGTGACCTGATAAACCTGTAAACTCACTCTTTATTTCCCCAATTTTCGTTTGACTTCTTGACTTTAAAGAAAACTCTTAATTTTAATTTATATATTAAATGAACTTCAAATAAAAAAAAAACAAAATTAAACCCACCCCAACCCTACCCACTGCCACCCCCTCTGTCTCTCCTCAATCACACTTTCTCTCTCCTCACCCATTCAAAGAGCACCCAGTGCAGGGCTTCGAGTCGAGTCTGTTTTGCTAAAAAAGACAGGAAATATTAAGGAGTTTTACACTTTGGGTAGGAAATTAGGACAAGGGCAATTTGGGACTACATTCATGTGTATAGACAAAGCTACTAGGAAGGAGTATGCCTGTAAATCAATAGCAAAAAGAAAGCTACTGACTGAGGAGGATGTGGAGGATGTAAGAAGGGAAATTCAAATAATGCACCATCTTGCAAGGCACCCTCATGTTATTGCAATTAAATGGGCTTTATTTATTGATTTCGACATAAATAAATCTCAATCACCACCTCCCTTCTTTCTTCATCCCCGAAAACCACCACCTCCTTGTTGTCCAAACCCAACCTCAACCACCGCAATATCAAACAAGACCAAACAATAAGGTGAGTTCTGAAGAACCATCAAGATGATAAACAATGATGGTATCCTTAGTTAGAAGTTGCATCGACGAGATTGTCCAAAATGTGATTCAAGTTAATCTTTTTGTTGATCATGGGTTGCTGAACTCAAAGTTGATCAAACCAGAGGATTTCAACCAAAGAGGCATGCTGCTTTGCTTCCGGCATTAGTTGTGATATCCAAACCATGTTCCTTAACTTCGATCAAGCGTATACCTTGTCGATTGAATTCGACATCGGTTAGAGACGTTAATGTTTGCTTCAGTTTGCTTGTTGGGTATACTTGGAATCTAAAGCTATTAGTTGGGTTTCTTGGAAGATTCAACTATGGAAATTCGGTTGGTATTGTGATTTCTTTTGAAGGTTATATGATTAGTGTTGTGTTCTCTTTTGAAGTTTTAGTTATTAAAATTGGGTTTTCTTGGGAAGGTTGAATAATGGGGTTGAGTATTGTTCAGGGAATTCAGTAGTGACGGGGGGTTTTAGGTGGAAATATTTCAGTTGGGGTGGTAGTGTTTGGGTGCCAGTTAGGGTGGTGGTGTCGGCTGTGGGTGAGAGTGAAGGTGAAGGTGTGAGTGAGAGTAATCTAATTTTGGGGTGGTGGAGGAAGAGGGGTTTTTTTAATGTTTTTTTTTCGTGAAATATAAACTTTAAAAAGCCCAATAAGAGAGTGACAAGTGTTATTTAACATGTTGAAAAGGTTAACAAGAGGTGATAGCCGGTTTTGACTTGTTAAAAGCAGAGGTTATACAAGGTTTACTTGTTAATGGAATAAACTAAGGTTGACTTGTTAGGATCGGTCAACGCAAATGTTGACTTATTCTTGACAATTTTTCCTATATTATATATGTATATTCAAAAAGTTGATAATTGGATTTAAAAGTTAACTTTCAAGGTATAAAAGTTAAGTCTATGTTAAACAAATTAACTCTTGTTAATATTTAAGGCTCCGTTTGTTTTGGTGGAAAACCATTTTCTGGGAAAACGATTTTCCTCCATCTTTCACTTTCCTTTGTTTGTTTTGGTAAGGGGTGGAAAACAATTTTCCTAAAGGTGGAAAGTGCTTTTAGAAGAGGAAAATCAATTTCATTTTGTAAATAAGGTATGCCACATTTTCCTCTCCACTCCTTACTACTCTTGATTGTCTCCTTCCCATATTTTCTTCTCTTTTTGCTTCGTTTACCTTTTCTCCCTAAGATTTCCTCTACTCAAACAAACAAAGGAAAACTTTTTCTAAGATGATATTTTCCATTGAATATTGTTTTCCTTGACAAGTGATTTTCCACGAAAATTGTTTTCTATTAAAACAAACGTAGCCTAAAAGTTAAATGTTTTAGGTTCAAAAGTTAAGTTTAAAAGTTGACATTTTTAGCCTATTTGTTGATATCGATTCCATATATATGGTATTAGTTATAGATTTTTATGCAAAAGTTAAGATTTTAGATTGAAAAGTTAAAAAACACAAAAGTTAAGGTTTTAGGTCGACAAGTTAAAAAAATCGATTTGTCTAGTTGCTTACTGTGCGATCGCTTAATTGGGTTTTTAACTAGGTTATTGGGCTGTTCTGACGTTAAGGCTTAATCTAATGATGTCTTATACTAAACCAACTCAAAAAAAAGTACTTCTTCCATATCAAATTAGATGCTACACTTTTTTTACAGACTCTAATGCATTTTTTTGATGTGAGAAAGATAGAGAGGAAAAAATGGGGCTCAGGTAGTAGGAGAGAGATAGAGAGACGGAGAAGCCAAATAAGAAAGTGTGGTATCTAATGATAAATTTCCTTATTTAAAAAGTGTAACAACTAAAAAAAATGGAGGAAGTATCGATTCTAAAAAAAGAAGAAAAAAAAGCAGACATGAAGTTTCGTAAAGAAAAAGACATATTTGGGCTTAGGAATAGTTTCCTGGAAACTCAAGGGGGGCAGTTACTGAAATTCGGCCGACCTGTTAAAAGAAATAGAGTACGCGGTAGCCATGTCTCTTTCTTCGCAACTCCCCTTCCCCTCCCTCTTCTTTTCCTTCAATGTTCTTCTCATTATTTATTCCCTTTCTCATTACATCTCAATCTCTCCAATTCAATCCAACCCAATTCAATCTAACCTCAATATTGAAGAACATCAATTCTCATAACAAGTATTCTTTAATGGCGTCCAAGAATTCCTCACAAAATTTCCAAGATCATCTACCATTAATGGCGGAAAAGCTAGGAGGAGAAGCTTTAATTGGAGAATTATGCAAAGGATTTCAATTATTGATGGACAATGATAAAGGTGTTATCACTTTTGATAGCTTAAAGAAGAACGCAGCTGTTCTTGGCTTGCAAGATCTTACTGATGAAGATTTGAAGAGCATGTTGACTGAAGGTGATTGCGATGGCGATGGTGCCTTAAATCAGATGGAATTCTGTGTTTTGATGTTTAGATTGAGCCCTGAATTGATGCAAGAAGCTGAATTTTTGCTTCAACAAGAACTTCAATTTGTCTCTCATCTTTAATTTTATTTTTTTTCATTTTTTATTTCTCGGCATACTGTAATTCATCATTCTTTGGCTACCTCAATATATTACCTTCTTCCATTCTATACACTATATTCAATTACATACGTTTACCTTTTGCGCCATTTCACATGTTTTGACCATAGTTAATTAGTTATAACGAAAAAAATAAAACCAAACAAACATTAGTATATAAGATATTACTCAATGTATAACAACAACTTAGCAATTATGAGTTTTAGTATTATTATACATCTTTGTCAATTAATTCAGATTATTCAATGTTTGTTAAAATTTTTAGTTCTGAAATGTTGGAATACTGTTGCTGCTATCATCCATTCATAATCATCCTTCCTACTAGTGGCTTTTTGAGGGTAGTGATTTTTCTAACCCTTCCCCTACTCTCAAGCGTCTGGCCCATTAGGACCCGAGCGGGGTCCGGGCCGTTTCTTCCTACCAAAAATATATATATATATATATATATATATATATATACAAAATGGAATGCTAAGCAATAAAATTTCAAGGTCAGGCCGGTTAGTGACTTTAATCTTCGCTTGTTTTAGCCGTAAATCTCCATCTTCATTCTCCTTACTGCTTTAGGGTCACGTCACGGGGAAATTGTTGTAAACTTGTAATTCGGGTTGTTTCGCCCTCTATGGCCTTTGCATCATGTTGATCGAGTCCCTCTTAGGTTTGGAGTACTTAGGTCTGTTTAGATTTACTGAAAACAACTGAACTGAACTGAACTGATTGGAGTTGAACTGAATTGAATTTAATTTAATAAATATATAAATAATATCTAAACAATAATAATATGAATATTAAATAATAATTATGATGATAGATAATAATAATGAATAATTATTAATGAATATTAATAAATGTATTTTGGATATTTTTAAATGATAATTATAAATAAATAATATTTAATAATAATTAATTAATAATAATGATTAATGATTAATTATAATTAATAACAATTATTTTATAGTCTTTGTATTAATATATTAATACGTGACGATGATTATATAATAACAATAATATCTAAAAGACTTAAATTAATATTACTATTTTAATAATTAGATTTAATTATATATTAATATTTAGTAATAAAATAATAATTGGGTCAGATAGTGCAAAATTACATCATAAACCGTTTTGACGTGATTTGATTGGATTATGGACTGAAAACACGGGTTTATTTGTGCTTTTAACCTAAACCATGTTCCTCCCTAATGATAATAGTAATAATAATGAATAAATCTATAATAAACAAAATAATATACAGATAATAATAATAATACTTAATAATAATGATATAAAAATAAATAATAATAATAATAATAATATAGTAATAATAATAATAAAACTGAACTGATTAGAGCTGAACTGAACTGAACTGAACTGAAATTAAGCTGAAATGAACAGGCCCTTAGATAACGTTAGGCTTTTAGATGTAAGTTAATTTTAAGTTTGGTCTTGTGACTAGTGATAAAGATTTGGATAATTTTACAATGGGTATAATTAGGATAATAATAGGTCGGATCCGGGTAGGGTCTTCTAGGTTCCTGATCCGATCCGTTTTTTAAACAAGGACCCCTTACCCGGATCCACTGGGTTATAAAAATGAGGACTCGGATCTAGATCCATAAGGGTCCTATGGATCCGGGTCCAAAACGGGTACAAAATAGATCTTTATCTATTTGCTTCAAATAAGCCTAATTTTCATAATAATTAAATATTTCAATAACGAAAACAACGTCATTTCGCGTCTCCAATTGTTGACGTTCAAAAATTCAAGTTTAATACAACAAAAATTCAACCATAACATTAAAAGTTAAAGATAAATAAACAACAAAGTTTAACAACATTACAACATAAAGTTAAATTTGTTTATGTCAAAAATAATTTTTAAAAAAGGTGACGGGCCCTAATTTAGGACCCTATCTAATTCTGTTTTTTGAAGATAGGACCCGGATCCTACCCGGATTTGACGGGCCCTAATTTTGAGGACCTAGAACCTCTCAAAACGGATACAAATCCTCAGCTCCGAGTCGGGTCCATTACCCATTGTCATCCCTAGGTATAATAAAAATATTGTCACTATCATTCTTTATATCTTAACCGTTTATTTCTGATAGACTCATCTTGTCCATTAATTTAGATGACTTAATAAATTTATTCAAGAAACAGATTTATATTATTTGATAAATCCCTAACTCATTATATTGTCAAAAGGGAAAAAAATAAGTTCACCTTTGGATTATTCTGGAATAAGTTAATTAAGCTTGTACGAGTATTAACTTTCAAAGGATCTGGGTCTGGGTTTTAAAAATTAAGACCCAATGGGTCTGGATCTGGAAAAAATTGATAGGTCTTAGTTTGGAAAAAATTAATAGGTTTGGGTCTGGTTAGACCCAATCCATTGTCATTCCTACTCAGTATCAACAACTGTCTACCTTTTAACATATTTGTCCCTACAGGTATTCCACTCTAGCTCTCGCTACATCTTTTTCGCTTGTTAGCTCGTCTCCTTTTTTTAAACTCCTTACATGGCACACTTCTTTTAGATCCTTAGAAGTACTTGCTAAGTCCAATGATAAGCTTTCCATTTTTTTTGGAGATATGTTAATTTTAAGTTTTAGTTATTTAAGACTCTATCGAGTTGGGAGGGGTGTGACTTGGGGAGGTTAGGGGTTATTTTTAGGGCGAAATGGTTACTGGTCGTGAAAATAGGGCGGTCGATACTAGACACCTAACCATTTTATAGGTAAAAGACAAAAAAATTGGTAAAACAAATAGGAAAGTGCAGGTAAAAGATCTCCTAATCTACTATAAGGGAAGAAAGGGGTGGACACCAAAAATAAGAAAAGAATAAATAAATAAAATAAAATAATAAATTTAAATCTACTATAATAAAGAAATTAAGGTTTATTTCCAATCTTAGCCATCAGACTTTTAGAAGAAAAAAAATATTTAAACTTCAAACTAAAAGATCTCATAATCTACAAAGTTAAAGCAATTAAAAAAAATGTCAATGATTATATTTTCTTGAGATCTATAAAAAGACACTCACTTTGCTATATATATATATATATATTATTTCAAATACATGAGTAATTGATTGCTCATGAGTCATGAGTGGCCTGAGGTGCATTTGATAAAATTGATCATGAAACATGATAAAGTATTTTAAGATGAGTGAAAAAAGTGGTAGAGAAAGATAATGTAATTTTTACTCATGAGTGATGATTCTCTAAATGACATCCTCCATTAATTTTTGGTAAGATTTTTTTGTTTTTTTTTTGGCGTTTTATTTCTAAATCACTATTGCTAATCTACTCTCTAAAATTTATTACTCTTTTTTTATATATATTTATATTGTTTCACTATTTAACTATTTTGAAATTAC
Organism: Patellifolia procumbens; assembly: GCA_947645195.1. NCBI lineage: Eukaryota > Viridiplantae > Streptophyta > Magnoliopsida > Caryophyllales > Amaranthaceae > Patellifolia > Patellifolia procumbens. The sequence continues at coordinate 1,511,138 of CANSGD010000763.1, read as the reverse complement.
AATTACACCCTCTAGAAAAAAAAAACTAAAACTTAACGATTATTTTTAAAAGTATGAAAAACATGTATACACTTCATCGGAGAAATTACTCTTTTGCACGAAGCACGCATCACAAGAGCCTATTGGGCTTGAAGTGTGGACGCAACACGGGACTCCTTCAACCTATCGCTATATATTTGAACCCGTGACCTTCTAATCATACTAGCTCTTGATAATGTGTTAAGGAACCAACTCAACCAAAAATCTAAGGTGGTGGTTGAGATGATACTTTTTTACTTATAGATAGTAAGGGGGACAATTATATCATATATTTTGATATTGAGAATCAAAATTTTGAGATTGATAGCGATCATTTTTTCTGAGCGAACTGCAAATTAAAGTTCTTTTTCGAATTATTGGAATTCAAGTTATCTGAACTCTAGATGTAAGAGTGGCCATACTTATAACGATGGTTCCATACATCTTTCTCTGTGTACCCTTAACACAATTAGTTCACCTTAGTAATTTCTCAATTTAATCTAAAGAATTTCAATTCATCTTTTCAATTCACATCATCTATAACACTAGTATATGATTGCAGTTAGGGTCTTAGGGATGACCCCGAATCTGATTCAGATCCATGGAACCATTTATAATGGTTTAGGTCCAACTTTTTAGAGCCATGGGGCTGGGTCTAGAGGTTATCAGGTGGGTCTGGGTCCAAATATATCAGACCCAGACCTGGGCCAAACCCTACTCACGGACTCATTTACATAAACAAAATTCAAAAAAAAAAATAACTTGTGAATTGTGACTTTATGAGTAGCTGTGACTCCATTTTAAGACATGTAATGATGTAAGTTGAAACATATTTAAGATTTTATGAGCTATATATTGTTAATTGTTTCGACACAAACCTTAACCATGGTCAAGTGTTAGGTTTTATTCAACCCCTAAAGCTAGGGATTATGATGCTGCCTGAAATAGAGCAGCCGGATGCATCACCGTCGTCGGAGCATGGTCGCAATGGTGTTGGTGAGTGAGGTGGTTGTTGGTTGAAGGAGATTGGTGCTGGGATGTCAGAGGTGGGGAGTGGGAGGAGCGCGGGAGTGGTCTTCCTTTGTTTTTTATATATAAATTTAAAATTTTAAAATGTCTAATAAATTAAAAGAGTGATATGTGTCAATTTTACCCGTTAAAAAGGTTAATAAGAACTTATAGCCGGTTTTGACTTGTTAAAAGCGGAGGGGTATGAAAGATTAATTTATTTGTAGAATATCTTAAAGTTGACTTGTTAGAAGCGATCAACGCAAAAGTTAGCTTATTTTTGATAATTTTTCTATACATCAAAAAAAAAAAGATTGACAAACGTTAGATTTTTTTCTCTTAATTCTTTAATTTTTTCATATTTTTATTTCGAAATTTCAATTAAGTTAATTATCTCTATTTTATAAGTGAAGAGTAGAGGACACCAAAAATCAACATTTTTTTTTAATTCCTAATTAAATGGAATAACTTATCTTTTTTTCTTTAAATTCCTAATTAAATGGAACAACTTTCTCCGTAATTAACCCTTTTCACATTTTTAAATTATGAAAAAAGAAATACAAAACACCCTATACAAAATTATGATTTACATATTCATGCAGAATTATACATGATTTCGCACGCATCGCGTGCATATATGATTAGTTTTCACTATTTTAACGCATATAGAAGGTGTAGCTTGTCGCCTTGTCATTTGGTCGGGCAAATGGTGTATTTTACAAAGTTGAATTACTATAAGTCTAATATAGATAAGCTCAATTCAGCCAAATTTATCATATAGTTTTTGGAGGAATAAGGTGAAAAGTATACACTAAAAAACTTATTGATACACAAAATAGTATGTAACACTCAAAATTTTGATTTAAACAATAATACTTCCTCCGGTTTTTTTTAGCTGCAACAATTGAATCTTTTACCTCTCACAAAAATTTCCAATTGTTGTAGCTAAAAAAATGGAGGAAGTATGTAGAGAGATTACATACATGTTAAGATAAAAGATGTCAATGTGAAGTTAGACTGGTTGGTTGTGTGTCCCTTGATACTAGGATTGTGGGCCACCTACATAATAGATATAAGGCACGTAAATAACGTAAAAGTTAAGCATCTATATATATGAATGAGTTAAGTTACAACCTTGTATTTATTACTACTCCAACATAATACTATTACCTCTTTTATCAAAATCAACGATGATATATGAAAGAGTTAAGTTATAACCTTGTAAAATATTATAAATGAGATGACTATTTATTTTTAACTATTACTTAATGGTGATGCATAAAAATCCCGTAACATCATCCAAGTCTCAATACTAGTTTGTATCTCTATTATATAAGTGAAGAGGTGGGGGTGGACACCAAAAAGAAAAAAAAGGAAAAATAAATAAAATAAATCAATGAGTTTATTCAGTAATTAAGTTTTATTTCCAAATTTAGCCATTAGATTTTTAATAAAAGATGTTCAAAACTTCTAACTAAAATATCTAAAAATCTACAAAGTAAAAACAATTAAAACATATATCAACGATTATATTTTCTTGAGATCTATAAACAGACACCCATTTTGCCATACTTTTATATGCTTTTAAAATTTTTTATTTTGAAATACATGAGTAATTGATTGTTCATGAGTGAAGGCACATTTGATTAAATTGATCATGATAAATTATTTTAGCATGAGTGAGAAATATGATAAAGTATTTTCAAGTACTTTTGGATGTTTTCTCATCTGGACAATGAGCAAAAAATATCTTGCCGGGTACTATATAACAAAAGTTGTAGTTAATAGTGTGGAGTAAAGGAGGTTTTCAAAGAAAATTGAGCCAAAATGAATTTAGCTTGAAAACAAAATATGTTGTGTACCTTCACACTTTATCATGTTACAGTAGGCAAAACACACATCGTATGCAAATAAAATTAGGATTTTTTGTTCAAAACCACCTAAATTTTTCACGTTTTTAGAAACTCCCACATTAACGAATTTTTCACGTTTTTAGAAACTCCCACAACTTAATGATTTTTGTTGAATTTCATTAACAAAACCGTGAAGTGGACCCCACATATGCATTATATTATTAGTTTACGCTAAAATTAAAGTCAATTTCATCAATTTAAGGGCAAATCCTCAACAAATTTAGAGCAAATTTGGAACAAATTACAACTATTTGGAAAGAATTGCAACTATTTCAAGTTTCATTTTGTTAACAAAATGTATATGTGGGACCCACTTAATGATTTTGTTAATGAAATTTGACAAAAACCGTTAAGTTGTGGGAGTTTTTAATAAAATCGTAAATGGTAGGTGGAATTTAAAAAAAAAAACATTAAGGTGGAGTTTCTAAAACCATAAAAAGTTTTGGTGGTAAGATGCGACTACCCATAAAATTATCTATTGTAGATTATGAAATTTCATAATAAAATTGTTGTCGCACGCATCGCGTGCATAGAAATCTAGTATATTTATATTGGGACGATGGAGTCCCCCAAAACCAAGGAGGCTTACCTTACATTAGTGATGGAAAATGGGTGGGCCGGGCTGGGCTGGGCCGGGTTTGTGGCGGGTTGGGCTGGCCATTTTTGAACCGGTGCGGGCCGGGAATACAGGTGGGCTGGGTGGGTCGGGTTCATGAGGCAACCCACAACCGGTTTGGGTGGGCCTGAAACGGTTAATTGGGCGGGCTGGGTGGACTTAGTGGGTGGGCTGGTTAATGGGCTGGGTGGGCTGGGTGGTTTGGGTGGGCTGGTTAATGGGTTGGGTGGGGTGGGCTGGTTGCGTGTGTTGGGTTGGGCTGAGTGGGCTTAGTGGGTTGGGCCGGAAAAATTGTGCAAGATTTCTTTTTATTTTCATATTTGGTCATGATTTCAGAAATTTGAATTTAGAATTTGATGAATCGAATCTGAATGAGTGAGTTGATTATGGGTTGGTGACAAAAGAATGAAAAGAAAGATAAATGTAAAATCCCCTAATTCCCCTCAATTTGTTTGGCTGGACAAGAAAAATACTTTAACGCTAAAATACAAAGAACATTTCAGTGGGGTTTAAGGTGGGTCAGGCGGGTGGGCTAGGTGGTTTGTGCGGGTAACAGGTGGGCTGGGTGGTTCGGGCTTAATGGGCTGGTGGGCTGGGTGGTCTAGGTGGTTAGGGCTGGGTGGGTTGGTGGGCTGGATGATCTGGGTGGTTAGGGCTGGTGGGATGGGCTGGGTGAGTTAGTGGGCGGTTAGATGCGGGTTGGTTGGGCGGTTACTACTGGACTGGGTTACATCAAACGAGCCCGGTGCGGGTTTTCCTTTTTCACGGGTTGAACCGGGCTGGGTAACGGGCCAAACGGGTCTGGCCCACGAGGCCCCCGAGACGGGTTGGGTTGGGTGGGCTGGGCTGGGCTGGCCCGACCCATATGCCATCTCTACCTTACATTAGCAACAAGCAACACAAGACATCAACTCTCATTATTTTGTTAAACATTGCATGTCTCTCTGTGATTTTCTCCCTCATCCTAAAATTAACTTATTATATTTCATGATCAATTTCATCAAATGCACCTCACTCATGAGTCATGACGATGAAATAAAGCAAAATAAGTATCTATTTATAGTCTGATCGTAAGTTTTTTACTATTGCGTTGACATTTCAAAAGTATTGATTTGAATTTTTCTTGAAGTCACCGCTACTATTCTAACACATGTACAGGGTGGCACTTACCACCTAGTCATTAGGCTAGGACTCATGATGTATCTTTAACCATGAGTGTAGGGCCTTGTATTTAATTACATAATGACTTGTGATTTACGAGTATTTTGGTGATAAGAAAAAATTTACAAGAATGTTGTTGCTCATATAGGGGTGTTTGGTACATTTCACCGACTTTTTGGTTGTTTTTTGGCTTTTGATTTTTTATTGTGATTAAATAGCCAAAAGTTAATTTATTTGGTAAAAACTTTCAAACCATTCTTTAAACCAGATTTTAAAGCACAATTGAAAAGGTAATAGAGTGAATTTTTTGGTCAGCTTTTGGTTTGTTTGTCCACTTCTTGTCTAATAAACACAGAATACCAGTAATTAATTTATCTAACATCTTTATAGATACCCAACTTAAAAGGCCACTATAAACCGTTAGAGCATTATTAGTAATGCTCTTTTTATAAAAGTTTAAGACACTATTCATCTATTTTCTCTCTCCTATAGTGTCATCTTTCAACCTTTTCTTGTTAGCAATGACTTTTTAAAAAGTTCATCATATCTTCTCTCTAACCTTTCTCTCTCTATTTTATCAAATACACTACCAATTTTTAAGATTTTTATGTTATATTTTAAATTAAAAATCGATGTCAATTTGTAGAGTACAAAAAAAAAATGAAAACTGCCCATATTTTAGTTTATTTTTCTGATTTTTATTTTTTAAGTTATGACATTTACAAAAATACAAATTGCAATAGTATATCTCTCCTCACACTACCAATCAGCATCTTCCACGTGGGTCAACACTAGATGATGTTGATTGGCTGTTTGCAAAGTATGTGGCACCTTTTAAGCATTTTTGCTAATTAAAAAGTGAATGTCCATTGATGACCGGTCATGAAAATAGGTCATCTTATGACATTATTTCATGACATTTTCATCTATAATCTATTATTGGGTCATTGCTAATAAGGATTTTTTAAAGGCATGAACTTTAACATTGTATCATAGCTAATATTGCCCTAATTTTAACAATTAGCTAAACAATCTAAGCAAATCATCCAACAATCAATTGTCAACTAGGTATTGTTATTTTACCAAAACATATGGTTTGATATTAGTGACGGGACACTGCATGGTACGTCACCATAAGTGGCTCACACATTGACAAGGCCTAACACTAACACGTGTGGCTCACACATTGACAAGGCCTAACACTAACACGTGTGGCTCACACACAGACAAGACGTAAGACTAACACGTGTGGCTCCTTCTAAGTTGGAATTATATTTACTTTGACTACAGTGAATGTAGAATGGGTTTTATCTATTCACCTACACGAGAGGAACATTTCCTTTGTTCCCTGTCTAGTGTCTAGCTCATCAAGTAGGCCTCTATTGGCCCAATTTGGGCCCATAACTATCAACACTGAACAATCATGCTTTGATTTTCTGGACTTCTCTTTATCTCGTCCCTTTTTTGAATTATCCTATAAATACCTTTAGCTTTTATAAGATAAAAGAAAAAATTAGGAAACCTCGTCTTATGGTCGATGTGTGGATGAGATATAAACTGTATAGTGTAGAAAGTGTGTGTGAATAGTCAAATCGGACTGAATTTCATTAGTCTGTCTGATATCCTAGCCTGTGCATAAGCATAGGTTACAATTAAGGTGTAACGTGTAACTCATAATACACACAACATCCATCAACTCGGCCTCTAATACTCGGAAGCAACACCCAATTATCTAGGAAGTGCAAGGGTGGACATGGGTTGTCGCAAAGATATACATATCATTGATACATAATCATTCCATACGAGAATTGTAAAGGAGCACAAACAGAAAATATAGTAAGTAGATAACAACATATCAAAGATGAATTATTACTTCATACAAGAACAAATCTCCTTCAAGTCTATAAATTCCATCTATATAAAGAACCAAAGTATTTAAATACAAATTATATACAAATGTAGAGTTATTGGAAATCTCGAATAGGCTTCATATTTGAAATGTTGCATTTCCAACTTCACACCACTGTCTATCATATTGGTAAGTTAATATTATTAGAGTTTCCTTGCCTCTCTACCAACCTCTACTTAACCTCTAACCTATTATAAGATTATAACTACTACCATACAAAACACTACTAAAAATTTCAAGTTGTATTTTAGTTTAGTCTGATCTCTATCCGCTATCTAAAAGTTTAATGCCTAAGGTCTTACTTGTGTATTATACGGAAATTGTTACTAGAGTTTGCATTGAACTATAAAATGATCGACATTATGAGAATGGACGTGAATAATTAAGTTTGTGAATGTATGACTTGGGATGAGGTTAATTATCACACCGATATTGTGATACAGTATTCTTTTCGGTGCTAATGAACCTTCTGATGTCAATTTATGGCTATTAGAATTATGTCCTGATATAATATAGAAACATTTACTGAGTTTGGGCCGACCAATTGCACACTGGATTGACAAGCCCACGTGAATGTGTGTAATTTAATAGGCCATCCTAGACTCCTAGTCTCCTGATCTCCTACTATTCCCTCGGTCCCAAATGACTAGTCATAATTGCACGCGATGCGTGCGAAATCATGTAATATTCTATAAAAATAAGTTTGTTTATGGTGTCTTGTATTTCTTTTTTCAAAATTGAAAAATGTGAAAACAATTAGCTATAGGATTTTTAAAAAAAAAAGATAAATGTTGTCTTTTGGTGTCCTCTACTCTTCACTTATAGAATAGAGATATATTTTGACTGACACAGAGTTTTAGAAGTGGTATTTGACTTGTTTATTTTATTGTGAGTAGTTGGTTGTTGGTACTTGTTTAAATAACATAAGGTATATGGTGGGGCATATGTGGGCTATGCTTGTAAAGGGGTTGAGGGTGGATGGGTTAATAAATTAATTATATGTGGGACATTAATAACAAAAAATTATATTTCTGTTGTAGGGCCATGCCACATATAGAATTGTATCTTATGTAGGACAAACGAATATAAGAAGTGTATCATCTAATAAGGGACGGATGAAGTAAATACAAATTCGTTCTTTTTTCCAAAACACATTATCAGAAAAGAAGACCTCACAAAACCAGAACCTCGTACATAAAGGCATGAAAGGTAGAGGGTAGGAAGCGTAGGACAACGAATTCAAAATCCAACCCTAATGACGTGAAATTTCATATTTGTAATTTTTCAAAGTTACAAGCTAGATATGTTACATTATTGGTCTATTGTCGAATTTCTAGTTCCATAATTACATGTGAAAGTTCTACATTGATCAATTTAGAAAGAGATGTTGACCTAATAAGGTTAATGATTACTCTCCTTATTGGCATATGTTTTTAAGGTGGGACCTCATTTGGTCTTGTGAAGTGGAATCTCTCTCCATACCTTACTTTACAACTACACAATAACTTTTGAAAATATTAAATCTGAATTGGCTAATCTAGCTTAGTATCAATTAGCACCTGAGTGTTAAAAGCTTAAAGGGGGATATTACGTCTCTAGTACTTTTTACCATATTGAACTTGAATGCTCTTATAGTTGCAATTTGATGTGAATAATTCTTAATATTCTTGTACAACTAACCAAATGGAGGCTAAACATAATTATAATACTAATCAGGTATGCATCAATGGAAGCTAAACTGTTTACTCCTAACTTCAATTGTTCTTGATTCTAACATTCTTTGTATATAAATATTAGATTCGTACCACCACAAGTTTCTTTATCTATTTGTTTTTTTTATCAAAGACCACTACAACTTGTTTATACGAAGTTTCGAAGAAGAAATAAATTAATAGAAGAGTTTCTTTTCAAAAGTTTATCGAACAATTCCTAATATCACTTTCACATTCTGTATTTAACAGGTTAACATATAACTTATCAAGGAGGGGGAGGAGTTGAGATCTTCTTTACCTTCCCAAATTTAACTTCAACACAAACCTTACCAAAAGTTTTTATTTTTTTTTGAAAACTGATAACATTTGTCGTCCTAACTCCTAAGTACAAGAGATTCTTTTAGGAAAAATTATTACAAATATTGCAACCTTTTGACGATTCACAAATAATAATGCAACCTTTTGACTATTCGCAAATATAATACAACCTTTCAATTATTCTGGAATAATTCAACCTTTATATCCCATTTATTTTATATATGCCAGATGACAGGTGACTTGAATAGCCGGTAATTTTTTAATTAAAAATTTTAATTTTAATTAATAATTTAAAAAAATTAAAAAAAATCTAATCTAAACTAAACCCAACCCACCCCCACCCACGGCCACGAACCTACACACCTCCACCCACTGCCACCGACCAACCCACAACCCACCCACTACAACCACCACTCCCCCTCCCGTTTCCTTCCCCTAAACCACCCTCCCTCCTTGAACAACCACCCTCACCCAACCAACATGAAACACCACCCGCAAAAAAATGCCACGATTGATCAGCTACACAGGTGTCCAATTGGGTGGCGTTGGGATTTAGTAGTTGGATTGGGTGGGTCAGATTTGTGGTTGGGGTACGGTTACGTTAGTTTTGGGTGGATGGGTTTCGAATGGGGTAGGTTTAACGTAGTTAAATGGAGGATGTATCGAAGGTGGGGAAAGAAGAAGGAGAGAGGAGGAAGCGGTTGCCGAGGGTCGGGGAATTGGAGGTATTGATGGCTACCGGCGGTCAGGGAATTGGAGGGGGTAGTAGTGGATGGGGGAGGTTGGGTAGAGGAGAGAGAGGTTAGGGAAGGGGTGGGGTGGGGTGGGGATTATGGGGCACGGGTTAGGGGAGGGTGGTAGTTATATACTTCCTCTGTTTCTAAATAAGTGACACATTTGAATAGACTTTAATTAGGTTTGGTTATTTACATTTTAGAAAATACATAGTCATGTGGGATCTTGTTAGATTCGTCTTAATGTGAATTTTTTTAATTTCAACTTTTTTTAATTTTTATTTATTGATAATTATAGATATTAATGGTTAAAATAATGCATTGACAAACGTGAAAAGGAGAATTGTGTCACTTATTTAGAAACAGAGGAAGTATTTTTTTTTATCTTTTTTTTATTTTTTTAATAAATTTATTTATTAGAACCAATTATTAGCCGACACATGTCCCATTAAACATATTCTTCAGGTTATGATTGGTTTGATCCAGTTTTGGCCTATTCAAAATTAATGGGTTATAAAGGTTGCATTATTGTAGAATATCAAAAGGTTTTATTATTATTTGCGAATCGCCAAAAGATTGCATTATTAGAAGCAGCTTTTCCATTATTTTAAACTAGCCTGAATTTCATTTATCTTTAAATCCATCTTAATTTAGTGTCTTTTTCTAAACGACACATGAGATTATCTCGTACGAATTCTGTTGGGACTCTAAGCCCGTATTATTTTGATGATGATAAACACGTTGTATTATAACATTTTGATGTGTGTAACATTATTCTAATCAACGTGATAACATGGACTTCATGGAAGCTCAAGTAGTGGAAGAAAGAAGCTTAGAACTTAGTTATATACGTATCATTTGTTGTATTTAACTAAACGTAACAATGTGCTATAATGTAATGTAAGTTTAAGATGACGAATTATTTCTTATGCATTAAGAAGTAAAGAATCATGTTTAAATTTACATGTGAAAGGGATTTGGTTTTATTAACTATGGATTTTCGAAAAAGAAAGGTAAAAACGATTCATAAAGAAAAGACAATTTTTAAGCTTTTCGAAAATATTTTAAAGGAAGCAAATCTTGTTTTAAAGAAAATAAATCTTGTGTTAAGGAAAACAAATCTTGATTGTGAAAATATAGATTTTATTAGATAAGATCAAAAGGTTCATCTTTTATCTTTATATACTTCATCCGTTTTGAAATAAGTGATACACATTCTATTTTAGGTGTTTGAAAATAAGTGATACACTTTGGTTTTTTGTTTTATATGGTAACTTTTTGCTTGTGAAATGACCTATGTACCCTTACTTTTTTTCTAAACACATCATTAACAGCATCTAACAACACTAACTTCAAAACGGGGTGAGGGACCACACCCACTAACTTCACCATTAATTATACTCTAAACACATTTATAATCTTTTGCCTCAAAATCCGCAAAAGTAGCAATGTATCACTTAATTCAAAACAGAGGAAGTAATAAAATTAGTTTTTATAATAAAAGATTTTTTCAAGAAAAAGATTTTTGGTTTTGAAAATAAAAAAATCTGATTTAAAAAAGATAGAACCTTATCTTTTAAGAAGATAATTATTCCTTGATTTAAGGAATAAGATAGAATTATTAAAAGATTGATTCTTTATCTACAAGGATTATGAATGGTTAATCCTATATATATATATATATATATATATATATATATATATATATATATATATATATATATATATATATATATATATATATATATATATATATAGGGCCACACCCTTCACTAGCAATACAAGTATTCACAGAGCAAAAATCAGATTTATGAGTTTAAAAGAAAGAAACCCGAATTCCAGGACATAGTGGCCAGCACAGTGCTATAGTTAGATAAATTGTTCTCATTGTTCTCGTATATGCTTATATAAGAAGCAATTGTAAACGAGGCTTTGAATCTTTCCGTAATTTGTTTAGAGAGTGTCAAAATTGGATTCGGGTGTGTTTCCAATTTGGTTAGCAACATTTAGAGTTAAGTGTTGGGGAGCACTACTAGGGTTAGTAGTGGGGGAAACAAGTTTGTTTCAAACAATTAATATTTTGAGTTAAATATTAATAGATTTCAGAGTTGGGGTCGCCAAGATAATTCGTGTGCTTGATTTAAAATTTCCACTACTAAGAAAAACGAACTTTAACTATTGTGAAAGATGATTTCAATTTTAACAAGAAAGATCGTTTTTGCGATATTTCAATTTTAAATAGCCACTTAATTCAACCCCCTCTTTCTTGAGTGTTTCCTTGCGTTCCAACAATTTCAATTTACGAACTTAATCTAATAGAACAGTTCTATGTTTCATATGTAGTAAGTAATAGAGGTGAAAGATGATTCTTGAAGAGAAGAGACCCTCATAGTTGAAAGTAGAGCTAGCATTGCCAGCACGTCTCGTGGCATATGTGGTCGTGGTAGAAATGGGACAAGGAATTTTTTTGTCGTATGGGATCCTACTAATTTTTTTTAAAAGTGGTATAAGCACAACCTGTCCTACACGCCACGTCGGCGGGCCGCTCTTTAAAACGCCATATGTTTGTGATTTTGGGTTGAAAATGAGCAGGACAAAGAGCGCGTTGACTAGTCTTGCTTGTGCCAGGGTCAGGGGAAATTTTGAAAATGATATCCATAAGCAGTTCACAACCCACCATTAGGCCAGCAACTCATACTCAGTAAGGGGTGGACATAATGCCGATCAGGCCAAACTTATGTCAGGTTGCGCTCGCCCTCGAATCGGCCTGACCTTACAATGATCCACTTTAAGATAATTAAAGTTGAAAGCCCTTTATAGATAATCAAAGTAGAGATCTTTTAAAGAGAATCAGTTATAGTTGTGACTGAGGGTCCGTTCTTTTCAACTTATTTTCAGTCCTTATAAGTTTAGATAAGGTCTAATAAGGTCGAATAAGGTCGAATAAGGTCGAATAAGGTCGAATAAGGTCGAATAAGGTCGAATAAGGTCTAATAAGGTCGAATAAGGTCTAATAAGGTCTAATAAGGTCGAATAAGGTCTAATAAGGTCTAATAAGGTCTAATAAGGTCTAATGAGGTCGAATAAGGTCTAATAAGGTTCTTATATATTTTTTATATAACAACATCATTATTATTATTATTATTGACAATATTATTATAATAATATTAATATTATTATTTATTATATAATATTTATTATTATTATATTCATTGGGCTATCATCGTTGCTTGTTGTACGCTTGAGAATTTTATTCGTCTACATGAATAAGGGATATCAATTTTTATGGATTTTCCTTTTTAAATGAACATTAAACTATTATAGTTGGTGGTTGTTCTTCAATCTATTGATATGCATCTTTTAAGTTTGCCTTCGTAGAAATTTATAATTAATAATAACAATAACAACAAATAATGACTTATAGACCAATAATAATAGACAATTATAGTAATATAATAGTAATAATATAATAATTTGAATAATAATAATTGAATAATAGTAGTAGTCCTAATGATAATAAAGATTAACATAATAAGAAAAATATTAATAATAGAGTAATTATTATTATAGTAGAGATCAGATTGATAATAATTATAATGGTAATAGTATAAATAATGATAATAATAATAAATAATAATAATAATAATAATAATAATAAGGTTAAATAAGGTCTAATAAGGTCAAAGGTCGAATAATGTCTAAGTGGTCGAATAAGGTCGAATAAGGTCTAAAAAGTTCAGATAAGTTCAGATAAATTCAGATTAGCAAAAATAAATTAGAAAGAACAGACCCTGATTTTGTTAAATTGTAGTATTTTAAAGTACTAAGTACAAGCATGAGTCTCTTAATTTTGTGTGTGAGTCTCTTTTTCAGGGGTGTTCTGAGACTCCTCAGAAACTGTCTAGTAAAACATTAGACGAAACAGAATTTGTTGGTATGTTGAGACAATGGGTACTATTGGGAAACAAGTTCTGGATGTGATGACTTCGTCTATCTTAACTGTCCTGCACTCATTAACAAACATTTTCCTCTATTGTCTCATCACTCATCACACATCACCCATCTTGTCTTTTTGACCATTTTCCCGGCCCCGGACCTCCGATAACCCCACTCTTTTTTGTACTACTACTATCAACTACTATTTCTTTTTTGCTTTTATTTATTTGACTCAACTTGGTCCCACTATACAACCATCGAACCATGACAAGGTCCCTTTCTCTTGCTCACACGGGTGATTTGGAAATATGACTTTAGATTGATCTTTTTATTAGCTATCTTGACTACATATATTTATGTGTATCTATCGGTTCTTTGTACATCGATAGGTCTAGTTCTTTTAAATTGAATTAATTGAAAAAAAAGTTTATTTCGGTACAATATAGTTCAGTAAGATTCAGTTTGTATCAGTCGAAAAGAAAAAATTTTAGTGTGCGTACTGATAATGTAAGAATAAGCTACTCAACCATGATTATAGAATAAATATTTTATAAATTTTGTACTGTTTCACCTCTACTTAACCGATTGTTTAATAACCTGGCTGATTAAAAACACTAGTCTTTGAGAGGTTTTAAATTCTTATGGTAGTCCATTATCTTGGAGTCATCGCCACTCCTATTATTGTTTAATAACGGAAATGTCTATTTTCAATTAGTTGATTCTTACTCCTTTTTAATCTAATCTACTAGTAACATCTTGATTATGGTAGTGGGTAAGTATATGTGATTATGGTAGAGTATGGAGTCATCCAAAATACTAGAATAGACTACTATATAATTGAAAACAATGGATGACAATAATGCATTATTAAATGTGTAAATATAGAAATTTTATTAACCAATAAAAGACAAGTTTTTTTTTTCATTTTTGCTTATCTCATGGACTCAAGTAAAAAATTAGATGACAATGAACATTATTTAATGTGTAAATTATGAAAATTTCGTAATCAATACCAATTAAATAAATGACAATTTTAATATTTGATTTGTAGGGTCCTAATTGATTGTCTCTTATGAGCTCAATGCTACTTGGTTTTTGTTTCAATTTTTGGTAAAGCTATCAATTAGGGCGTCATTCTTTTGTGTGTTAGATAATATCGTATTAACAAGGTAAGATGTATTGGTTTTGTTCAGAGTTTGTGTTAAGATAATGTATATTATCTTATGTTTACTTGTAATTAAATATATTCACATGTATTTAGCGTTACAGTCTAACAATGATTAGTGGCCAATTAGTATGTATATATACTCATTAACTCCATAATGAAAGGCAAGAAATCAATTTGTAAAATCTTAGCATGCTATCGGAGCCCTGCTTGTTTAGCAATCCCTAAACTTTTTTCCCTCTCTACTGCCAGAAGTCGCGTCCCACGGCTCCCACCTGCGTGGTCCAACGCGCCTCCGTCACTCGCCATCGCTGCCGCTAATTTTGCTAAATTATTTTCGATTCCCGGTTTATTTAATAGTTTGTTTTCTTTATTTAATTTGTACGAGAGAAAACATAAGAACGTGGAGACAATTATTCCTCATATATTAGTGTTGCCACTTGTAAGCCGTAAGTCATGAGAGTCATATTTTAATTAGAGTATTAGACTACTTAAAACAAGCTAAAATTTTCGGACGTAGGGGACTAAGGAAGTTCGACACTTGAAGGTCTCTAGTCGAGTATACCCAGCATTCTATATAAGCTGCATCTTTAATTGCTAGGTCAAATATTAATGATATGATATCGCCGACCAACTTGAGAAATGAAATGTTTAGAAGGCCTAGCAGTTATATTGCATGTGGTATGGCTGGATAGCCTGGATTCAGAGTTTGTCATCCAAAAAAAAATGTATGGTGTAGATAATCAATTATAATCTTATTGTGTTGACTTAAATCAGAGTTCTATATTTTGTTTACAAATTTTTTTGACAGAGTTCTAATATTTTAATATTGCTTTATAGAATCCAAAATTATTCTCCCCTAAGGCCCTAACTATAAGTTATACTTCCTCTGTTTTCTAGTTGACACGTTTTGACTTTTGACACTATTCACATAATCTACTTTGACTATCTTTTGTGATTTATACATAAGAGAAAATATAGTCATGTGGGGTCTTGTTAGATTCGTCTCATTATATATTTTCAAAATATCATATTTTTATAATTTTTAGTCATCAATTTTCCAAGATAAAAGTGATTGAAATCACGCGTTGGCAAACGTGATAAAAGAAACAGGTCAACTAATAAAAAACGGAGGAAGTATCACTCAACAGAAAACCCAGATGGAGAAATTTTAGGGACGTTGACCTTTATTATTGTTCTTGACAAAACTGTTTTTCGTTGACCATATTAGAAAAAAAATACTCATTTTTATTTTCAACTTATTTAAACTTAATTAAATTTATCTTAACTTATTTTTTGCATATTAATTAGAATTTATTCAAACGTTATGTACGATAGGGTTAAACCTTATTATTGCTGAACTAAACTTAACTTATCTAAAATTATCTTAACTTATTTTTTCTGATAAGAAATGAAAATAAGTTGAAAAGAACGGGTCTCAATACCTTCTACCAAAATTAATTTTTACACGAGAATACAAACTTTTCATTCTATGTTTAAGATTTCATTTTTCAACTGATAAATCTCAATTTTAGGCTTTCAAAGATAAACATTTTAATAATTTTGGGCCGTTTGAACTTAAATATTTAAAAAATTAACTTTTAACATTTAATAGTTCACTTTTAAAGAGAGTCATGAATGGACCTCTATATTGAAAAGCAATTATACTCAAACCCTACTCTTCACCTTTTCAAGTCTCGAAAGAACGATAAACGCTTATATATATATATATAAACGAGGTTTTTATTTCATAGTCAAAGCTTACATATATTACCATATTTTTCTCCTATTATCCCCTTAAGAGAAAGATCTTCTCAGACGTTTTATTATAGTATCTTGTAGGAAAATACAAATCCTCCGGTCAAAACTCCAAGAACAATATTTTAATGGATGAACGAAGCAACAACACCTAAAATTATTAAGCCTATTAATTTTATACCCGAGTAGAACAGTTGAAGGGTGTGTGAATTGTGATCAATAATTGATGGGTGACACTCGTCACTCCTAACGGTGGCGAAATAAATCGTATAAACTATTATCTCGAGTTAAGCACTGACAACAACGAATTTGATGTAATCTGCGAACTGTGAAGATGCTCCTGTACAAGTCAAACACGAGAAATGTTGAACCAATACTTCTTTTTGGTTAATATTCTAAAGTAACTTCCTCAAGGTTATGAATTAATTATGGAATTCCGCCAAACTCATAAAGTACTTTCTATCTATTAAAAATGTAGGTAAAAATTGCAATTCGTGATTTACTATTATTCCTTTTTAAAATGACACTCTATTGACTTTATTTTCACATATATAAAATATGTATTGGAACTTGTAACGTTGAGTGTGAAAGAAGGAGTTTCAGCCACGCACCACTCTTACATGTTATTAGTGCTATTCTATGGAAAATCAATAATAATATATGAATAAAAAACAAGAGTTATGTTATAACTTTTTCAAAATCTATATTGTAAATGAGATGACTTATATAAATTTTTCATTATTAAATTCAATGAAAAAAATCCTGAAACATCGTTGGGACCTAAGTACAAATTAACCCTTAAAAAAGTAACGTCAACAAAGCTTACCATATATGCGCGATGATAATATCATCTGAGATATGGGCAAACTTGCCCTATCTTTGCCATAACACCAAAGTTTTACATTCGAGGTCAGGTAACATAAACCATCACGTACAAAGACTATATTATATTCTTTCTACTTACTAATTATGTCATTTTAACATTCTTTGTGCGTACTATTTATTAGAAAAGATAAAAAAAATAAGTTACTATACAATGAGATAAATCCAATAACTTTTACATCACAACATTTGATTTATATATTTAATCAACCAGCATAGTTAATTTAGATCGTATTACGCAACTAGATAAAAATATCGACAGAGGTAGAGTTAGATTAGTGTTTGATGATTAGATTAAAAATCTACCTCATGAATTTTGTGTTTGGCAAATTACTGATTGGAGGTAGTAGTTAGAGGTAGAAGTACCGTTTAAACATCTACCTTCATAGCTAGCAATTAATACAAGACAACTAATATCTAATTCAATAACCAACCTTTACTCCGGCCCTAAATAATAGGTAATGTACCGGGCATTAGGATAAGTATATGTAGATAATGCAAACATCAAATCATTGTCATCTTTACCCTAACTAATAAAATCATATCCTGCACTTTTCTGAAGGCAAAACCCTAACAGCTACAACCTTTAAATTGAGATCCAACCCATAAATATACAGGTTAAGAATCTTACTGTTTCCTCGCATTTATCTTTGACAAACTTTATGAAATAGGTTAGTATTCTTCTTTAAAATACATTTATTGTTAATACTATGGTTACAGCAGAGTGTTTTATATTTTCTTTTGGTCCTTGTTGTTCAGGAAATCTGCCAAGGATGCTAACATAGCAATATGGTTACTTCCCTTAGATCTCATATTGTGAAAACGAGGTCACTCTTGGAAGGCCAAGCTTTTGAAGTCTTCACTCCATTTGCTTTCAAAAAGTTTCAAGATGACTTTACTAGAGGAGATCAATATCTAAGCAGAATGTAACATATACATTGTAAGAGTTTTTTGAAGGTAAAAAAGAGGATAAACCATATGTTGTATTTGTCTTCAATTATCCATTGGTTCAAATAATAACCAAACACGTGGGTCTCGCTATCCGGTTAGCGAGTCTGGGTCCAGGGGTGAAAAGTTATATTTTAGGTTTAGGCCCCTTATGTTTATGTTAATTCTAAGGGTGTTTATATAACCTTTAGGTTGAACTTTTAGCCGAATTAATTCATTCAGTAGTATTCACAATCTGATAATCTAAGTGTTGCCTAATACTAATTTGTATTCTGATTCTCTCCTAATAACACTACTATCCCTCTGGTCTGATGGACGTAGCTAGCACATTGCTAGTGAACCACGTTAAACTCTGTGTGTGCTATTTATTGCTTTCACGTTCTATTAATCTTCATCGCCTCAGTAATAACACAATAAATTTTTTTTTGGGATGGAACAATAATTTCATGCGGTTGGAAGAAATTCAAATTTTCGGGTATACTTTGTCTACATATATTCTGAGTATTGTTGCATAATGATTATTGTTTCAAGATCTCTTTCTCCTATCTACCTCTAAAATGGCATTGTGATAGATTGCAAGTCCAGAGGTAATAAGGGAAGACATAATGCTGGAAGAATTAGATACTCTACACAATGCATTAGAGTTAGTGGAGATGATGAATTGTGTCCCCTCGGGTCCAAAACAAAGGGATGTACATCAAAGAAGTGAGCAAGGAGAAAATAAAAGAATTTGGAAAAAAACAAAACTAAGGGTTTTTCAATATGCAAACAACTTGGCGCGTATTAGTGAGGGGGATTGAGAATTTATATCCCCATGGGTAGTATTATATTTTCTTCGAGTGATATAGAGAAGATGCTTCAAGCCTAGCTCTTAGGGGCTGTTTGTTTAGAGGGATTAAGGGGTGGGATTGAGAATTTATATCCCCATGGGTAGTATTCCCATGTTTGTTAGTTTGGGGGCATAGTCAAATTCCTGTGCAATTGGAAATGGGATTAACCCCCTCTAATCCCACCAAAATAATACCTAGGGGGCAGGTATTAGGGAGGGGGATTAAATTTTATAAGAGAATGACTCTTTTACCCTTAATGAAAAGAAAGGGGTGGAGAGTTAGTAAGGATATCTACGTAAAATTACCATTAAATTCCACCTTATCCCCAACTCATACCAAACAAGGGATAAAGATTATTTTATCCTTATCCCACCTACCAATTCCCAATCCCACTCCCACCTTTTAATCCCCAAACTCCAATTCCCACATACCAAATACCCCGTTAGGACTCTAGAGAAGAGCTCTTCCTTCTCTCTAGAATCCAGACTAGGGTTTAACCCTATAGCCTCTTTTTCTTAGAGTCGTTTCACCCTCTATTCAGTCCCTTCCCAACACATCTCAGGCCTCTTCTTCGATTCTCAGCCTTTGTCGTCTCTTCCCTTGGAAGGCAACCTCTTGGTGTTTTCTCAGTCACTTAGACTAGACGAGAAGTTCGCATGGAGGTGCGCTCCATCACTTCCATCTCTAACAACCATGAGTACTGGATCTTTGGATTAACCTCGATCTACGCAGAGGATAATAAGTCGGTTATAGCCTGTGCCCTATAGATTTAACGCTTGATTTTCCGATTCGTTTACAGATGGGGTCAACTATCTCTATATTACACAAAATTTTCAATACAAAATACGATATTGTTGACCAGTATATTCGTTCAATTCAATTTTACAGATGGGGTCCTTGCATTAGAAGTAGTGCGAAAAATCTAAATGATAAAAATCGAAATAAGATATCAGCGTGAAAACTCTTGCCAACTACACAAGTTGTTTAACTTGATTGGAAGCGATAATTATTATTGTGTCACAAGATGGTTAGTCCCATCTCCCATGACAACTTTATATGTAATAATGAGATATTATATTCACTAAAAAGGGGATTCAAAACAGATTGGTTTGGATTCAGTAGCAATATAAGTAAAGGAAAGAGCTAAATTGATGATGCATAAAAGTTGTTCTTCTTTAAGAAGCTGGAACTGCAAGTTTTTATATTAATCAAGAAAAAAGGATAAGAAGTTGTAAGAGAGGCTTGATTTTGCCGTTTTTAGGAAGTGGCCCATGAGAGTTTAGTGGCCAGATTTCCTGCCTGGATTTATGTAGGGAACACACACTGTTTCCCATATCATAGATTATTAAAGAATGTTTAATTTAATTTTTTGAGCTCAAATATATTTCTGTCTTATAAAATGATTGATAAAAGTAATTAGTCAGAGAGATGATAATGTATTAGACTTTTTCTTTACCAAACTAAAGATAACGTATTTGAGTTACAAACATGTTGGTATTCTTCTTTTAGACGTTGTCATCCACATGCATGTTTACATATCAAACTAATAAGTACAATAACTTCTTTGTATGTCATCTAAAAAGCATGCTTCTTTTTAACTTTGAATCTTATATATGTTTGGACCAATTCAAGGTTTTTTCCCCCATTGTTTCTGTTAGTGAAATATGATCTTTTGAGAGCGAAAAGGAGACTAGTGTGAATCTTATACCCTTTTTATCATAATATTATATGTCATGAAATCCATCCTATATATAGATTTTAATATTTAAAAGTATGTGATTTTAAACTTTTTCCAATATATTAATTCAAAATTTTCTAATTTATTTTCGAGTACTCATAGAATTTTCTTTTCTTTATTCAAAGTTGATTCTAGTCAATAAGCAAAGAACTTCTGACACAATCATCATCTTAATATATCAACACCATGTCAACCAATTAATTTGAAGCAAAAACTTCCACATATTAATACAAAGTAGGAAATGGCAAATACAAAGCAAAGGTGTTTTAATACCCACCGTAGAAGAAAAAAAAAGAATTGGAGAGAAGAGAAGTAAGGGAATCAACAAGAGATACATAGAAGTTTAAGCTCTACAAGAAAAGCTTTCTTCTAAAATTGAAACTCATATGCGTACATATTTTGATTTTTTTACGTAATCAGATAACTACTGAATTTTAATAGGTAGATAAATGTTGTTGTCACGAATAACTCAATACAATTCAAAAGAACATGTTTTTTCTTAGATAACGACCTGATTAATTTTGTACAAAAGGAAGCCTAAAATTTTCAGAGTTCCTAGGCATTGCTCATGAACAAGGGGCTACAATAATTCATACATAAAGGATCAAAAAGAAGAAAAAAAAAAAAAAAAGAAGAAAAAAAACTAACATTAGATTTGATATTCCAACTACAATGGGACATTGATCTCCCTTCTTCCCTTCTCTTTTGTTGTTTCATATCTCACAAAAAGAGCTCATTCTAATCTTCCTCCACCTTAATCAACCTCCATTGATTAATTAATCCATGTGATTCTCTCTTATCTCTCTTCATTACCATTGCACCATTGCTTGTGACCCGGAACCCATTTAGGACACTTCGGACTCAAGTAACTTGACACCACTCTTGAGTTCAACAACTCCACAATGGGTGCAAATTTGACACACCTAGGAGTTTTATACTGATTAATAGATGCCCCTAGACTAATGGCATAATCCATTAGCTTATCAAATGTGCCATTTTCTACTACCTTGATTTCAAGCGGTCCAATTGACTTGTCTGAAACTCTTCCTTGCCTATACACACTGTTAAGTGACTCCTCAATGGCTAGACAACAGTCCTCAAAAACCGATGGCGGCACTGTTGTCGAACCGTTGAGGCTCAACTCCCAGAAGAGCACATAGTGGCCTGGTATGGTTGAGAGGTCAGCATAACTAGTGTACTCTAGCAAAGTTGCATCAAAGGGTTGTAGATGAGTTACTGCATTCTTCACCGCATTTTGTAGCTCAACTTCATCTGTCTTGTCCGAATCTATGCTTAAGACTACGTTCTTCCGGCACACGAAGTTGAATTGTGGTGCCTTGTTCTTAAAACCTGCCACCCTCAGCACGTCGCCTACCCTGTATCTGTACAATCCTGTACATACATAGAAGTTCGAGTAAGGTTCCATCCTAAAAACAATTTGTGTTCGTCATATAGCTAGGCAAATAATCAATATGGCCCAATGATAAAAAAGTCAAAGTGCTAATAATTTCAAGTAGTTTGAAGGGGAAATGAAAACATTACTTTTGGATTCCTTGTATAATACCTCCTCCTAAGAGATGAAGTAGTACATAATAAAGTATTATAAAGGAAAATTGGAAATTTTAATTATAAAAAAGTTACAAGATCCACCACTGTGTTTAATAAATTAATTGAATTAAATAATAAATGGAACTCGATAGTAGAGCTCCCAACTCCCAACTACGAGGGTGGGAGTTTTGGCTATTATCATCACTTTCACCAACTCGATAGTACTTGAATGATTTCGTTCTAGTAAAACCCCGATGTTTTCATTATGGATTGAGATTCCCTTATCTAGACCAGCCACTTTATAGAGTTGTAACATTTATTTTATAGCAAGTTTGTTTCCAAACAACAAAAATAAATGAATTAGAAAGTTACCGGCGTAAGTGGTAATGACGAGCTCGTACTCATGGCCGAGCTTAACATCGGTGAGTTCAACGAGGTCTTGTTGCTCCTTCTCAGTGAGAGATTTAGGCATGGAGATGGAATTGGTAACACCATTGAGGTTGACGTTACGTTGAACAGGTAGAAATTCGAAGTAGCCCATAGTTGGAATAAGGGTGTAGGAGACTTCGCTTGGCTTGCAGAGTGGGTTAAGATTGACACCAAAATAGCACTCTGAAGAGGCATACATAGTGCAAACAAGAGGTAAAGAATTGCTATAGTAATCAAGGGTAGGAATATATTGTGCCATAGTCCCCGTAACTATAACATCAACATACTTAGTGTTAGGCCAAAGGCGTGTGATAATCCCGTGCCACGACTCTTGGCTACATTCGAACTCAATAAAGTCTGCTAATTTAGGGTCGGGTTTGAGGATACGCATAACTGCATCCCTAACAAGGGGGTCAGTAATCTCCGGGTTTAAGGACCCGGTGCGGATGTCATGAGCAAAGAGGAGCCAATGCTTTTCTAGAAACTTAATGGCACGGATGAAGCCGGAGGCAAAAACAGCCCCAACACGAAGAACCTCATTATGTTGACAAAGGCCACAGAGCATTTGGGAGTACATAGATTGATAAGAGTCAGAGCAAAGGATGGTTTCATTTGGGCTAGTGTAGTTGGTATATGAATCAAAAGGGCGGTTCTTAAAATGTGAGCTTTTGTAATAGCTTGTTAAAACGGGACGGGCAAAAAGGCCACCAGGGGTTTTGGATTCAGATTTAATGAACAAAAAATACATGCCTTTGCCTTTGTCTAAGCCAGGTACAAATTTACTCATGACTGGCATTAGTAGGCTGTATAACATGCACCTTCTGTCTAACTCCTCTTCAATTGTTGGCATCAATTTCCTCTCTCCTCCAGATGTTCCCGAGCTGCAACCATATAACATTTATTATTCAATATTTCATATTCCACATAACATTATTATTCTAACAATCAACAACAAACAACAACATCGAGTACCTTGTTAGAAACTCGGAGATTGGGTGAGAGCAGAGGATAGGGGATTTGTCACCATTGGCGATTCGAGTAATATCAGACTGAATATCTTCATATTTGATTACAGGGATAAGTTTCTTGAAGGTATCTCTGTCAGTAGCACCATTCAGGCCATGCCTTTTAAGGTACTCTACGTTAGCGTTTCGAGTTAAGATTTCAGAAAGAACCCTATTTTGAATTTGATCAGCATTTTGTGTAACTTGTTCAATGAACTCAAGAGCTTTTTGGTCTTGATCATTATTCATATTGTGTTCTTCCATGGGTTCTTTCTGATGATCATATGCTTCCTTTGGAGCTTCAGGCATTTTTTTTTTCTTTTTGTTTTGTTGAAAGAAAGAAAGAAAGAAAGAAAGGAGGAAGAAGCAAATTAAAAGGTGGGGACTTGATGATGCAGAGGAGGTGATGTTTGTTGTTGGTTATGGGGAGTGTGGGTGTAAATGAAAGAAAGGATGATGTGGGTTTTTATAGAGGAAAATAAGGGGAAAAGAGGGTTGGCTTTGCTCCAACTCAGGGTTCTAAATTGCTATTAATAAAGTATTCTACCCAAATAAATATAAAAAAATTTAAAGGAGTTGATATTGGTGGGTAGAGTTGTCAATTTGTATGAGGTTTTGATTACTAGAGTATCATTTTGGTTTTTGATTTGTTAACAATTAACGTTAGCTAGCTTGCTTGACCGACCAACACATGGATGTTCCATGCTATCTTAGCTAAGGTCAAACTACAACCACTCTTGGAGGCTGAATTCGTATGTTAATTGGATTTATTTTCCTACTCTATTATTACTATAATCTTAATTCTACTATGCAAGCAATAGTTGACCTAGCAAAATCTATTGTTGTTAGAGATATGGAGTATCTCAATTGATGTGTACCTGATTACTTGTTCTGATCCTCCATTGAAAACAAAAATGTATCTTAACCTCTGAAAAATGACTAGAAATATACATCCACAACTGAGACTATTATAAGATTATAAAAAGTTCGGACTATTTTGAGTAGACCGGCTAAGGATCAGATTCTTCCCATCAGTATTTCCAAATAATAATGAAAAATGTGTTTGATTCCTACGATCAAACTAACCTGTACCAATGATCTCTAATTAATTTCATAAATCTTAATAGGAAATAAGTTAAGATTACAAGGAAAGTCGAGCATCTCATTAGGTGGGCCGAAAGAGAAATTTCATGGACAAGTTTGGACACAGCGGGCCCGTGGCCAAAAATTTCAGCAAAAATTATCAAAACGATATAGATCCCTAATCAGAAATCATGCCATATATTATTTGAAAGCTCTTCCAGTACTGTAATAGCACCAATATCCTAGTCCATAAGTACATCAAGATTTATGATCAAATAGACATGACCCCTTTTTGTTCATCCTCTTCTACTTGAGTTTCCATTTCATTTTAGCTCAAATGTGTATCTAATGATGTTTAGAACATATCATAAGCCATATAACTCGATCAAATGCTCCTAATGCTCTAGCTCTCCTAATCATGCTTCCAAACACATTCTCGACACGTAAAATTCATCGAAACATGAAATCATACCAAATAGTGAAATAACAAAAGTTGAGTAAATCATGCAATATGAACCTAATAATGAACCTAAATACTCTGAAATGCAACCGAAACATAAACACTAGATGCAAATATGACACTAGTTGCACACACTAAATGGAGTAGACGTTGGATAATTTACAAATCCAAAAGTAGATTCCATCTTAAAATCAATTATTTTTAGGCTAGAATTAACCCTCCTTTGACTTTGTGAATGGACACCCTCTCTTCTCCTTATGTGAGTGTAGTGTAGGCCTATTTTGAAATTTAATATGGTATCAGAGTCCAAATTTTACAATTGAAAAAAGATATCCAGTCTAGTATCATTCGGTTAACCCTCTTAAAGCTTACATTGTACTATTAATGAATCCAGTCTGGCATCATTTACTATGTTTTGGCTATTGTTTGGACTTTTTTAGGATCATAGGTTAAAGGTCATTATATTGTCAAAAGTTATTGACACATTATTATGTATTCCAAATTAAGGATAAAGATATTATTTTACCAATTTAATCGAGTTTGAAAAAATATATTCTAATGAAGCTGATAAAGGCTGAAAACGGAGAATTATTTATGATCTAAATAGTAAAGGATACTATAATAACAACCAATTCCATATATTCAATGCCTCAATGGTAGAAAAGGTAAATCATGATTGATGTTTAAAAGGGAAAAGCAAAAGGAGTTATATAGATACATATATCAAAGACAATATAATGCCATCTAAAGTCTAGAGTTGATAATTGCTATATGAATGAATAAACTAATTAAAGATGAGTTCGTGCCATAATTACTATGAAAAGATATTACATGGTTAATTGTAGTTTAGAGGGGTAATACCAAGGGCCCCTCTTGTTTTAATTGTCGCTTAACAAACTAGACACTCTTATAATCAAGATTTAGTTACCATCCCATTTCGACGGCAACTTTCTTAGACAAAATTATACAACTTTTTAATCCTTTCTACCAAAACGATAAAGACTTGGAAGTTGTTAGTGGAAATACTCTTTTTTTTTTCTTTATTTGTATAAGTTGGCATTAAAATTTGACTTCCATACGTCAACCAAACCATTATTAATTTCTCTGCCGTTTGCAAAATGTATATTTTCAAAAAGTAAATAACCAAACTTAAGTCCGAAGGACTTTTTCATGATACACATTGTCAAGTGGTCTCATGTCTTGACCAAAGTCATTGATCTCATTGCAAATACACATTTTGTTCAATTTAAAACGATTAGCTTCAATCTAACAATCACCAAATTCACATATTTCGACAAGTTAAAGCTACAAATTAGGGTTTTTTAGTCATTATAAATTCTAGGTTTGTGGTATTAGGGGAAATTTATTTTTGTATCACGTTAATTCCATAATTGATGCTAAATTTTACAATTGGATAATGTAGAGCTTTTCAATAACATTATGCGAAAAGTAATAATCATAAGTACATATCTCTCCAAAATAGCTTCTAATTTCGCCTTAAATTGAAGAACAAGATGTATTTGCAATGAAGTGAAGAACTCAATTAGGGATTTCGTTGTCAAAAGAGGGAAAAGACTAATTGAATTAGTAAGTGGAGCCTACAATCGTAGAAAATTGAGATTTATCGTTAAGAGGTGGGAATTTGTAAGAAAATTATAGCATTTAGGTGGTAATTCTAAAAAAAATTAAAGGTGGTAAGTTTGAAAAAGTTGTAAATATAAGGTGGTAATCTACAAAAAAAAAATCCATAGTTATATACTTATTCCGTTTCTAAATAAGTGACACATTTGTATAGTGTTTACTATTCACGATTTAAACTTAATTAGCTTTGGTGATTTACATTTTAGGAAAAACATAGTCATGTGGGATATTGTTAGATTCGTCTCAATGTGAATTTTTTTAATATCAACTTTCTATAATTTTACTTATTGATAATTGTAGATATTGATGTCTAAAATAATGCATCGTCAAACGTAAAAACAAGAAGTGTGTCACTTATTTAGAAACGGAGGAAGTACCATATATAAGGAGAGGATTAGGTGGAAACTTTTTGACCTTGAAAACCAAATCTGAGTCGTCGTTTCTATCCAATGCTTTACAATTCTCTCATGTTACTTATGGAACTTTTGTAATTATTGTCAACTTAGATATTTCTGATTACAAACATCAAGCATATCTTTTTCTTTCCGGATGTACCTTTTTCGTGGATATATTGCCAATTTTCTATTTTCAACTTAAATCTGATTTTGAGTGGATCCATATATATATATATATTGACACAACTATTTGTAGTATTTTTCAATATTGACACAATTATATGTAGTATGTATATAATTTTCCCTTTAAAATGCTTTCAACTTAAAGGTTTGAATTTCAGGCAAAAATTTAGCAGGCTTGAGAGATGAAATCATATTTGGTTGTTCCTATTTTAGCATATAATATCAATTAATCACTTCTTTATATATACATTATTAAAACGCGTGCGCAAACATTGCACGCCGATATGTATTACACCACCTAGCTTACACGATGATGTGGCCCGCTTTGTCTCCGAGCATGCATCCACAATTCACATGGAATTCCATTAGAAAATGATCAACAAATTTGTCTCGAATCCTTGATATGTTACTTTGAATTCGACTTGTAACAAAAATGCCTAACCAAAACTCTACATCTGCTTTATCTTATTAAATTTCCCTGGGTATCGACCAGGTCCAACAACTAGTTGTCATTTCAGTTAAGAATTTGCTTCATATCCAAGTATGTGGTTACTTAACTAAAAGTGTATTCTTCACAACTTATTTTCAGTTATCTTCAGTTGAGCTCTACGCTTACTTGCACTCTCACAAGCTCGCTTTTTAGTGCAGTTCTTCAATTTAGTTTAGTTCTTCATTTATGTTTTAGCCGAAGAGAACATGCCTCGGATTTTGGCGTGTTACTATTTAGTAATTTACAACGGCAAATAGCAATTGGTGTTGACATATTTAAGTGAAGAAAAACTAAATAAATCATTAATCTGCAATATGCATTTCAATATTATAATGTAACTACTTATGGTTTGTAAAAAAAGATTAAAAAAATGAAATAACTCATCCATCTATATATTACGTTTGATTGTAGTTTATTTTCTATTGTGATTAAAACCCTATAATAATATCTTTATTTTTAATAAGAGAAGCACTAGGAGTAGTGTTATCAAGATAGATATCCTACTTTGGATTGACAAGACGAGTAGGATCGAATCGTTAGGATTGGGTTGTGGAATCGTAAGACTAGGTAAACGAAGATAGAAATTAAAGGAATTAAGCGATCAATCCATGCTAAGCAAATCCAAAGACATAATTGAAAAATAGAAGAAAAAAACAGGGAATAGAGAAATCAAACTTAAATTAATAAGTACTTGACTTAAACTGAAGAATCCAATGTCTTCGATCTTGAAAACTAAGCAAAATCAATGTATTTAAGGGCTAAACTAAGAGTTATAATAATGAGAGGCTGAATAATTACAAAATAAAACGTCTAAGTATATATACTAAACACTAAAATAAACTAATTATGTAACCGATATAAATAACACTTCGAGCTGACCGCGACCAATTGTGCTGGCCACGATCACTGGTCAGATCTCGTCAAAAATCCGCGAGCAGTGGTATATGTCATGAGCAGTGGTTTGTCTGTGGACGTTCTTCTCAACTGAAAACTCTTAAGAAGGCAAGCAATAAGCGTCTAGGGCGATCATATGAGACTCATAAGCTCCCAATGCAACTCAAATAGTATCAAAAACATTCCAAAAGTCTTAAATCTCAATATATATGCATCTATACTTTTCAACTATCCTACCTTTTCTTCAAGATATTTTATATTTATGGAATCGGATAAGACCCATTCACTTTGTCCCGCATAAATGATTGTTCTCTTCAATTTCTAATGTTCACTCTCCTCTTCCAAACATACATTTTGAATTTATGTAAATTATAATTTATGATACTAAATATGTTATCTCATGAATATTTTAAATGGTTGAGTATGAGTTACAAACCTTTTCCGATTTTTTCCCAACATATTAGGCGTATGGTTTGTTAGAGTTTGTGATATTTTAGGCGTATAAATCCTATCTTTTAGGCAAGTAGATTATCTTGTGTAAAGTTGTTATTTTGATAATTATCTTTTAGGAGTTTATTATTATTGTTCAGAGTTGTATATAATCTCCATTCATTATTCAACAAAGCTAAGTCTTCATTTACTTCTAAATACTCTCTAAATCAAGAGCCTTCTATAAACTCCTAGAATTTTTTTCCGATCCTTTCACTCGACGTTCTTCCCGAGTTCGATCTTCTTCGATTTTTTTTCCTCATATTCCGCTGCGTGTCACTCGTGTATTGCGTCCATTTCTCACTCATGGGCGACTCCAAGACTCCTTGTTATGAACCTTTTTCAAAATACTACATACATCCTAGTGAAGGGACTGATGTTGTAATCAGTCCGATTATGTTATGTTAACAGGTGACAATTATGAATCGTGGTCTCATTCTCTTCGGAACAATCTACGTGCAAAAAATAAATTAGGGTTCATTGACGGAACTATTGATGTTTTTGACTCGAAATCTCTCAATTTTCCTCAATGGTGTATTGTTAATTCTATGCTTGTTGCTTGAATTTTTAATACCTTAGATGTTTCTGTGCGTTTTACTAAGCATTTTCCTGACAATGTCAAATCATTATGGGATGATTTACGAGATAGATATTCTCTTGGTAATGGACCACATATTCTTATATTAAAAAATAAAATTCGTGATTGTTGTCAGGATGGTCGTTCTGTGGCTTTATCTTTTGGTGAATTACGACAATTACAAGATGAACTTATGAGTTATTGTAAGTTACCTGTCTGTTCTTGTTCCGATGCTTCCGAATATTTGCGTTTATAGGGAACTGAACACCTTCATCAGTTTTGTCTCGGTTTGGATGCAAAGAAATTCGGAAGCCTATAGTATTGGTTTTTTTAATATAGGATCCTCTTCCATCTATTAATGTGGCTTATGCCAAAATTATCTTTGATGAACGAAAACAATTGGTTTCTGAGGGCAATGAATCTGCTCGTACAGATGCTGTTGGTCTTGTGGTTGTTTATGATGAACGAAAAAAAGTGGTTTTTTCAAACCAAGTCTGTGTACTCATTGTGGGTGCATAGGACATGTCAAAGATCGATGTTTTCAGCTTCATGGTTTCCCAGATAGGCGTGGTGGTCGCCAAAATTCTCGTGGTGGCCGTGGTGGTCACGAGGGTCCTGCTTTTGCTGCTAATACTAGCAATGGTGCACGTGGTTCCTCGGATATGTCTGATACTGATCGACGTAGTGCTCCGACACTCACTGATGATCAGCAACTTCTGGGTGCTATGAAAGGGACTTATGTCTCTTCCTCCTCTTGTAATGAAAAATTGAGCGGTATGTTCAATTCTAATGATTGCTTTATTGATTCTGGTGCCTCCAATCATATGTCTAGTAATTTGAATTTGTTTACCAATATTCGTAGTATATCTTTTGAAGTTGGCTTGCCTAATGACAAAAGCAATGTTGCTACTAAGGAAGGCACTATTGCTTTATGTGATGGTCTTGTTCTCGAGAATGTTTTTTACGTTTCCGCTCTCACTTGTAGTTTGTTATCAGTTTCTCACTAATAAGCTATGTATTATACAAGACCTCACTTTGAAGAACCTGATTGGAGTGGAAGTGTTGTTTAATGGGGTTTATGTTTTCAAGTCTGTGCGTAATTCGTTGGTTGAAGCAATCTACGTACAAAAGGTTGACAATGCGAGTCTGCTGTGGCATCGTCGTTTAGGCCACCCAGCTTTTAAAGCTCTTTATCTTTTGCTTGGAATAACCAGTGTTTGTAGCTCTCAGTGTGCTTTGGATTGTAGGATTTTCTTTATGGGCAAACAATCTAGAAATTATTTTCCGTTGAGTAATAATAAAGCACATGATATTTTTGATTCAAATCATTGTGATATTTGGGGTCTCAATAAAATTTCTGCCACTTGTGATGCCCGTTATTTTCTTACTATTGTTGATGATCATTCTAGTTCTACTTGAATTTATTTGATGACTTATAAATCTGAGGTTAAACAACTTGTTCATAATTTTTATGCCATGGCTTAAACTCAGTTTCAACGGAAATTAAGGTGCTGCGTAGTGATGATGCGCAAGAATTTCTAAGTTTAAAAGTTTTTTTTTGTAAAAAAAAAGGGATTTTGCATCAAACTAGTTGTGTTGATACAACTTAACAAGAAGGTCGCATGGAGCATCAGCATCGTCATCTACTTAATATGGCACGTGCCTTGCGTTTCCAAGCTCGTTTGCCTAAGATTTTTTGGGGGTGAGTATGTTATGTCTGCTACTGATCTTATTAATCTTACCCCCACTTTTGTTTTACATGGAAAGAATCCATATGAGTGTTTGTATTGTGTCCCTCCTTCTTACGATAGCATTCGAGTGTTCGGTTGTCTTTGTTATGCCACTAATCGCCCCCATATAAAAGACAAGTTTGATTCCAAGTCTAAGCGTTTTTTGTTTATTAGATATCCGTCTGGCGTTTGTTTGATTTGGTAATCTCTCAACAACTTGTCTCCTGAAATTGTGTGCCGTGATAAATGCTTGGATTAATTTGAAACTAACGGAATAATGTTTATTAATTTTGTCTTCATAGTTTTGTTAATCAAATTAAAGGTTAAAGTATCATATTGAAAATGTGACAATAATTATTATTTTGAACAGATGGGGTATTATTTTACGCCATCCTATAAAAAGGGTTTTGTGTTATTTTAGTAATTTGGAGTTTCTTGTAGAAGTATCTTGCCGTTTTAGTGAGCAAGGAAGTCCTACTTATAGAGATGTTATTTAACGTTAGATTTTGCTGAATCAACACGTGTATGAATTGGATTTCGATGCCTTCACGTAGCAAACCTCCACAAAGGTTGCTAAAATCTTTGCTACTTTTCCACATTGACCTTTTGGAAATAAATATAAAACTAAAAGATTCATTCTTATATTACCTGAAATATATATATTGTTAAAAATAAGTCGTCCGAATCCCGCTCGAGTCCTATTGGGACAAGCACTTTAAGCGAGGGGGATCATAAGGAAAATCCTTCTCTCAAAGTGGAGATTAAACCCCCCAACTTTAAGGTTGGAAGACTCACTCCTTTCCACTAAACCAAGCCTAGCTTATTGGTACTGAGATGTATTATATTACCCCCTTTTTTGTACTTGTATTAATGAGCTTGTACATGAGAATTAAGGAGAGGAGAGTAGAGAGATTGAGAGAGGGAAAAAAGGGACCCTTGTGATTGGAGAGAGCCAGAGAGGTGAAAAAAAGAATTGCCATAAAAGAAAATGATGCAACTAATTGCAACTCTGAAATATGGAATATGATGCAAGCAATAAAAAAAACGAACTATATTTCATCTATTTCCATTCATTTTTTATTGAAATACTTTAATTTGTTTTAATACGCAACTTTAATCCTTACTATATTGATCATTAAGGTGTAGTGTGTGGACATTATTGTCAAGCCCTTGAAAATGCACATTTAGAGTCCGTTCACCCACAAATTGGCCATAAGAGCTATTCATGTTCTTATGTAGAGGGGGTATTAAAGATGATATTGTGATTATTTAGTAAGTGTAACTTGACTATTTAAAGAAATTACATTCCTGTCTTGTACGCAAGATATGAGGTGTGAATTGTTTGTTTCATATCTAGGATTCAATATATCTTTTGTACAAATTTGTCTTTACCAATATAAGAGCTTTATTCAACGAGATTGTATATGGTGACGTTTTGATACTTGTATTAATAAAATTAATAGTTCGATTACAAAAGTTAAATTCGTAAATCTAAAAATGATGAGAAGGAAAATATTGGATGTTAAAGGTTTATTAATGGAAAAATTGATAAGAATAATCCGACCTTTGGCCGGTCTTCCATCAGTGGTACCACCTTCATTTAATCCAGGTATAATCCCACCTTTGACATCAATATTCTCTCATTGGTACAAGATGATGGCAACTTGTTTGACCAGCAAAAATACCGTTGACTTTTTTAAAAAACACTTAAAAAAAAAAGGAAAACCCAACCCATCCCCTCCCCTTCCCCACTGCTGTCATGCCACCCACCCCCATCCCCTCCCCTTCCCCTGCCACCCCACACCCATCCCCTCCCCTTCCCCACTGGCGACCGGCGATAGGCGACCGGCGGCCATTTATATGGTGGTCGTCTTTACTTGCTTCGAAGAGAGAAATGGTAAATCTTTCCCTTCATATTTGAAAATCCACGGCAACCGCCATTGCCGCTAGCGAGCACGGAAACCGCCGTCTTCTCTTGCCGGCGACCGGCGATGGGCAACCGTCGTCTTCTCTTGCTGCCAGCGAGCACGGCATCTTCATCACCTCTGCTCTTCCCCTTATTTTGGCGGTGGTTAGGAGGAAGATGAAGGGGAGGTAGCAGGGGAGAGGGAAGGTGGCAGAGGAAGGGGACGGTGGTAGGGAAAGGGAGGGGAGGGGGTGGCAGGGGAAGGGGGTGGTGGCAGGGGAAGGGGAGGGGGGTGGTTTTTTTTTAATTGAATTAGATTTAAAACTTTAATTAAAAAATTAAGTTTAAAATATACTTAATTAGCTTTTAATTACGTAATTAAGAGGATTACCCATGATTGTAGGTCACCAACAGGTAACGTACCATTCAGAGAATATTGATGTCAAAGGTGGGATTATACCTGGATTAAATGAAGGTGGTACCACTGATGGAAGACCGGCCAAAGGTGGGATTATTTTTATCAATTTTTCTTTTATTAATTGCTCGTAACAAATAAAAAAAAAAACTACATTCCGTTTTGCACGTGGAAAACTTATATCAGATAAATAAATGTATTTTATTTCCTGAAATGACATTTGTTTTTAAAGGGAGGCAATAGTTTGTTAATTAATGGTAGGAAGAAATTAGAAATGTTAACGGTAGGTGTGCAAAGGCAGGTAGGACAGCGCGCAAATGGGCAGGGGCATTGTGCTTAATGAAAAGAATTTTGTAATTGGTATACAGTACAATTAGTTTTCTCAAAACTTAAGTAGTTAGGCTATGTGTTATTTCAAGAAATGAATGTTGAAGGGTGAGAATGTTGTGTGCGCAACTGCGCATTGTGTCTGTGTAGTTTATGGGAGACACAGACAGTAACGCAAATCTTTGACCGTTGACTTATTCCAACTTATTATTATTTTTATTTCTTTCATTTGCTTTCGAAGTGTTACCGGAAAAAATCTAGTACAAATCACTAATTGGGTAAGAATTTTACACTATCCATTTCAGTGAAACTTGTATTTGAGTTGGGGGGAAGAGAAAAATGCCAATTCTATTTACAAGTCAATAAGAATTTTAAGGTGCATGGAGAGAAGTAAGAGATCATTCATATATAAGGATGGAGAAGTTGATGCTTTGTTCTTTTTAACCGAATTAATGTCATTTAGTTTAGCTTAAAGCGTATTTGGTTCAAAGAACTAAAATGAATTGATATGAATATTCATACCAGGATAGCATTGATCTAAAATTCGACACCCATTTTAAACTATTTGACTCAATCCAGTAAAGGATTCTAAATATATTTATGGTGTTTTGTTCGCTCTTGAAACAGATTATGAGTCCGCCTATTATTTTAATATACTTATACCAACTATATATATAAGAAAAAAAAACAAATAAATAAAATAAGAAAAACTAAAATCAAAACATGTAAAACTTCTCGAAAAAGAAGGTTGTGGGATTCGGTGGCTAGTGGCCACAATCATGGTCGAACCCCCAACAACCATTGTTCCATGTCTGAGAAAAAGCAGGGCACAATGATAAATTAGGATTATTTTGATGCTGGAATCCCATGGAGAAAACACCCTGATTAAGATGGTTGTTCCGAATTGGGAGATTATTATTATTCATATTGGGGTTTAGAAAGGATAGATTAAGGTTTTGATTGTATGCGTATAAACCCAGGTTTTGAAAGATGAGAAGATTGAGATTAAACTGCTCAGCAACGTCTTCAAGCTTGGAGGTTGCAATGGGTATGTCGGAATCATCTTGAGTGAAGGATTGAAGGTTAGAGTCTGAGTTAGGGAAGTGAGCCAATTTGGGCTCACCCATGACTTGAATTTGGGGGTTTTGGGAAGTGGAAGGTGGTGGCGAATGACGTTCAATAAGAAAAATTCATAATTGAGGTGCAAAATGAACCCATAAAATAGGCAGAATAATTTCAGTCCAGTTAAGTTTAGTTCACTTCAGTATATATCCTACTAGAATCACCATATGATTTCATATCTACTTTTTTATGAAAAAGAACGCATAAAATACGTGAACAATCTCCCGTCAAATTTAATTTTAGGAGTGCTTGTTTGATTTGATATAAGACAATATGGTAAGTAGATAACATTAAATCTGTTTGGTTGAAATATATACATGTTGTGCCACTTACTAGAGAAATCCACTTCGGACAATTATAATGAAATTAACTAACCTAATTAGACCATTTAGATATATAAGTAGATCTTCCCATAAGAAATTTCTTGCTATGCTCAAACAACTTTATTCTTTCCAAAAGTTCCTAAGCTAAGGAGTTATACTTCTTATATTCAACCAAACAACTATTTGGTAACTTTCGATTTTGTTCGATATACTCCTGGCCCTCAATTTTCTTTTATAATACAATTTTTTTTCAATATTAAACTTTGACGAATACAACTTTAGTGGTAAGAATTATAAATATATGAAGTATATCGTTAAATGTTAGAAAATCTGCTACTAAGAACAACGAGAATATGGAGACTTACATGACATTAATCCATCCCAAAACTAATTGGTAATGGACGGAGTAGCTATTCAAGTGTTTTAAGTAAATATTTTCTTCCCTCCTCTCGAATATGGGACTATTAACATATTCACAACAGAAAGAGATCCAACATCCCCTCACACGTGCGCGTCCTTAGAATAAGAAGACATTGAAAAATGAAACAATAATAATCCTCAATTGGAAATAAATGTCCAACAAAGTCTCCTTATCTGGTTTCTCGTTAATTAATGCTCAATTCAAAAATGCCATAACATGAAGCTTGATACCATATTAAACTTCAGATAATGTGAAAATGGGTTGGCAAGAAGAAAGTGGAGAGTGTGAACGACTTACAAGTCTGATGGAGTATTCATAAAACAAATTTGTAATAAAGAAATTAACCATTTTATCCAATATAGAACTGTTCACATGAGCACAATCAACAAGAGATTGAATAAGTATGCATTGAAATTTGAAATTATATTTGGTGTGGAAACCCTTATGGCTAAGCTAGTAAAAAGGCCGAGGAAGATGTTAGTGTGTAGCTTAAGATGGATAGAGATAATATGAATGAAAAGACGTGTAGTGGTCAACACAAGTTTGTAAAAACCCCATCTCTTTTTTCCTTTGTCTCCCCATTATCCCACTACTTCGTTTGCTTCTCTTTGATTTCTGAATTCAACCCTCTATTCATGGAGATGACCCAAAGCTAGTGGCTCAAAATTAGGCCTAAAATGATGTGGTCCATTAACAATATAACTATATAGTATACTTTCATGAAGATATTTGTGAAAGATCTATCTTATGTGAAATTAAAAGTGTAATTAGGCTTAGTGGTCCATACTTACTACTACATCTATTTATGTGCTTGACCCTGAAATTCTGAATCAATTTCTCCCCATAAACAGTGACATTATTGATGGCTTAAGGCCTTGGATTTGCTTTCTTGCATGCACTTGTCCTTTTTCTATGCTTTCATTGTTCCCTCGTGCACCCTCCTCTCATCAAGGATTGTATATGTGCCTTTTTTTCCTTTTAATTATAATAATTTGTAACTAAAAGTCGATTATATCTTATTTCGTGTCAATTGCTCATTTGCTCCTGTAGGAGGGGTAGTTGTTTTATCCTTGATGTCAATGTGTACCTTATAGAGCCATAAATAATTTTCCAATTTCATGGGTCCATTAGACACTAGTGCTAGTCAAACACATAAATAGATGCATGTTTAATGCAATATGTAATAAATAAATAAATAACAAAATTGGTTACATGAAGGTGGCAATAGGGATGATGTAGAAAATCAATAAGGCTAAACTTGGAAAGTGGAAGAAACCTATATATGCATGTTGCATGGGCTTGGGTACATCTTGTGTATCGATACATCCACCACTAATCTTAAAGTTAAGCGATAAAATCTTAAAAGTTGCTTAGGAGTCCTAATAATGATGTAATTCAAGTCATAATTGAACAAGCTAAAAATAAAATGGGATTGGTAAAACTCTGAAATCTTATAAAAAAAATAAGATTATAAGTTTAATAAAATAAACAAAACCACACTTAAAAATGAAATAATTTGCTCGGTGTACGAGTATATTAGATGTATTCTAGTTTTGTCATGTATGTTTTGCTATTTGAGATATTTGGGCAACTATCTAGTAATTGATCACTCCTAAGCTATTACATTTCGGTTCAATTCGTTTCGTAAATCTGGTTTATCCTGCTTTAGTCTCTAAGTATTTGATAAATGTTTGTTCACTTTTCACCGTAACTTCATTTTACTTGTTGATCCCACTTGATAATTTGATGCTCTTTCACAATCACAGTGTGTGTCATAATTGAACAAGAAGGCCGGGGGTCATTCTTACATCTTCCCAATTCCTTGTCTTAATTGGTTTCTCTACTGCTATGCTATATAAGAAATTTGAAACAAGAGAATGTTACCCTTTAACAGTACAAACAGCCACTACAATCAAAAGTGTAAACTGACGGTTGAAGCCCAAACATTATATTCATCCTTAAGATACCCCCCTCACACAAAGGCCCCTTCCTTGAGCAATAGACGTGGATCAGACATAAGATTGTGCACAAGCTACTCCGTAACTAGGGATGAATCATCAACTATGTGGAGGGACGCTACAAGAACTAAAAAACGATATATCTTAGTCACGCTACCTCTAATATTATATGAAAGAATAAATCCTAAACTAATGATTGAAGTCCCCAAATTGATAGTAATCTCCTCGCCCAGACATGAGAACCCTTCGGGATTGTAGTGTGGGTTCAACATACACATACCTCCTCATACCTGACACTAAATATTTCATTTTGGAAAGGAGACGGTAAATTAAGATTTGAACTTGTGGCTATCTGGTAAGGCTAACTCTTAATACAATATTAATAAAGGATCAACTCAACCTAATGTCTAAGCTAAAAGAACGTATCTCAGCCTTAGTGCAAAGTGGAATATGGAATGTTCATTCTCAAAATAGGAGGGTGAAAATTCTTAAACGTAGTTGCAAACGCTAGAATACCTAAATTATACTCCCTCCGTCCCAGATTAGTTCGAATACTTTCCTTTTTTATCTG
The DNA here is from genome assembly GCA_947645195.1 of Patellifolia procumbens. Lineage (NCBI taxonomy): Eukaryota > Viridiplantae > Streptophyta > Magnoliopsida > Caryophyllales > Amaranthaceae > Patellifolia > Patellifolia procumbens. The sequence continues at coordinate 1,472,526 of CANSGD010000763.1, read as the reverse complement.
TCCTAAACTTGTTTAAACACTTCCATATTAGGAATGGTCCTACGAATATTTTAATACCTCTCTCCTACCCCTTTGGCCTACCACACACCATCTCTCCTACCAAAAAGTACTCTACTTTGCAATTTTGCATTAATGAAATATACTCCACCAACTCCATCATATCTACTTTGTAATATAATAACAATTGATAACCATTTAACAACTTACCTTCTAAAATTATGTATCTTGATAAGTTTTTGAACTAATTTGGGACGGCGGGAGTAACATTCAATTGCTAATAAGGTTAATTTCTAACATAGCTAATAGTAGTCAAGGAATTTTCGTTTCTAGACCAAGTTGAGAGTTGTATTTAATAGTGCTTATTTTATATAGGACTACCCAATTTCTTAATGTGATGTTGGTAGAAGATTCACCAACAATTTTTGCTTGCATCCGCATTTATTTTTATACTATACATATTGCTTTTTGAATTAATGACCAATATTGTAGCTTTTCTAATGTTGATTTTACAATGTCGGTATAATAGATCTAGGATTCTCATAAATGATGGAGAAAGTTGGACCACTTATGAACCAAGGAAATCAAAGATCGATGTTAATGTTAACATACACCATGTGTAGAATAGACCTTAAGGGGACTAGGGTGTTATATTCCCGTGGATACTAGGTTTCAAATAGAAAGAATGGTTTAGACTCGTCTTGAACTTTTTCAACCCCTTAAGTGAAAATGGTATCGTGAGCCTTATGGACAGCAATATGTATTAAAAAAGATAATAAAAAAAAAAATTAAGACTTACGAAGGAATTAATCATATGAATTTGGATAGGGTTAGTAAAAAGCTTTGTATTTCTTTTTTTTTTTTGAGTAACTTTTTATATTTGAGGGGCCCCTCAAAATGGGACTTTGAGCAGTCGCTCAAGCTACTCCCCCACTGTGACCTCCTCTGAATGGGTTATTCAAATTAGGTACAACTTGGCATGTATTTTCAGGTTATTAGTCAACAACTCCCTAGAAAACAAATTAGGGGGTGGAGACTATACATGGGTTGTTGAATTATCTGTACAAGTTTGATGATGTCAATTTTGCAATAATCATATTTAGGTGACACGTCATTCATTTTATTTTTGAATTGATTCAAGTCAATTCAACCTCATATTGAGTTTCTTGTTAATAAGTTTGTCATGGGAATTCTTGTAAATGTTAAACATACACATTTATTCTTAACTCTATTATATTTCATGTTGACTTAAAATCTGGCCATATGTTAATCCAATTAATGCATTTCATAACTAGATCACGTAAGTTGAAATTGGTGGAAAATAAATCTAACAAGAATAAGAAAACAAAAACCCATCAATTTACCAAGTTTTAAAAGGTTATAAACAATAGTACTCGTATAATATTTGCATAATTTAATTAAATAATTAAATTTATCATCTATGATTAATAGATTCTGAAGAGTCTCATTGGAATATTTCCTTGGTGATAATCCAAGGGTTGATGTGCCAAAACTGTCAAACTTAATTTCTACAAACTATACCAAAAGTCTTTCTTTTAGCCAATCGTGAGCGATGAGCCAATCTGGTAACAAGAGTTCATTTACTGTTTTAACTTTGCATAATTAATAATTCATGGTAGTGATCATCATCATTAATCATAATGCATGCAAAATACTAGATTGTTTGCCGAATTGAAAATTGAGGACCGACCAAATTAGTAGTATCTTTATGCAATCCAATCCATATCATGACATAGCGTTTGAGCAATGTACCTAGCCAAGTACGACTTATTAATAGCTGTTGCAGAGATTTTCCCATGCATCAAATATATTGTCTCTACGTAATAGCAATATATTTTCTCCTCTTTGTTTTTATCTGTTTTTGTGTCTTTTTCGTCTATTTTCTTTTATGCACTCTCTAATTTCAATCTTTTTGTTAGTGTAATTTATTTTGGGTAAAATTATACTTGCCTTTTTAAAATTTTCAAATATTATTTACATACTTATTAGATCCCATATATTTATAATGTAGTTCCTATGTAGATTTGCATTGGTTCTTATGAGAAAACAAGTCCGGAAAATTTAAATAAGAATAGTTCCCCCATCCAATCCAATTTTTTTTCCAAAAATAAGATATCATTCAAGGTGCAAACAGCTAATGATAATTAGATATTTAGGTCACTAAAATTAATCACACAAGCATCTGAGACAGCCTTTGTACTTATGCGAGAGATTGCGGCGCGAGCATGAAGAGCAAGACTTTGTATTTAATTATATTACCTTAAGTAAAGTATGTAAACTTTAATGATATGCACCAGTTGTCATTAGTTAAAAGATTAAGCCCATGGTATTAAGGCTTCCTTGCTACCAAATGCCGATGCCATACTTAGAATACCTGTTAATCTATAATTAGTGGTCCCTAATTGTGTGTCGCCATTAAGGTGTGACAAGAAGGATATTGACACTCCCTGTGCCAACAGTATGGGAACACACTTTTACATAATTTATATTATGAATGAATCGTCGTTGAGGCAGGATCTTGCCTTTAGCGCGTAATTCGATATTAATTAACCTTAAATTAACACAACTAAGCTTGGTAGAATTAGAGGGTTTTAATTGGTTTTCTAAGATCCAAATCCAGATGGACGAGATGGTAATTAAGGTAACTATAGGAGTACTTCACATGCGATAACATTCGATTTTTGAAGGTAATCATGGAACAGCTTTGCTCTCAGGTGACCTTCTTTGGAATTCACAACCCATGTTTTCTAATTGATTTCTAGTAAAACATGATAATAGCAATTGTTGTGCACGAACGGATTTCAAATGTATGGCTGTAAATGTTATTATGCAAAAGCTAACGGGCATCCAACTGTCCAAACGTTAGGTAAGAAGAATATTTTGAGTCAAATCTTATTAGAAAGTCATATATATAACCCTTTGGGTTATGTCATTTATACAATTTAGTAATCATTACAATTCATTTTATATCTAGAATGCAATAGGCCAATAGCAAGACTTTTTCAACAACTTCTATTATATAACCGGGTGCATCGTAGTATAGTATACTTAAGACTTTTGTTTTTACTTATTTGATCATTTTGTAAATCCAAATGAGTATCAAGCTCGTGATACATTCATGTGTGTAGCGAATACTTTTGACTTTCTTATCACTAGCCGTATGAATGATTATTTTTCATATTGTAACAAACTTCTTTAAGGCCTCTATTTAATTAATGCTCCGATCCCCTTGTTCAAAGCATATATATATATATATATATATATATATATATATATATATATATATATATATATATATATATATATATATATATATATATATATATATATATATATATATATATATATATAAACGCAATGAACGAAGTATTTTTAACAAGCTACCATTGTGGGATAATATAACCTTCTTCACATTCTTAAATCTGATTTTTGTACGTATTGACAAACTAAAGATTTGTAGCACTAAGTCTTTTCCAAAGCAATTCCTTAGTTTTGAATGAAGAACAATGCAAGAGGCCAGATGAATTGTATTTGCTTGTATAGTAGACGTTAGATTCTACTCTTTTTTGGAATCAAAACTTAAAGTATGAATACAATCATAAAACAAGAGATAAACAATCACGACAAGAGATTTTTCGAATAAACTTCCTAGACTCTAATTAGGAAGAAAAACAATACTACTTCTTCTTATATAATGATGGTGTAACCACAATGCAAACTTAAACAACACAGGACCACAACTTTAATTTCTTCCAAATTAAACTCTCCAATTACAGCTGCCCCTAATTGTAATTGATATATAATTCAACTCAAATCAATTTCACCACTAGAAATCTAAACTTCACCACTAGAGTTTTAGACCTCACCGCTGGAGACCTATAGACCAGCTAAATTCGACTTTCCACTAAAGCTTATGACCAACCTGTAACATCCCGTCCGATACAAAGAACAAAAGAGACAATAATAAATAAAATAAAGCAACTAGTGGTAGCGGAAATGCCAGTAAGACGGAGATGCTACTCTAAGGAGTAGAATTAAACTGTAAATAAACATAAATCCTCTAAAAAGATAATTAACTTCCGATATCATATAAAAAGGGAAATGAGGTCCCATACCCTCATTCCAACCAAAGTTCCAAACATAAAGAAACTCCAAAAGAAATCTCAAGATAAAGTGATCTAAATCCACAAGACAATATTAATAATCCATGGTTCAAACATACGACAATCGTAAAGGAAAACTACTTAAGACCCACTAAGTAGCTAGTCCTAATCTCTGACTCAAATGCTCATACACTATGCCAAGCACCACCTTCTTGCTCACAAGGCCAAAACGCACATTCCCGGTCCACATCGTAACAATCCTAAACAGCATCGTCATTTGCATAATAAATCAACAACTTACACAATCAGTGGGGAGTATCTAGCAGTTCTTCCAGCCCAAACAGGAATTAATAATAAACTTAAACAAAGTAGAAGCACGCCAAAGACATACGTCACAAGAAGCATAAACACAACATGCAATACATGATACAACAAAACATAAGCATCAAACATGCATAAAGAGAAAGCTCAACACCAATAATCTAGTCAACCAACGCAACCAAGCACACATCAATTCAAAGACAACAGACCATACCGCCTGTGAGTAGACTCATTGGACCATACCGCCCAAGGCCTACGTTTCATAACCGAGGACCATACCGCCCGTTCCGGTTAACTGCATATTCGAGGACCATACCGCCCTTTTCGAATAGCAAAACTCAACGGATCATACCACCCATGAGTGAACCAATGGACCATACCACCCATGGTTAAGTAACCAAATCCTAGGACCATACTGCCCTCAGGATAATCAAACAAATTCCTAGTACCATGCCGCCCTTAGGATAATCAAACAAAGAGCAATGTACACACGACAAGGCATACAAAGGAAACTCAATCAACATTCATACATGAGTATACACGTCAAGGTATACAAATCAACTCAAATAACCAACATACGTATACACGCCAAGGTATACGTGCATAACCATTCCCATAAGACAACAAATCAAACATGTTGAGGCGTATAACACAAAAACGTTATCTAAGTTTGGGTACGGAGTCAACTATGACTAAATCACAATATTTTCCGTAAGCATTTCGACGTCGACAACTCAAAGTATAGGCCCACAACACCAACAAACCGAGCAACAACCAAAACTACCCAACCAACTAGGGTACGTTCCCTTAATAAAACAACTCAAACCAACTCAAACGTACTCTAACATGCTTAACATACATACATAAGCCCAACACTAAACAAACAAACATGCTGTAAGCTCAAAGGAAAAATATTCACAAAAACGCAAACAAATGGGCAGACTTCGGTCGCGAGGCGCGACCAAGGCGTCGCGAGTCGCGAGCTGCCACTGCTCGTGGCCTGCGATTGTGCTCGTATGCACTCGCCTCGCCCAAATCAAGTACGTCAATGATCAAGCAACGATCCCCACATCAATACTCACCCACACTCATCCAAGACAACACCATAGCATGATACTAAGCATCATCTACAACCAAAACTCAAACTCCAACAATCAGTCAAGTTACTCCAATCAACATAACAACAACAACATCACACTTGACAAATTGACTAACATGAACTAGCAACATGAACATAACCACACGTTCAACACATGAAAATACCACAACACAACCTTCCTAATCATGATACTATACTAAACCATAATCATACAATCATCCAAGTTCCACCTAGCATGAATCTAAGTTCTCTAACGCGATTCTAACAAACTTAAGTTCAAAATCTATTCCCTATCGAACTAGAAAAATGCTAGTTATCTTGTTTTTCGCGTGGAAAGTAGTAGAACTCTCGATTGAAGTTTAGACACATTGAGAATTGTCACCACCTTCGTCTCCTACGATCACAATCACAACGAACTCAACAAATGCTTGAAAACCGGTGCAAATATAGCTTGAAATCCAATAAGAAAAACTGATTTTGCGTGAGAAAATGGTGAAGGGAGAAAAGAACTCTTCCTCTCTTGTTTTCCTTCAATGGGGCGTGTGAATGGAGGTGAGGGAGAGGAGTAAAATGCTGATTTAGTTTACAGCAAAAGGGAGTCAGGAGAGGGTGATTAAGGGGGATTTAAATGGTGGTTTGATGGCCATCAATAGGAGGCATAATGAGGGTGAGTGAAGAGGTTAACTCTTGATTGGTTTAACGTTACAAAGGGTTGTCCAAAACTCTTCATAAACCCATAGCAAACCAGAAATTTTGGACCCCTTAAGTTAAGTAGCAAAATGTGCGCAAACTAAAGTACAACGTACGTTTTCAAGAATAAAGTACATCGTTTAAAATAAATATTATAAATAAATATTTTTACAAATAAGAATTATAATTACCAACGTAATATAAATACGTATTTACCAAGCTATCAAATTACGCATTTCGCACATAAACGAGCGCTACATTGCCCGTTAAAATAATTGACGCAAATATGAGCATTGCTCGTATACTTCACAATGCTACATTTAAATTCACATTTTACATTATATATAAAAATATAAATATTATCGAAATAAAAAGTACATATAAAATAAAAGTCTCAAACCAAAATATGTAGTTGATCTTCTTCACAAATTTCATCTTCATACTCTCAAACTCGTTGATATATTGATTTCTTATAGAGTTTTTTCCTTTCTTTACAAGCTAAATTGTGCTATATTGACGCTCTTAAGAGCTATTTATGCTAACTATTTCGATATAGTTGTGGTTTGTGTGTTCCATATGGTTTTGCAGGGTTTTAGGGAAAAACTCCCCATTTACTTGTCGTTTTGATCACCACGCTATAGCGGAAGATTATGAGGCATCTTGGCGGTCTCGAGATGGTATTCGGACCCCGTTGTGAACAAGAAATATGCAAAAGACTTGGCGTCTGAAGCCAAGTAGAGGCAAGAAAGAAAGGATCTTCGCCCGATCGGGTCGGGCAACCACTGCCCGATCGGGTACAAGTATTTTAGGCCAGATCTTCAGATTTTCCGCCCGATCGGGCGGACTTACACTTGGCCAAATTTTCTGATTTCTGAGAGCTGAAGAAGACGTCCACCCGATGACATCAGGTGGTCTTGCCCGATCGGGTGCTGGGGTTGAGGCCCCGATCGGGTGGACGTTGCCCGATCTCATCGGGTGAAGACTTATTTGCTGTTGCTGGAAACTTGTTCCCAGACCCGATCGGACGGCCCTTTTCTCGATCGGGTGGACGACATGGGGACACGATTTTTCATTATTTCCCCACTCTATCTTATTGTTTTCCTAGAAACTATAAATACTTTTTAGGTTGTTTTTATTTGGATCTTTTTTTCTATTGAACAATTACAGAGCTCTTAGTCTAGTTATTCATAGTTTTCCATTGTAGAAGAGATTCGAATACTATTTCAATTCAATTAAAGTTCCCGTAATTCGTCAATTTGGTAATCATCTTTCTTACTGCTTATTCTTATCTCTCAATTGTTCTAGTTTAATTGGTTATTATTCGATTAGTTCATGATGCAATTCTTAGGGTTTCTAATTAGCTTTGTTATTGTCAATTTAATCATGTCTGAGTAGTTCTCTTTCTAGGGTGTTAGATAGGGAAGCCATGTTTATACCATGATTGTTATTTAGACTTCTATTGATTCTTAGGGCTTGATTAGAGTGATTGTGGTGTGGTTTGTTCTTAATTAGTGATTGATGTTAGTGGCCAATTTCATTGATTGCTTGTGGTTAATAGTTGTCTGCACAGATCCGTCTTACGACTAGAGGCCTAGGACACATCAGTAGTTCTGATTACGTTAGTGAACATGCGGCGTATGTTGAACTATGGGCGTTGAGTCTTAACCACAGCTCAACACATGCTCTAATCCCTCAACTCTTGACTTAGGTTTTGATAATAGTTGACCTTGTTTGATTGGTATAAGCATGGTGGACCGACCTAATACCCTAGGCTTTTATTCCGTAGTTAAATCCTCGATTTAATTCGTCTTCCTTAGCTTACTCATTAGTTCAATTAATTCTCCCTATTTTCATCTGAAGTAGTTAGTTAATTGAATATTAATATAGAAACTCTGTCTCCCTGCGGATTCGACCCTGCTTCCACTGATTACCTTAGTTAGAGAACTGTAGGTTTATCTTTGAATAGGTGATACGACTAAATCCTATCACTCGTACGTACTCCTGTTGTCTCTCGTGTCACTCTCTCTCTTAGATGGTGAACTTCTTGCTGCTCTCACAGATTATCGTAGTATGGTTGGTGCATTACAATATTTGACTATGACTCGTCCTGATATTGCCTATGCTGCTAATTCAGTTTCTCAATTTATGTATGCACCTCGTACTACTCACCTTCATGTTGAGAAAAGAATTTTCAGGTATCTGCAGGGAACTTCTGATTATGGGCTGTTTCTTCACATTACTGGCTCCCCTACTGTGACTGTTGCCTACTCTGATGCTAATTGGGCCGGGTGTCCTAACACTCGACATCCTACTACTGATTATACAGTCTTCCTGGGGAAGAATTTGACCTCCTTGCGCTCCAAGAAGCAACCTACTGTTTCTAAGTCTTCCACTGAAGCTGAGTATCGTGTTGTTGCCTACACTGCGGCCGAAACAATTTGGATTCGTCAGTTCTGGCTGATTTAGGGTATTTTCATCGACGGCCTACCATTCTCTATTGTGACAATGTTTCTGCTATGTATCTAACCGCCAATCCTGTTCATCATGATCGTAGTAAGCACATTGATGTTGATTATCATTTTGTTCGTGAGATGGCTGCTAAAGGTGGACTTCAGGTCAAGCATGTTCCGACACAGTTACAGGTTGCTGTTATTTTTACTAAGGGTCTTTCCTCTGAGTTGTTTTGTAAATATCTCTCCAATCTATCCTTGATTCCTCCCCGTAAAGATGAGGGGGTGTATTAGGGTAGTTGATTATTTATTAATTAGATTCTTTGTCTGTATTATTCAGAGACGGTTTTATTCCTCTATATATATAAAGTGTCAGGCATCCTAAACAGGTTAGCCAATTATTCCCAATACTCGTACAGTGAGGTTATTAAATTAATTATATGTGGGACCCATTAATAAAAAATAATATTTCTATTATACTCGCATGCCATATATAGAAGTGTATTAACTAATGTGGGACGGACAAATAAAGGAGTGTATTATCTAATATGGGACGGAAGGAGTAATGCCTTTCTGTGTGATATAGTGTATGTAGTATACCGCGTTTTCATAAGTTATAATTTCTATATATGTTGAACTGAACGGGGCATTATAGTGTGTTTCTGTGTGATATAGTGTATCTATTTCTGATATAGTGTATGGATTTGTGATATAGACGACTTTGAAGTAATAGTGTTTGTCGAGCGCGGGTCACGTGCCTGAGCCAGGTGCACACTAGTCTTAATGTCAACCGGGTTCACGCAAGTCGGATTGAATTTGGTAATGGAATGTTTAAATGGAAGGAAATAATATGCATCATCCACATTACTCAAGTAAGCAAATTGGGAAACTGACGTTACATTCCGAACAAATGCAATAAGCTATTTTTTTGAATCGACAAATCACAAATCTGATTACAAAAACAAAAAGGATTTTAGTAATGTTAAATAATTTGTGTCATTATTATTCTATAAACGTTAATGTTTCTAAACGTGGGATATCCTTTGAAATTCCCACCCAAGTTAATTTTGACAAATCACAAATCTGATTACAAAAACAAATTTTTTTAGTAATGTTAAATAATTTGTGTCATTATTATTCCATAAACGTTAATGTTTCTAAACGTGGGATTTCCTTTGACATTCCCACCCAAGTTAATTTTGCCAAATTTAAGTAGGAGAGTAGTAATCATGGGATCTCACGTATGAATGCATCACTGAATTATTATTGTTGGAATCTATTCTATCTACATTAGGTGAAAAGTAAGTTCACAAACATTTTAAAAAAAAAAGTAAAGTTCACAAACATCATGAAAAAGTTCAAAGACATGCAAAACTTTGGCTCAATTTATACATTATACACTGAGTATATCATGAGTATGGTTCAACTAAAACTACTTTTTCTTATTTAAGCATATAAAACTCTCTTTATGGTCCAAAATTTGCTTATTTAATATTATTCAAATGAACAATAAGTAAGAAAAGTGTTTTGAGTGCATTATACATGCTCATAGTACTAGCACACTCAGATGTACATAAAGTTGTAATAAGTTGGCGCTTGTAAAGGGCTACATGATGTTTTGTATGCTTCAAAAAAATTTTGAGAGTTGAATTATAAGCTTGTTGTTTTTCAGTTTTGGCCTACTCGAACTTGAGTAGTAATACGGCTTCATGCATCGTTCTATCAAAAGGCTGCTCAAAAGGGATCACATATTAGCATATAGTACTACTTTGCAGAAGCAACCGAGAATACAATAACTACACTTCTTTCTCTGCTTTTTATGTTGTCAATTTCAGTTTTCGGTCGATTATTAACATAAAGTGTCAATCCAAGTCTGTCCTATTGCATGCACGGATGACACTATCACCTAAGTTACCAAGAATAATTATAGGTAAGGGTATGTGTCAGATTCAAATGAAAGCACCAGAGTCCTGAACAATAATTGTCCCAAATCATTTTAGGGTGAGTTCTTTTTACGTGATTTTAGCGTATTAGGTATTAGTTTGAATTACGATCAGTTCTTTCAATGTATTTTTAGTTTTTATAAGTTTAGATAAAGTTTAATAAGGTTGAATAAAGTCGAATAAAATCTAATAAGGTCTAGCAAATGATTAGGTTTTATAAGGTCTTATCAGTTCTTAAAAATTCAAATAAATTATTATAATAACTAATCAATGCCACTCAAACATGAGCCGGCCTAGAAGTTAAGTTTCAAGGTGAAATGAACGCAGCCTAATTCATGTGCATAAATCAATTTTCAAATTAACGCAAATTATAATCATAGAAAAATTAGAATGAGTAAAATAATAGCACATAAATCTACTAAAGGTCATAGCTCAAATTAATAGAGTTATATAGGTGTTGTTGGGTTTTCTACTTGAATTGCGATTATCAGCAAATTGGACTAATGTATTGGTTTATACATATATGCAGAGGTGACACATCTAACCAAATGAAGCATTCGAAAATGGCATTAGGGTACCAAGTTAGTGTGTTTTTTCATCCCGTTTTTTAACTTGTTGGCTCATTTTTTTATCAGGTTTGTCAATGCACAGCTTCAATCGGCTATTTATTTATCAATAAGTCAAATTTTATAATTTTGATATTGTGTGAATGTATAATATAAGATTGTAACAAGACCCCACATAATTATATATTCTCTTAAGTATAAATCACAAAAGACGGTCAAAGTAGAGTTTGTGAATAATGATAGTCAAACTAGGTCATCTAAAAAGAAAAAGATGAAGTAATATCTTTCATGTTCCAATATCTATAGCAAACTTGACCAATAAAAGATAGTAGAACTTGAACCATCCATTCGCGAAAAAATTGATAAGCTCCTAGTAAAGTACATAACCTAATATATCTGTAATTAGAAGATGAGATTCTTGATATGCTTCGGTTTTCCATTCGATCTATATCTTGAAGAGGAAAGAGAAGACGTATGGTAAGGGATCAAAGCCTACTCACCCTAACATAAACAAATGAGACACTTTATTAGGTACATAATAAAAACAATATATTCTCGTGGCTTTTTAGATCAGCGACTAGAAGACGGTGTCTAGTGAAATTATCAAAAAAAAGAAGACGGTGTCTAGTAAATATTTGATGCAAAAATATGAGTACGGATCATTTGTCTTAAAATGTGTCTCATTTAATGTTCTATTTTTTATTATTTTTTCTCTTAATTTAAATAGAATTATTCTTTTACTTATTTTCTAAGTGTTTCCTAAATTTTTCTCAAAAACAAAAGATGATAAAATAAATTTCACTTAGTAAAAGAAAGAACCAAAAGGAAATAAATCGTGTTCGTCATTTATTTTATTAAGTGAAGTTAACTTTTAAATTTTTTGATTTTTAGGAGGATTGACTAATAGGGAGCACGTCGAAAATATATAAAAGAATTATTTTATTTTAGTTACGGGAACAAAATAATAGCAAATAAAACACCAAATGAGAAATTATATTAGACGGTGATTCAGACTCAAAATATCTACTCTTGTAAGTGGCATAGATTGAAGAAAAGCAAAAAACAAAGATTGGTACTTGGGTTGTACCGATTTCAACTTCGATACGTCTTATCATGTCTAATTTGATGATCCTCAACAACTTCAATGGTGAAAAAAAGAGGGCGTCTTTGTCTAGCTTTAACGAGTGACAATTGACAGAAATGTCCACAAATATCATGCGCGCAATGTAATAAGATGTAGATGTTACAACTTAAAACCAAGAAGTGACAATCGCTAATGATCTACGAATCTCTTCATTCCCCTCATGTTCATCCAAATTACATCTACACCTACAAGGCTACAACTACACCAACACCAACACCAACACATTTTTATTTTATTGGAATTGACTTATTATTAGCTCATCCTTTCCTTTTTTATCCCCTTTCTTCAAAGGTGTAAAGGTTGATCGATCCACAATGTATCCTTTTTTGTCGGAATTTTGATTTGGACGATGACCAACGAAGTGATGCATGATGATAAAGTATAGGTTCATGCATTGCAAAGCTCATTTTGTTGGTGAAAAATTGTTAGAGATATACTACGACATATTAGAAATAAGTTTTCTTTTTGGGAAAAAAAATGGTCTATAACAAACTTACAAGCTCAAAATCTGATGTGAGGTTAGCTTTTGCTTGAGAAAAATCAATACCCAAGGCAAGTTGTGCTCGACTTTAATAAATCTTTAATACCCAATATGCAAGTTGTGCTCGACTTTAATGAGAAAAAGTTTCAGTTCATTTGATTTTCGGGTTTAGGATAAAGCAGTCTTGTGAAATGAGGTATTGGGTTGAGGAGAGATAGAGGAGGTGGGGTATCTATCAGCGTTAAATTTTTTTTAGTGGAAATGAGATGCTTAGGCAACTTTAAATTAGGTGAATAAGGGTAATTATGTAACTTTACACTTACTTTTTTCCTTTTCAACTTGGTTGTACTTATTATGTTTAGAAAGAAATGGAGAAATGTATGGAATTTTGGAAGCATTGAGGCATATGTATTAAAGAAAGTTGAGGTGTGTAACTTTGAAAGGTGGGTGTTCAATGTAGAAATTGAAGGAAACCCAAGGATATATTATAGCAACGTATAGTTGCTAGACAAATAGCTTTGTGCTTCGGAAAGTTATCGTAATTTTTATAATTTACTGTGATGCTTAATTTTAGAGTTGTGATTTGTGTTCTTTGAACTTGAGACTATAAACCTAGCGCATTGCCCTAGCCAATTACTACTTTGTTATCAAAAGTAGTTTGCCAACAAATAAGCTTCCTTTCTTCCACATTGGAGACCAAGGTTCAAATCTTGGTGGAAGCAAAAGTTCAATATTGTTGGGGGTTGGAGGGTTGGGGGTGTATGGCTTGTGATGGACCTTTCGGTGGGGGCTCTGTGCGAGGGCAGCAGGCCGTCTAAGGCCATGTGCAGGGTGAGCAACCGCACAGGGCCTCAAAATTTTAGTCCCAATTTACTAAATTTTCGCCCAAAGTAAAAAAAAATTACTTACTGCATCTTGACGCGTGAGACAGTTAATACTAACTTGAAGCAAGATCCTCTCCTCAGTCAACTTTCATTTAATCATTTAATGCCTTTAAATTCCCAAACTCAAACTCCATACTACTAACTACTCATTTACTTCTGAACTTCTCCATGAAACCATGCTCGTCTCTTTCTCTTCTCCATGCATGCTCAAGCTTTACATTTTTCCATCTGAAACATTTGAACAACCTTAATTTTTCTATTTGATTAGCCGTTTGTTAGTTTGTCCCCAATTTTTATGTAACATGTCTTGCATTTTGTTTGTAAAAAAACAACTTCTATTTATTGTATGGAAGTTTAATTTTGATATCAATATATATAACGACATCTTTTTTAATCTTATGGGGCGTCATATTAATTTCGCATTGGGCCCCCAAATTATACGAGACGGCCCTAGAGGGCAGTTCAGAGTATTATTCTTCTTACCATAATATAATCTCTTACTTATAAATGAGATTATATTTATAAAAAAGAACAAATAACATCTACCATATACTTCTGTTTAAATAGCACAACTTCAAGTTAAATGTCCATCTATGTGGAAAATTGTCTTATCTTAAAAAGAAACGAGAAATGTATGCATCAATGATTGAGCTTATAAAGTATGCGTAGTGAAATTGAACCTCTACTAATACCCCTTTAAAAAGACAACTAATGCTACCAATTAATTAAAAAGAAAATGAGAAAACTCATGCTCATAAATAATTCTCAAATCTCAATGCTAAACTTTTCTTGGGAACAATTGTGATGAAAGATGTGTTATTAATCTTTCTTTAATTTATCTACTCATACATAAGTTGTTTTGAAAAAAGTACAAAAATACCTTGAAACATTACGAAATTTGCACTAGTTAACATACAAGTTAGTTTTTTATAGCAAAATTTAACTGACCAATATTATAACATTCTACAACAAATGTAAAGATTATAATCTCTAACATAAGGAATGTCATTAAACTAAAAGATTAAAATTTAAACTTTCGACAAATCAAGTAAAGTAATTCTACTATGCAAGTAAACTACTTTAAAATTAGTTTAGCAATTTTTTTAATGTATGTATGTGTTCAATTATGCATAAAATATAAAAAAAACGTGTAAAATTTATTTCAGTTAAGTAGCAACTTCAAAAGAGATGCATTAAAATATAATTCTATTATGCATAAGTAAAAAATGAGTTTCAATTATTTTATAATGGATTTTAATTAGAATTAAGGAAAAACTACGAAAAACAACCTTTCAAAACCACAATTTTGGAAAAATCATCTTTTAGAACAACTTTTTGCGAAAAGAAACCCAAAATAAAATTTTGTTTGCGAATACAAACCTTGAGGAAAAAATCAGCGTTGACTCAAGCATTGACCTACCCTTTTCATGTCAACCAACTCAAAAATTGATATATTAGTACACTCTAATTATTTTCTCCCTCATTTTATGTTTCAAACTATACCTCTAAAAAGCGTATTTTAATGCATGAGGTTTCTTTTGACAAACAATTTTTAGATTTAGGTTTCTTTTTGCAAAAACTATTCTAAAAGGTGGTTTCTCGCAAAATCATGGCTCTAAAAGGTGGTTTCTCGCAATTTTTCCTAGAATTAATATACACATCGCTACAAATCATTACTTGATTCAATAACTAGTTTAGATCTCTATATATTACAAAAACGTGTAGACAAGAATTATACGTGGCTATGTGACACACCAACTTATAACCTTACATGATGCCGCTTTGTCTTCAATATTGCATTCCTGTAAAAATGATCAAAGATTTGCATGAGAGGTTTCAAACCCATTATCTCTTACTTTGTAATGTCATGATCTTACCAATAAATTATGACTTAGCCTTGTGATAAAAATGTCAAACCAAAATTATATATCATATTTATCGTGTTAAAGTATACGGGGCATTTCCTTGAGCTTCACAAGTGGTTTATAATAAATTGGGTTTTTAATTAAAAAAAAATTTGATGTTGCAGATTTTGTTATAGTTGGGCTCTTTTCAATCTTTGGCAAATCAAAATTTCACATGTTTAAAACTAAGCACAAAATAAAGGGTCTATGAGAGTTTTCATATCCTTATGTAAAGCTTTTGTACTTTAATAAAGATGGGAAAAAAAAGAGAGCAAAAACTCCGATGACTTTGGCTTTTAGGTGAAAAAAAATCTATTACAAATGCCATATCTTTCACCTTTATGTCAACTTATTCTAAATCTTTGTTTCACTTCCTTTGATCATGTCTATGTGATTTTAGCTCTTGTCCCACATCTATAGTGATACTATGGTCATTATCCAAAACACATTGTATAAATAAAATTGATATTTTTATTTTCCGTGCACTACTATATTCAGTCAAGGTGCATGGCCAAACATTAGCTACAATAATGTTCATATTTGGCTGTCAAACTATTTGCATTGGAAATTTTAGCTTCGTGAGTACTGAGGAGCATATGGAATCACATTGTGAGAGAAGGAGCCTTATTATAATACTGTTAAATATTCTAAGATCTTTAGAAAATTTTTTGGAAAATTTGTCATAAATAACCTTTTAAATACACTTTTTTGCGAGAAACAACCTTTTAAATTTTTTTTTGCGAGAAACAACCTTGTATAATTTTTTTTTGCGAGAACACACCTTATCACTCTTTTCCGGCGTTGACCACAAGTTTCCGGCCTTGACCAAGTCAAATTTGCTATTTGCACTCCTTCTTTCTTATTTCCACACTCCTTTTCCCTCCTTTGTTCCCCATTATATAAATCCCATGTTTTAAAACCCAAAAAGTTCTTTCTCTTCCACGCAAATTTGACTTGGTCAAGGCCGGAAACTTGTGGTCAACGCCGGAAAAGAGTGATAAGGTGTGTTCTCGCAAAAAAATAATTATACAAGGTTGTTTCTCGCAAAAAAAAATATATAAGGTTGTTTCTCGCAAAAAAAAATTAAAAGGTTTTTTCTCGCAAATAAAAAAATATACAAGGTTGTTTCTCGCAAATAAAAATTTTAAAGGTTGTTTCTCGCAAATAAAAAAATATACAAGGTTGTTTCTCGCAAAAAAAAAATTAAAAGGTTGTTTCTCGCAAATAAAAAAATACACAAGGTTGTTTCTCGCAAAAAAAAATTTAAAAGGTTGTTTCTCACAAAAAAGTGTATTTAAAAGGTTATTTCCGACAAATTTGTCATTTTTTTTTTATTGAAATCTAGTGTACATAATTGCTACAAAAAAACTGTCATAATGTAGCAAAGGTTCTGAATATCGATGTTTTGACATTATCTTTTCAGGGATTTTCAACTCAAGATAATTTGATATGGATATAATCTACAAGGAAATTATACATACATTTTTTTTCATTTTGCTTTATGCGCAAGATAATTAGATATGGACATTATCTTACGACCGGTAATGAGGAACTCTTGGGTGGACCTGGTCCACACTAAAAATATTGGAGACCACCTAAATTTTGATTGCTAAAACTTAACTTTTAATTACAAAAATCTTAACTTTTGAAACAAACCTTAACTTTTCATTCATGACACGTAACTTTTGATTACGAAACCTTAACTTTTGATTGTTTTGAAAGAAACTTTTGATTGTTAAACCTTAACTTTTAATTACAAAATGTTAACTTTTGGGCTTTGTACTAGTATACAATAAATTTAGCGTAGACCCGATCTATATTAGGGGTGAATGAGCCTATCCCGTTCATGAACCGTTCGGGCTCGACTCGGTCAAAGCTCGGCCAAAACTTGGCTCGTGGAAGCTCGGCTCAAAACTCGGGCTCGGCTCGGAAGCTTAACGAGCTGAGCTTAACTAGGCTGAGCTCGTTTCGAAAGCTCGTTAACAGGCTCGACTAACTTTTTTTTCCTAAAAAAATAGCATTTTTGAAAAATTAAACTATTTTCTACAAAATTACATTTTTTAATTCTTAAATGGTCGCTCCTTACAATTTTAAATACACTGGTTGGATTAGTGTATGTTATGTCGAATCAAAAATTGATTGTGTATGTTGGATTACTGGTAGGTGGTAGTTGGTGTTCTAAATTTTAGATTAATAGTTTTTTTAATAAAAAAATGGTTTTAAATTCGAGCCGAGCTCGAGCCCCAGGATATTTCACGAGCTCAAGTCGAACTCTAAATTTCCAGGCTCGTCGAGCTCACGAGCCAAGCCGAGCTGAGTCAAAAAATAAACAAGCCAACCAGAGCCCAGTGGTGTTTGGTCTCGGTTCATGCGATAATCACCCCTAGTCATAAGCCTTTTAAGTCTGCTCAAAGTCGTCTGTCCCTGCTCTTGTTGCAACTAAGGAGTTTGGAGATGTTTGGCATGCTCGCCTTGGTCATACCTCTGCTAGAATTTTAGGAAATTTACGTTCACAAAACTTAATTTCATGTACTTCTAAGTTTCATAGTGATTGTGTTTATTGCAAAGCAGGAAAGATAAATCGTTTGCCTTTTGAGTCTGTGACTCATCGTGCCCATTATCCCTTATATTTGATACATAGTGATCTTTGGCAATCGCAAGTTAGCTTCAATTAATATTTTCAGTATTATGTGGTTATTGTTGATGATTATTCGCATTTTTCTTGGTTTTATCCACTTAAACTGAAATATGATGTTTATTCGACTTTCTTAGCTTTTCAAAAACTTGTTGAGAATTTGTTTAATTCTAAAATTAAGTTTTTCCGAAGTGATGGTTGACGTGATATAATAGACCTTTATTGCAACACTTCTGTGATTCGGGAATTTATTTTTGAAAATCTTGTGCTAGAACTCAAGCACAGAATGGTGTTGCGGAAAGAAAACATCGCACCATTATTGAGATGGCACGTACTATGCTTATTCAATCTGAGTTGCCAACTCGATATTAGGTCGATGCGTGTTAAACTTATGTTTATACGATTAATCGTATTCCGAGTTCGGCATTACAGGGTTCATCCCCTTTTGCCAAACTTTTTCATCGTCCCCCTTCCTATGAGTTTTTGAAATGTTTTTGTTGTGTCTATTTTCCTTTATTTTTAGATCCTGAAATCAATAAATTACAGGCTAAGTCGATTCAATGCATTTTCATTGGCTATGCATCGAATTATAAGGGTTATCAATGTCTTGATCCACTTTCTAGCAAAGTTTACACGAGTCGCCATGTCTTGTTTAGTGAACGTCAATATCCTTATCGTACCATCGTGCCTCGCAAGTCCATTGACTCGTCTTCAGACGAGTACCTAGACCCCTTATTTTTGCTTCTGAGCTTCTCTCCGTCTAGTGGGTCTCGTGTGCATTTCGTTGCATCTCCTAATGTGTCTTGTGTGCATTCTAGTGTCTCCCCTTCGTTGACATCTAGAGTAGCGTCTCTTGTTGCATCTCCCGATGTGTCTTGTGTGCATTCTAGTGTCTCCCCTTGCGTTTTCCCTCCCCGCGTCCCCCCGCCTACAGGGAGTCTCTGCGCCCGCAGGCGTTTTGTTGCCCAACGCTCGCAGCTCGCAGCTCGCAGGCCATTCCCGGCCCGCCGCCAAAGAGATGTCCGTCTCTTGTGCTGCTGCGAGTCTGCGTCAGTCTCCCGCGCCCACAGGTGTGATGCTGCCCCCTACCCCCACACACGTGGTCCTTCCACATGTTTCTTCCGTGTCATCACAAGCGTCTGGTGCGTCCATCGCTCCCATTAGCCTCGCTTTGTTCCCGCCTCCTATCATCTCTACCACTCGTTGTCTTAGGAGGTCGTCTAAGTGTGTCGATCCAACCAATATCCATACCATGACTACCCGTTTAAAAGACGGAATTGTTTCAACTAAAAATCTCATGAAGCTAAAAACTTATGTTGTTGAGTCTGAACCGTCTAACTTTAAATAAGCGTCTAAAGATTCCCGCTGGCAACAAGCCATGCGTGATGAGTATATGACATTAATAAAGAATGATACATGGGAACTTGTGCCTCGCAACTGCAATCGAAACGCTCTTGGTTGTAAGTGGGTGTATAAGATTAAATATAATTCTGATGGTTCTGTGTAGCGGTTTAAGGCCAGTCTTGTCATTTTTGGTAATCATTAGCAGGCAGGTATTGACTACTTTGAAACCTTTGGTCCTGTTATTAAGCCTACCATTGTTCGCTTAGTTCTAACCATTACTGCTACTTTTAAATGGCCTATTCGTCAACTTGATGTTAAAAATGCTTCCTTCATGGCTTTCTCAATGAGGAAGTCTATATGCGTCAGCCCCAGGTTTTGAACATCCTTCTAAACCTAATCATGTATGTCGGTTACGAAAATCCATTGATGGTTTGAAACAAGCTCCTCGAGCTTGGTTCTCTCGTATCAGCAATTTCTTACTCTCTATTGGTTTCAAGTGCAGCAGTTGTGACACCTCATGTTCACTCTCAACATAGTGGTCATATAACTGTTACCAAACCTGAAATTCTCAACTTGACTTTGACTAAGTTAAATCGTAAAATGACATGACATTACAAGAACCAAGTATGACCTAACCCGACGTAACCTAGATGGAACATGACATAACATAAACAAGTCCAAGAACATTATATCTCAAAGAGGACATAGAGTTGCATTTTAACATAAGTTTAGAGATGTATAGAGAGATCGTAACACACAAGCGCAAATCAAGAATATATTTTGCAAAGATATCGCTGATTAAAAAAAATTGATTGGGAAAATTAGAGTTGATTAAAGATTAGTCTCATAAAGACCAAATATCATAAGTTATGCAAAAGCCCAAATTTGACGAAAATGGGTTTCACCATTATCTAGTCCAACCCATAATAAAAACTCCTCAAATGTTACATGGAGTGTTCACACTTGCAAACCAATTGAAACTCTAATTTTTTTTTCCTGTGTGTGTCTGTAATTTTTCATATTTCCATCTCTATATAAAAAAACACATGTTTGAAGAGCACTTTTAACTAAGTATATCTTTTGCATTAATCCAACATCTTATTAAATTATGTTTTTATTATAGGGTTCGAGCATATGTGTAGAGCAGTAATTTAGATTCTTTTGTATAGCCACTAAGAAGGATCAAAGGGAAAAAAAAGTCTAATATTGGGACATATCAAGAAGGTGAGATTGAAAAGTTAACTATGTCATGATAATGAATAATTAGCACTACATAAAAGAAAAAAGGGGTTTATCAAAAAAAAAAAAAAAGAAGAGAGGGGGCTCAAATTCCCTAAAACACAGTACATAGATTAGGGTAATTAGAATCTAATAAAAAGGTTTAATTAGAATCCTAAGTGCACTTAAATGACAAAGACTAAGAAAGTTCATGTCAAAGTCCAAGAGACTGATGTCAAAATCCAAGTGATTGGGTTGATGTTAACTAAACAACTTTATGCCCATCGGTTGGTGTCCCCAATTAGGCAAGCCAAATGGGGTCCTTATGACACGAACAACCGCTTGTCCACAAACTAATCTCTCTCTTACAATAATCTCTCTTTCTCCTACAGGATGATTGCTGTCATATGCATATTGCATGGTAGGGGATGATACATAATAGATAATTTTGAGAATACAAATACATGAATGGGGGAGCATTTTTACACATTACTACTGTTTACTTGTGGCTTAGCTTACTTTTTCTATAATGATAATTTTATTTTATTTTATTTTATTGCCTTTTGTCTTTTTACTCACTTTCCATGTTGTTTTGTTAGGAAGATATGATGCCTACGAAAAGAAAATGAGATAAAGAGAAATTCAGATTTGAGGTAGGGGTAGCATAGAGGGGGGGAAGGGAGGAGGACTTTTAAAGAGGCACCTGACCAATCAATGTGGGGAACATATTGATATTCAACTTTGAAAGAGTCGCAACAAAATGGACATAGTATTAAATATTTTATCCTTTAATAAAATTTGCAATACTTTGTTCCCTCAAAAACCAAATTGCAATACTTTAACCCTATATACTAGTTTTGACCAATGATTTTTCTCATAGATAACATTTTTTTGTTGTATAATAGTATGTTCTTGTATATAAATTTTCATATTTATTATTATTATTAAATAATTATAAATATTAAGAGTTAAATTTTGTATTGTCATACGTAAAATTCAAGTGTTGTACATTTTATGAAATAGATGGAGTAACAATAATTATATAGGTAGTGAAAACTAATTTTAACAAATGACCAAATATTAATCGAAGATACATCAGGACTTGCTGATCAAATGTTGATTGGAAACCGTAATAACATAATAACCCAAACCATTAAATAGTTGTTTAGCAAAATTCTATATGGTGAAAAAATAATTATTTTTCTTAGTGATTCCTTGATAATTGAAAACAACTGAACTTTTACATTGAAATAGAAATATATGCTATAACATCAGCAGTGCCGTCTTGATGAATTTGAGGCCCTGATTCTAAGATAAAATTGGGCCTCTAAATTTATATAAAAATAAAGATGGAAAGGTTGACGTAACAAAGATGGAAAATTGAAAATTTAAGAATAAATCACTGAGGATTTTGAAAAGAGTTGAAACAAGGGTGATTTCCTCATATATGAAGCAAATTTTTTATAATAATATTTTGTGGCCCGTATAATTTTGAGGCCCTGTGCCATTGGGCTCCTTGCACACCCTCATCTACCCTTCCGAACATCTAATAAAGTTAGATTGCATCAATAATTTTAATCTAGCTTTCTCCTCTCATTCCTCAAATATGACAACGTGATATATAACATCATCCATATTTAGAGGAAAAAACAAGGTTGTTGAGTCAATGATGGTGAATTCTGCATCATGCTAACTTTCGTAAACCACTAGATCCCCTTGTAGAATTTTCTTCTCTTTTAACGGACAAAGTGAATGTCAAATGCTCATTAATATCATATTTAGTTGTTACATAATCATTAAAGGTCAGAAAAATCAAACTCTTTTTTTCTTCAAACGATGCAAAACATAAGATCATCTCTACAATTAATTTTCTATAATTAAGAGGTAAGATGAGCCTAGTTGTAGTGGACCATATAGATAGAGTCTTGCTCCCTATAGTTGTAGTGTCTAGAATCCAGTTAGTGCTAAATGAGAGGTGGGCAATGTGTGTATGATATTGTTAGTGTTTAGTGTATGGTATTTAATTCCCCTTCCAAAAATAATTTCATTGACCTATGTTTGTTGGCTGTGAGGTCTTGTGGAGAGATAGGGAGGCTTAGAAGAGAGGTAGTCCCCACTTAAACAATGAATCTAAGAAGATAGAGGAGGAATTAATTAAGAGAGGAGTATGAAGTAGGAGTATATGTTGTGTTTGCCCTTACAAATTTGAAGGACTTTAAATGGAAATAGAAAAAGAAAAAATGTGTGCATATAATTATGTCCCTTTATGTCTATGTGTCCCTTCTTTTTTGGCCCCTACCTCTTATTTTATTTTCATTCTTATTTGTTGCATGCCCAAAACTTAAGTGGGTTACAAATTTGTGCACAAGATAGCTCTTAAGGGGTGTCCCCTACCCTCCTCTCCTCTTGAAACCCCTTGTTATGTTTGTCATGTTATCTTTGCCAATGCCAATGGAGGTAGGTGTAGCCTTGTAGGTTCATAGAATCAAGACTTTTGCATTACCAATTTCATACATTCTTTTTTGTTATGCAACTCTTTTTCTTTTCGCCTCTTCCGGCAATGCCATGCGAGTCATGCTTCCCCCAAAACTAGATTTGAGTGGAAAATTGATAATTTTAAATTTGATTTTGCAATAACTATAACGAACTTGACCAAAAAAACTAAAGAATATAGAATTTGCATTAAAAACAAAATTTGTTAAGATTGATTTCAACTTGAACTTTTTGAACTTTTTTGACCATCTATTAAGAAATAAAAAAAACGCTTTGTTTATTTTATCATTATTTGAATAATAATGTAGTCATTAATGTCTATGTATTGATTCCATTAGATATTTACAATGAATTGGATCATACGGGAGATACTATTAGAAGAACTTTGCCTAATTTTTCAAGTTTATTTTTTAATAATTGAGTTGCCAACCTTTAAAATGAGAAGTCAAGTTACAATTTTAATTCCAATACTATTGTTCTTGCTTATTGCTCATTTGAAATAATCTCAAGAGTAAATTCTCAATAGGGATTTTGGGTTAGTTTCAAGTAAGCAAATAGCAAAAATTGACTTTGAGTGTAGGGTGAACATCCTAAACTGTAAAAAGTTTGGAAAATTAAGATATCAAACGTTACATGGTACATCGTATGAGGGATAAATTAGGATGATTTACATTATGTTAAGGTAACTATATCTCCACAAAAGTATTACCTTTTTTAGTAAGGCAACATATTAGGTTATCCTCATTAATTGTATTTGTAAGTGTTATTTTTTCAAAATAGAGGAACCAACTATCCAGTAAAAATAACAAATATTATCACCATTAATTATAATCATTAGTCCTTCTCTTGAATTCCATTATTTCCATTTCTTGAGTCTTATAATCCATTTCATGAGTTAAACTGTACATAATAGAAGCTTTAGAAGCGCAAATTCGATGGTGGACACGAAACCATCATGAGGATGGTCATGATGGTGGACATCCATCAAAACGCTGCAAAAATAAAAACGAAATCTAAACAGTGAATAAACATGAGTTCAACTTCAATGAACAAGAGGACACGAAATAAACACTAATTCAACTTCAATGAACTACTATACATAGTTCAATTATGTTCTTTTACCTTACACTAATGTTAATTTAAGTTAATCAATATGTTTAATTATTGAGATCAAATGTAAATTACAAAATCAACTCAAATTCTTAAAACTTAAATGAGCGTAGGGGCAGGTTTTTTCCCCCTCCTCCATTATCTCTTTGTAATGTACATTTGCTATTAATAGTTGAATATATTGAATAACATATATGAACATTAATCAAAGTAAAAGAACGTATGTAAAAGTTAGTAGAAATAAAAAAAAAATCTAAGTTCATTTTATTAATGTATAATGAACATTAAGGTACAGTAAAAGAAAACATATCAAAGTTAGTGGGAATAAAAACTTATTAGAAATTGATTTATTTTATAATATATACCTTTCATATTCATATTGAGAATTTTAAATATCCCAAATGAACATTAGTATAACATAAAAGAACAAATGTTAAGTTCATAGTGACAATCATTCAAGTCATGAATAGATGTTGTAATGTGCATTTGATATCAATAATTAAACATTTTCATTAACTTAAATGAACATTTGCCTAAAAATAAAAAATAAATACTCATGTACACCTGCGTATTCAGGTCCTATTAGACCAAACACTTGAGAGTAGGGGGAAATGGTAAGGGAAATCCCCACCCTCAAAATGCCCCTAATAAGAGTTGAAACCCGAACCTTAAGATTGGAAGGGTACTCTCCTTTTCACTAGACCAAGTACTACTTAATAATATTTAAGTGTCTATATCTCATTTTTATTCAGTTGCGTTTTGATAAATGAATACTATGCTCGTGATAAATCTTTTGGTATTAGACCTTTTACAACACAAATAATGAAATTTCAGTGTGGATCCCAGCCTTCTATCCAGCCTACAAAGTGGAGGTCTTTGTGGAATTTTGGCAAGTTGTCTCTTTGCTCTTTGTCTTGTCTTATCAAAGTGGAAGTTAGAGCTAATAATTTTAAAAGGATATTTTTCTTTCAAAACACAGATTTACTAGTCCCTCGCTTATATGCGATTAGTTATTCTTTTAGAAACTTTAGAGAAATAAATTCCATCTAAGCTCCATAAAAGATCTTGATTTTGATTTATTTTGTTAAGTTGCTCTCTCTCGATCCTATAATAAAAATCGTATTTTCTTTATTTTTCCATTCAAGTTTCAAACTTTTTATTAACAGGAGGATTAAACGGCTGATTTTATGTGGCTATTCTTTTAAAGTGACAATTTAGGTATAACCAAGAAAAAAATGAATCATATTTTTGAAGAAACATGTCATACTACTCCGTGTTTAATTAGTTCCAACACTTTCTTTTCCACGAACTCCTATGAAATTTTGAGGGTAGGAGAGAGGTAGAGACATAAAATAAGTGGGAACCATGTGAATGGAAAGAGATAGAGTGAAACTTTTTACCAAAAAGAAAGTGTTGCAACTATTTAAATTTCATAATATAAGAAGTATTGCAACTAATTAAACTAGTCTTATATGCATGTGATGTGTGCGCCAAATTGGTTTTTGTATTAAATAATGAATTATATAAGTAGACCTATCATATTCGTCACAAAATATCTATATTCGTCACAAAATATCTATAAGAAAGGATGATCTCAAGAAACATTATAAATCAATGTAATTAAAAGACTAAAGTATAGGAGTAAGTGGATCAATTTCGAAATTGTAAAATGATCTCAACTTTTTGAGCTTGTTGTTTCTGCTCCTTTCGGTTTGTAGAAAATGCTTGCCAAAGTTTTTCTACATTAAAATAACGCCAACAAAATAAGTGTCGTACTTATACCATCGTTATACAAGCATTAAATACATAGATTTGTACACTTATACTTACATGATGTTGTTTAACGAAGAATGTGCTTTTATTTGTTAATCACGTGTATTGGGAGGGATTTTGTCCTTATAAAATCCCTGCACATATACAATTATTTATCTGATTTCAGCTAATATGTGAATCTCGTGCATTTATATTAACGATTGTTTTTGTTTTCGAGGTAAATGAATGGACTTTTGGCTAATAGTGGAAGAAAGATGAGGAAGAATGTTGGATTTTTGAACATGGAGAGAATAAAGAAGAGGGTAGTTAGTTGAAAGTGAAATTAAACGGTTTTGAAAACGATCTTTTTGGGAGAGTAATTATCATTGGTATTTTTAAAAAAAATTAAAATTTTTGGCAAATTATTTATCATTTATATTTTGAAAAAATTAAATTCTCAACATCCTCAATTTTAGGAGGAATCGTGTGTAATTATCTATTTTCGGTTGGAGGAGCTTTTTAATTTTTGATTTATTTTTCAAGTCTTTTTGGTGTATCAAACCCTTTGCCTTATAGAATAGAGATACGGAGGTAGTATATTAATTTGAATAAATAAATAAATTTGGAGGGGTAGTTAAGCAACAAATTGGACAGCATTACATGCAAATGACCAAGTTGTAATTTCCTCCACTTCTTAAGACAAACTCATTGGCATCATATCAACTTTTTAATATGTTGGACAATGAACAATGAAGTTGAGCATTGCACCGGCTAAAGCCTAACAGGTTGTTTGGATAAGAGGAAATGGAAGGAAAGGAAGAGAAGGGAAAGAGAGGGGGACAATATCACATGTTTGGATACAAGGTTGGAGGAGGGAAAGGGAGGGAAGGGGAGTGATCCATTTTCCCTCCTTCTTTAATAAGCATAATCTCTTCCTTCCCCTTCCCCCTCTCTCCCTCCTCTTCCTTTCCCTTCTTCTTTAGTATCCAAACAAAGCGTAAAAGAACAAAATCAGCCATCTGAGACAGCCAAAGTTGCCAAAAATATGTGATGTTCTTCTCCTAAGTCTCCATGCTCTCAACTAGCCCCATTTACTGACAGTGAGATAGTTGATTGGTTAGAGCATTCTGCTCAATTCCAAAAGATTTCGGAATCGATTTTCATTCCACATTCTGGCTCATCATGCGCTCCCAAAAAAAACTATCCCACTTGTCACTGCTTTACTAAATAAAAATTTGTGAAAAGAGATAAATATCGAAAAACATTGCTATTGATCCAACTTCTAAAAGAGAAGTCAACATAGAATTAAAAATCACAAAGCAATTGTCATCAATATAAACTTTCATGGAGTAAAATTCACTTGTATAGGACATTCGAATACAAATGAATCAACAAAAATCAGTTTTGTTGGATAAAATGAAATCTATTGTTACTCATTAGCAACTAACTCCGAAGGGTACGACAATAGTCTGCTTTTCTTTTCACTTCTATGCCCCCTGAATCCGCTCCCGCAACAACTGACGAATCTACCTCAATCCCAACTCTCAAGTAGGCTTTTAGCATTCTCAATAACCCTAATCCAAATTTCTTAGGTTCCCCACCTACTCTCACCATTCCTTCACCACTCTTCAATTCTCTTAACTGATGCCTCCAACGACACGGTTATGAAAAGTAAAATGTATGGATGTCTTTGATACTTCAATCTAAATTACAAGCACCTAATGAGAGCAATTCTTAAATAATGGTCCAAGTAATATGGTAGGGTTGATCCTAGCAAGAGGCTCATAATGATCACACAATTCTCTTGTCAAACAGTCAAAGCCATAAAAAGTTAAAACCTGGAACTTTTTTTGTTATAGTGAAGATATAGCTCTCCTCCCTGTTTTATCATATGAACACAAAGATGAATGACATTACTTTTTTTGGCATATGAAACAAGAAAGATCAAACATAGTTGATAACAAGGTTTGTAATTAATCACTCATCAGTTAGACATTGAGGCTGAACTACAAAAGATTTCTCCTCATAAGAGTAGTGGGTGCCAAGATGATTTGCAAACCAAGCTGCGCCATATATGGAAAATACAATATCATCATTCAATCACTGAAACATCTCCGCCCCAACTACAACAAGCGATAACATTAGGGATGATAGGATGAAAAGCAACATCTATGCATGGCTGATTATAAGCTTTAATTTTCTTTATGAGGTTAGATGATTTGACACAGTAAAAATGAATATCACCATCCGAGGAGCCAGAGGCAAGTATTTCTCCACCCAAGTTGAAACAGCACTTGATGGGAAAACCAGAGACGCCATGTGAATCATACCTCTTGTACTTGTCCAATCTGAATGGATGTTTGGTGGAGAAAATGGCGATATAGTTTCCATTTGACTGAGCCACGAACGACGGTTCAAAAGGGTGACATCTAACACACGGGCATGTATAAGCCTCCACATAAACCTGTAGTATGTACAGAAAGACAAGTTACATACTGAAGTCTGTACAACAAAAACCAAGAGTACAGCCTCCTTTAATCACAGTAAGGGCATGCTTGGGATGGGGGTAATGTATTCAGGGGGAAATAAAAGTCAAAACATAGCAAAACTAAGGTATTTGGAGGTGATGATAGAGAGATAGAGTGGTGGTGGAGAGGATAATGTGGTGTTGGTATGAAGGAAATAGAAGAAAGAGGGGAACTATTACCCTCATTTTGGGGGTAATAGTTACCTAGGGGTGGTGGTGGGTAATTATTACCCCCATAATGAGGGTAATAGTTCCCCTCTTTCTTCCATTTTCCACCTACCAACATCACACTATCCTCTCCACCACCACTTTATCCTCTCTATCATCACCTCTAAATACCTTAGTTTTCCTATGTTTGACTTTTATTACCACTGAATACATTACCCCCCATCCCAAGCATGCGCTAAGTGAGCATAGTATATCCGGAGGTTTGAACAGATGCTCCCGGTCATAAATGCCAGTAAAATGCCATCACCCAAGTCCTGGGACCTAGAATCTAGGTTATTAGCATTCGTAAATAAACTCAATGCTATAGCATCTGGGGTAATCAATACCTAGATGTTGCCTTCCCAAAATAAATTAGATGGGCTGCACCCCACCTCGTTCCCAGAAAGGAAAAGCCAATGAGATGGAGCATAGAAATAAATGCACAACCCATAACAGAGAGAAAAATTGCAACCTGATTGGAGAGGGGCACCTCCCGAGAAACATCCCAGACAATGAGAGAATTTTCACTGAGATTGCTTTGAGATACATCACTTGAAGAGATAAATTGCTTGCCGTCATTCATAAACTCAACATCAAGTATGGGCCCTAGGCGTCTTACATACTCATGAACCACCTTCCCTAATCGGATATCCCACAATTTGAGTAGGCCCTTCGATCCACCAGAGAGGAAGAGATTAGAGTTGTGTGGATGAAACTTGATAGCTGTAATGGCCTGGTTCTCTGTGAAACATTGAATTTCTGAATCCTTCTCAATGTCAACAAGCCTTGACGAGCAATCATAACTACAAGAAAGTATGAATTGTCCCTGAGGTGACCACCTCACATCTTTCACAGCCGCACTATGATAACCAAGTACACGTGCCTTTTTCTGTTGCTCACTCCATACATTCCATATGTAGACAGAATTATCCATTCCAGCAGATGCTAGAAGGTGGGCTGTACACTAAATTTGATCAACATGAAAAACACAACCTCGTCAGGCAAAATTTGTAAAACTTTGATAGCTCTCTAACCACAAGTTACCAGAAAAGAACATACGGAAAGCATTCATTTTTTATAGAATAACAGATTACATTGAAACTCAATAAAAGTATCACCTTGTATTGCCTTCCCTTCATTGGCTATTGTTGCCACCAGTTTCTAGAACTAATCAAGAAAAAGCTTGGTAGAGAAGATGTGTTACTATGAACATCCGACCTCGATACTGACGCATATAAATGATAACGCCAAGGTGTCTTTTTTAATGTATGTCAACACTTATGGACGGTATATCTAGATCAGAGAGAGAGACCTCATTCTTTGGCCTGAATTTAAATGAATTTAATACAATAATACACCTTCAGGCAGTAGGTTTGGGGTGGCCAACGTAAAACAAAGTCCCATATCATGTCATGAATTGACAAAAGAAAAGTTGGGGTTTCCCCTTCACAGCAACGCGCTGCACTTCCTAGGCTCGCTAGGCATGTAAGGGATGCTAGGTCGTTGCTTCGACATCGTTTCTAGAATAACTTACATCTATATGTGTTTTTCCACGTATAAAGTCGTCTTTCCACATAGACTAATATTGATTATCGTAAACTCTATTTTTAATACTTCTGAAATCTATATATATAGGTTGAGGAAAACCTATGATTTAATTGATAACCGATGATGTTTAAAGAAGTTATCACCACAACTTTTCAAATTCCTAACGGGAACCTGATCGATACAAAATGATTCCATTTATCTTCAACGATATTTTGTACAAGAAAAATACTCCTATATCTATCTTAATCGATAAACTACTACAAGTCTACAAGATACAAAACATATTGTGAATAATTTCAACAATAAACATGCATTATGATATCTATGAAATGCGATAGTTTCTGTAAAAGGTGATTTATTATTGATAATTTACTACTCCAAATATAAAAAATGCTCGACTTAAATGAGTGTAATATAAAAATATAATCCCGAAATTCCCATAATTTCTTCATACAGTCTCACAGCGGATATCACGCAGCATTTGATCGACATAAGGAAAGTGTTGTCAACAAGATCAAAGTCAATGGCGTTTTCATTTCTAGAGTCAATGTTTGAGAGAGGAGGGGAAGTGAGGGGGGTTGGTCATAAGAGTCAAATGGCACTACTTATTCTTCATAGCATTTCATTCCCTCTAACATAAAACAGTCAGATACATTACTCTTAGCTACTCCAATAACACATAGATCTCATATCAAATCAAAGTAGAAACACAAACATAAAAGTAGCATCAAAACTTAGAAACACATTGTTTGAAGCAACAAATCAAGACATCTTTCAAACATGAAAGAATAACACACATAACTTTGAACCACCTTGACTATGCAAATATAATCATACCCGCTTGCATGAAAATACAAGAAATTTCAATCAATAAAGTAACAACAGATGCTTCTATACATTCCATGATCAAATACAATTGCATCCAATTAAGAAAAGGAAGAAATGAGCCGGAAATTAATCAAATAATAAGCATTGACCATACATCAGAAAAAATCTATAACAAAATGGATATTGCAAATTGCATGCGATTGATAAAGCAAAAAATTGAGTAGCAAAAATGAAACATAATCTAAACATGTTTTACACGTGCCTAAACAATAAAAATCATATTAACAAAAAAAATTTAAAAAGTAGCTCCAAAACAGGAGCAGTAGCATCGAAAACATGTTTCCCTTTTGCTTCTCCAAAAACTTTTTTTTGTAGAATGCAAAGCATGAACGAGGTGGTCAAACACAGCTTGCGCCCAATTAAGTGTGTTGACCATCTCTAGGTCATCAATCAACCAAAAAACTCTGATTGTACCTTTCGATAAGTATATGGGAGTAGTACTTTATCAAGTATGTACATCTTTGATCATTGTCATTGTCAATCTTCATTTCCTTCAAACAAGTCTTTAACTTAGAACTCCTCGGTATGTCTCGACACACATCACATACTCAGGATGGGCAGGCACAGGAGAAGCATAAGCAGTCCCGGTATTTTCGACACCAAGGACATGCGCCTCCTCCTCAACACAAAACCCAAAGCTAGAATTGCTATTTAACTTAAATGTATTCTTCCCATCAAACAAGCATACTAGCTCGTAAACCAAAGTCCCACTTGCTTCTTTACCATTTTCAATCTTTATAAGTTTGGAAAAAATCGAAGACTCAGTCAGATTTTCCTTGTCTTGATCCAATCCAAGATCCTTGATTTTATTCAAGTTTGAGGACAATTTCATGGGTTGGTTTGATGAAGCCATGGCGGTCAGCCGGTCACCTAATATCCAAAAACCAGGATATGACCAAATAAATCTACATTTCTTGTTGACAACAATTTCATTTTAACAAAGTAAACATTAAGCAAATCAAACAAATCGAATTGATGAAGAAGCCATGACGGTAACCTAGAAATCAAAAAGGAGGCTATGAGCAAATGAATCGACATTGCTAGTTAAAAATAATTTCATTTTAACCAAGTAAACATTAAGTTTCTGTGTATGAACTTAAAATCAACAAAATTCCTAGAAATTTATAGCAACCCCTAAGAATCCTATTGATTAATACAAGAATCCAGATTAATAAAAAAGTGAGCAGATCACAATATATTATCACAAAGCTTTTTGAGAGCTTAACATTACAAAGGTTGTATGAGATGAGGTGTATAATTTATGAATTCATTCCCCAAAACATAAACTAGCAAACAATAATTCATCCCCCAAAGCTTACATTTTTATCATAAAGAAAATTATATACATAATTTATCCCTCAAATAATAATGACCACAAAATTAATATATATTATTGTCATTAATAATTAGCATAATCAGCATTGAATCGAAAATAATATGAAGTGATCCAAATTTGCATTAAAACACTAAGAGCGACCCTCTCCTCGTATAAATTACTCTCTTCTACAAAACAATCCGGAGAAAAAAATATTGAAAACCATATGGCACCTTCCTATCCTACTAAAATGGAAATTTTTCCTTTGGCGCCTACGGCATAATCGACTTTCTGATAAAGTCAACCTTCACAAACGTCAACTTCTCCCACATCCATTTTGTGATCTATGCCCTCAAACCCCTAAAGACCCTAACCACATCTTCACATCTTCTCCCTTTGCCCATAACCTTTGGTCCTCCATCCCCTTACACCCCTTTCGACAATCCACTGATCCTACTACCTTACAAGAATGGATCTCCAGCTGAATTCTGATCTACAAAGGTAAAGAGCATATATAGCCCTAGCCTTATTCACTTTATCTCCACTCTTTGGTGCCTTTGGCTGAACCGTAACGACAGAATTTTCAGATCTTCCCAACAACTGCAACAATCTCTCCACTCCACTCCACTTCCTACACCCTCCGGAAACAAACCTATCTACCCCACCAGGATTCCTACGGATTGATCTAGGTCTTGTACAACAGGTCCAACAACACCACACTATCCAATGTGATGCGGCAGAATTGAAGAAATTACATTACAGGTTTGGGATGGTATCTTAATAGTTCTCATGATAATCATCGTCAGCCCCAATTGGCACTGCTAAGAGCGTTCTTTTGGCACTGCTATGAGCTCAACCCATGCGGAAGCACAAGCTTGCCTCGCCACCATCTCCTAGTTTATTCTCTTACCCCCCTCACCTCCCTTTCCCGCTCAAACATTAAATCTAGATATGAAAATGCCATTGACTTCAATCTTGTTGACTTTGATCTTGTTAACAGTATTTTCCTTACTATGTGAGACAATGTGAAGAAATTATGGAAATATTTGGATTGTATTTTGATATTACACTCAATTAAGTCGCACATTTTTAATATTTGGAGTAGTAAATTATCAATAATAAATCAACTTTTACAATAACTATCACATTTCGTAGAAATTATAAGGAAAAATTGGTAATAGACACCTAGGTCTTTTTTAATTACTTTCTTCGTTGTAACATTTTTGTTTTTACGAACCTCTAGACAATTTTTGGAGTAGAAAGACAGAGAGAAAAAAAAGAAGGGAACACATGTAATAGGAGAGAGATAGAGAAAAAGATTTGACCAAAACGAAAGTGTCACAATTAATTTTAAACATCATCATTTGGAAAGTGTCACAATTAAAAAAATAAAGAAGTATATATATATACACTACACTTACTTCATTTTTTAAAAAATGAATACCAACTAACGAATTACACAAAACTTCACGGAATTGACCAAGAGATACATTTCATGGGACCCCTTCTTATTTTCTCTCCTTCTAATCGGTCACATTATTGCCTCTTCCCCTTCCATAATACAATTCTCTCTCTTTCCTCAATTACCCATGTCACTATAACTCCTCTTCTCCATATTCCTTTTTTTTAGTTAGATGCAAATCTAATTGGAGTTCTTTTAACCCTAAATAATGACATTTGTTAACCCTGATTTCAAATTTTCCCTACCATAACCATACCCTTTATACCATTTCCCACAAATAAAAAACCCTAATCAGAGAAAAAGGATGAACAAGCGAAGAATTGGAGAATATTTACCTTCAAATTTCGAGCCAATTTGCTTTTACTTCACCTCAGATTTTAGCTTTAACGTGTGAGGAAGATAAATTGCACATGGTAGTTAGAGAAATTAATGAAACTAAGAGTAGTTACATATAGTTGATGTTGTCTTGTGCACGGATACGGACATGGGGACGAATACGGGGAGGAGTACGGCACAGAAAACGACAATGAAAAGTTTCTTGCGTACACATACAACATGGAATCGAAAAAAATAATTAAATTTTTTTAAAAAGATATCCAAACATAAATCTGGAAAAAGTTCATAAATAGCACAAGATATAATGATAAAAAAAAAGAATATCATACATTGAAATAGAGAAAGAAAGGCACATTAATGACACCCATTGAGAAAAAGAAAGACAACGGAAGAGAAAGAAAGACCGGGGAAGAAAAAGAAAGGCAGAGGGAGAGAGAGAGAAAGAAAGACTGAGAAAGGAAAACAGAGGAAGAGAGGTGGTAGTGAAGCGGCAGCGGCCACCTTCGCGATGCTGTACTGAAAATGTCCGTCACAGATGGCGACCGTCGGCGATGATGAGAGAGGAGTTACAGAGTGGAAGAGGGAAGAGTGGAAGTGCAAGTCGTGCCCTAGCTCTCCAGGTATTTTTTTTCTTGTAAAATATACTCATTAGATGGACTGGGTAAAAATATACTCATTAGATGGACTGGGTACGGCCCAAATTGACCAAACCGTACCCGATTTGTCCCCACTCTCACCCACGTGCGTACCCAAGTTGTCCAACCGTACCCAAGTTGTACCCAAATCATACCGGACTCGGGAACGCGATTCGCCTCTTGTGGGGCGTACCCGTGCTTCATAGGTGGAACACTCTAACTTGGAATCTCTGTTAAAGTTGGTCAATTTTGGTTAAGTTTTTAGGACAAAAAAAAGAAACAAGTGTAATACTTCCTCCGTTTCGCAATACTCGCAACGTTTCTTGTTTGCACGCTATTCTTAGTTTAAAAAGGCGCAGCGAGGCGCAAAGGGTCCCTGGAGCCTAGGCGCAAGGCGAAGGCGCGCGCTTTTTGTAGGCGAGGCGCATTTTTTTAATTTATAAATTTTATTTTTATTTATTTGCGTACTTGCTTTTTTTTGAGAGATTTACTACTTGCTTTTTAGTAATGTACTTAGCTTTTCAAAAAAGAAAAAAAGGCTATTCAATTTCAAGAGCATGGATGGTTTTTTAAAAATAAATTCAAGAGAATGGGGGCACGTGACTTTAATCAGTGAATACTTGATATACTAAAGGGGGTGGGTGGTTATTTCTTTACACTTCAACTCAGTAAAGCAAAAAAAAAAAAAAAAAAACTTGTGAACACAGACATCGCAGAACAGGAAAAGGAGAACTAGCGTGAAAGCTCTTCACCACCGCCAGGACATGAGGCAGAAACAACCACCGACTTTGTCTGCCTCAATCGCCGCCGTCACCGGTCGCTACTCGGCCGTCAATTGACGCCCACGCATATTAGGGTTTGCGAATTAGGGTTTCTATTTAGCCTTCAATTTGAAGCAATTTAATGAAATTAATAGAGGGGTTCTGCTCGATATTGAATTGTTAAGCCTAGGTAAGCTTTGATTTCGAGGAAAAAACTTCATTTTTTTATATTTTTAACTCACAAAGGCGCTAGAAGCGACGCCTCGCGCCTCCTCTGAGGTGGCCAAAAGCGCGCGCCTTCACGCGCCTATCGTAAAACGCTTCGCCTCGGTGGCCGGAGGCGTTTTTCCACGCGCCTCCCTTCGCCTGACGCCTAGGCGCGCCTCAGGCGCGCTTTTTAAAACTAAGACGCTATTCGATACAATACTTTGGACTTTACTATCTCCAATTATAAATAAGTAAAAATTATAAAAAGTTGATATTACTCCCCCCGTCCCATATTACTTGATACGGTTTGAGTGTTATTTGACTTGTTTATTTTAGTTTGAGTAGTTAGTTAATGGTATTATTTAAGTCCATAAAGTACAATGTGGGACAAATGTGGGCCATAGGTCTATTACAAAAGTAGAATAAAAAGCTAAAGAGAGAGAATGCAATAGGACAAATGTGGACTCATCCCTTAATAAAAAAAATATATTTTTAGTATAAGACCATGCTATTTTTAGAAGTGTATCAAGTATTATGGGACGGACGAATATGAAAAGTGTATCAAGTAATATGGGACGAATAAAGATCCAGAACAGGATTTGGACCGGGTCCAAGATCCATCGCCATCCCTAAGCGAAAGAGGACCTTAAAGAATCTAAAGAAATTGTGTCATCAAGTAAGAACACATCTCGGTAGAACGAGATTGTAAGGCAAGCAAGAATGTAATAAACTATTGGAAAAGATAGAACGAATGAGAAGTCTTAGAAGTATAAAGAGGCTAGAAGAGAAGCAAAGAAGGTCATAGAGAAGCTAAAGCAAAGGTAAATCACGAGCTTTATGCAAGATTGGATACAAAAGAAGGGCAGAAAAACATCCATTGAATTGCGCATATGTGGGACAAGAAGACACAAGATATAAAAAAGGTTATATGTGTCAATGGGGTCAACCAAAGAGTTCTTGTTGAAGATGTATTTTCTCTTCTTTTTTTCTTTTTTTAAACGGTTTATGATGATGATTCATAGCCAATCCCAAATCATTATGGGAATAAGATTTTTTTCTAGTTGGTTGTTATTGTAGCTTGTTGTTGTTGCTGAATTATTATATATCTCTGGTCAAAGTGAATGGATAATGCAAGCACATGAAGTATTGGTGTAAATTAGTGCGAGTACGTTATTCCTATTGTTTATAAATATACATCATTATGTCATGGGGTGTGGAGGAGGGTAAGCCAAAGATGTAAATTTGGGGTTAAACACATATTAGAGCTCGAATAATAAGTGATCATGAGCGAAAGTGTGAAACTGTGAATAGCCCCCCCTCGTATGCTTGAAAAAAGGAAGTGCAAAGTGCAAGAGTGTCATTAGGGGCACATAAGTGAGTTATGAAACGCCTCTAACAACTAACAAGTGGATGGAAATGGAATCTCTGCCTTGGAAATGGATTAACAGACTAAGTAAATATCACTTTAGCCCACCCAACTGTATCAAAGGATTAGTGCAATCAAATAAAATACTAACTTTATAGATTGACCGCAAGAGATAGGCTAAGCTCGTGGAAGTTACTACTCATAATTGATACTTGTTGTGAGCTGTGTGAGAATGGGAAAAAATCATTAATAGAGCTCAAGATGAAACTGGACAAACTCACTGGACAAACTCACTAATCTGCTCCATACTGAAAAAAGATTAGTAGTCTTCTTCTCTTTCAGCCACAAGACTCTTACAAGGAAAAATTCATTTCTTTAAGAAATTCTTTACAATCTTTCTTTCTATAAAGCCTAAATATCATCAATAAGGATACAATAATGAAAATTTTTCCAACCACTTAACAAAGCCTGAAGGGGCCATTCTCATGATATCATCATACCATGTCAACATCCTCCTAGAGTTGACCTTCTTGAAAGAAACTCATTCTAAAAGCTTTCAGTCCAATCACCATCATTCAAAATGCTTCTAATTACCATAACACACTTAAATATAGAAGCCTCAACAAATCCCCATACTTCAACTTTTACAAGTTAATCCCCACTCCAAATGTCATGCCAGAATAACACCTTTTACAATGCTCTTTACTTTAAATGATCGCGATCTTAGAAAATGTATTGCTCTCCTAAAATAAGCATGAAAAAAAATGACATTCCTCCATCACAAGGTGCCTCTCTACACAATACTTTGAACTATTACTAGTCTTACTCCGTTATCTTAATTTGTAAATATGTAATGCAACTTCATTTAAAAAAGTTCATTCTTGGGTATAATTTGGCCTAGTGACAAAACCTTTCCTCCTTCTAAGCATACACATTAACCCGTTTAACATGAAATCCATAATCACTATTGACCAAAAGATACTACAGTCCAATTTGAAATCCTTTCAAACCCGCATACATTAGCATGAGCATTGAACTTGTCAAAAAAAACCTTTCAAAATGCTCTTTACTTTAATTGACCGCATACTTAAAGAAATGACACCATACTTTGAGCTATTAATATTGTTACTCCAATATCTTAATTTGTAAATTTCTAAAGGAACTTCATTTCATGAAATTCATTCTTAGGTGTAAGTAAGCCTAATGACAAAATCCTCCTCCCCCTTTGTAAGGACACACATAATCCCACTTAAACAAGAATTTCATAATCATTGTTGGCCCAAAAATACTCCTATCGAATTAAAATAAACATTGCAACCCTCTTACATGAGTAGTGACTCTCAACATCACACAACCATGGTTCAGAATGTGGTGAAAATGATGCGTGTGAACGCATTCGTGATTATCACTCAACATAAAGTTCATTTTAAAATCTTTTTAGTTGTGCATTGTATACCTAAATATTATCAATTAGAAACATATTGACAATGTAAAAATATTGAAGACTAACAAAAGTATGAATATTGTCAAAAATATTCCGCCGGTATTATAATTAGTAAATAAATAGAATCTAGTAGTTGCAAAAAGTGTAAGCTTTGACATTAGGGTTATTTGCTTCTAACAAAGCAATCTTTTGGCGATTCGCTAAAAATAAAGCAACCTTTAGATTATTCCAAAACATAACAACCTTTATACCTCATTAACTTTAAATAGGATAAAATGAAATTTTACGTGAAGAATTAGCGATTTTCTTTCTTTTTATAGGTTATATACAACCTTTATAGCAACCGTTTCACTAATTATTAACACACAGGTGCTTAGGTTTACCTCTTTTATAGGTTTAATTTCATTTTGTCATATTCAAAGTTAATGGGGTATAAAGATTACTATAATCTGGAATAATCAAAAGGTTGTTTTATTATTTTCGAATCACCAAAAGGTATTAGAAGCAGTTATTCCTTGATACTATGATACTAGTAACTATAAATCCGTTGGTATGTTCATTGATTAAAATAAAAATGGACACATAAAAGACAACTAAGTTCATAATTGAATAATCCTACTACATAACCTCAACACCGACAACAAAGACTTGGTTCCAAAATGAGTTCGGGTGAGTAGCATGAATTCCAGGCATAAAATGCCCCTCTTCCATCCTCCATTACACCATTATTAACTTCCTTCAAACCTTAATCACACCATGTCTCTCTCTTCTCTCTAACATTCCTTATCTCTCTCTTACATCTAGAAATTTGCTTGGTATACTATCTTGAAGTTCAATGGGAGAAGATTGAAATGGAGTAGTCAAAGATGGGGAAATTTAGAAATTTCTAGCTCATGTAGGACTACCTCCACCCAAGGGGAGGGACAGGAAGAAGGAGTATTGTTCTTTATAATAAAACTGACAAGGCCTATTGAGCTTCTTTTCCCAAGCACTTCCAACTCGTTTAAGATGATTATAAACTGAAGGGCCCATCACAAGACATGCAAATAAATAAAAGTGATGTACCTATTTAAACGCAGGCTAAGGTCCGTTTAAGTCACGGTCTTCGCCCCATGCATGAAAAGGCCTAATGAGTCACAGAAGATATCATCTCCGTGACAAGCAAAACAATAAAAGGAATAAAATAAAAAGTGTATACAATGAAAAACCGAGAAAGTGCACCGAACAAAAATAACAAGAGCGGAAACATAAAGAAAAAGAAAACAAAAGGAGGTGTGAAGTGAAAGTAATTAATGAATGTACAAATTTGAGAAACCCTTACTCAATAGGCTTATAAAGATGTGCAGAGAAACACAAATGTTTAAGAAATCTTAACAAAGAGAATAAATAAACAAAACTTTAAATGAAAAGAGTTCACCAATCATAAAGAGTAACCGATATAACAATAAAAAAAGGAAAATGTAAATTATTTGTAGATTGTATCAGCCACTCCACTTCTCAATCCCAAACAGACTTACATCATCACATCCAATCACACTAGTCCAAGTTCATGTTTTCTTAGGTCTTCACAAGCCCCGGTATACCTTCACTTTGCCACTCCTTCACTTTGCCACTCCTCAAGCATCTTTAACACAATGTGCATCATTTCTTTATCTCTATCTTACATGTTCAATAATCTTCCGGATTATTTGATTCCCAAAGAAAACTAGTTTTCTTGTAACCCTATATCTAATGTAGCATATGTATCTTTTCACATTCATCTCAATAAGCATGAAAATATTTCAAAACAAACATTTCATGCCATACAACATTGTCGTAAAATGAATTATTTCCGTGGCATGTGAGGATCACGTAGAAACCACCAACCTACTCGGATTCTATGAATCACATCTACAACCAATTTATCATTCTTCCAATCTTAGGTGATTGCCTCTTTGCTTCTCATCCCGCCAATCATACACTAAATATTCCATATTATTTTTACTCAGGCCTTGGAATTCTATAGTATTTCTCCGTAATTCAAACTATTCACACCTTTTACCTCATCGATTAACATAAATCATCTACAAAGATCATGCGCCCTAGTATGTTGTCTTAGGATTGAGCTCCGGAATTTATCCAAGAATATAACAATAAGAAATGAGCTAGGTGCAAAACCTTTATGTATTATAATCTTAATTAGAAAATCTTTTGTCTACCTGAATCTAGTACACCCAACCGACTGCTGCTAACTCCCACGTATATGAACTATATGATGTCAATATATATATTTTCACAAAATTATTTCTTGTTGAGGCCCACTAAAAAGACTTCCATCGAAACCTTACCAAAAAGTCTTCTCTAAATCAATTGAAAATCACTTATAAATTCTCCTTCTTATCCTTTAGAGGTGGCAACAGGTCGTTCAGGTCGGGTTTTTTTGGTATGTACGTTTCGGTATGTAAGTTTCGGGACAAAGCAGGTCTTGATCGAGTCAATACATTTGGGACGAATGTATATAAAAATAACTGATATGAGAGGATTGTTTTTGAAAAAAAAAAGAAAGTAGAGAAGAAGGCTAAGAAGAGCAAACAATGAAAAGGGTGAAGCTTATTGTTGAGGTGTACGTCAAGAAATAGTTCCACGGGAGGCATCATTGCCCCCAATAAAAATGCAAAGTTCTTGATTGTTGATCGAGGAATTGGTTGTGTTTGGCTTAAGGAGAAGATTGGCATATGAGCACCACCTTATATAACTTTATTATTCGGGACGGTATCAGGTCGGGTCTCACATCACGTTTTGGGTTTCGAGTTATCGGGTCTCGGGTAGGATCATTGGATCGAGTCAGCTTTGCTAGGTCTAAGCATCTCATAAGATGAATTTTGTTCTTAGCCATCTTTTCTACATCATTTAAGCTTTCCATCCATTTTTTAAGACGTGAGGAAAAAAATGCAAGATAATTTGTAACTCCTACTTATCCATATAATTCCCCATTAGGTATCTCATAAAAGGAGGTTAGATCATTATCCATTGACCGTAAAACACTATGGATAATATATATTGGAAGAGTGGCCATGTTTAACCAAGGTGAGCTCAATATTCCTTAACTATATTTTAAGTGCTGCAACGGACAAAAGAAAAGGAAACTATGTTGCTTGTAAAATTATACTACTCCCTCCATTCCTATGTCATGGTTGCAATTTCCTTTTTAGATTGTTTCTTTTCAATAGTTACTCTTACTTTTTCTACTTTAGGTTAAATGTCACATCACTTTTCTCCTCTTTTTTCACAACTTTGGGCCCACTAATCCCATTTAATAACCCACTTAACATCATGTACCAACCTTTTTACCTTTTCGAGCGTTCCCTTTCTTACTTTGTGTACTCCCGAAACAATCACCCCATTTCAACACCCTCCTTGATTCTGCCCCATAGAAGTAACTATTAAATGGGAAAGGAGGGAATACATATCAAACTACACAAGTTAAAGCAAGTACTATCTATTGGAGCATATCATAATAATACCAACTCCTCAGATGAGTAGGAGTTACTCCAACCTTCTCTTCAAGCTTCTTCCATTTCTTCGAGGCAAAAGTTTTAGGGGAGAAGTTACGGTGGGCCTAATTTTAAAAATCAAATGAAAAAAGTACAGTATTGGGTAAATTTTAAATTTATTTACTAAGGAGAGTGTGAGCATTCTTAGCAATCATTTTCGCAAGAGACATAATATTTTAGTTGATGAGCCTTGTTTGAATAAGAAAAAGAGAAGTATAATTGGGACAAACATGGATGGAGAAGTAAATGATAGGATAAAAAATAGCAAGATCAATCTTGACACAAATCAGGCAAACTTGATTCTATCCTCCCAAAACCAATCCAAGTTTAAGCATTGAAGGCAACTATAAGGAGATGCAGAATATACCGAATGCAGCGAATGAAGAAAAACTAACCATGACTTGTTGACCACTGCACAGCATTAACTGGTTTCAGGTGCCCATTTAAATTAATTGTAAACCTATTGGGTAACTTGTTCTTCTCTGCACAATTATTTGCTCGCTTCCTTAAAGACAACAAAATATCCTGTCTCAGGTGTGTACTAGATATAGTTCCCAGTTCTGCACAAAAGGACATTGAATGAGACCTTTAGTGAGCCTTTCAGTTATTCAAGAACACTAATAATATGTATTAAAGCACATACACCCCCTCCATTGACCAATTCAACTTCTTTCTCCCCCACCTAATTTTTCACTAACTTCAAGACTATCTTTTCTCACAATAATACCAAATCAACATTGTCTCCCCGAATTTTTTACTTATACGAACCCAAATTTCTCTCTTCTGCCCAATTCAAGGATTTTCTACCTAAAAAATATTCATGCAAGTAACTAAAACATAAAGATCAAAAGTATATATATATTCTTGCTTGTCAAATCTGAATATCAATGTGTTGGGAATTGCGACTTAGGAGCATTTCCGCAATGCTAAAATTAAAAACATGCATCGAAAGCATATGGTGGAACACGTCA
This sequence comes from Patellifolia procumbens, assembly GCA_947645195.1. Lineage (NCBI taxonomy): Eukaryota > Viridiplantae > Streptophyta > Magnoliopsida > Caryophyllales > Amaranthaceae > Patellifolia > Patellifolia procumbens. The sequence goes on along the minus strand of CANSGD010000763.1, from coordinate 1,429,171 downwards.
ACAAGAAATCGCAAATGTTCTCACCAAATGGAGACAGGGTCCTGCCTCGCCCTTTGCTCTATGATGATGATCTTAAAAAAAAGTGAGCAAGAGAAATGTGATTGCTTTGGTTTCTAGTAAATAGGCACCATTGTAAGTGCTACTACAAAGCAACTACAATGACATGCATAAAAAAACTACTAGCAAATTTTGACAGGCTTATATAACTCATGAGACTATCATAATAGTTGAAATGGTTAAATTACATAACTATAATCAGTCTGACACTCTGACTTCATAACCAACAAGAGATTAGAGAGCTCTCACGTACAACAATAGAAGGAAATGATGCCAACGTCTAACATATTTTCATCGACTTCAAAGTAATTTCACCAGTTGGCTTTTCAAAGAATAACTCAGAGTGAATTTTGAATTACGGGAACACTATGTCATTTCAGATCTATCAGTATCAACATATCAAAACAGTGCAGCAATAGTTTTCTCACTGCGTTACTTCACTACAGATTGATGAGTACCAGTAGCAGACCTCACGGGACGTAAAATCATTTTGACCAACAGATAGGTTTCAACTTATAAGTTGACGTCAGTTCTAAATGCAAATATGGTCATAATTGCAGCTGTGCACTTTTCATTCATGAGTCATATCTCACTCCAATTGTAGCCTATATTCTCAGGTAAACAATTGGAGTCTCCTGTAATCAACATGAATAGGCTTGGCTTACGGAATTGATATATTAATCCCTCTGACAAGTCAATGACTAATAACCTCCAAAAGCTAGCCAGATTTGCTAAATTAGGATTTTCTTCATATTAGGGCTATTGTTTGGAGATAAATATTTTTCAATGGATTCGACTGAGGGCTTTTGCTCTAATTGAGTTTTAAAGCTTAAGTAAGGATTTAATTTGAAGATTGGTCTATTTTACTCCAATCTCCTCTCCCTCACGCTTCTACGCAAAACAAAAAACAATCTACACCGCTTGCCTAATGCCTCATGAAAGCAGCGTGACAGCAGTTGTTCTACTTCACTGCTCCTGACAATAGTTGTAACAGAGAATCAAGGAAGCAAAACTTAGGTGTCCACAAAATGTTGGTTAGCTTCAATTGCACTTTTTCTCTCTAGGGGATCAAATCCACTCATTGTGAAATCTCGGTCATATTGAAACAGGTTGATATATTCATGAACATTACGAAATTTTCAGATGCATAACCACTTTTCACAGGTCTCTTTACAAAAACCAAGAATAGTTGGATTTGAGATGTTAGAATTGAAGCAAGAATACTCATTCATCAAACAGCAAAACCAGATTATGGACTACGGAAAAAGGCAAAGCTCGAACTCCTAAATCAGAGAATATCTAGTTTCATACTGAGCTCATCAGATACCAGAAATGTATTATGACCATATCAATAACCTTACTTCAAAATTGATATCATCTTCTCTAGTTTCAAAATCCTCACATGATCTCGTGGCAACTCAACTAGACAATCTCATATACAAACCTCATTGCTAATTGCTAATTGCTAATTGCTATTGATGCACAACTGAAAAAGCTAGGAATAGTCAAAAAAAAAATGGAAGATGCAAAAATGAGTAAGCATTGAAAGAATACCAGAAGAAGGAGTAAGAGAAGGAGGAGGAATGAGGTGAGGCGGTGAAGAAGAAGCCATTAGAGCTTTCTCTCTCTTGGAGATGTACCTCCCACTTCCACTTCCACTTATCGAACCTCTTATTTCATTATATTTAGGCCGCTTTGCTGCAGGAGCAACGCCATTATTAGCTTTTTCATCTTCTTTTTCATCGTCCGAACCATTGGAGTAGCTTTTCAACAGCAGATCCATTTTTAGGTTTTGCAGAGCTCTACAAAACCAAGTTTTTTGATCGGAAATGGTCACGGAGAGGAGAGTCAGAGACTGTGTCATTATACTTCAACTTTTAAATTTGGGCTTCTTTATTATCCATTCTAATTTCCACATACCATTTCTTTTTTGATTTGGCCCATCATATCTTAAGCCTAAAGGAGTGTTTGGCAATTGCCACATGTTTTATATGGAGAACTTATAAGTGAGTAGAGTTAGATTGTCGATGCCTCATGAAGGAAAGGATGAAAATCAATCTCAAAAAAATCTTGAAACTTAGAGGGATTCCAATAATTTTTGGTATCGAGAGAGAGTCGTAACAAACTAAGCTCTCCCTCATTCGCTAGAGGATAAGATGATCCAATGGATTTTATAAATAATCTACAAATTTTGTATCTGTAAATTTGTCCATAATAACCTATTTTATACCATTACGTTATGATATTCTTAAAATAGTATACTCTAAATTCAAATATAAAATTATCTATCTAGACTTATCTAGTTTATTAAAAAAGATGTTTCTAATATTTTTCTACTCATTGTTCTGATATTTAAAATGTTAGTATTTAATTGTATATTACATAATTTCCTATCCTTCATTTTAAAAAAAATATAATTATAATAACTTCCCTTATGAGATTAGTATTTTCTCTTTTATGTGGCGTAATTTGATTTGTTGTTGATAGATTCGTTACTATTTATGTTGGAAATATTAATCTCAGATAATATAAACCTGGAAAATAAAGTATGACAAGTCGCGGAAACCTTTAGCTTTCCTCAAGACGATTCACACGCCCTTCAATACAAGATCGCGGGGTGCTAATAGGAAAATAAAGTATGATAAGTATACTCTGAATTCACACTTCCTCCTCTTTCACAACCCCCCACCACAAGAAACATCATACCAAGTTCCTCCGTATCGACACAATCACCACTCATTCACCATCCCCTAAGTAAACCGACCCTTCCACCTTAGAATCACGCCTCCCATGCACCGAGTGTGGTAATTAATTTGGAAAAAGGTGTTTGTAGGGAGTTAGAAGGAGGAGGATGTTTTGGCATTTGATAGAAATTGAGAGATTGAAACATGCATTAGGAACAACAAGAGTTTAATTAATTTTCATTATGAAAATGCTTTACACTAAAGAATGGGAATTTTTAACAGATTTTTTTGTTTTTTTTTTCTCTTGCCATTTGTAGTTTTGATTCTTGGTATCTTTTTGTAATTTCTTCTAATTTACCAAAAGGAGGGTTAGGAATTAGGGATGTCAATGGGGCGGGGCGGGGCGGATGTTGGCATTCCTATCCCCATCCCCGCCTAAAAAACTCATCCCCATCCCCGCCCCATCACCCATGGCGGGGGAAAATCTTATCCCCATCCCCGCCCCAACGGGGACACACTAAAAACTAACCCCGCCCCATCATCCGCGTGGATACCCACACCCGCTTCACCCCCGCTAGACCCGCTCCATCCCCGCCCCACCCCCGCCCCATCCTCCCCCCAATATCAGTTTACTAATTTTTTTGGGCCTAGAGAAATAAATTGTAAATTTTTTTAAAGAAGATAAATTATATTAAAACATAAATTGATTCAATACACAGGGATAAAGTGGGACAAGCGGGGATGAGGCAAGGATGGGGCGGGGCGGGCGAGGATGGGGCGGGTACAATCTAACATCCGCACCCGCCCCATCACCCACGGAGGGTACCATTTTCATCCCCATCCCCGCCCCATCACCCGCGAAACCTTCCCCCATCCCCGCCTAACTAGAGCGGATGCAGGGCGGGTCTCCACGAAACTCGCCCCACTGACATCCCTATTAGGAATTAGGATGGTAATTTCATGTGGACACATCTTTGTCCCCCTTGGCTTAATATAATAAAGATCATATATATATAAACAAGCAAATAATTATGTGAAGTAAATAAGTGCCATAAGCATTGTAACGTTGGTAATTGTTACATCCAAACGTCGAAACAAAATGTTTTAAAGCAACAAGAAGATCATAACTTGCCTTTTGTAACAAAACGCACTAATAGTAGCTTGGTAAAACGGTTGATTGAAAAGAAAATCAAATCTATAGGCTAAAGTCGTATCACCTATTCAAAGATAATTCCTACAGTCCTCTAACAATAGTAGTCAATGAAAGTAGGGTCAAAGCCACAGAGAGACGGAGTTCTAAGTTAATATTCAGCCAAAAAGCTACTTCAGACAAGATCAGATGGAAATCAGCTTAACTAATAATTAGACACTAGAAAGCAATATAAAAAGGGATTTTAATCTATAAAATAAAGGTGTAGGAAATTAGTTCGGTCCTCCATGCTTATACCAATCAAAGGATCAAACAACTATCAGAACTAGGTCGAGAATCGATAGATTAGAGCCGTGTCAAGTTATGGTTAAGTCTCAACGCCCATAATTCAACATATGCAGCATGTTCACAAACATAATCAGAATTATTGATGTGTACTAGGCCTCTAAAAGTAAGACGGATCTGTGCAAAAGATTATTAACCTCAAGTAATCAAAAAAACTGCGCAATAACGTTAATTACTCAATAAGAAAAAATCACACCATAACCTATCTCATCAAACCCTAGAAACTAATGGCTATTCAAATAATCAAGGTATAAACATGGCTTCCCTCTCTAAATCTCTAGAAATTGAACTACTCACTCATAATTGAATCAACAATAATAAATCTAATATGAAACCCTAATAATTGCATCATGAATGAATTAAATAATTTAAACTAAGCAATCAAGAATAATTAAAGAGATTAAAAGTCGAGAAGAATACCAATTAACGGAAAGCAAGAAATTTTATTGAAATCAAAACCGAGGTTCGATCACCTTTAATCTAATATAATCTAAAGTGTTTAAAACTAAATAAAACTAAGCTAAAAACTATGGAAATAAAAACAGAGAAAAAGATCTCTCTCAAAATATGAGGAAAAGGTATTTATAATACCCTCAAAAGTCTAAATAAAAACGGAAATAAAGATAAGATTTCCGCGTAATCGAGCAAGGGACCCGATCGGGCAATGGGCCACCCGATCAGGCCCATAGTGAACTTTTTCCAAACTTTGTTATAATGAATCACGTAGCTTGCAGCACAGCAAAACGAGAAAAGTGGCCCCACCCGATCGCTGACCCGATCGGGCAGTGGATCGGGCCCTGGCCCAGCAGCATCATCTTGCTCGCCCAAGCAGCAGCAGCATAGTGGGGTGTGCGGGTCTCCCACCCGTTGGCTTTAATAAAAAGTCTAATATAGACCAGGTCTTCACTAAATTTATTCTAGATCAAGTACAAAGCCCAAAAGTTAAGATTTTGTAATTAAAAGTTAAGGTTTAACAATCAAAAGTTACGTGTTATAAATGATAAGTTAAGATTTATTTCAAAAGTTAAGATTTTGTAATTAAAAGTTAAAATTTAGCAATCAAAAGTTAGGTGATCTACACTATTTTTAGTATGGACCAGGTCCACCCAAGAGTTAATCTGGCTTTAAATGGTAACTTACAAATAGTTAACCTTGTATAATAAATCATATTTAAGAGCACTAATTTTAATAATTTAATGTCATATACTCATATAATTGAAACATAGAATATTAAAGCTTGTTTATTGTTAAAATATAGTACAAGTTAATAGTTATGTGGGTGTTGATGCGAAGAGTTAGAAGCGAAGGAAAAGGAAAAGTGAAGAATGCAAAAGAGGCTCAGGCGGCCGGCAGAGCGAACAAATTGTGGGCTCTGCGTGCCTTCTTCGATGAAAAACGTAAACTTTAGGATGAAATAGGCCTGAGTAGGCTTGGTTCATGGCCAGGGGCACGCTACTGACCCCAAACGAGCTCTATAATATTTACACATTTTATTCGATTTTCTTCTACTTCTCCTCGACTTAGGTTTCTTCCCCTTAAATACATGGATTGTCATTTTTATGTCATTGTATGACATATATTGAGATCTAAAGAGGTCAAACAACCTAGAGAGACAAATTAAAAGTTCCTAGAGAAACTATGAATTTCCTTACGTATCATCATCTCATCCTCATACATTAACAAAACATTATACCAAAACACATATGAAAAAATGTAACTATAAAATACAAACAAATATCGATAGAATATGTAGTCATCAAAAGGGAAATGGATATACTAGATTTTGAAACCATTTCTAAACAAAAACTATACCAACAATGACCCGATTGAGCTATTATCTTAATAAGCCATGTAACCAATAATGATCTTTTTACATGAGCGTGTGGCCTCTTAATTTTTCATAGGCTTCCTCGAGTAAAATTAAGGAATTATTGTCAAAAAATATCTTATAAATTACAATTATTGTGAAAAAATACCTTATATAATTTTTTTTGTGAGAAAACATCTTATATAGCATTCTCTATCAAATTACACACCTTTTTGTCATATCTATATATATTAAAAAGCGTAAGCAAGCATTGCAGGCCGCCACGTGGCACTATCCCCTTCGTCAATTGCATTTTGTTCATGTCATTATCATAAGAAAAAATTATAAATGTTGTCTATGTGGAGTTTCGAACCCATGACCTCCGCGTATGAAACAAAGAGTTTTAACCATTGCGCTACCACACTCTTAATGCTTCTCTTGTCATATATAAGAATATTATTATGGGGTTTAAATGACAATCATGAAAGAAAAAACAAATTACAAATGTTGTCTATGACCTCCGCATATGAAACAAAGAGTTTTAATTTAACCATTGCGCTACCACACTTTTAATGCTTTCTTATCACAACTAAAAATATTATTATGGAGTTTAAATGACAATCGAGAAAGAAGAAAAATAAGAATTAAACTATAATCAAATACATGATATAAATAAGATGAGCTATTTCATTTTCTTAGTCTTCTTTTCCTTTTACCTTCATCTAACTTTGGGAAAAAGTATAGAGATTTCCTTCATTATAATCTTTCATGTTCCTTTTAAATTGTTTCATTGGTTATGAAATTATGCCCTTATATTTTTGTTTTTAAAAACAAAAAAAAAATTCATCAATGAGGATATTATTCTAACTCAATTAATATTAAAAAAAGACCCGTAGCATCGTCGGGGCCACAAACTAGTTTTGATTTAAAAAATGTCAACTTTTGGGTCACTGTCTCTTTTGTGTTCCCTCCCTTTTTGCACATTGGCAGGTCTAAAATTTTGGTTCGATATGTATGCCTTCCGCATACAAAAAGGGACAAAAATAGACTCAAAGGTTGACTTTTTAGCGCAAACATGATAATTTATCACTTGATAAACAATGACATATAAGTGTTTTCTCACAGAAAATATTTTAAAAGGTGTTTTTATAAAAATTAAAACAAATAAGGTCTTTTTGGACAAAATTTCCAAAATTGAAATATAAAAATCCAAATAATTTTTACAGATCTATCACATCGCTTGCGCAAAGTGTATCTCATAAGCTATATTATGTTCTCTTATAACAGAGAGATATATTAGTGGTTTTTTTTATTAAATGAAAAGAATTTTTAGACAACATTAGAAAAATATCTAATATTATATTAATATTGTTTCTGTTTTCTTGGTTTACGTTGATGAGATAAAGTGAATTTCACCTCAAAAGGGAAATTAAAGGAGATAAAGTGCGCTACTAAATCAAAACCTCTAACAACTCAAGTAATCCAACTACATAGGTAAGACCCCTTAGAAATAAGAGGTTTTCTACTATGCCAGTAAAACTCAACTTAATAATTGTGAAATACAAACGTATACCTTTATCACATAAGCTAATAATATTGGGTTCATATATCATTTCTCTTGTAAAGACCCTCTAGATTTTAGCATAGAATAATGATAGTTAAAGCTGTTTTGTACTAGTAATTAAGGATTGGTTGATACCCTAATTAAACATAATTAAATTAGTTGTGGCTATCAAACATCATCAAAGAAGAATATAATACATCTCTCATGAGTCATGAGTCTAAGAGAAACTGAATTTTAAAAATTCATCCTCACCAACCCCACAAAGACACAAAATATCTGAGAGCTTAGAAAGACTTGTATCCTTTCATTCAATAATGAACATCAAGACCAACCAAATTATAGGAAACCCAGATATAGCTTCTTTTTCGGCCTCCTAATCTAATTCTAATGTGAAATAGGTCAATTATACAAAGCATCATAGATGATGAGAAGACAAGAATAATAATGGCCACTCAGGAAGAAAATATTTCTCTAACTAAAAAGAAAAGTAGAAGAGGACAAAATGTTACAACAGTTTTTCAACCCATGCTTCCAAATTAATTTAAAATATAAGTATGTGATAAGTGGGGCCAAGTAGAAACTTATCAAGGAATGTTTCCTAAGACCAAGATCAACAATCCATGTCAAGATTGTCAACCACACCTGAGGGATTTAGGAAGTAAGAGTTGACGAGTTATTAGGTAACATTGACAAGAGGGACTCCACTACTCTATTCTTATTGTATATTTTCACATGTCAATTGTTATGGGATGAACAAGCTTGTCTTCATGAGTATATATTGGTGGAGTTCCCATTATTTGATTTCAAATTTATTTGGAGAAGTCAACCTAGCTACCTAGCTATTTACCATATTTTGTTAGTAGCTACATTTGTTTCAAGTTATCATCTTCAATTAACTTATAGAAGGTGTGTGCAAATAAGTTGGGATGTGTTCTTTTTATATCAGCAAATGTAATTCGATAATAACTATCAACTAGTATTTGCTAATCGTTACATAGTGCCTTAATCTGTATGAAGTTATTAGTCCAAATTTAATAACAACCTATCTAAAAGTATTGGACCTTTTAAGGTGTAGTCTCTTCAACTACTTTTTCATGTATTTATGTGACTTAAACTTATCAGAACATATATGAACATATCTAAATCTATTAAAATTCAATGGAACTCATCCGAACTCATTAAAACTTATTGAATAGTTTTATTTTATAAGGTGTACAGTTTATTGGAACTCTTTAAAACTTATTAGAAATTATTGACTTATATTAACTTATTTGATTTAATAATTATTTATAAGGGTGAAGAGAACATACCATAAAACTCAAGTTGCTCTCCTCATTACTTAAGAAATTATTAGCCTAATATAACATTGTTTAGTCTTTAACTAATATGAACTTATTAATTAGCTTTAAACTTAACTTATTTGAACTTATTTACTAATGTAAACTCAACTTATTAACCCTAAGCTAATCGAAATCCAACTTTCTTATCACAAATAAGTTCTTTTAAGGTGAGAGGCCTTTTCATGTACTAATAAGTAATAACTCCTAAAAATTAGTGCATTACATTAAATATGAATTTATATGATATACTAAAGCGGTAATATTGATAACAAAAATATCAAGTAATATGGTTTTAGTAGATATTCCTAATATCTACAAACTAATACTATTTGAAGAAAAGATAATCATTATTATGACTAACACATATGAGACGTGTGAGCTCTACGGATAGATGTACAAGTGAATGCCTGTTAGTTGCTACTATATACTCTATCATACCATCTTTACGTGGTCATATTTGCCTTTCTCTAGATATTTATAATTCTATACTATCTCATAAATGAGATTATATTTTTAAAAAGTAAAATTACAACTCATCATATTATTTCACACGCACGCCAATATATATACATAGAGATTAAATAATGAAAGGTTTGGTAGCTATGGCTAAACATGGAATCTACATCATATAATCTGATTATTTTATAAGTAAATATAGTAGATGCATGTCTCCATCCTAATCAAGCTACTTGGTATTAAGTTATGGAATGATACAGTATCGCCAAGTATTTTTGACATGTACTAAAATGGCCTCTTATGTCAAATACTAATAAATAAAAGGGGAAAGCTTAGCTAAACTGTGATCCCAGTGGTAAAAGCTGTGAAATGGTCGTGGTATGTTTGTCTAGTTCGAAACAATGGAATTCTTAGTTGGATTTGTATGGATAATTTATGGCAGGTGCGGCTTAGTGGAGCACTGGGATAAAGCATCTTGTTTTTTTAAACCTTTTTTTCACTAATAATTTGTCCTCAGTTTCATAAATATCTAAGAACTCATTTCAATTATTTTAATCCTACATTCCTCTCTATGCACCGACATTTGCCTTATTCTTAGACACATGTATATTATAGTAAGTCTTATTTTTATTTTGGAACTTATTATCAATTTTGTTAAGAAAATAAAATTAAGACTTTAAGACTTTTATTGTTGAAATAGATAGTGGACATCTATGGATCAATCAAGATCATAGTGTGAAATATAAAGGTCAAATGAATTGGGAAATGTTACTTTGTCCAAATCATTTCGGCGAGCTATATACGAATTTCTTTTTATACAAAATACTATATATTTACAAATTATGAAAAGATCAAAAGTAGAGATAAGTTGTGGCTTACATCTTTGTTGGTTAACCTGAATGATCGAGCTAAATAAATGTTCTCAAATATGGTTAAGTTGAAGTAAGAAATACACATACCTAATTAGTCAAAGGGGTTCAGCTACAGTTACGCGTCATAAAGATGACCAGCCAATCAACATAATGGAACAAAAACGAATATTGCCTAAACTTTACTTAGGCTAATTAAAAGATATATAGAAGAGTAGAACAGACTAAATTTGACTAGGCATATTGGCCAAGCTAAATGATGCCTAAGCCAGAGTTTGTTGCTCGATTTGGCGTGCACAAGTTGGAATAACATGAAGCTAGTAGGTCTAGGTTATGCCTAGACAAGGCTTTGGCATAAAGTATTAAGTATGGGCCTGGGCCGCACCCATAAGGAGGAGAGAGAGTCCACTTCACAAGACCAAGGAGGTCCCACCTTAAAACCATATGACAATAAGGGGAGTAGCCCCTTAGCCTTATTAGGTGAACATCTCTCTCCAAGTTAATCAATGTGGGACTCTCACATGTGATGTTTCATGGGGCCAAGAGCTTCAACACTCCCCCTCACATGTGAGGTCCCTTTTTAATTGGCCCAGAGTATATTAGGGTAATTTGGTAATTAGACTCTTAGTAGGTTTTGTTAAGATATTTTATATCCCTATATATATAACATGCCAGGCAACCTAAACAGGTTAGCTATTCATTCTCAATACTTGCACATGGTATCAAGAGCCCAGGTTAAAAAAAAATTTCGCATACAATTTTAACCCACCAGTTTTTCACCCTAGGGTTTCCGTTTTTTTATTCTTTTTCAAAAAAATTCCGGCGACTTTCCTCCATGTCTGCCGCCGTCCCTTCCTCCGGCAACCACGCCGATGGCAGCCCACTCACTCCGGCCCACACCACGCGTGCGCTGCTGCCTACGGTTTCCTTGCCGTCGCTTCCCTTCGGCAGTTTTGCTGGTCTGTCCGTCAGCCAGTCCTCCACCACAACGGAGCCCTCAGTGGTGGCCGGTGGTTTCACGCCTTTTTCGGCCGCCACTATCCACCATCAACCGCCGGTTTCCGGCGCTTTTTATGGCAGCCCCATGGTTGCTCGATCTCCAGCGAGTTTCCCTCCTGGTTTTGGCCCTAATCTTAACGGCAGTGGTGTCCGTTCCGGGGCCCAGTACTCGTCTTTTCCACCATCTCTTCTTCCGGCAGCATCATCCCTTGTTCATCAAGGTATTACTCGTTTTGTCACCATCAAACTCACATCACACGAAGATTATCTCATGTGGAAAACTCAGGTGACATGTTTTCTTTCCACACATCAGTTATTAGGTATTGTTGAAGGTACAATTACGGTTCCTTCTTCTACTTATGTTGATAATCTAGGTCAAACTTTGCCTAATCCACAATTTTATGAGTATATGAGACTTGATCAGCAAATTAAGTTGTGGTTATATGCATCGATTTCCCGTGATGTTATGATGGATGTACATGAGTTACGTACTGCCGTAGAGATTTGGAATAGGTTACAGTCTCGTTTTTTGCATGCTAGTATGGCTCGATCGATGGAGTTGAAAGGTAGACTTAGTCATATGAAGAAATCTGACCAGCAGTCTATGGAAGTGTTCTTACGTGATATTAAGATTATTGTTGATTCTCTAGCTGCTATTCAATGTCCTGTTTCTCAATATGATTTAATTCAGTATACCTTGACTGCCTTGGATCAAGATCGTGACTATGATGCCCTTGTTACTATTTTATCCCAATTTCAAACGTCTTTGACGTTTGATGACCTTCGCCCTAAGCTCCTTCAGCATGAGCAGCGCATTAAGGCTATGCGTGCATATGATGATACGTCTCCTGCACATCAAGCCTTAGTCACTGTTCAGTCCGGTGCTTCCGGATCACACTCCTCTTCTCAGGGTGGTTCGAATGCTAAGGGTCAAGGGGGTGGTAAAAACAAAAATCGCAACAACAACAGAAACAAGGGTGGTAAAGGCAACAATGGTGGTCGTGGCAATGGAGGACAGGGTGGTCGTGGCAATGCAGGCCGAAATAATGGTATGGGTAAATTATCTAACTCGTCATATGTTAATTATTCTTGTGCCGATTATGTTGCTAATGATTTGTCTTCAGCAGGAAGTAATCCATCTAACGGCAATTTAGTCAACACCCCTTCTTCAGATACTTATGGTCTTTGTTGGTATCCAGGTCACCAAGCAGCCTATTGTCCTCAACGCTTCAATCATAGCTTTGTGCCTTCTTCGCCTGATGGTGTCACACGTGCCCTAGCTGCACTGTCTGTTGGTGGTGAAACAAATGACTCCGTTTGGTATCCAGATTCTGGAGCCGCCTATCACATGACCTCACAGGATAGTAAGCTATCTAACGCTCTTCCTTACACTGGTTCGAGTTCTATTGTTGTTGGTGATGGCACACGACTTCCCATTAATAAACTTGGTAAGTTGCTTCTGTCTTCCCCTAGTCGCCCCCTTCGCCTCACGAAGGTGTGTCATGTTCCCCAGTTAAAGCATAATATGTTGTCTGTCCAAAAGTTATGTCAGGATAATTCTTGCATAGTCTGTTTTGACGAGTCTTCTGTTTATGTTAAGGACAAGACCACGGAGGCAGTTATGTTGCGGGGAATCAGTAGGAATGGTGTCTACCCTCTTCAGCCTCACATTCTCGAGTCAGAGTCGTCTTCCCGAGTTGGTTCGGAGTCTTCCCGCGTCTGCACAGAGTCGTCTGTTCCTGCTCTTATAGCAACCAAGGAGTCTGGAGATGTTTGGCATACTCGCCTTGGTCATCCTTCTGCTAGAGTTTTAGGCAGTTTACGTTCACAGAACTTGATTTCATGTACTTCTAAATTTCATGACGATTGTGTTCATTGCAAAGTAGGAAAGATACATCGTTTGCCTTTTGAGTCTGTGACTCATCGTGCCCCCTATCCCTTATATTTGATACATAGTGACCTTTGGCAATCGCCAGTTAAATCTAATCAGTTTTTTCAGTATTATGTGGTTTTTGTTGATGATTATTCACGTTTTTCTTGGCTATATCCACTTAAACTGAAATCTGATGTCTATTCGACCTTCTTAGTTTTTCAGAAACTTGTTGAGAATTTATTTAATTCCAAAATTAAATTTTTCCAAAGTGATGGTGGACGTGAGTTTGATAACACTCCTTTACTACAACATTTCTGTGATTCGGGAATTTATTTTCGAAAGTCTTGTGCTCGGACTCAAGCGCAGAATGGTGTTGCAGAAAGGAAACATCGAACCATTATCGAAATGGCACGTACTATGCTTATTCAATCTGAGTTGCCATCTCGATATTGGGTTGATGCGTGTTATACGGCGGTTTATACGATAAACCGTCTTCCTAGTTCGGCATTGCAGGGTTCATCCCCGTTTGCTAAGCTTTTTCATCGTCCCCCCTCTTATGAGTTTTTGAAATATTTTGGTTGTGCCTGTTTTCCGTTGTTTTTAGATCCTAAAATCAATAATTACAGGCTAAGTCAATTCAATGTGTTTTTATTGGCTATGCATCAAATTATAAGGGTTATCGATGTCTTGATCCTATTTCTGGCAAAGTTTATACAAGTCGTCATGTGTTGTTTAGTGAACGTAAATTTCCCTATCGTTCTCTTGTGTCTAGCACGCCCATTGGTTCGCCTATGACTGAGTCTCTTAACCCCTTAGGTTGGTTTCCGAGTCTTCCTTTGTCTAGTGACCCATCCCCCGAGCCCGCAGCACCACGGGGGCACGTGCAGCAACCCGCTGCCTGCCCACAGGGTGCATGCACGCCCGAGGGACACCCACCTCACAGCAGCCCGCGGGCATTTTTCCCCGCGCCGGCAGACAGCCCCAACCCCCCCCCCAATACCTGCTGCCTGCCCGCGGGATGCCGCACCTTGCCCAGCATTTCCCCTGCGTGTCACCCCGCGCCCGCAACCTCTCCCCCTCCCACACATGCAGCTGCTGCCAGCCCGTAGCTCAATCCCGCGCCCGCGGGATCTTCCCCTCCCTCGCCTTTTACCCCTTCCCTAGATGTCCCCCTTGAGTCATCTTCGTCTCCTATCGTCCTTCCCCCTAGGCGTCCTAGGAAGTCGTCTCGGTGTGTCGATCCTACTAATGTTCATACCATGACCACGCGTCTAAAAGACGGAATCATTTCAACTAGGAAGTTATTGGATTTAAAAACCGATGTTGTTGAGTCTGAACCGTCTAATTTTAAGCAAGCGTCTAAAGATTCACGTTGGCAACAAGCCATGCGTGATGAGTATGAAGCATTAATTAAGAATGATACATGGGAACTTGTGCCTCGCAACAACAATAGAAACGCTCTTGGTTGTAAGTGGGTGTATAAGATTAAATATAATTCTGACGGTTCTGTGGAGCGGTTTAAGGCCAGGCTTGTTGTTTTTGGTAATCATCAACAGGCAGGTATTGACTACTTTGAAACCTTTAGTCCTGTAATTAAGCCTACTATTGTTCGCTTAGTTCTTACTCTTGCTGCTACTTTTAAATGGCCTATTCGTCAACTCGATGTTAAAAATGCTTTCCTTCATGGTTTCCTCAATGAGGAAGTCTATATGCGTCAGCCTCCTGGTTTTGAACACCCTTCTCAACCACATTATGTTTGTCGGTTACGAAAATCCATTTATAGTTTGAAGCAAGCTCCTCGAGCTTGGTTCTCTCGTTTCAGCAACTTTCTTCTCTCTATTGGTTTCAAGTGCAGCAGTTGTGACACCTCTATGTTCACTCTCAAACACAGTAGTCATATTATCATTCTCTTGCTCTATGTTGATGATATTGTGCTTACAGGTAGTAGTTCCTCTTTGCTTCAGAAATTTATCAGTGTTCTCTCTGCTCAGTTTGCTATGAAGGATTTGGGTGATTTACATTATTTCTTAGGCATTCAGGTTTTACGTACTCCTCAGGGTTTGCTTTTGTCTCAAAACAAATATGTAGTTGATCTTCTTCAGAAATTTCATCTTCATACTGTCAAACCCGTACGTACTCCTGTTGTCTCTTGTGTCACTCTTTCTCTATTAGATGGTGAACTTCTTGCTGATCTCACAGATTATCGTAGTATGGTTGGTGCATTGCAATATTTGACTATGACTCGTCCTGATATTGCCTATGCTGTTAATTCGGTTTCTCAATTTATGCATGCGCCTCGTACTACTCACCTTCATGCTGTGAAAAGAATTTTCAGGTATCTGCAGGGAACTTCTGATTATGGGCTATTTCTTCATAGTACTGGCTCTCCTACTGTGACTGTTGCCTATTCTGATGCTGATTGGGCATGGTGTCCTGACACTCGGCGTTCTACTACTGGTTATGCCGTCTTCCTAGGGAAGAATTTGATCTCCTGGCGTTCTAAGAAGCAACCTACTGTTTCGAAGTCTTCTACTGAAGCTGAGTATCGTGCTGTTGCCTACACTGCAGCCGAAACAATTTGGATTCGTCAATTGTTGGCTGATTTAGGGTATTTTCATTGTCGGCCTACCATTCTTTATTGTGACAATGTTTCTGCTATGTATCTTACTGCCAATCCTGTCCATCATGATCGTAGTAAGCATATTGATGTTGATTATCATTTTGTTCGTGAGATGGTTGCTAAAGGTGGTCTTCAGGTCAAGCACGTTCCGACACAGTTGCAGGTTGCTGATATTTTTACTAAGGGTCTTTCTTCTGAGTTGTTTTGTAAACATCGTTCCAATCTATCCGTGATTCCTCCCCGTAAAGATTGAGGGGGTGTATTAGGGTAATTTGGTAATTAGACTCTTAGTAGGTTTTGTAAAGATATTTTATATCCCTATATATATAACATGCCAGGCAACCTAAACAGGTTAGCTATTCATTCTCAATACTTGCACAGAGTATATTAAAGGACCCAACCGTGGGCCTGGCTCTGATACCATATTAAGTATGGGCCTGGGCCGCACCCATAAGGAGGAGAGATAGTCCACTTCACAAGACCAAGGAGGTTCCACCTTAAAACCATATGACAATAAGGGGAGTAGCCCCTTAGCCTTATTAGGTGAACATCTCTCTCCAAGTTAATCAATGTGAGACTCTCACATGTGATGTTTCATGGGGCCAAGAGCTTTAACATTAAGACACATAGTAAGGGCGTAAGGTATGTCACAACTCGTGTATCGCCATTTACTGATATTTATCCATGATTTTCAAGAAATAGTACAAAAAATCTTAACCAAAAATGTATCTCGTCATCTCCGCAGCATAATTAACCATTAGTATGCTTTATGACTATAATTAGTCTACTTCCTTCACCAAAAAAAGTTTGTTTCCTCTTGATATGTAAATACAAAGTTAGGTTAACTAAATATAGTTGTATCTTGTGGCCCTCAATTCTCCCAATCACACCTTTAACTTTGTTTTTATAGCGACAAAATTTGTCATCTAATAGAGATACTTAGGCTACAACGAAGGGATAAAAGAACGAGGAAAAATACAGAAAACGAAGCTATACAATATCATTATGGAAAGATACCTGCATAATGGAAATTATTTTATAGTAACACAAACCTGGAAATATCATGGAAAAAGTAGGAGGGGGTTGTGGCTTATGGCAGGATCGTCCAATAGTTACGGGACGCCCTGTGCTATAAAACTCATTCGGCCCTTTATTATAAAAATACGACTATTACTTAATAAAGTAAAGAATTCTAAAAATAATTTTGTTTTTGTGAAACTAAACCGCTAAATTATAGTTACTACTCTTTAAAACCATAACCAAGAATTATGAGCAAAATAATGGGACAAAAAAACTGTATTTTAGGCGGAGGACATGAGGGAAGAATTAGATATATGCGAAGAATTTTGATGAGGGAAAAATATGGAAAGTTTATTTGGGGAAGATAAAGATCGGAAGCTTTTTTTCCTACTTGCCTTCAATCTAATGCGCATTTTTAGTGAAGTAGCATCGTTCATGTTGCTTGTTTTCTTAACCAATCTAATGCATGTAATGCTGCCATTGGTTTTTATTTTTTAGGACCTTTATTGGGTAATTGGGCTTTTTTTAAATGGGCTCCGTGCAAATTCTCTCTGTAATTTATACATCTATAGGGTCGGTCATGACTTATGGGGGTACTCAATTAAGTTCGACCACGAACCTAATTAACTATTAAGCCACAACCCCCCTTACTCCATCCCTATAAAAGACAAAAGCTTTTTTTTTTTTTAAGTTTGAGCTCGAATTTTTATCTTGAAAGACAATACTAAAAAACGCTCTTGGAATTACTTGTCACAATTAATAATAAGATGGGAATTTTACCAAACTATCCACAAATAGAAAGTTAATGATATATACGGGTTGACCCCACGAAAGTCATAAATCCAAATTTCATAGTCACCATACGATGAGTCAACCTCCAATTTCATGTAAGTTGACTTGAACATAAGAATAATCATTATGTATTGACATTGTGACATTAGCAAACGCTACAAGAGAATCAATCACATCATATGTTAAACAAAGGCCATTTAGCATTTTGCAAAGTCCTTTGATAATAACCTCTTTGGCTTAAATACTCTTGAATTAGACCAATAGAGATAAATAGGCTATGTCACAGACAGCACAACTACAAAAGCATTTGAAATTTTTAACATTTGCTGTTTAATTATTTTAAGCTTAAGTAATGAGGATCCCTTATTTTTTAAGGAAAAGATAAAAGTAGTAAACCTAATTCAATGACAAAGAAAGATCATAATTCATACTTATGTACAAGTTAGAATAATTGACATGAGGGCTGTAATACAGTGCATGCACACTAGTATTATGTCGTTGACTCTTTAAAAAGTTTGTTAATGTCGAGGTTTGAACACACAACCTCAAGTATGAGAAGAAAGAGTTCTAACCATCCCTCCACCACAATATTACTATTATTTTTATTAAAATCAATAATGATGTATGGTTGAAAATCGTACCAAGAGGTATGTTGTAACTTGCAATTTTTGATATCCATATTTATAAGGGAAATTCCCAATGGTGGCCCTTAGGTTTTAAGAATTCTCAGTGGTGTATATTTCAAAAAAACTTTCCCGCTAGTAACCCTGCTTTACAAATTATTTCAAAACATAACCTTAATGAAGAATATTTCATTAATAATAAAACATATTATATTAGTTAATAGTTAAAGTAGTTACTTGCATGTAAAACGAGGTATTTTGGGTCGTTTTTTGCCTTGAGGGATGATTTTAATGGGTAAGTTTTAGCCCTTAAGAGTTGATTTTGAGGTCGAAATTGGCAAAAAACGACCCAAAATGCCTCGTTTTATTTGCGAGTGACCGTCTTAACTGTTAACTAACGGAATACGCTTTATTATTAACGGAATATTCTTCATTAATGTTATGTTTGGGAATAATTTGTAAAGTAGGGCTACCAACGGGAAAGTTTTTTTGGAATTTCCGCCACTGGAAATTCTTTAGACCTAAGGGCCACCATTGGGAATTTCCCTATTTATAAATGTTGTCTTTTAATGATACTTTTCATATTTGTTATCTCTATCTACTAACAAATCATAAAGTACGAAAACTTTGGGGAAACTTTGGGGCACCGTCGGGGCCTAATAAAAGTTTTATTTTAAAAGCGTTCACAAAGTACTTTTTTAATGAATATCAACTATACTTTATATATACATATATATTATCACAAAAGTCCTACCACCAACTTCTTTCGTAGAGTCTCTTCTTTTCAACTTATTTTTGTTTATTAGAACTTATCCAAACGTATTAGAACTTATTCAAATCTTATTTGTGAGAAGGTCAAACCTTATTTTTACTTATTTTTGTTAAACTACACTTAGGCCCTATTCGGTTCACTTTGAAACAATAGTAAAAATAAGTTCAGTTTAGTCAAAATAAATTCAATTCGGCAAAAATTATGTTCAATTTTGTAAAATTAATTTCAGGTTAGGAAAAATTAGTAGTGCAAAGAAAAAAATAACATGAATAAGTTAAAATAAGTTCAGTTCAGTAAAAAAAGTTTAGTAAGTTCAGTCCAATATGATTTAGGTGGATTTGAACTAGGCCTTATATGTACTTCTTATTCTGATAAGTACTGAAAATAAGTTGAAAAAAGGGTATTTAATACAAATATAATACAGAAATGAGAAGTTTATTATGCAATAGAAGAAGTGTATATTAATGGTTATTGAAGGAAATATTTTTTTTTGTATGAAATAGATCCTTCAATCATCGAATTAAACGTAAAATTAGGACGGAAGGAAGATAAAAGTGGTGATTTGGCAATCTTTTGGAGTTTCAAGTTGATAAAGGGAAAGGATCAAAAGAGGTATAATTATAGCATTTTGAAGATGTGATAATGAAAAGCCCACCTTGTCCGTGGGGCTGTCTGAAATTCCTAATTTCCTAGTCTTCATACTACTACTACTTCTAAATTCTAATTACTCCTCGTGTGCTCTTCTTCCTTCTCTTTTCTACTGAATACTCATGTTATAGGTTGTCGATATCTTTTGTCACCCACTATACCTCATGCCTACCATATGATGACATCATCTTATTTTTTTTCTTCATATTCTATAGTTCTATTACTATACGAAGGATTGATAAACATCTAACAGTTAGATGTTTCAAATTATCTAACAGGAATGTGTTGGTCATTTTTACATGTTAAATAACGGGTAATATGGTAAACTCAAGTATATGAAAACAACCCTTATTTAACATGATATATAAATATAATGTCCAATACATGGTAATATTTTTATTTTTTTGCTAAGAAAAAGTAGCCCGAACCCCGCTCAGGCCTTAATGGGCCAGGTACTTGAGAGTAGGGAAAAAGGTAAGGGGAATCCCTACCCTCAAAGTGCCCCTAGTGGGATTGAACCCCTAACCTTGAAGTTGGAAGCGTACTCTTCATACCAGTTTACTGTAGACCAAGTATTACTTGGTAATAACCAAGTAGTACTTGGTTTAGTGGTAAGGACTAGGAGAGTACCCTTCCAACCTCAAAGTTGGAGGTTCAATACCCACTAGGGGTACTTTGAGGGATGAAGTCCCCTTACCCTTTCCCTTTACTCTGCAGGGTCCGGACCACTTTTTCTTACAAAAAAAAGTACTACTTGGAAATACATGATAATTTATGGTGTCCAAATGATATGTTCATAGTAATACAATATCCAAACCAAGCTTGGCTTGGTCTAGTGGTAAAGGTTTGATCTCATGACTTGAAGGTCATGGGATCAAATCTCACTAGGGGCATTTGGGGGTGGGGATCCACTTACCATTCCCCCCTGCTCTCAAATGTAGGGCCCCGCAAACACCAGATCAAAAAACTGTGCTAGTTGAGATCTGGCCAAGGGTCCACCATATTACCTTCCAAAAAAAAAGTAATATAATGTCTAAATTATAATAATAGTATTACATGTTTGAAAACAGCTAACTGTTATATGTTTATCATTTCTCATACTACATCTATACTTGTATACACAAATTGACAAGGACCCTATGTACTCTATGTACTCATATATTTTCATTTTAAGTCTGATTTGTTCATTTTTATACTTTAAAATCATTTTTAGGTTTTCAAATATTTATAATTTGATTTATTTTTTGGCCATGCCTTTTTAACTTATAGTTTTTCATCAATAAAACTTGGCATATCACTTCAAACACTTGCTGACAACTCACTTTTGGGAGTGTAGTGAGTGTATCAGTACATCAAGTGTACCTTGATTTGGCAAAGCCGACCTTACCCAAGACCTGAAATGATTCGATCCAGACTCAATTCGAACATGCTGACCCGGAACAGACCTGGCCCACAACTAACTCAATTTTTTCAGAAGTTTCTAAGTGTGACAAAAAATAATTTTCACTCTTCTTTTCTCTCTCCTCCATTTCTCACTAAAAATTATTTATTCAAAAAAGTTCAAGATGATGATTTATTGATATCAAACATGTTCATCATAAAAGCAACTAAATTTCAATTTTTTTTTTGTTCCAACCAACTTTGACATATGTTTTTTCACATAATACTAATGTTCATTATGTAATTCAAGATGTTCATTTATTGATGTAAAATTTTAATTATAAAATCAACTCAATTTCAATTTTTGTTCCAATTAACTTTGACATTTTTTTTTTGCCATATTACTAATGTTCATTGCGGTTATTCTAGATGTTAATTTTATTGATATCAAATGTTCATTGTGAAATCCACACAACTTAATTAGCTTTTACATATGTTTTTTTTTACATAATACTAATGTTCATTATGGCTATTCAAGATGTTCATTTATTGATATAAAATGTTAATTATCAAATCAACTAAATTTCAAAAAAAAAATGGTCCAAATAACTTTGACATATATTTTCTTACATATTACTATCATTGTGGGGGTATTTAGATGTTCATTTATTGATATAGATGTTTATTTTAAAAACAACTCAATTTCAAAAAAGTTATGTTCCAATTAAATTTGACATATGTTTTTCTTTTAGATAATACTAATGTTCATTATGACTATAAAAGATGTTCATTTGTTGATATCAAGTGTTCATTGTTAAGTCAACTCAATTCCAAAAAAAAATTCAATAAACTTTAACATATGTTCGTTTATATAACTTTAAAGTTGATTTAAATTATTTATGAGGCTCAATATAATGGGTATTGTCCAGAATTTCTTGATGCTCAGTCCATGTATAGTCATCTTCATCATTTAGTTATTGTCTTGTAGTCCATCCATATTAAAATTAGTAAATATTAACATTTATATTCAGTCCATGTATAATCTTTTGGTCATCATAATTTATTCAATAAACATTGACATTGAACATTAGCAAATACTCCCTCCGTTTCTTTTTGTTTGTCCTACTTTCCGTTTTTGTTTGTTTCTTTTTGTTTGTCCTACTTTTTCATTTTTCCTTATATGACAAAATTATATCACCCATCTACCGTTACTTTATCACTTTTTGGTAACACATGTAGGTTATAAGTTTCTCTCACCTACCTTAATCACCACATTTATTATAAAATAAGTAAACTCTTTTAATTGTTGTCCCCACCCACATGCCTATGACATCATCTTTCTTGGCATTTGGAGCTATAGTAAATGGGACAAACAAAAAGAAACGGGGAGAGTATTATAAAATGCAAATGAAAAATCATTGAAATAAAAATGAATAAATTATTAATATAAAAGGAACAGTAGTAATAAAACGAACATTAGCCAATTTATTAGTAAAAATTGGCTCCAACATCACCAATTATTCGTTAAGTGCACAAAACAACACAAACTAAAGAAGGTGCAGTGCAAAGCACAAACTCTGTGTGATAGGTGACAAAAATAACACAACAACATTTTTCTGTTTGTGCTCTATGTGATAGGTGTACAAAACAACACAACAATATTTTTCCTTGCGATTCTACATAGTAATAAAACGAACATTAACAAATATTATTATAATGAAACATCAATGTAAATGGACAATCATTTAAATAAAATGAATAATTATTTAAATAGTAAAATCTAATGGATTTAAATTTCGACAAAAGCCAAAAAAAACAATACAAATACTCCCTCCGTAATGAAAAAGTTGCAACAATAGAATATTTAACCTCTTATAAATAATACTGATTGTTGCAAGTAATTCGTTATAGAGGAAGTAATATATTTTGTTGTTATTATTCAAACTATAAGAAAACACAAAAGAATATCATTACTATTTTAAATGAACATTTTCAAAAAAAAAATATTATTCAAATATAGAGTACATCAACTGTATAGTGAACACCAGTATAAATGAATGAACATCGCTAATATATTCAATAAACATTTGCAATGAATATAATGATATACTAAGAGAATTCTAGATCTATGGAAAAAAATTCAAAAACACAGTACCTTCTCCACATATATTGTTACCTTTCAAATTTAATTTGTTGTAGGGTTGATAAAATCAAGGAAGTGTACCTTGTAGGTAATACCCCATTGGAGATTCAAGGTAAGGGATATATGAGTGTGATGCTTGTGAGTAAGGACATGTTAGAGTTGAAAGATATAAAGTTTATCCGTGATATGAGAAAGAACTTGATAATGATTGATCAACTTGACAAATTCGGTAAAGTAGTACTGCTTGAGGTTGGTTCATAAAAATTGATAAGGGTGCTATAGTGATAGTTAGAGGCCGGGTAATTTGTGGAACGATATACACCAAGAGGGACACAAAGGTGACTAAGGAAGGGATGAAGAGTACTTCACAAAAGGTATCTTTTGGTTAAAGTTTGTATAGGATGACTGTGTGGGTAGAGTTGGGGTCTCAATGGTGAGTGTGGACAGTTGAATAAACAAGGTGAAGGGGAAGATACACAAGAGTTTGGCGTGTGAGGGAAATCGACCCCAAAGAAGGATCTTTCGTTTGGGAGGGGAGCATATGACTACAAAGACTCCTCATGGTTCATGTTATTGTGATGGAGACTCAAGGTCGAGTGAGGCCTTGGTTTGGCCTTCTTTGTGATTGAAAGAGGAGTTGTACTAGGTGTAACTATGGTGAGTGGTGATGACAGAAGGAGTAATGGTTATATTTGTTTAGGGTGTGTGCTTTACTCATATCGAGCTCCACGGGGGAGATTGTTGGTTTTGGTAGTGGAGATCGAGTAAGAGATAGAAAAAGAGACGAGCAACGAAGAAACAAAGTAGAGTAGCAGGATAGGCAACCTGAGCTGGCGGGGAAAAGCTCGAGCTGACACTTCTACAACAACAAGCATGAACTTATTTGGTGCATATGCTCGGGCGAGCAAATTTGAGCTCGGGTGGACGCTTTGTCAAGTACTCGTTTTCTTCTGTTTTATTTTATAGTTGATTGAGGTTTTTCATCTCTCGTATAAATATGTATTTAGCGGTTTTATGTCATGATCTAAAGAAAAGAGTGATATTCTAATCTAGAGAGGTCTAAGAACTCTTGAGAGAGATTTGAAAACCTAGAGAGCTTAAGAATTTCTTACGTAAGGGTTATCCCATACTAATGTGAAGTCCTAGTGAAAAAAGAGTATTTTTTGCTCGAGTCTCGAGTTTTCTTGATATTTCTTGCGTGTGCTTTATTGTAAATTTTTAATTTTTCATGTCTCTTATTTTCTGTGTATTATGCTCTTTATTACATAATTTATTAGCGTGTAAAGTGACTTTTAGATCTCTATCTACAACCTGAATACGATGTGACTTTAGATTAGACTTGAATATTGTTAGACTCGGAACTCAAACTGACTCTAAACAAGATGGTCGTGACCTATAGAGTGACCCAACCGATCCGATTAACTTGTTTATCTAAGATTTAAGAACGTAGAATAAAGGAAAATGGGGCTAATAGGGTGATGGGTGAATGCTAGCTTAGATGCTAATATCAATAAAAGGAAAAAGGGAAAAGGAAAAGGGAAAGGAAAAGGGGGCAACTCGCAGAAAAGGTAAGAAATGAATTCAGCAGATAGTTGAGAGTATATAAGATTACATCTCTTTGCTCTTTCAGAATTCTGGCCACTTGTATTACCAAGTATACCAGTGTCAGAACCAGAGGAGCACATGAGCATCATCAATAAGCCTTATGATTAAGCATAAGAGTGTATTCAATTTCAGTATAATATAAAGGGCATAGAACCTTCAACTCTGCTTTTTTTAGGCCAAGGTTTGGGGAAAATAACAAATTACTTATTAGATATTTTGTTCGACAATTCCATGTTACAAGATATTGGTTTGCCATGATTTATGACTATTTTTGACATAAAGTGTTCATGTTAGACAACACCAAACTTAGCTAAACCAAGTTTTTAACTTTGAGGTCACTTGTTAACTATCTTTCGTGCAAGGAAATGAGTCTAATGTAAAGACAACATAGACCATAGCTAGAGCTCTACTTTCCATATGGACATATAAAGTGATTGAGAGAATTATTATGATTTCTTCTCAACTTTTGATCGAGAAATATAAATTCCATAATAGAGTTTTGCAAAAGACTTGGGTGGACCAGGTCCACACTAAGGCCACTTCTCACATGAGCCCAAAGCAAAAGCAGCCCAAAGATATATAAAAAAGCAACGGCAGTGCTTCCTCCATAACCAAGCACCACCACAACCAAATTTCAAGCTCACAATTCAACAAAATTGTTATGGTTTTTGTACAATTGAATTAGGGCTTTGTTTTCTTTACATTTGAATTATAATATCATGTTTGTAATTGTTGTTTTACTTACGAAATTGAAGAGAAATTGAATCATTTCATTCGAAAATTCGAAACCCTAAGTTTTGCCCCAAATTACTTTTTTTTAAATTTTATGCCCCGATTTTATGCATCAACTTTCACAAATGTTTAATTACTAACATTTGAATTGTTTTCGTGCTTAAAATCGAGCTAATTGTCCTCGAATTTGCCTTTTTTTTGCTCGAAATTCTTGTAATTGTTGATGACGGTGGTTGTTGATGGCGGGGCTGGGTTTAGGGGTTGAGACGGTGGCGTTTTGGTTTTTTCAAGGGTGGGACCGAGTTTGGGGCGGTGTGCAGTGAGGTTGTAGGGTGGTGGTGGTGGGTTATAGTGGTGGCAGCAGCACCAGTGAGAGGAGGGAGAAAGAGAAGGAAGAGAGAGAGAGAAAGGAGTGTAGTCAAAATAATTTTGATAAAAAAACTTTAACTTTTAATTGCTAAACCTTAACTTTTAATTAGAAAATCTTAACTTTTGCTAAAAAAAATCTTAATTTTTCACTCATAACACTTAACTTTTGACTACAAAATCTTAACTTTTGATACAAAAAACCTTAACTTTTCATTTATAACACTTAACTTTTGATTGTTAAACCTTAACTTTTAATTACAAAATATTAACTTTTGCTAAAAAAACGTAACTTTTCATTCATAACACTTAACTTTTGATTATAAAACCTTAACTTTTAATTAAAAAATCTTAACTTTTGCTAAAGAAACCTTAACTTTTGTTGAACAAAAATTTAACTTTTGCTAAAAAAACTTTAACTTTTGGGACCTAGCCCTGGTCTACAATAAGTTTAGTGTAGACTACATTCATATTAGACTTGGTATAGAGTCTTAAATTATACTTTTGTAACGCATCAAATTTAATCAAACCTAATTATATGGCATAATCTTGAAAGTAAAGGTTTACAATAGTTGTACATATTCTACTTTTAACCCGTTTAGAATCTTTCCTCAGTATAAGTTGGTGTACTTCATACTGTCGTATTATGATAACTAAGTTCCTCTTTACGATTATTTACCTAATTTTCTATTATCAAGTTGCTCATGACATGATTTAGTTGTAAGTCTTATTCTCACTTCTGACCTATAATCTAGGTAAAACTATCCAGAATAATAAATTACAACAACAAATTCAATTTGTTGTACTATAACATATTACTTTTATCCACTAGTAAAGAGCTAATATTGAAACATGTTTAGGGTCTGTTCTGTTTGTCTAATTCTAGTTGAATTGAACTGAAGTGAATTTATTGGAGCTGAACCGAACCGAATTTATTGGAGCTGAATTGAATTGAACTGAACTGAACTTATTGGAGCTAAACTGAACTGAACTTGTTGGAGCTGAACTGAACTGAACTGAACTTATTGGAGCTGAACTGAACTGAATTGAATTAAATTGAAAGAAATAAATGCATAAATAATAAGTAAATAATAATAATTATGAATATTAAATAATGAGTAATTATAATTCTAAGTAATAATAATTAATAACTTATAATTTAGAATAATATTAAATGAATAATGAAAATATTATTTTTGATGTTGTTAAATGATAGTTATAAATAAATAATAGTAATAATGTATATTAGTTTTAAAAATAATAATCATAGATAATAATAATAATAATTAATAATGAGTAATTACAATTAATAATATTAATATATTAATACTTGATGATGCTGGTATAATAACAATAATGTCTAAGAAGTAAATTAATATTACCATTATAATAGTAATTAGCTTAAAACGTGGGTTGGTTTGTGCGTCTAACCAAACCACAATTTGTGGTTGGTTGATCTACAATATTTATAAACCAAACCCCACCTTAAACGACCAGAATTTCTTTAATATTCAACATAACGACGATGGTGTATCTTAAATAGTACTCCAGTATTATTAGCAACTTTATAATTTTTAATATATTCTAGTTTCTTTAGCTTATTTGTATCATGTAATAGTGAATATCAAGCCGATAAATAAAACAACAATTGCAAATTAGAATACTCGTAGTGACATGAAATTTAGTTAAACCGAGCCCCAGCACAAACCATACTCAACCATAATAATAATAGTAATAAAAACGAGTAAAGATATAATAACAAAATAATATATAAAAATAATAATAACAACAACAATAATAATAATAATAATAATAAGTAAAATAAATTAGACCAACAATAATAATTATATCAAACAAAATGGTTAAATTAAATAATGAATGGAACTGAATTGAACTGAACTTGTAACATCCCAACCCCTACGGGCCGATGGGAGTCACCAAATAAGCATCTCGGACGAATAACTAGCCCTCACTCATGCGCACCCCGAGAAACTTCCCATGAGGTCACCCATCCCAAGACTACTCCCATCCAAGCATGCTTAACTGAGAAATAACTTAGCAATATGAGCTTCCTGAAAAGAAGATGCACCTTGTTGGTATGGGTAGTACAACTAAATCTGTTAAAGCAATCATGGGGAGTGTTACACACCCCCACTTAAGAATAACAACGCCCTCGTTGCGCCTGGGGATCCCACATATTCGGTCGCATGCTATAGGTCGCCCCAGCCTGGAAACTGATCGCCTGGAGACTCCAGATATTTGGCCTGACGATCTCTGAGTCGTTCCTTATGACAATGCAGGCCCAGAATCCCCCCCCCCCACTAGGCGCTTGAGGACTCCTAATATTCGGCCTGTCGGCCTTAGGATCGCCCCAAGACGCAGTCGCAGGGTTGCTCTGATACCATTGTAACACCCCAACCCCTACGGGCTGATGGGAGTCACCAAATAATAAGCATCTCGGACCAATAATTGGCCCCACAAATCAACACAAGTCATTTCGGCGTATTTTGTCATCGCTCATGCGCACCCCGACTCTTCCCCCTTATAGGGGCCCCATATTAAATAAAATTGATTTTTTGAAAAATAATTAGAAAATTCAATAGTTTTCTTTCACATTTTTGTATGTTTTCTCACTTTAAATTGTTCATAATTTTCTTGATGCCCATAATTTTTCCCTTAATGTTAATAATTGTTTTCATTTATTCTTTCTAATTAAACTCAAAAACCATACCCTCTTCAATTTCTCTTATCTCAAATTTTTACTTATACAACAACTTAAGTATAAAATTTTGATAATATCAAGAGCACAAGTCAATATACTAGAGTTATATTGGTTGTATTGATACTTCAATTTTTTGGAATTTTATATATATATATGAAGTAAGAGTATAAAAGCTTTGTGGATTATTATTTTTAATGTAAAATTTCATAAAATATTTCATCAATGAATTATAAATAAAATAATTGAATATTATTTAGGGCCCCTTTTGTGCTTTCGCTCCGAGCCTCAATATGTCCAAGACGACATTGATTCTCCTAACTTATTCATCCACACATCTTCCTTAATTCGAAAAACCTTAGCAACTTCGAGTCCCATCCCTTTTCCTAGCTAGTCAGTTAATGAACCCTAATCCACCTATTAAGATCCATAGTTCTTTTAACCTACTTAAATAGATCAGCTTGGATTTATGACTTATATAGAAAAATACCCTATAAAGTTGATATTCATAAAATTAGTGTAAAGATTGGACATTTAAAAGAAGAAAGAGTATAATCAGGACCATCATGCAATGGTCAATTTTTCTTTTATTTTTTACTTTTAGCAAAAGAACATTACTTTGTATTTTTTACTTTTTGCCAAAGAACATTACTTTTCATGTTTTAAAATAGAAAAAGGGACAAACTTATACTTGGAGGGAATTTCTAACCCAAAAAAAAAAACTACCTAGTCTCTTCCAATACTACTAAAACCTCATCACCTCCATCTCAGTCTCTTAAGATTCTCTCCACTCTATAGACTATCCATATTCACTTACATTATCTATCAAATTGTTGTAAAAAACAGTGACAATAGCAGCACCAATTATTTCACAAACCCATCATCCATCTTATAAGGTGTCTACCTATCACCAATCTTACCTCAATTCTACTATATTTATAACACCCATTGAGAAACCTATAACAACAGATTTACAGAAGGCTGATTCTTATATTTTCTCAATTCAGTACCTCATCATTAGCATCCTTAAACAAGTGCGCTCATCATTAGCTAATTTGGCCATTTCACACAACCTTTCATTTTTCTCCTCTTCTTTTTCTTTTTGGCCTGAGGACACAATATTTTTCTTATATATTTTATGTGTGTATAGAGACTTAGAGAGCCACAATGCATGAGAATGAGGGATGAGTCCGTTTGTTAAGCATATCTCCCGGATCTAAGAGGTATCATGTCTCTCTTGAGCCAATAAAAAATAAGCCACAACGCAGGAAGAGAATAGATAACCAAGACATCATTGAATCGAGAGAGATGTACTAACCAACAGTGAGTGATAATCCCTCACTTTTCTTATATAACCACTAATATAATTAAGTTTTTGATGAATGACTTGAAGCAGAAAGTAACTCTGTGGTGGCACCTCTTGAATGACTACTAACAAGCTTAATAAGTTGATAAAAACATGTCACTCGATTAATCAAGTAATTAATAAATATAATTAAGCTAAGCTTTAAAAGAGAAAATGATTATCTAGCCATCGTTTGAATATTTATTTGTTTTAACAAAAGTCAGAGAATTTCATTTCAAAATGACCTTTCCTTGGTCTCATGATCACCTCCCAAATAAAAATAAAAAAAGTTCTACAAAAACCTTGAATTGTCAACCACATCCATCTCTTGCTTTCTATCGTACACTCACTAGTCACCCCCCAGAGGGTATAAAGTCGGCAATATAAATATGTGGTCAGATGTAGCGGACCGTTTTTCATCATTTTTCATTTTTATCAGCAACCCTTTCAAAAACCTAAGTAACTCCATTTTAAGAAGGAAGAGAGAAATACATACATACATATCAGATATCAGATATCACTTGTAACACTAACTAACTTAGTAATATTACAAGATTGAGAATTTAAACCTAAGATAGCTGGTCCAAATATATTATATTGTTAGTTGTATCAAATATGGCTGAAGAATATTGTGGAGGACCAAATTGGTGGGATTCTACAACAGCCAATAATAGAAGTAGGTTCGATGCTGGCAGTGGCGGTGGTGGCGGCTCTTCCACAACTTCGTCCACGACCACCCTCGCCAACAGCGGCGGCGGTGGTGGTCCCGGGTATGGATGGTTGACTGATGGGTCAACAGCGGTAGACACTAATAAGATGGACCCTTCGTCACTTCAACTCGTGGGCCTTGGCTTGTCTTCTCAAGCCATGGCAGAGTGGAACCAACAACAAACTACTACTATACTGTAAGTCATACATAAACTATACGTTTTTTTTTTTTTAATGAATTTTGGAGAACATACAAACTATTTGTCTAATACAATCACTCCCCAAATTAAGGATAATCGTAAAGGTTACGGTATAGTAATTAGTAAGTGGACTTGAACAATTTTCAAACTTGATAATAATTATGATTATATTAACTTTTTTTTTTACTTGTTTCTTTGTTGTTCTTGTAGTAGAAATCCAGAAAAGGTTGAGAATAGTTTTAGGTCTATGCTACAAGAAGGTATAGGCCTAAACGCGAGCTTTCAGCAAGACGCGAGTGGAGGAGGAGGAGGAGGAGGAGGAGGAGTAATGTTTGGTGGAAATAATTCATCACAACTTCATCAATGGAGGCCAGAAAAACTATTTCCAAGCAATGAAGATTCGAGCACGGAATTTAAGCAATTAGGCCGTGGTTTTTCCTTGGATAATCAACCGCAATTTTCTCCTAGTGGTAGCTCAATAGATAGCACGGTGACCTGCCAAGGGCAAGGGTTAACCGCGCCATCAAATTTTCAGCTCGATTCTTCTTCAACAAGCTCGGTTTTTGGTAGCCCTTCCAGTATCCTGCAAGGTCTTATGGGCACCGAACATCAAAACCATCAACAACAACAACAACAACAACATCAACAACAACAACAACAAATTAATAATAATTATCCACAGAATTATTTTGGTATGGCAGTTTCAAATGATCATCATCAACAATCTCAATTGCCCTCTTCTTGGGCAAAAGTGCCACAATTTCTTAGAGCTTCCTCTCCCAAGCAACAACAACAACAGCAACAACAGCAACAACAGCAACAACAACAACTTCATTTCATCAACAACGCGCCTTATTGGAGTGCTTCTGCTCCATTAAATGATGTTAGGCCAACCTTCTTTTCATCGTTGCAGGGCGGCCAATTGCCTAACATGCCAACATTTGAAGAGAAACCAAAGGTAATTAAATTAGGGTTTCGATTGTACTCGTATTTATTATTTTCTTGTGATGTTTTTATTGTAGTATACTATATGCCTACCACCGCGAACTTACTCAATGGTGCAATATTTTTACAACTAGCTAGAATTGCCTTAACAATAGTGTATATAGCGTAGGAATAATTGTTAAGCCAACTTTGTTTTTTTTTTTAATTATATATTGGAGATTTATCTTTTATTGTAATTCATTGTTAGACTACAATGGAAGTGAAAAAGAGTGGTTCAGAAAATAATATTAAACGAGCGAGGAACGATGGTGCTTCATCAACTTTGCCACCATTTAAGGTATTAATTCTTAAACTAGCTAGTATAATTAGGGCGATAATCGGTTGAATTAGTTTGATGAACATATTGATGAAAGAGTTGGCTAATTTCTAGCTAGTATTGTACGTTTTTGATTGATTGTATTAAAATCTTTTTACTAGGTAAGAAAGGAGAAGATGGGGGACAGAATCACTGCACTTCAACAATTAGTTTCGCCTTTCGGAAAGGTAAATTCAAAAGATCATAAAATCAAACAAAAAAGAAAATAAGTTTGATAATGTAGTCTTTCCTCATATTATCTTGTTCATAATTATATGGTGAATTAAGCATCTTTTAGCAGTAGTGAAATCCAATATATATATATATTGTTCACAGAATCACTGCACTTCAACAATTAGTTTCGCCTTTCGGAAAGGTAAATTCAAAAGATCATTAAATCAAACAAAAAAGAAAATAAGTTTGATAATGTAGTCTTTCCTCATATTATCTTGTTCATAATTATATGGTGAATTAAGCATCTTTTAGCAGTAGTGAAATCCAATATATATATATATATATATATATATTTTTCTAATCAGGCAGGCCGGATTTATATAACATTTAACGAAGAAATGATAACTAGAGTTTTCACAGTCATTTTCTTAAACTTACTGTTAATAGTGATAAACAGGCCGGAGTTATAAACATATTGTCATATAATTAAGAGATATGAAAAACTTATGGGATAAAATTTGATAGGGATCCTGTGGTGTTGAATTTCCCACCGTTTCTTTCAGCTTTAATTTTTTACTTTTAGCAAAAGAAGTAAGCATGGCACTGATTGATGATTCATCATATGTCATTCTTTTTATTTATTGATCAATTTTTGGTTGAAAAAGCTTACTTTTATAGACTTTAATTTTTGATTTATAAGTGCATACTAATTAATATTGGTCCATATATGAATCATGGTATATTTTTTTTTCTTCTTTTTTCTACCTTTTTCAGACTGATACTGCGTCAGTCCTCTCTGAAGCCATTGAGTATATCAAATTCCTCCATGAACAAGTCAGTGTAAGTTCTCTTTTTTTAAAATTATTATCTTTGAGAAATATAAATAAATAGGTCAAAAAAGTGTCACTTATTCTGATATATAAAACATTTATTTCATGGCATATTACAGGTTTTAAGCAACCCATACTTGAAAAGTGGAGCCTCTTACCAACAACATCAACAGGTATATATTCTCTTTATTATTATTTATACTCAATTCATTAATAAGAAGATATCTTAGTATAGTTTAATATGTTTATGTTGTACATCAATAATTTGCTGTGATATTTATCAACATCATTGTAGAGTAACGAAAAGGCGAAAATCGATCCAGACGGTCCAAAGCAAGATCTAAGGAGCCGAGGGTTATGCTTGGTACCAGTTTCTAGCACCTTTCCTGTAACACATGAAACGACTGTAGATTTTTGGACGCCTACATTTGGAGGGACTTTTAGATGAAAAATTACATTATTAATTGCTAAGAACTTATTCTTGATACGATGGTGAAAAAAAAGAAAAAAAAGAAAAGGGAAGTATATATCTCATAGATGGAATCTCCCTTATGCAAGTTGAACGAGAGAGATTGGTCGTTGATGCGATCGATCGACGAAAAAGAAGAGAGAAAAAGATGTGATGACGTTATGAAAATGGAGCCATTTGATTTTAACTGTGTAGTACTAGCAAGGACACTAGAGGAAGCTAAGCAAGAAAAAATGGTGGAAACATTTGTGAATATGAAGAAAAAGGGAAGAATGCATGGACCAGTTGAATTAGCCAAGAAAAAGAAATAGAAATAAAAATCATGGCTATATTTGGGGACCATGGGATCAAGCAAAGAGAAGAGTTAGGGCCAAATTAAAGAGAAAATACTTATCTTTGTAACAATTGCATGATTATGATCACTTTTAATTGTTTTTAGCTATTTTTAAGGTTGTTAGGGTTTCACAAACAAGGCATGGTAGGTAGTAATAGGAAGTTTAGGTTTAAATTGTACTTATGAGTGTTGGATGAAGATATTAGCACTCCATAGATTGAAATAATGAACTTGCAAATTTTGGAGTGCTAAGATCCTCATACAACTGGTTTCGACGAACAACATACTAAATTGCTTGTATGTATTGAACGGAAGATAAAGAAACTCTTTGAACTTTTATTCTTATTCACATAGATATTAATTTACGTTGTTTATCTTTTAACAATATTTTTAGATGAATATAACAAGATACATGTATCTTGCTTTATAGTTTTATTCTGCATATAATTAAAGAGTCGTTCTTAAATATATAGTATATCAGATTCTATCCAGCATGTTTACAATCTCCAAAACTTTAATAACAACGATCTCTGACACCCTGACAGCCGTTAGTTATTATTCATGATGAAGTGATAATGAGACAAATTAATCATCTTAAATTTATTTAGAAGTTATAAATGTATGCCTTAATTACCTTTATATATGCACATGTATAACATTACTCACTAGGCAAAGCATATGATGAGCATAGAGATAAAAAGAAGGGAGGGGGAGAGTAATAGGGTAATGAATTGGAATAATTGAATTTCAGAATAGGGGGAGAGAGAGTGAATGTGGGGGATGTCATTGGATTGGAAATCTAACTTTTAGATTTGTTTAAGTGATAGGGAATATATTAGTGGGAAGTGCTAGAGGGGTCCATATCTCTTGCTTTAATACATTTATTTATTATTTTACTAAATATTTCGTTTTGTAAAATTAGAGAAAACAGGAGTAATTGACGAAGGAGGCCATAACATCCATACTTTTGTGCTTTTCATCGAATGGTCACATTGAGGAGCGTCCATTGGAAGGTTTCATTGGAGAGGCTAACTAAGATAACAAGGAGTTTTAATAGAAGTATATAGCAATTAAAAGTTTTAGTTTAACTTTTTATCTTTGAATATTTAAAAAAATTATGCTAAGGTTGGCTAACGGCAAAAAAATAATTTTTTTTATGGATAAAAAGTGGCTTTGTTAAGAAAACAACATATTGATTTTTTTCATAATAAGAGGCTACTTTTTAAAAAATATACTTTTTTAAATGATTTTTGCTTAAACTTGTTTGTTGTTGGTGTATTTTTTTGCCTAACGTCATCAAATTTTATAATAAAGTATAAGAAAATTTTTACAAATTCATTTCTAAAACTATTTTTTCATGACATCTAGAATTAACATTAAAATCCAAGTAGTTTTTTTAAAAAAATGAATTGAAAAACAAAATAGTCAATCTTTGACTTTAATAAATTTGAACAACGTCTATATATAGACAAAACATTAGTAGTAATAAGATACTAATAACAAAAAAAGCTTACACAGTTGACTAATTATGTTCATCGTCGTGTAACAAGCATGTTTTAAATGTAGTTGAGGTCCTTCTCCCAGTATTAGATAGCATTAATCTGGAGGTTACATATTATACACGATGCGAGTAATATAGCCACTCCAACGGTAATACAAAAAAATGTTCATATTACATAAGTACTATTTTGTTGTAAATGTTTATATCTAGTTTTATCAACTATCAAACCTTCTTTTAAATTTTTAAGGAAAATTTGTCACAAACAAGCTTTTATAACCACAACTTTGTCAAGAACAATCTTTTAAAAAAATTCTGGCAAAATACAATCTATAATGTTTAATTTTGCGAGAAATAATCATTTTTTATTTTCGGGGGTTGATTGTGGTATCTCACTGCACCTAATTCAATCAACAACCTCAAAACATGCTAGCTATATCATCTACATTAGAATGTAGTGGGATCCCATAATCAACTCCCGAAAATGGAAAAGGATTGTTTCTGACAAAAAAAAAAGAACACGTTAGATTGTGTTTTGCCATAAATATATTAAAAGCTTGTTCTTGACAAAATAGTTGTTATAAAGCTTGTTTCTGACAAAAAAAATCCCTCTACTATAGCCACTCCAAATTCTTCAGATTGATAGTTGATAAAACTAGATATAAACATTTACAGCAAAATAGTATGTAATATGAAAATAGATAAGTTATGCATTACTCACTCATATCAAATTATTCACAAAACAACATAAGATTCTTTTGGTGTGGAAACAATCTTATATAAGGATCATAATGCAAGAAACAAACTTACAAATTTTTGTGCAAAAAATTAACTTATATCACTTAAAAGATCATAAAAAGATACCAAAATCATTTTCCGATGAGTTAACTTAAATTTTTAACATTGACTTGGCATGTGTAAGAGTAAGACACATAATTTTGGCTTCCTGAATAAGGTAAAGGAAGTTCTTCCAAAACACAACAAAGCAAGCAAAATGCTCTATAAATTAAACTACCATTGCTCTAAACTAGACGAAAATGCAACCCCAATAACCTTTTACTATGAAGCTCATTTATCAGTTTGAGATTTGAAAATGTTATGAACAAATTGATCAAGTTTAATGAAGGTTTGTAATGTTTGACAATTCGGTTTTAAACCAAATTTGTTAGTTTACAAACCTCATGAGGTCAGTTTCAGACTTGTTCGGCCTTAGTTTCCTTGGGAACATGGGCCTTTTTATTTCAACATTAATTAAAAGTATTCGGGGTATTTGGCCTAATGAGTCCATGTTCAGTTTGAGATACTTAGATTCGATCTTATAAGGTATAGGTGCAGATTTTTCGTTATCGAACTCTGGAAAGGAAAAAGGGAGACATTATATTTTTACAATCCTCAAATTCACTAAAAGACTATTTAAAAGGCCAATATGCAACCTCTTAATCGGCGAGGTATTGAAAGCTCTTTGTTTTATGAAGGAATTCCTCACAATAACTTTCATGTTTGTCATCAAATGGAGAATTGAACCAAGAATTCTTTTTCTTCAGCATCAATTGAGTCATTGCTCACGACCATACTTCTATTGTTATCAATTCACTCATTGTTTACCCACCATTTCCTTTTCTTAGCAATGAATAGATCTCTTTACTTATATGACTTAGATGTCTAATATTGCTCAAAAAAGTGATTCGCTTGATGGCATCCGATATGATACTTATGAGATTGATGCTAAAGATGATATTAATATTCAAACAATTTTCTTAAGAGTGTATTGATATGAACCCATAACCGGGACACCACTGAATAACATGTTGTCGCCGGAAGCTAAACAACCAAAGCCATAGTCTGAGATATATAATAGATTAGATATTCAATACCAACGAAAACATATCTAACAAAGACAAACAAAAATTATGAATAATCCAAAACCTTAAATTCAACAATCCAGTAGACTCTCGAAGTGTTGCCTCAACTCTTAATAAAACTTTCAACAAGGGGATATGTCGCTTCATCATAGATGTGAGATTTTTTTTTTGCTAGATTCAACAGATTGCAAATGAATGACTGATAGCTGTAGAACACATAACAAACAATACGTTAAACCCTTAATACTTATTTTTTTGATCTTCCAAATAACTAGATAGAGATCTTAAAATTCTTACAAGAGAAGAAACAATTGACCCAATAAAGATAGAAAAATAGATAATTACATCAAATATTCAAATCAAATATGATAGTAACTAGGGCTTCTCATCACAAATAGAAAACGGAAGAATTCTACTTGTTGAAGAAGCCAATAAGTGATCTACTAAACTTCTCAATAAACAAATTAATTGAAGTGTCCGTGTAATCCTAGAAATAATAAGTATTATCAAATTATTCTTTCGACTTTCTGTACTCATTTGTACAAGTGGTGACTTGGTAGATCACGTATTGTATAGAGTATAAACCGAGCTCAAGGGAAAATCATAGTTGGTGGGTCACAAGAAAGGAGAATGTTGGAGATGAGGTATAATTAAGAAATTAAAAGCTTGCAATTGAAGATTCGTGTGGAGTTAAAGACTGATAATTAAATAGGTAGGAACATCTTCAATTTTGTTTTATGAGCAAGTAAAATGATAAAAGTTTCTCCTACATACATCATTGTATCGTACTATAATTAATTTAAAAGGGACCCTAATCTACTTGATTTGTATTGATCTTTTATTACCTCCTTACAAGCTTTTGTCTATTCCTTTTAATTTCTTTCTGTCGTCCAGGGAATGCATTGGAACTTAGTGTAATCTTTCAAGGAATCAAACCCAAAACATTTCAGGATTTGGCAACTCGAGCTCATGAAGTGGAGCTTGGAATTGTCAGTCATGTAGATTAATCTGATTAGAAGTCCACATCGATGGAGGATCACATCTACAACCTTGTTAAAAAATCATAAAGATGCGGAAAAAAATACTCCAATGCAAGTGTATAAAACTTCTTACTTAACAAAAAAGTTACTCCTAAGCAAGAATATAAACTGCATATCCAAAAAAATATACTCCTAAGCAAGAGTATAAACTGCATATCCAAAAAAAATATACTCCTAAGCAAGAGTATAAACTGCATATCCAAAAAAATATACTCCTAAGCAAGAGTATAAACCGCATATCCAAAAAAAATATACTCCTGAGCAACAGTATAAACTGTATATCCAAAGAAAAATTACTCCTAAGCAAGAGGCTAAACTGCAATCAAACAAAACAAAACTGAACTACGTTGAGTTTGATCCAAATAAGTATATCTCAAACACTCATTTGGTACGTAGGAATCTTGACTGAATGTCATTT
This sequence comes from Patellifolia procumbens, assembly GCA_947645195.1. Lineage (NCBI taxonomy): Eukaryota > Viridiplantae > Streptophyta > Magnoliopsida > Caryophyllales > Amaranthaceae > Patellifolia > Patellifolia procumbens. The sequence goes on along the minus strand of CANSGD010000763.1, from coordinate 1,390,429 downwards.
GAGTGCAGTCACCTAAAGAAAAATAAACTTGGGGGCACGAAAACATTGAAATTGCTTCGCCTTGGCCTCATTGTTGAACGATGAGCACGAAAACCAGTTGTTTGTTCGAAGATTGGAGTATGGCTTTATTAAAGGAAGGCACTCTGTCACGAAACTTTATTGTTGCAAAATTTGAGTTCCATTACTTTATTGTTGCAAACTTTATTTGGGCCCGAAGTCGGTTCTTGGCCAAAATTATTTTAGAGCCTCCTTGGGCCATATGAGGCCCTTTGGAACCTTAACATGCCCCAAAACCGGGCACCGGATGCCTTCCAATCCCACCTCCGTAATTTCGACCAATACCGATAACCGACTCGGGAGGCCATTTAGAGGCCCTTTTAGGGCCAGAAGCCCCCCAAAATTTACAGTGACCCTGTGGGGACCCCAGGAAGGCACCCGTCAAAAAAAATCACTCTGCCCGAAAAAGTTCCGATTTACCCGTTTTCGTGGACTATTACTCACGCCCCGGCCACGTCCCGGGCCCTGAGTCGGATTTTGCCCAAAAAAATTTTAGGGCCTCCTTGGGCCATATGAGACCCTTTGGAACCTTAACATGCCCTAAAACCGGGCACCGGATGCCTTCCAATCCCACCTCCGTAATTCCGACCAATACCGATAACCGACTCGGGAAGCCATTCAGAGGCCCTTTTGGGGCCGGCAGCCCCCAAAAATTTACAGAGACCCTATTGGGACCCCCGGGAAGGCACCCGTAAAAAAATCAACCTGTCCGAAAATGTTTCGATTTACCCGTTTTCGTGGACTATCACTCACGCCCCCCCCCGGCCACGTCACGGGGCCCGGAGTTGGATCTTGCCCAAAAAATTTTTAGGGCCTCCTTGGGCCATATGAGGCCCATTGGAACCTTAACATGCCCCAAAACCGGGCACCGGATGCCTTTCAATCCCACCTCCGTAATTCCGACCAATACCGATAACCGACTCGGGAGGTTATTTAGACGCTCTTTTGGGGCAAGAATCCCCCCAAAATTTACAGAGACCCTTTTGGGACCCCCGGGAAGGCACCCGTCAAAAAAAATCACTCTGCCCGAAAATGTTCCGATTTACCCGATTTCGAGGACTTACTCACGCCCCGGCCACGTCCCGGGCCCAGAGTCGGATCTTGCCCAAAAACTCTTTAGGGCCTCCTTGGGCCATATGAGGCCATTTCGAACCCTAACATGCCCCAAAACCGGGCACCGGATGCCTTCCAATCCCACCTCCGTAATTCCGACCAATACCGATAACCGACTCGGGAGGTTATTTAGACGCTCTTTTGGGGCAAGAATCCCACCAAAATTTACAGAGACCCTATTGGGCCCCCCAGGAAGGCACCTGTCAAAAAAAATCACCCTGCCCGAAAATGTTCCGATTTACCCGATTTCGAGGACTATTACTCACGCCCCGGCCATGTCCCAGGCCTGGAGTCGGATCTTGCCCAAAAAAATTTTAGGGCCTCCTTGGGCCATATGAGGCCCTTTGGAACCTTAACATGCCCCAAAATCGGGCACCGGATGCCTTCCAATCCCACCTCCGTAACTTCGACCAATACCGATAACCGACTCGGGAGGCCATTTAGAGGCCCTTTTGGGGCCAGAAGCCCCCCAAAATTTACAAAGACCCTAGTGGGACCCTCGGGAAGGCACCCGTCAAAAAAATTACCCTTCCCGAAAATGTTCCGATTTACTCGTTTTCGTAGACTATTACTCACGCCCCAGCCACGTTCTAGGGCCCGGAGTCGGATCTTGCCCAAAAAATTTTTAGGGCCTCCTTGGGCCATATGAGGCCCTTTGGAACCTTAACATGCCCTAAAACCGGGCACCGGATGCCTTCCAATCCCACCTCCGTAATTCCGACCAATACCGATAAGCGACTCGGGAGGCCATTTAGAGGCCCTTTTGGGGCCAGCAGCCGCCCAAAGTTTACAGAAACCCTATTTGGGCCCCCGTGAAGGCACCTGTCAAAAAAAATCACCATGCCCGAAAATGTTCCAATTAACGCGTTTTCGTGGACTATTACTCACGCCCCGAACGCGTCCCGGGCCCCGGAGTCGCAACTTGTTACAAAAAATTTAGGGCCTCCTTGGGCCATATGAGGCCCTTTGGAACCTTAACATGCCCCAAAACCGGGCACCGGATGCCTTCCAATCCCACCTCCGTAATTCCGACCAATACCGATAACCGACTCGGGAGGCCATTTAGAGGCCCTTTTGGGGCCAGCAGCCCCCAAAAATTTACAGAGACCTTATTGAGACCCCCGGGAAGGCACCCGTCAAAAAAATCACCCTGCCCGAAAATGTTCTGATTTACCCGTTTTCGTGGACTATTACTCACGCCCCGGCCACGTCCCGGGGCCAGGAGTCGCATCTTGCCCAAAAAAATTTTAGTGCCTCATTGGGCCATATAAGGCCCTTTGGAACCTTAACATGCCCCAAAACCGGATGCCTTCCAATCCCACCTCCGTAATTGCGACTAATACCGATAACCGACTCAGGAGGCCATTTAGAGGCCCTTTTGGGGCCAGCAGCGGCCCAAAGTTTACAGAAACCCTATTGGGGCCCTCGTGAAGGCACCTGTCAAAAAAATCACCCTGCCCGAAAATGTTCCAATTAACCCGTTTTCGTGGACTATTACTCACGCCCCGACCGCGTCCCGGGCCCCGGAGTCGCATCTTGTTCCAAAAAATTTAGGGCCTCGTTGGGCCATATGAGGCTCTTAGGAACATTAACATGCCCCAAAACCGGGCACCTGATGCCTTCCAATCCCACCTCCGTAATTCCGACCAATACCGATTTGACTCGGGAGGCCATTTAGAGGCCCTTTTGGGGGGCAAGAAGCCCCCCAAAATTTACAGAGACCTTATTGGGAACCCTGGGAAGGCACCTGTCAAAAAAATCACCCTGCCCGAAAATATGCCGATTTACCCGTTTTCGTGGACTATTACTAACGCCTTGGCCACGTCTCGGGGCCTGGAGTCGGATCTTGCCCAAAAATTTTTTAAAGGGCCTCCTTGGGCCATATGAGGCCCTTTGGAACCTTAACATGCCCCAAAATCGGGCACCGGATGCGTTTCAATCACACCTCCGTAATTCCGACTAATACCAATAACCGACTCGGGAGGTTATTTAGACGCCCTTTTGGGGCAAGAATCCCCCCAAAAATTACAGAGACCCTATTAGGACCCCCGGGAAGGCACCCGTCAAAAAAAAACACCCTACCCGAAAATGTTCCGATTTACCCGATTTCGTGGAAGACTTGCTAGATCTTGATTTGTGTGACCCTAATTGTGACGGCAACTTGCTAATTGCAAAGTTGAATAAACTTGCTCACAAGTGTTGTCGAGGGGGTACGTCGTATAGGCATAATAAGCCAACGACGTTTGAAGACGACGAACATCCTGGATGTGTGTTTGATTACATGGGATGTGGTTATGGAAAGACGTAACCACTGCATTTTTCATCTTGAAAAGTGATGTAAAAAACTGCTCATACTGTCATCATTGCAAAGGGCATGAATTTCTTAATGAGAGGAATTGGAGGACAATGAAAGGGTCTTTGGTGTGGATCAAAGATTCCATGAATGCTCCGTTTGATGTGTCTTATGACCAAGGAAATGAGAATGAGAAGTTGGATGAAACAATGTCACTTTTGACAGATTGGGCGGGTAGAAACGTGTTGTTGATTGCATTGTATAATTTGAAGTATGGGATTGCTCCTAAGCTACTAATAATCTCATCCCAAGCTGTTTCTCATCATATTTCAGAAGGGGTACGCTTTACTATGGTTTCAGATTTGTTATTTCGGTCTTTCGATGAAAAGGTGAATTTACAGTGGGGTAATCTGAGGGTTCTGTTTAATAAGTGGTCAAAGCTTTCCAAAATACATAGAAATGTATGTTTGGGTAGATTGAATGAAGCCAGGAATGGAATGAAGAATCCTGATTTTTCAAAATTGGGATTGACATATTTTGACAGCGTTGAGAAGTCACTAAACATCATGTTGAAGGAGAATGACGGGGAGCGAGATGTTCGAAGAGCCATACTGGTTCAGAAGCATTGGCGGACCTATGTTAGAACAAGGGGGGACAACCGTCCCCCCACTTTAAAAAAATCGGGTAAGAAATCTTAATTAAATCGTATTGATATCGATTAAATTTGGATTTAATTTCAGTTTGGCTTAATTTAATAATTTCGGGTAAGAATCGGTTTGAGTTAATTTCTTTTTCCATTAATCTAAGTTTCAATCCTTACTCAATACTTTTATTCTTTTTTTTCCTCTCTTTGACATAGGTTTGTAAATTTAAATACGAGTACAAACCTTTATTAAATTTTCTATTTGTCTTGTTTAAAATCTCAATTACTTGTACTCAATTTCACTTTGTATTGTATAATGTTGAGATTTATTGTTAGTTTTTTTAGGAAAGATTTATTATTGTTTAATGTTAACATTATATTTATTTATTAAAGTATTAAGTTAATTTTTAGGGAAAATTAATGAACTAAGTTATTGTGTAAATTCATATAGTAAAAGTAATTAGTGTCCGATTCACACGATTCTTAGTTCGACTCTGAATATTAGTTGAGTGAGATGTTGTTAATACATTTGTCAATTGAACTCATACAATTATTATTTTTTAAATCGATTGCTTGTGACAAGATTTTTCATAAGTTTGTACGTGGTGTTTCATATAATCTGAAATTTGAGGTTATAAGTTACATTTTAGTTGTTTATATTGGACAATATATTCAAATGCGTTAGATCTATTATTTAAATCCACTTCAATCACCCATAGGAATATTTCGAGTATTGATTAAACATTTGAGAATTTTTAGAACATTGTTTATCGAATTGTCAAACATTCGTAATTTGTCCCCCCAAAATGCAAATCCTGGGTCCGCCACTGTTCAGAAGAACCCGGAAGTAATGAAATATTATAACTTGGGTCTGTACAACAAATTGAAGAAACCGAAGAAGACTTGGTCTAATATTAATGGTTTAACTCGTAAGGAGTTGAAACAAGTTCGAGAAGAAAGACTGAAAACTTAATGGAGAGTGGAGGAGATCCAGGTTAATTTAAATTATTTTAATTAACTCTATATTTGTAGTATATATTTGTTTTATAGTAAATTAACCTTAATTTGTTCATTTTTCTTAGAAATTTGGAGAACTCTCTATAAGAGTCTCCGGGAACCAGACATACGATATGCGAAATACAAAATCAAGAACTCAAATGTGAATCTTATACGCCGAGATATATCGAAGGCAATAGATGACAATGGTAATTAGTATAATTTTTTTTTTTGGAACCAGACATACGATATGCGAAATACAAAATCAAGAACTCAAATGTGAATCTTATACGCCGAGATATATCGAAGGCAATAGATGACAATGGTAATTAGTATAATTTTTTTTTTTTAGAACAAATTTAAATAAAATTTAAACTCATTTAAATATAATTTTGTATGTTTAGGTGAGAAATACAAATTTAAGAAGGGATTCATGTTAACGGACCCCATTGATGGTTGTACGAAGAAGAAGCGAAAGACTGGCTACTGACGTCAAATGAATTGGTCTAAGGTCAATCCAAGTTAATACACCTACTTAATATTTTACCGAATATTTACCAAATTCATATCAATTGGTATCAGATCCAGGTTGATATGAATGTGGATGGATAGATCTCAAAAGGCAACGACTTTTGAGTTTGATTTTAATGGCAACGACACTAAAATCCAAGTTAACAACTTGTTTGAACCTCAACGAGAATTCTCACACTTAATTGCTTAAGCATAAAATATTATTCATAAAACTTTGCTTGACAATACAACCCTAAGTCTATATTTATAGGAAAAGAAATACTTGTTCCGTACTCCGACTAGGAAAAGGAAACCAAATCTATTTAGAAAACTAAATAATTACCTAAATAAATAAAAATACTCTCTTCCTACTCCAACTAGGAAAAGGAAACTAAGTCTCATTAGGAAAGTAAATACTTACCTAAATAACATAATAAAATCCAACACGTAAAACCCACACTTTAAGAGTTATGGTAAAAGCGTGCGGTTCCTAGAAAAGCAATAAAGATAGTTATAAGAAGGGGTCTTGAACCACATCAGTATATGAGTAAATGACAAAGCAAGTCCGGTCCAAACTAGACAAATGGACCGGAAAATGGAAATTGACATTCCGAAGACGGCGGATTAGCTCAAATCAAGTCCAGACTAATACCAATCTAAATTCAGTCCGATCTTATCCGGTCCGATTCATTTGCCATGTCCAAACCGATATTGAACATCATTACCCCCAAAAATACTTTGAGACGACAAAGACTTAAACAAAACTCGCAAATGGAGCAAATATTTTGCATTCCATTAGACTAAAATATAATGCAATGGGAGTTACATAAAAATAGCCACAATGCTAATAAATAAGCACAACCTTTATCATTAAGAGTACAAATAAAACATATTTGGACCTTTTATTACAAAAGAAATGAATGGCACAAAAATAAAGATTTGAGACGGAAATGAAAACAAATAGTGTGTGTTTCTAAAGAGTATGATCCGATGTATGTTTGTGACTCTCAGAATCCATTAAGCACCTCCCTTCAGCTTCTTTGTGATAGAGGCTATATACTTTCCCTGGTGAAAGGCCTGCTGCAACTCGAGCTCTGTAGGCTGTCTTGAACCATCTCCGGCAAAAGTTCCAGCACCATAAGGACTTCCACCCTTCACATTCTCCATCTCAAACATCCCGGCACCAAATGTGTAGCCGATTGGGACAAAGATCATGCCATGGTGAGTCAATTGTGTGATGGCAGTTAAACTGTAACGAGTATCAGAAAGAACATGTTTTAATTTCCTTTCTGAGTAAATGAAATTTATTCAATATTCATAAAAGTTGACAAAGAAAAACATGTAGCATGAAGCAGTAGAGGACTTACGCCGTGGTTTCTTGTCCACCACCTTGAGATCCGGTGCTAAAGAATAACCCAGCAGGCTTTCCAGCGAGCTGCTGAGTTCTCCAAAGCCCCCCAGTTGCGTCAAGGAAAGCCTTGAATTGGGCAGCCATCATCCCAAATCTTGTAGGGAAGCCAAATATAAAGCCATCAGCATCAGCTAGCTCATTTGGGGTGATAATAGGAGCATCGCTCTTTGGTGGTGCACTCATCTTACCAAGGACGTCATCATTAAGTGTTTCAGGGACCTGTTTCAAACTCAATAAAGTCAAATTTAAGAAACAACAAGTGGAATTTGCGATCTACAGATCGAAAAAATGCAATAGCTACTCATACAACCACTGCACCACATTAGAGGGGGTATCATTTTCGCACAGCCTACTTACTCGTGCAAACTTGGTAAACTGGGGTTGCATATCAAGTTCTTTTCATCGGATAAGAGATATAAGAAAGCATATTTGAAAACAGATGAATAAAGGAACAAATGAACAAATTTATCACGATGCAATGCCGTAAAAAGTTTTTCTCACTTCAAACTTGTTAAGAATATAAAAAACATTCGTAAGAGCCTACTAAGTAAACAGATCGAAAACGGTGGGAGCCCGGAGGAGGGACCTTCATATGACACATGGCTTGAAGTGTGCCTACTGCTTGCTTAAATGGTTCAATGATGAATAACGGTACAAACATAGATGGTCAGTAAATGGGGGATTTGGTCAGCAAAAACTTTCAACATAAAGGCGATCAGGGGGAAGGTTTACCACAACAGAGACGAGTATTCACTCAACTAACATAATTGATAAAACAGTGGAGAAGCCCGGCCAAGAAGCTGGATTGGAAGATTCACTAGTTAAAAGGCATCTGTGAAGTTGGCAATAGTGCAAGCAGGAAAAGAAATCTCGAGATTCACAATTTCACAAAGCAGAGTGCCACAGTTAGTATCAACACCTTTGATACACTTCCATATGATGTTTACAGGACAAGCATCTTCTTGTCTTTATCGGTTTATACTCAGTAGAGTCGGTAGGCTGGCCATTGTTTACGGATAGCCATTCGCAACCAAATAATTGTTTATAGATAATTGCTTATAGCGAGGGGAGTAAGCTAGATGAGGAGAAAACATCAGTATGTAACAACCAAATAATGCCCATGGATACAAATACTAGAGCAAAGCAGTGGTGCTTGTTGCCTATTCTTTCCGAAACCTTAGCGAATTATCTTAGGAATTTTACAAGAGCGGTTTCATTCTATCTTAGAGAGTTCAGCAAAACAATCAACTACTGTATTTTCATTCCGCCTGAATTGCACCAATTAAGATTGCAAAAAGAAGAGCTGATGTTACCTGCCAGAGTTTAGCCTCGACACCTTCTACAGATGCAGCTCCCTTCTGAATCTCCTCTGCTAGCTTGTGTACGTGTCCGTACATGGAATAATACCTGAGAAGGCACATCAAAAGCTCTATGATACACGCTACAGACATTGTTGATCTTATTTTTCAATTTGCTCCTCCTTATTCTAGCCATATAGGAGTTAGCATGAAATAAATAACGAAATCAATACTTAATTCATTACTCGGCTTTATCCAAGTAGCATGTAGGAGGCATGATTCAAACTTGCGATGAAACAATATCAACATGAGTAAAACAATCATAAAACCCTGCCTATTTGGCTCAAACAAGGTATAGATAAAAAAAATCGTGGAAATACCACCAGCGATAAACAAATTCGTATCACCATAAGAAACGGGCTATCAACTATCACCATTCACCACCCAATTAATGTCCTGGGTGAACAAAGTAATTAGGGCTCTGTTTGGTAGGGTGTAAAACGTTTTCAGATGAAAATGGTTTTTCATGGAAAACCTTTTACATTGGAAAATTCATTGTTACGAAGGTTTTCTGATGTTTGGTTACATGTAAAATGATTTTCCATTTTGAGCATTTTTCATTGTTTGGTTGAACTGAAAATCGATTACTTCAATTCAATTGTGTAGGAAAATATTTTCCTTCCACTTGTGATAGAAAATGTTTTCCAAAATATTTTCCGAAAATGTTTTCAAAAAGGTGGAAAATAATCTTTACCCCAAGTTTTATATTATAATGTTTTACTCTAAACTAAACAATGTAAAATGGGAAAACTAATTTTCAAGGAAAATGTTTTACAGTCTACTAAACGGACCCTACCCTTTAAATGGCAGCAACATGAAACAGGGCTGTTCCCTAAACAAGATCACAACACATGACGACTAGAATTGTGGACGCAACTTGAGATTGCAATCTAAAACTACCTCAATCAATTCCTAATGATGCCAAAATTAGGTCAACTTAATGGTGAATCTAAGGCACAAAAGAGACGATTACGATTTGAGGTAGATCATATTCAGTGGCAATAATACTAAACATTATCAAATGTGAAATTAGTAAAAGAAAGTACTAAACATTTAGCATTTCAGCAAAAAAGAAAAGGAGAAAGAGAGAGAGAGAGAGAAGCTTACACAATGTAGACTTTGGTGGCCATTGTTAAAGAAAATTGTATCTTTTTTGTTTGGTTTTTGGTTTGAGTTATGGCGATTGGCGAATGCGGAATGTGATATTTATGCGTTGACGAGAAGGCAGCAGAGATGGTGGATATTTATACTAATACTAATACTAATACTAATAATTTGTGTTAGTTGGTGCTAACTGCTAATTAAAATGGGTAATTAAATACGACGGCGTCTGGGTTACTTTGTTTGAGTTTGAATGAAGTATGAAATATGAATGATGCCATCACACTGTCACGCTTATTCTCATCAATCATCATTATGTCATTCACCCTCACTTCTCTTCCAACCTACCCCACTCTTTCATTTTCACTTTCTTTATTTCCCACTTTTTATTATGCAAAATTTTTGACACCAATTATCCTCATTATAACCGTTCCGTTTTAAATAATTTCAACTATTAGTTATTTTAGAATAATTCAAACTATTAGGGGTACGTTTTTAAAAAAAAATAATCTAAACTTTATTTATTCTTGTCTTCAATGATCTATTTTGGGACTACTATATAAGAGTTTGGATTATTTGATCAACTATCCCCATAATTTAAATTAGTCTAAAATAACTCATAGTTGAGATTATTTCAGTTAATTTAATTTTTATTATTAATTTAATTTTATTCTTACTAATCATATTTTTGATGTATAATGTGTTCAATACTAGAGGATATCAATTAATGAGCGTCATTATCTCCTATATCCTTGATAATATATTATGTACTGTACATATACTTAGGAATAGTCAACTATCATATCTTCGTAACTAGGTAGTTGTATCAAGCAAGGCATTATTCTCCAATCTCTCTCTCATATCTAATTATACTCAATCTGTCCTAAAAATCATGATATTAATTTGTTCTAGGTATTAAGATTTTTGGGTTAAAAATTTACTTAATATGAGTATATGACTATTAATTTCATTTTTTTTATGATGCGAATTAGGGGACGAAACCCCGACTACAATTAAAACTAAACTACTCAAGGTGTTGTAATACCTATAATGTCCTCCCAAGAAGATTAACAAATCTCTTAAAGGGTTCGTGGAAAAGACTAATTTTTTCTACTTGATTTACTCCTATATTAGCTAATTTATCGGCTACTTTAGATCCAAGGTAATAAAAGATAACGATCGTGTCCTATTTTTTCTACTTCAAAGGGTTCATGGTCTGCCTTGGCACTAGGAATGGTAATGGACCGGACTCGGATCGGACTTACCAAACTCCAAGTCCGCTCCATTTCAATCGGACTATGATTTTTACACTCCTATTAGGATTTGGACTATATATTATCGGATTCGGACTTTTTCCTTCGGATTGTTTCAGACTCGGATCGGATTCGGATTAAATTACCATATTAAATAACCAAAACACATCTTTAATATAAATTTTTCAATGTTTTACTTGATTTCTTATAATGTAAATCTATTATTACTATAAAATGTACTTTCAATCTATTAGTTGACGAGTTAACAAGTAATAATCGGACTCTAGTCGGATTCGGATCGGATCTTACCTAAGGTCCAACTCCTATCGGATTTCATTCGGACTTTTATGTTTTCGGATACGGATCGGACTTTTTCCTTCGGATCGAGTCGGACTCGGGTCGAAGTCGGACTGAATTTCCATCCCTACTTGGCACTGCCCCTCCTTTTAGATCCAAGGCCCGCTCTACGAGTCTATCCAGATGGAGGACATTGTCAGGTGGGGAGTTTGGCTCGGGCGGCACATCTGTTAAAAAGATAACGCAGGTGTCCTAAGATGAGCTCAACGAGAACAGAAATCTCGTTTGGAACAGAAGGGTAAAAGCTCGTTTGATTCAGATTTTCAGTCCGAATACGAACCGTAAAAGCTGGCCTAACGATCCTTTAGTCCTTCGAAATTTGAAGCTAGAGGTGCTAAATGTCTAGGAATAATATTGGGCTAGAGTAAGATAGAATGGGATTGTTAATAAAATGTGGGCTTTGATTGGTGTAATTTTATGTTAAATTAGACTGCCTCTTTTAATAATTTGCCTTGAAAATAAGTAGATAGAACGAAGCCTTACGACATGTTAATAATAAATACTAATAGATAAACAATAATTAATTATTAAATAACAATTAATAATTATAATAAGGAAAATTTGTCAAAAGTGCGTCAACCTTTTCACGGTCTTCTATTAATAAGTTAAATTTTGGATAATATTGGAATAAGTAAGCTTTTTGGATATTTGCTTCTAACATGTTCTACAGGTAAACAACATGTTCTTGTAGGTAACCTATCCACATGTCATATATTTGTTGGCTTATATTTTAAATAAGTAAAGAATATTTTGTAAATTCCGAGAATCCCTTTGATAGGAGTACCAATAAGCTGGGTTCTTAGGCACGTACTTTGAGACGGCTTTTTCGAACTGAAAACAACGCTTTTTCGGAAAATAGACACCGTTGTACGCCCTTTATGGGCAAGAATTTTGAGAATCCCTATAAAATGAGTAACAACAAGTCGGTTTCATGCACGTACACAATTCGAGACATCTTTCCAGACTAAAAACGACGTTTTTTGAGAAATGGACACCGTCGTACGCCATTTATGGGCACGCATGTCGAGAATCTTTAGGAAACGAGTACCAACAAGTCGGGGTTTCGGGCATGTACTTGAGTACCAATGAGCCAGATTTTTGGGCATACATGAAGGTTTATGTTTTCCGAAAAACGTTGTTTTCAGTTCAAAAAAGTCGTCTCGAAGTACATGCTCGAAACCCCAGCTTGTTGGACTCGTTTTGTAGGGATTTAGAAATTATTGCCCATAAAGACCGTACGGCGGTGACCGTTTTCCAAAAAGACATTGTTTTCAGTCCGAAAAAGTTGTCTCGATTTATTTGTCCGAAAACCCGGCTTGATGGTACTCGTTTTGTAGGGATTCTCGACATTTGTGCCCTGAAGGGCGTACGATGGTTCCCATTTTCCCAAAAAACGTTATTTGCAGTTGAAAAAGCCATCTCGATGTATGTGTCCAAAAGCTCGACTTGTTAGTACTCCTTTCGTAGGGATGCTAGAAAGTCTTAGTATCTTCTCACTTTTAACTACCAAGTTTTCATACTTTTTACTTATACTCATTTGAATATATTATGGTATAGATAATACTTTAATGATAGCAAAAACATGATTATTGCATTAATCCATAACCCTAAGAATTATATGTGATCAAAGAACCTTCTTACAATGAACTAGAGTACTGACATTGACATATTGATATACTAACACAATTCGATGTAATTGAAATGAAGAGAAATCCTTTCAAAGTTTCACACAATTGCCAAAGAGTTGAGACTAACTAGTTGAAAGATCACACAGTCCATGCCTCCAAGTCTTTTCTGTTCTTCCACCTTAATTCTTACTATATGCTACGCTTAAAGCACATTACTCTAATTTCAAGTGTAGCTAATAAGTTAATATTTCACATAAACATTGCTTATAGATCCCACAAACTAGAGACGGCCACAATCATATTGTAAATCCCACAAAGGCTTTCGAAATAGAGCGATGAGGAAAGCTATACATACAAAACGAATAGCCTTGGATGAAGCATGCTGACTAAGAGAAACAATTAGATGAGTGTTCAGAGATAACCACCATACTCTTGACCTTCTTTCTTTCAAAAACTCATCAAATGCTAACCCAACTTTTCTCCAATCTTTTGTGTTTGTGTCTCCTAATGATCCTTCCACAAGCACTTTTTGTGCCATGCACCTAGCCAGAACTACGGAATCTTCAAGTGCGGCTGAGCCCCCTTGGCCTAGAGCCGGAGCCATTACATGCTTAGCATCACCAGCAACAATTACATTTCCTTTGCTGAAGTTTTCAACAAAGAGGTTCCACGGAGGACGATAATGCAAATTATTGAAGTGCAAGGAGGTGAGATCACATTGTTCTACCATGTTCACTGTTTCCGATGGGAAATCTTTAACTGCCTCCATGGCTAAGTTTCTCATGTCTAAATCTTTCAAGACAGTTGCATCTGTAAGTAAAATGATAATTGATTAAGGATGATGAGAAAATAAAGGTTGTTATAGAACTAAAACAATTGTACTAGTGAACCTTCCATAATACGTAAAATTCAACCAACCTATACTAATGTTGCGGGTAATAAATTCTTAATTCATGTATAACCTTAACGATTAGTGGTTTGCGATTGTCGGTAATAAATCAAAATTATGATAATAAATTTATACAGTACATACTTTTATAAGAAAATACATGTCTCAATGTCTATTGTAATGTAACTCATCTCCAAATATCTAGTTTTTTTTTCATTTTTTGATTTAATTTCACTTAATATCATTCCTAGAGTTATATTAGATAGGAATTTTCTTATAAATTAAGTGGATTCATTATAAAGACTATAATCTATTACCATCTATCAAATAACTTGTTTTGCAAGTAATAACAAATGGCGATAATACAATGATCTTAGAGTTGGTTTTGTAAGAAAAGAACCTCTTATGTCAATGTCCTTAACAACGATGATCCATTCCCAGATTTATTTGTTTTCTTTACAAATTTATATTACCGTGTAAGTTTAAAAAATATCAAAGAAAATCATATAATTAGGGATGGAACAGAAAAATTCTTATATGATGATGAACTATACAATTATTGGATTTATACGAATGAACAAAAAAAAAACAGCTTAAGCAATGAATTTGCTAATAGAATTACAGTGCTAGACAAAGCAATTTTTTATATAGATGTACTCGATAAAAAAACTAGATTATGCAATGATAAAACTAAAAAGGAATATTTGCAAAAAACACATGATCCTTTATTAAACGGATCCTATCGTGGTATAAAAAAAAAATGTTTTCACCTGAAACTACAGTAAAAAATCGAAATATTAATATAATTAATAAAATTCATAGTATTCTTCATAATGATTATAATTACCAAGAATTTGAACATAAAAAAGATACATTTAATAAAAAATCAATATCACAAAAAATTAGACATTTTGTAACTTTAATGAGTCAATTTGCAGGGGAATCAACATTCAATCAGAAAAAAGAATTCTTTACTTTTGGAACAAAGACAAATCGTTTCAGAAGATCGTAATTTTTTTTTCAAAAGTTTAGTTGATACAATCCTAACGGATTCCTTTGATCAAACAATCCCAAAAGAGTCGATTGAAATAAAAGAAATAAGTAAAAGATTCCATTATTATGATAAGGAGTCATGAGTTTTCTTTCCAAATAACATATGATGCCACTGGCAATATCACCACTCAAACAAGGAGTAAAAGTCATAGAGGAAGTACTTAATACTATGCAATTATAGGTGCATACCTTTCGAAGGTGATCTCAAGGTCACAAACCAATAGACGAGGTTATCACCCAAAGGTATTCTTCCAACCATAACAATACCTTTTCTTGTCCGAGTAAACAATTGTTCTGAGATTTGATGTCCACTTGGATAATTTGTCAAACCACGTATAACAGCCATGCTATAATGTTTCACAGGTTTTAGTCCAACATACTCCCCAACTCTTGAAAATGCACCATCACAACCAATCACAACCTATTACAAAGATATAATTTTGTGTAAGTTTTTCTTGGGGATCATACTGAATTTATGATCATGAAGTTGATATAATTAAGCTTTTCACCTTGGATTTGATTATGGTACCATCGTCAAGATGAATTAATGGATAGGAAGTCTCATGGTCCTTAGTGACAGCTGAAACTTGACATCCAAAGCGTATGGTGTCTTCAGGAAGCTCCTTTGCTAAGGTTTCGATAAGATGCATTCGACGAAAGCTTCGAATTTCTTCGTTGCTGCTCAAATAATGTAAGGAAATAACACATCCATACTCTTAGGAATAAGGAAATCCAACCAAACAGCTCCATTCATGATTTCGAAAGATAACGTTAGGTTAATACATGGTGGTAATGATAATAAATTTTAACAAAACGACAAGATATATATTCAATTAAGGAAGTCTTAACTGCCATCTTGTCTGGCACTTGCCCAAGGTTAATGTGGCTGTAACCATAGGAGAATTTAGCTAAATTCCATGTTCATTGGTTAGTTATAACAAAGATTATTGGTAAAGGTGAGCTTGGTGGCTCCTTAAGTAATTGCCCCCTTTTTTTAGTTGTACTTGGATTCAAGCTCTTGACAAGCTAGTCAACGCATTATTAGGACATAAATATTTTAACTTTTTATTGTATATAATTAGTGATAAAGTGTAATTATGTAGACGAGATTTGATCTCAATTTTAGGTATGACACGTATAAGAAAGCTAGATACACCCATACTGATATCTTTGTATGTAGATATATTTAAATAATAAGTTAAAATTTTGAGTTGTACTTAGTATTAGGATTCACACAATTTTCCCGAGGAAAAATCTCAAGAAACGATAGAGTGGTTTTTTTGGGCTTTGTTTGATCTTTGTTTGCAGAAAATAATTGTTAGTCATTGTTATTGAACTTTTCCTTCTTTAATTTGAGGAGTACTCCACCCTATATGATTTGCTCAACAACAAAGGAATTAAGCTAGAAGTGTTTATACTCTAAAAATACAATTTATACTGGCATAAATAAAAAAGGAATAAATTGACAAGAATAATTTCAACTATGACCATTCTGCTAAAAAATATAGCGATGAGTTATTCATGAGTAATCATCCAAACTATTGGGGACACCTTCCCAAAATAATCAAAACTTTAAATTTTCTAGCTTTCAGTGATCCATATATTATATATATTGTATATAAGAATTAAGTGTTTGGATTAGCTTGAGAAGGTACCCTAAAAGTTTGAAATACTCTAGAATAACTATAGTTCGATTTATTTTGAACAGAACGGTCATAGTTGGGATTATTCTTGTTAATTTTCAAAAACTAATGAAAAAGACATACCTTGCTGGAGTTCTTCGTTCTGATCGTCCATTGTCAAGCACTATATCGTGAAACCTGTGAAACATTAATGAACACCAATGTAAAACTACGTAAGATACACAATACATGTCAATTGTCAAATATAAAGATTGTTTACGTACGATATTATATTTGAAGTATTTTTATCTCCACACTCTTTCTTTTAATATAAGTATCACTCCTTAATATAAGTATCATTCCTTACACACATAAGGAGGAGAGAGAGAGCTCACTTACAAAGTCATAGGAAGTTCCAACCTAAAACCAATTGGTAATGAGAAGGTATTGGGTCAGACGCGTCTGACCATAACATTTGGTCGGACGACTTTCAGTTGGTTTCATTTTTGTTTCAGTTGGTTTCATTTTTGTTTCAGTTGGTTTCAATTTTTGTTTCAGTTGGTTTCAATTTTTGTTTCAGTTGGTTTCAATTTTTGTTTCAGTTGGTTTCAATTTTTGTTCAGTTGGTTTCAATTTTTGTTCAGTTGGTTTCATTTTTTTTTCAGTTAGATTTATTTTGATTTTAGTTGTTCAGTGGATAAGTTCAGTTGGACCTTCTATTCTTTCAGTTGAACCTTCTATTCTTTCAGTTGAACCTTCTGTTCATTTAGTTGGAAGAACTTTTATTTCAGTCAGAAGAACCTATGTTTAGTTGGTAGCATTTAGGTTTCATTTGGTAACATTTATGTTTCAGTTGGTAGCATTTATATTTCAGTTGGAAGGTTTTTTATTTCAGTTGGAAAATCTTTTGTTAGAACCAGTGTTTCAGTTGGTAGCACATTCCATCTTATACTTAAGGGCTTAAGGCCTCATCATCAGCAAACCACGGGCAAGTGCACCTTTTTCCTTCAGGGGTGATGGCGGTGGAGAATCTTTTACAAGATGAAACCATTGATCAAGAACTGAATCCATGTTGAAGCAGCAGCTTGTTAAATAAGCAGTCATCAAGTCCAATGTTTGAGACAATATTTTGATTTGGCAATCCGTAAAAGCATTAGCATCTATGAGTTTAATGCAATTCTCAAACTGAATTTCGCCGGCGAGTGTGGTGGAAGGTAGCGCGGCGCAACGGTTGGGTGGTTGGCGTGGTGTTTGGTGTTGGGGTTGTTGCTTGGGCTGCTGGGTCGTTGGGTCGGCGAGTGTAGCGGAAGGTGCCGCGGCTCAACGTGGACGACGGTCTGACCAAATATTGGTGTCAGACCGTCTGACACAATACTTTCACATTGGTAATAGATGGAGTAACTCCCAACCTTATAAGGTGAACAACTCTTCTCTCTTCTTCCATGTGGGACACTCACATGTGAAATATCATGGGGCTATGGAGGCGCCATTCTTTTCGCAAATACTCATCTTATTACTGAATGCAATCTACCCAGTAAAGTAAGTTATGATGTTTTAGAAAAACATGAATTGTGAAAAATATTAATTACGTCCATAAAAAGATAAAATAATTCCTTTTAATAAACCAAATCATCTTTACAAATTCATAAATAATTGATAAACGTGATTTGAAATTTTGTTGTATGAGTAACAATGCGGGATGACAATCGATTCTTAGACCTTTTATAACCAACAGAGAATGGCCTAACCATAGAAAAGAGGCTTAGTAAAATTATACGTACCCAAGAACTGGTGACGAGATTGGTCGAAGCTTGGAGGCAATACCAAGTTGGTCAAGTGCACGCCATCCATTTGTAAGAATTGAAATAACAACACCACCTTCACGTAGCGTCTCTGATTTTTCTAGAACTACACTCTTTAATCCTTTCCTGCTCATTTTTATCAACATTAATAAAGTTACAATTGATTAAAGTCCATTTTTTAAAATATTAAACAAGATAATACCTCTATATCGCAATGCAAGCATTTACATGTCGATTTCACACATTATGCACTAACATTATTATAATATTCTTGATTACCGATTAGTAAAATTCCCTTTACTATTTGAAACTAATCGATTAATCGAACAACCTATCATAGATATCATTTAATTATTCATATATTAGTATAAAAAGTGCGATGTAAGTTAATTTATTAATAGTCCAAAGTTTCTAATGATACATGTGATATTATATGATATTTGATTAAGTAAGGGAAAAGCCAGGGAAGGGACAAACCTATGAAGGGCCAATGCTGTTGCTAGGCCGCAAATCCCACCTCCAACAATCACAATCTCCTCTCTGTCCATCTTTTTCAACCTTCACATGATAACATATAGCCTCACTTATAGATTGTGCATAAAACCATGTCAAAAATATAGCATAAACCCGGTGTATTTACTTCACATAATGTCATTGTCTCTCACACTTAACATAATGTACCAACAGTTATTATTTTTTTCAATTCACAAATCTGTCCCTCTCTTATAATCTACTAGTCATATATGTATCGCATGTGTGCGAAATAATATAAAATTCTGCATGCATAAATAACAGTAACTTTGTTTAGGGCGTTGTGTATTTCTTTTTTCAAAATTTTAAAAAAGTGAAAATAGTTAGTTATGGAGAAAATTGTTCCATTTAATTAGGAATTAAAAAAAAAGATAAATGTTGATTTTTGGTGTCCCCTCCTCTTCATTTATAGAATAGAGATTCGGAGGATCACAATACTTAGATTAGCCCGTCTACCCATTACTATATAGATAGACCTTATGATATTTTAAGTTAATTCTGTAAAGTTTAACAATTTACACTTTTAGGACATGCTTGGAATGAATATGATGTATTAAAAAAAGTCAAACCATAGGAAAATGAAGACATTTAAAGATGATGATGAAGAGGCCGAGATAAAGTGGTGGTGAAGAGTTATGGTGTTGGTTGGAAGAAACATGAAAGAAAGAGGGAAGGGTAATAGTTACCTAGGGGTGGTTGTGGGTAATTATTGTCCCCATAATGAGAGTTTTAGTTCTAAGCATGCCTTTAAATTAAAATATTATTCTTTAGCGTTAGAAATTTATGGTTTTACCATGGTCTATCCATAAGCATAGACTGTTTATCCCTATATTTACGCTTGGAGAATTAGAGGCCTCTACTAATTTTAGAAAGAAGTCTATTCAAAGGCCCAACTGTATTACTAACTCTTAAGCCACCTCCGACGCTTGCAAGGGTGGACCCTAACGATCGGGTTCAGTTAGGGCCCAACAGAAAATTCATTGGATCCAACTCATCTGTAAGGGTATGGGTCTACTTCTTTTGGGCTTATAAACGAATCCAGGTTTTACCTAGGTCCGAAGATCCTAATTCCCCCCAAATCTAACATGGACCTATACTTTTCTCTTTACAAAAAAAAAGCAAAATATAGTATAACCTCCTAAAAACCATCACATCTCGCAAAAAGTACCTTACCCTTCCCCCTGTTTTCAAGTATTTGACCCATTAGGATTCGAGCGGGGTCCGGACCGCTTCTTTTTTAAAAAAGAAAAACAAAAAAACATACGAACACGTCTTACAACACAACACAAAAAAAAGCAAAAAATCATTTATCACCCTAGTTAAATAGATGAACAAATGATAGGTAGTAGAAAAGATGAAATAGCAAGAGTTTAGAAGATGACTTACAGTGGGTCTTAATACTTCAACTGAGAAGAAATAAAGAAGAAGAAAGAGATGAGCTTGAAATTGGATGTAATTTGGGGGTTTCCATAATTTGTGAATACTTATACAGAGGGTCACAAAATAGATTCCACAGGCCATAAATATTAGTATAATAGCGTGGAAGTTTGAACATCTAATATTTTTTGGTAGTCAGCCATTGAACATTTAATGTGATACATATACATGATTTTAATATTGTATATTATATAGTTAATGGTACTTCTAGGAGATATAAAACAATTGCTCTCCATCTTTGAATTCTGACTACAACATATTTTTAGATTTTGTGGTCCAAACTCCAAACTTTGATTATCATTTTATCAATTTTAGTATATATAGGGTTTGTTCTCTTTAGCTTATTTTCAGTTTAATTCAGTTTCTTAAACTTTCCCTCAATTTATTATTTTACCATTTTGTTAAATATTATAATTATTATTGGGCTACTTTACTTTACTAATACTCTTATTATTATTATTATTATTATTGCTATATACTGAAAATGATAATAATTTATTTTATTTATTACTACCTCCGTTTTTTTAATATGCATGTTTGCTTTTGCGCGCGGACCAAGGAAAAAATGCAAAAATAAGAGAGAAGGTTAGTAAAAGTAAGGAAAAAGTGAAAAAGGTAGAGAGAAGGAAAGAAAAAGTAGGAGAGAAGTGTAATAATTAGGTGGGTCAACCTTCCATTTATAGGAAAAGGTAGAAATGTGCATATTAAAAAAAACATCCCAAAATGGTAAAACATGCATAGTAAAAAAAACGGAGGGAGTATATCTTTACTCATTATTACTATTATTTGGGCAGAGCATGGTTTAGGTTGGTGCGATTTGCGGTTTAACCATGTTTTATCTCAATACGAGTATTTTATTAGCAATTTTTTTTTATTTTACCGACTAGATTTTCACAATTACATCATACAAATAAGCTACAAAAAGTTAGAAGATATTGACAAAGTTACAAAGCTGGTAATAATATTACTACTTAAGGTACAAAATTATCGTTATTGATACTAAAGATACTTTGGCGGTTTGTGGTGTTGTTTGGTTTATCTCTATCATCTCTATACTGTAAGGGAAGAGGGGTGGGACACCAAACTTAATGAATTGTCCATTTTACCCTTACCCTTTATTATTAAAAAAAAACAACAAAACTCCCCCCAACCCCCAAATAAAAACCCACCCACATAACAAAGATCTAACTGACACTAGCATAATTGACAAAAAATTAAATCAAAATATAATTAAAATGAAATAACCAACACATAAAGATGGCCGAGAATTCTGAGTGGGTGGTTATTTTTTTTTGAGGGTGAGTGGATGGTTTTACTTTGGTGGTTATTATAAAAGCATCTTTGCAACAATGTAATTTCTTCATTTGCTTTTCGTTATTCTTTCTTTCTACTCTCTTCTTCATTCTTCCCTCTTTCCTCCTTCATCTTCCTCTACTTCCCCAAACCCAATCTTATTGTTTTCTCCATTGGTAGCAGTACCATCAACAAACCGACGCTGAAGAGCAGCAACATCATTCAATGCATTCAAGAACAAAAAGAGATTAGTAGGAAACAGAAAGAGGCGAATTTGTGACTGTTTACCAACCCTAGAATTGGAGATTAAACTATCATACTCATCAATCATATTATCCCGGGATTCTTATTAGAGCGGTGATGAGTGAATCGAGATCATTTTTCTGCTCAATTTAGCCCTAACTTCGACAAAATTCAAGAATTCCTTCAATCCAGTTCATTAGGTAACCATCTTTAGTTTCTGAATTTTTTCAACAATACTTTTTTAAATGTTTCTGCACAGCGCCCTCTGCCAAAACATTTAGCTTTTCTGATTTCAGCTAATTGTTTCCAATTTGTTCAATTTTAGGATCGCGCATTGATTCGAAGTAATAGAGATGTGGTTTCAATGAAGCAGTTCCATTCTTATTCGAGGAAAACAAACTGGAATTTTGGTGATTCAATGCATGTTTTTCAGTTTCTCTATGATGAAAATTAATATGTGAGTTTTTTAGTTGTAAAAATATCGTCGCAACTTCAGTTTAAACCATATTTAATATTAGCAAGTTTAAGGGATATCATCAAATATTTTAATCTTGACACTATTTTGCAGCACGCATCGCGTGCATATAAGACTAGTATAAGTGAAGAGGTGGGGGTGGACACCAAAAAGAAAAAAAGGAAAAATAATTAAAATAAATCAATGATTTTATTAAGTAATTAAGTTTTATTTCCAAATTTAGGCATCAGATTTTTAATAAAAGATGTTCATAACTTCTAACTAAAATATCTAAAAACCTACAAAGTAAAAACAATTAAAAAAAATATCAACGATTATATTTTCTTGAAATCTATAAATAGACACCCATTTTGCTATACTTTTATGTACTTTTGAAATTTTTTATTTTGAAATACATGAGTAATTGATTGTTCATGAGTGAAGGCACATTTGATCAAATTGATCCTAATAAAGTATTTTAGCATGAATGAGAAATATGATAAAGAATTTTCAAGTACTTTTGAATTTTTTCTCATTTGGACAATGAGCAAAAAATACCTTACCGGTTACTATATAACAAAAGTTACAGCTGATGGTGGGGAGTAAGGGATGTTTTCAAAGAAAAATGAGCCAAAATGACTTTAGCTTGAAAATAAAATATGTTGTGTACCTTCATATTTTATCATGTTACAATAGACAAAACACACATCGTATGCAAATAAAATTAGGATTTTTTGGTTCAAAACCACCTAAATTTTTCATGTTTTTAGAAACTCACACCTTAATGAATTTTTCTTTTAAATTTCCACCTATGTTTCCCAATTTTATTAGAAACTCTCACCACTTAATGATTTTTGTTAAATTCCCTTAACAAAACCGTGAAGTGAGCCCCACATATGCATTGTATTATTAGTTTACGCTGAAATTGAAGTCAATTTCATCAATTTAAGGGCAAATCCTCAACAAATTTAGAGCAAATTTGAAACGAATTACAACTATTTGGAAAGAATTGCAACTATTTCAAGTTCCATTTTGTTAACAAAATGTATATGTGGGACCCACTTAACGGTTTTTTGTTAATAAAATTTGACAAAAACCGTTAAGTGGTGGGAGGTTTTAATAAAATTGTAATGGTAGGTGGAATCTAAAAAAAATCATTAAGGTGGGAGTTTCTAGAAACATGAAAAGTTTAAGCGGTAAAACGCGACTATCCATAAAATTATCTACTGTAGATTATAAAATTTCATAATAAAATTGTTGTCGCACGCATCGCGTTCATAGAAATCTAGTAAATATTATAAACCAACCCAAAATTGCAAACCGTCGTTTGGTCAAAAGCACAAACCAACCCGTGTTTATTGGCCTATGAACCAATCAAATCGCGTCAAAACGGTTTGTGTTGTAATTTTATGCAGTGCGACCCAATTATTATTATTATTACTAGTTATTATTTTATTATTAATTCTAATTATTATAGTAGTAATATTAATTCAATTCTTAGACATTATTGTTATTATATCAATATATTAATAAAAATAATAGCATTTATTTATTATCAGTTTATCATTATTACTATTATTTATTTATTTATAACTATCCTTCAATAATATCTAAAACTATCATCATTATCTATCAATTATTATTATAAATTATTAATTATCAATTATTATTACTTGTGATTATAATTATTATGTAATAATTTATAATTGTTTAATTATTATTTATATATTTATTGAAATTCAATTCAATTCAGTTCAGTTCAACTCCAATAAGTTCAGTTCAGTTCAGTTCAACTACAATCAGTTCACTTCACCTAGAATTAGACGAAGAGAACAGGTGCATAGTACATTCGTAAATTCGTTAACATTCTTGCGAGTTGTGGTCATTTAGGGATTGGATTGGACTTTACTTAGTCGAAGTCCAATCCCTACTTTTATAGGCTTGAAAATTAAGTCCAAATGTAGTCTCAGTTTTTTTACCAGTTACTTCCACCTCGAGCTGCTCTATAGGCTTAATGCAGCTCCTTCCTAGGCTGTTGAATCTCTTCTCCTTTTCTTGGTGGTTTGAACTTTGAACCATCTCCAACTAATACATACCGCAATAATCTACCATTCAACCTATCTATAAGTGGTCGGTAGTTTTTCAATAAACAATCTCCCATTCAGATCCCAGTTTAAATACGAAGACAACCTCAATAAATGCCCCATTTTCCATCATTATTCAATTAGAGATTTTACCATAGTAATTCAATTCCTCTTCACTGAGAAAGTAACGCTCAAGTCTCATTCGATAGGAATGTCACCACCCAATTCAAAAGACTTCCCCACCTCTAGCTTTCAGCTGCAACGAATTAACAAGCTCACCCCTGTAATTAGAAGAAAGATTGGATTCTTATTCTGGTAATAGAGTAAGGCTTCCTTATGTTGTTGTTAATGTAGTTTATGCAGTTCTTGCAGCTATTGTAGGAGCAAATTAACCTTGTTCCAACCTAAATAAAAAATTATTTGCCCCACTTGGAACTTTGAGCAAAAACACTCTTGTGTCAGTTGTGTGCCACCTTCACTTTGTACATTTCTAGGTCAATATTTATGAGACACCACTTTTTACATTCACGGTTTTCATTCAACGACTCACTATCTATAAAGCTTTGACCAAACAAGATCCTCTATGAGTTCCTCATCCCTCTCCCAATCACCTTTTATTGTTTTTTCTAAGGTGCATATTGTTCCTCTTCTTGCGGCTTTC
The DNA here is from genome assembly GCA_947645195.1 of Patellifolia procumbens. Taxonomy (NCBI): domain Eukaryota; kingdom Viridiplantae; phylum Streptophyta; class Magnoliopsida; order Caryophyllales; family Amaranthaceae; genus Patellifolia; species Patellifolia procumbens. Next base: position 1,365,640 of record CANSGD010000763.1, on the reverse strand, counting down.
CCCATGAGTTATGATCATCGCTCACTCGACGATCTTATCAAAAACAACCTTGCAACTAACCTTCTTGAAAAAAATTGGATACTAATCAGTATACTTGAAGTCGTGCAAAATGCATAAAACTGGCTTTTAGACTTGTAATTCGTGAGAAGGTTTGTTAAATCAATGTATTTCAAAATCTAATGGATATTGATTACGTCAATAACTTATAAGTTGCTAAAATGTATTTTTGTTGATATTATGCATAAATCATGGTCTACTAACTGATAAATGAGTAACGATCTTCATTTTTTGTTGTATGCAAAATAATGAATGTGCAACGTACATCTCCAAGACTTGCTTTGGACTTATAGTTCATCATCTCCAACACTTAGCCTTTTGAGCTAGAGTCTAGCAATGAATTGTTACGGTAATATGTTATCGGACCTCGGCTTTTGCGTTTTGTTTTCCTATTTTGGATACTGATGAGAAAGATGACGCATATAATTTAAATATAATCAAATAATTTACACTTTAGTAACCATGACGGTTATGTAATTTAAACATATCTGATTTCGTAATTATGTTCTACTCAAGTAATCATTCCATAATTGATTTTAAAGGATTTGATTGTATTACCCTTGCCAACATGGTGAATCTTCTTTTTAGGCCCTGTTCAGTTCACCTTAAAATAATAATATTCAGTAAAAATAAGTTCAGTTCAGCAAAAATAAGTTCAGTTCAGCAAAAATAAGTTCAGTTCATTAAAAATCAGTAGTGCAAAGAAGAAAAAAACAACATGAATCAGTAAAAATAAGTTCAGTTCAGTAAAAATAAGTTCAGTTCAGCAAAAATAAGTTCAGTTCAGCAAAAATAAGTTCAGTTTAGCAAAAATAAGTTCAGTTCAATAAAAATAAGTTGAACTGAACGAGGTCTTAGTGACCTTAAGTTTACACTTTCCTATCAGTAACCATAAGTTTTTTTAATCCCAAAAATGACCTTATATTTCTATTCAGTTAATAAACATGACCTTAATAGACTATTTGCCGTCTAATATTATTAATTTCTGTTAGATTGGGGGTCTATTTATAGGCATGTAGCTACACTTGTCTTCTCTCTTCTCTCTCCTCCACACCTCCACCCTCCATTTGTATTAATCTTCATACTTCATTCACCCCACGACTCCTCTCTCTTTCTGTATGGTAATAACTAATATGTTGGTCCTTTTCTATTCAATTAAGATTAAATCTACTATAGTATATTTAAAGCTGAAGTTAACAATGTTGAAATTGTTTCACACTAAAAAACTTACCTCTCTAATATTCAACTTACATTTTAAATTGCCTGAAGACTTTTCATGCTCGCTCGTGCATGAACTTCAGACCCCTAGTTGGCCGCCTTAACAAACACACATAAGGCCCTAGCTAGGCATGGTTGAGTCGTTCTCTTTTGGTCTCTTGCAACTTGCTGCTATCTAATTGCTCGTATGTTGCCTTTTGCCTTTGATTGCTCATCTAGGCCGCTGCATTCCTTCTATTTTCTTTTCTTGTTTGGACTATCTCCAATCAATACAATACCCAACATCTTTCTCATTCCTATTAGGAAACAATATTTTTCCCCTAATAAACTCTCGTTTCTTTTTAACACAGCTACAAACACATAAATTTGACTATCAATATATCTAATTACATAATTCTGTAATTTTGTTAAAAAATATATTTTATATATACAGATTGAAACACATCTAACAAGATCAAACATAAATTTATTTATTCTTATATATTGGTAAGAAATTTAGTCACATCTTTTAAAGTTCGTTTGACTTTGAAATAGAGTAATGGAAACTTTATAATGAGACCAAGAGAGTATATAATATACCAAAACTAAGTTGTTTGAGGGGCACACATACATTAACATTTAGTTGTTCAACTTGCAAATGAAAACATTCGAGTGTTCATATTGACTATTCGGGGCACCTAAGCAAGCCAACTCAAAAAAATTGTGCCAAAGAAAACATGAGCAAGCAAAGTATTCTAGTTATTCATCCACCTTGAAGGACAAAATGATGTCTAATAATTTATTTACCACAAGTCCCCTAAAATCATGGCATTAACCAAACTACTTATAATGGCTTTGACAAACTTATCGGGTCTTAATTATCGTGATCTACATATGCTTTCATGTCCTGCCTCACCCCAAAATCATGCCTCAACAACCTCCTTAATCCTTTTATAGCCATGCATGCATGCATGCATGACTCTGTATTGTAACAACACTTCTTTAGTCAATTAACAATTTCCCCGTATTTCTCATCTAACTGTATTAAGACAATAAATTAGTGTTTGACCATGTAAATAGTAACTTCTTATTTTTCATGTAATTTTTTGTTGTTGTAGGCTTGTAGCTTAAGGTATGGTATAACCTCATTCACTCACTGTGGTGATTGGGAATTCTTATATGACAGATAAAACTTAGAAATAAGGTAGATTTTGATGGAGTGAGTTGTCGGATAATTTCTTACAAACATATTGTATTATAACAAGAAACTATCTCTTGGTTGCTAACAAGCAACAATCAAGGCAAGAGTTTGTGTTTCATTTATGTGTAGAGAGCAAGAGAAAATATGTAGATGGTTTTCTAAGGCAAGTGATCGAGAATGCAGATTTCAATCAATTCCATTCATGTATGACATAATATTTATTGAGAATGATGTTTACAGGATAGTAATAAATCTGGTAATATATACTATATAAAACAACATTTTGTTTCATGACAAATGCAATTGAAGCACACTAAGGCCATGTTCAATTCAACTTAAAATAATAATATTAAGTAAAGATAAGTTCAGTTCAGTAAAAATAAGTTCAGTTCAGTAAAAATAAGTTCAGTTCAGTAAAAATAAGTTCAGTTCAGTAAAAATCAGTAGTGCAAAGAAGAAAAAACAACATAAATCAGTAAAAATAAGTTCAGTTCAGTAAAAATAAGTTCAATTCAGAAAAAATAAGTTCAGTTCAGTAAAAATAAGTTCAGTTCAGTAAAAATAAGTTCAAGTCAGTAAAATAAGTTGAACTGAACGGGGCCTAAAGGACGCAATATATCACGGCGGAATACTATGAGTTGCCCACCAGGAAATGCTATCCCCCAAAATTCGTGCATCTTTCCTTTTTTCCAGCCTACTGAATATATTTGGCGTCTAAACGTTGTATAGATTCGTTCGAACAACATGTAAACTATGCTATTCTAAATTATATATATAGTTATACATATTATAATCTTGTAGGACGGTGTTCACTACCTTATTAATAATTGCACTATGGAGCATATTCACAAATCACATGATATTTTATAAACTTTGAGAATAATGAGACCTAGTAACGAAATCTCAAAGGAAACTATGCACATTTATTGATCTTGGAACCAAAACTAACAAGATTTCTAAAAGTTTAGATGTCGATACCTCACAATTATAAACTTAATTGGTCTACCAACTGGAAATATTACGTTTGGTTTTGTATTAGGAATCATCTACGAGAAGTTTCTCTTGCTGGATGTAAACTGTAAAGTCCTTCCCCCTTCATACAGCAACTACCCAAGTACACGTCTAGGGTATTAGAGAAGGCCTAACATGACCTGTTTTTCTAGGGATTACTAATCTATATGCAGAGGGGTCTCAGTGGGGAGCAGCTTGAGCGACCGCTCAGGCTCCCAATTTTATAGGGGCCCCTCCCTCATAATTAAAAAGGTAATTAAGAAAAGTAGTATTACTTACTAAACTTTTTACTAAACCTAGATAATTCCTTCTTAATTACTCCTACTTTTCCTACTTTCTCTTTTTTAATACATATTTTGTTGTTTATAAGGCCTATAGTACCATTTTTGCTCAGGGCCTCAAAGAAGTTCGAGACGACTCTGTCTACATGTCAAGGGTGACGATTTGGTTATTATCAGTTCCTTGGGAAGATATTAAGCATATTCATTGGTAAATTAATTCCATTATTGGGTGATGCAGAGTTGGAGCTCAACTCTTTCAATTCAACGTTGTAATTAAGAAGGTCGATCAAACAGCAAATTTCATGGCTTCAGAGGGTTATTCTTGTTCTCCCCTCGCCTATCAGCTCACTCCTTTGCATGATGGTCTTTCCCTTATCATCCGTTATGATTCAACTTTTCCCTACACAAGAGGGCTAGCCTAACCGTTAGTTTTTTTCAACTTATTAGCACTTATGTTAACTTATTTGAATTTATCAGAATTTATTCAAACTTTATTTTTGAGATAATCAAACCTTATTACTTTATCTGAACTTATTTTAACAAAGACTGAAAATAAGTTGAAAAACATGACCTAATTTTTTAGTCCTAATGCAAAAATAACAATAACAATATAAAAATACATTCTAAATCCGTTTCAAAGAGCTCAAAAAAGAGTACTAGGGCATGTTACTTCGATTGAAAACAGCTGAACTAAACTGAATAGTGAGATGTGAGAGTAAAAATATTGTGCAAAGCTGGGTTGAACCGAACTGACTAGTGAAACGTGAGACATGTTACTTCGATTGAAAACAGCTGAACTAAACTGAATAGTGAGATGTGAGAGTAAAAATATTGTGCAAAGCTGGGTTGAACCGAACTGACTAGTGAAACGTGAGAGAGAAAGTATTTTGCAAAGCTGGCTGAACTGAACTGAACTGAATAGTGAAATGTGAGAGTAAAAATATTGTGTAAAACGGAGTTGAGAACAAACTGAAAATAAGTTGGGGGAGAACAAACCGGCATAGATAAGCTAAACTGAACTGAGTAAACTAAACTGAGAAAAAACTATAAACAACTGAAATAAACTGAACTTAAGAAATAGTAAAATGTGAGTGTAAAAGTATTATCCAGAGCAGAACTTAACCGACTTGAACTAAAAAGTAAGTTGAGATATATTAGACCTTTATTAAATTGTTGAGTACCCTTAAATCATGCCATTAACCAAAATGATTTTTTCATTTATCCTCTTCCCTACCCTTCTTCCCTCTCAAAACGCGCCTTCCATCCCTTAACCCATCCACCATCAAAGGGCATAAAAATAATTTCCCTATCTATATCATATCCTTTTAAACTTTCTCTCTTCTCAACCTCTTTTCCCCAAATCACTCTCTTCTCTCCACCAAAAACACAACCAAAAAATACCCAAAAAAAATACCTCCTTCTTCACTCCACAAACCCTCAAAACAACAAAAAATCAAAAAATGGCAGAATCACTCAACAACAACAAGAACAAGAACAAGAACAAGAACAACACAAGCTTCCAACTATGTGTTCTGACAATATTTCTCTGTTTCTCACTTTCTCTCTCCTCTTCCTCCATGACAGTCCACGAACTCCTCAAGAAGAAGGGTCTTCCAGCAGGTCTTCTCCCTAAAGAAGTTAAATCCTTTAATTTCAATGATCAAAATGGACTTTTAGAGGTTTATCTTTATGGTCCGTGTTACACTAAATTCGAAAACAGGGTTATTTTTGAGAGTATTGTGCGCGCTAATCTCACCTATGGAGAGCTTATGGGTGTTGAAGGATTAACACAAGAAGAGCTCTTTATTTGGTTGCCTGTTAAAGAAATTACTGTTTCTGATCCCAAATCTGGGATTATCTTCTTTGATATTGGTATGGCTCAAAAACAGCTTTCTTTATCACTTTTTGAAGATCCTCCTAGTTGCAAACCTCAACAAGGTACTTCATTTCTTCTGGGTTCTTTTAAATTCTGCATCTTTTTGTTGAAATTTGATCTGGGTGTTTGTAATTTAGCTTTTAAATGTCTAATTAGGTCTTTAATTGAATTGGGTTCTGAATTAATTTGACAAACTTCAACTGGGTTGTTTAAAATTCTGCATCTTTTGGTTGAATTTTGATCTGGGTGGTTGTAATTAAGGTTTTAAATGCTAAATTTGGTGTTTAATTGAATTGGGTTCTGAATTAATTGGTCAATTTTGTGTTAAAATTGATTTGGGTGTTTTGTAATTGATTGAGTGTGGTTTAGTTTATGTTAGTTTATGTTTACGTTACGCTTAATCTTCTTATGGTTTTGATAGTGATTAGTGGGTTTTTTATATTAATTTAATTGAATTGCTTTTGATTATGTTATTGCAGGATTGATAAATTACAGTGGAAGGAAAGACAAAGGATTTGGAGCTGAGAGATGAAGATTCAATCAATGAATCAACTATGTGAAATGTGAAATCTTTGCCCCCTTTCTCCCACTGTGTGGTTTGATGATAAAAATGATAATATTTGTGGTTATTATGATTTTTAGATGAGTGTGTGATTGGGGTTTGTCTCATAACTTGTATAGATCCGAAATTTTGGTATCAAATTTTGAATGTTTGAGATTCCTTTAAGGAGATTTCGTTCTTTCTTTCCATCCTGTTTTTGCGTTTCTGTGTTGAATTTACACCATCATTCTTTTTTCTTTTGGTGCATGAGGATTGAGGAGCGACGAGAGCGGGATAAGAATCGATCGCCGAAACCTATTGAAATCGAGAGTAATGCTTAAATTATCCAACATTTTTTATTCTTTAAGATTAGAATTAATCACTTTAAAAAAGTAGATTAAAAGAGTAAAGGAAACTCTTAATAATGGTTGTTATTCGAGTTGATTCAAATTCCATGAATGAATACTTGTTTTAAGGCTAAGCATTTTTGCCAAACGCTTCAATAGCATCCAATTCAAGAGAAGAGGGAAAGAATAAATGAAGGAAAAAGGAGAATCCCCTTTAAATGGCAATTTGTTTGCTTTAATTGAAGTTCTCTTCAATTACTAGGATTGTTGATATTCCAAATCAAGTGTTTAGTATTCTTTCCCATTGGTCAAGCATGATGTTTCCCATATCATTATTTCACCCTTATTAGTTATTACAAGAATATCACTTTAATTTGAAATACTAAATTATCTCAAAGGTAGGACGTGAACCTAACATCATGCATGGGGATGGAAAAGGAAGAAGTGTACAAGTATGGTTATAACATATGTATGTCGGATTTATGTTATCTGGGTGTTCGGCAATAGCTTTTAAAGAAGAAATTGATGAAGTTTAATTTTAGTAAACTTGAAAAATTGTGTTCAAACTTTCAAGCTTGATGAAGTATTTTGTTTTAATAACAACTTTTTACTTTATATCATTTATCTTGTGTTAGCAATTGCAAGAATTAACGGCTATAATAACAACTACTTTTACTATATGTTTGAGCTTGAGTAATCTAAGTTGCATAAGTTCTTACCAAATTTGTGGAAGCCTTTGAGATATATCAATGGTTTGAGATATATCAATGGTTTGAGATATAACACTGAATTTACCAATCATACTTCCTAATCTATCTGTCGGAGAATTAATCTCTCTATAGCAGCACCATAAAGAGATATGTAGCTGAAGATTTGCTATATTTATCTTTTAAAATGTTTTTCAGATTAAATCTAGTTTGATAAGAGTTCATGAGGTTCAATCGTCGAATAATTTCAATTAGGTCTCAGAAAAATTCAAATGAATAGAACACGATAAAAATCATGTGTGGAGGAAAGCACTTCTCTCTACTCTCACTCTCTTCATACATACTCACATGAATTTTGCTTCACCCTTTTTATTTACTTATATTTTTCTTTTTTTCTCTTCCATTAATGTAAAAGAAAAGTATTTGAGAGCGTGATAATAATGTACTCCTTTTAGAAAGTTTTAACAAGTGAATTCAAATCATCCACCACATCCATACTAAACAATTTTCTACATTCTTATAAACTAAGTTAATACATTTATAGAATAAAATCTTTTAAATTATGTCACAAAATTGGCAAAAATTGAATAATATTCAGAATCATTAACCTTGAATCTTGATACAGTAGTATTTATCATAGGATCCCTTCTCAAATTCCATTATTACAAAATTTAGCAACTAGTATGACTGTGCATGCTGGACCAGGAAAGGTAGATGACAATGGGGCCATCTGCAATCAATTGATAAGTGGGACCCATATCACAAGCTTTTTAATATAAAAAAAGCTATTTTAATGCAAAATGGGACCCACAAACAAATTAGAGGGATTTGACTGGCAAATGGAAGACAGCAAGGTGTAAGTTAATTGATTGATGGGGTAAGGTAGATTTTGCAAATTGCAAGTGCAAATGCAACTTTGTTCTCCTGCTATTGGACTTTAGCATAATTTTCTGGGGGCTACATATGAACTGTGTTCACCTAGGCTAGCTGTGTTTTTTGTATGTAGTAGAAAGAAATTAAGAATCATCAAAATTTTGAAAATAATAGAGATGCTGGAGTACAATGTGGCTATAAAAAAGAGCATGTGAAACTTTGGCCCCCACCACCACACTCATTTGTGGGCCACTTCATTGAAAAATGCTGCCTTCTCTGCTTCTATAGAGTCTAGGAGCATTTTTTTTGTTTTGGCAGAGGTTGAGGAGTAGTTTCTAGTTTCTCTAAAAAGAAACATCAATTTTCTAGGTTTTTAAAACATGTTACTATCTCTATAACATATTATTTGCAACGATTTAATATAAATTATGTGTAAAAAATGTCTAATTATTACAAATAATATATTACACAGGTGTTTCGGGTATAAGAACACAGTAGAAATTTGTAGTTCGGGGTCCAAATCCAGCTAGGGTAGTAACCAGTAACAAGTCCAATGTCTTCGAATTCCGGGTACTTGTAAAACCGAGCACGGTGAACTACCCCGGAGATGTTCCCGAGATCGTCTCTCTAATGCTTAAGTCAGATCTGATCTCAGAAGGTCAGAGAATAGTACAAGTAAATGCTTTGGAATGTGTGTAAAAACGTACCTGACTGATCAGATTAAAGTACTATTTATAGGTTGTACTGATGTGACATCACCTGGTGAAGGTGATGATGTCATAAAGGCCTTTTGTCAGTGGGCTTGACTGAAAGCCTGTACTTTCTGGCGTGAAAAGTCCTCAGGGGTAAAATGGTAATTTATTCCTCAAGGGTATTAGGTGGGCCATGACTGGAATGGGCCCAAACAACCGGTAAAACATTGACTATGTTTTTTTAACTTCTTTTTACTTATGTGGTTTTATTGAACTTATCTGAATTTACATAAATTTATCTAAATTTATTAGAACTTATTAGATCTAATTTGACCTTTTTATTCGACCTTGTTCGATATTGTTCAACCAAATGCAACCTTATTTTAAATCTTATTCGACCTCATTCGACCTTATTAGATCTTATTCGACTTTATTAGACCTTTTCGATTTTATTCGACCTTAGTAGACCTTTATAAGGACTGTAAATAAATTGAAAAGCACAAACCCTAAGTTTCTCCATATTGAGGGCCTTTTTTCTTCAATTTAATTGGCACTTATATGAATTTATTAGTACTTATAATAACTCATCTGAATTTATTAATACGTATCACAATTTATTAAAACCCATGGTGATAGTCGATAATAAGAGTGTGTAGTATTCAACTAAGCTTAACTTATAGTTCAATAACTATTTGTTGGGATGCAAATGGGTACGCCAAAATTTTTAATCTTACGATGGATATTCTAGCTATGGACTTACCAACTTCACCGCAATAGAACTCTCTCAACAAGTGCTTCCGACAGTCTAGCTAGTATTAACATAAACTAGATATTTTATTCTTACTCAAATTCATAGTGGAAGACCTCGTGATAAACTTAAACTAGATATTTTATTCTTACTCAAATTCATAGTGGAAGACCTCGTGATAAACTTTATTGCGCCTGCACTCATAAGCCTGTATCGGCGGAGAGTCTGACCATATATAAACTAGATATTTTTGTTTTAACTTCTAATCCATTTAGTTCTTTTTATAAATATGTAGATAGATCGTCTACCATTTAAACTTACTCTGTATAAAAGTCATTTTGGCCAAAAGTCTGACTAATGTAGTGAATCTTCTCAGTCCACTTTTTAAAACCAAAAAGACAATAACCATAGACTAGAGGCATATACTAATTATAATAGTAAAATGGATCGTTAAGGACAATTCTAATTGAAAATAAGAGTGTAAATTGCGTATTAGTGTTGTTGATTAGTCCTTGGCATTGTTTGGTGAACAATAATGGTAAATAATCATAGCATGTGTGGTCTTTCTATCTCATTCCACTTCTGTTAATAGCTGGATATCAATTTCAGCTGGCATTAAGGAGCTGCTTGTCTTTTAACAATTAAGACACAGACCATGCAGTTTCCCCTGTTGTTTCATATCTTGTCTTCTTTGCCGATTATGATTTCCTACGCTTCTAATATTCTTTTTAAATAGTACAAAGTAGATATTATTTTCGCTTCACTAACACTCCACTAACAAATTAGTCTTTTGAAAATTTGAACTACTAACTGTCTTAGGTCTTATTCCTTTGGATTCGATTAATTGAAAGACATTTTAATTCAGTTCAATCTCATTAATTTAACTTCAATTCAGCTGCTTTTATCTCACGATTTCAGTCAATTCAATCGAGTTTAGTTCGGTCCAAAAGAGCAGAGCCTTACTGTTATGAATTGTATTTGTAATATCTCTATCACAAAATAGTTTAGAAACTTCAAGATGAATATTAATTGTGTCATATCTATTTTTGAAACGTTTTCTAGCTTACGTTTGCTAGTGCAACTTTTATTCCACATACGGATGGAAGATGAATATCCTACACTCAAGTTTGTTTTTTCTCATTGCTCATGAAAACTTCAAAGGAGGAAAATAAACAAATGAGCAAAAATACCCTTGGGTATAGGTCTATCGGATACTCATCCTACACCCTGGTGTAGGTTGAATGAACTCATTAAGTACTAGCTGTGTTGGGGTTTTAATGCGGAGATTAGAAAAAGAAAGGAAAAGGAAAGCAAGAAAACGAAGAAGAAAATTTTCCAGCGTGCTCTTGTAGAAAGAAGTTTCGGAGAAAGACAAGTCCGGATGGACTGTTTCATGGCCCACAGTGGGCAAGCTGTCGTGCACGCATCTTCTCAATTTTTCTGTGTTCTTCTTGGTCTATGTTTCTTTCCCAAATTGAATATGTAAATACCTTTTTTTTGTATCATTGTTCAACAAAATAGGTAGCTTCTTATGTAGAGAGGCTAAACAAACCCAAGAGAGAGTTTAAAACCCCCAAAGAGATTGAGAAGTCTAGCATGTATTGCCATCTCATACTTTATAAACTCGTACTAGTGCATTTTAAGTTTTTTTTTCTCGATCTCATGTCAGGTTTCCTTGGAATATTTTTGTGTGTTCCTTATTTCTTACTTTCATTGTTGCCTATGTTCTAGTTTGCACATAATATACCTGGATTGTACAATTTGTTAGTACCTAAAGTGAGGTAAAAGACTTGCCTAGGTTTGTGTTGTGCAACTAGGTTATGTTAAATAGGTATGATGGATGACATAAAAATGAAGAACGAAAGGTTCTATGGGAAATAATTTCATGCAATTTGCTTTCAGTACTAAAAAGATCAGTTCATACCTCTTACTGGTAAGGAGAATTAAGTTATGGAAGAAAAACACTGGAAAATGTTGGATCGGAAGACATTATGATTTTTTATTAATATTGGCAAAAGTTCTATTCTAAATGTCTAGGACACAAAACAACAGTGTAGAGCACCCTTTATAGTAGATAAGTTATATTTGATGTGTGCTTTGTTTGATCTTGATATTACTCATAGTAATTGTATTGCATTATTAATTAATGAATTTAGAGAAATTTGCCAAAAAGGACCTTAAAAAAAACATTTTGTAAGAAGGGACCTTAAAAAAAATTTGGCTTTTAAAGGCCAAAAACAAAAAAAAGTTTGTGAGGAGGGACCTTATTTGCTAATTAACACCTAATTAAACACTAATTATATATTAAATATAATTAAATAAAATTATACCTAATAAAATTTTTCCCCTTCTCTCCTCTACCATACCCACCACCAGCAGACCATCACCCCCATCTCTCTCCTCTTTCCACTACCACCGCCGCCCTAGCCACCCCCCTGTTCGAACCCCATGGCCCACAAAATCTGCCACCAACAACCACGATTCAACCCCCATCAAGCCACTAAGCAGCCACCACAAACACCACCCTACAAAACCGCAAAACACCGAGCAATTCAGCCTTCATAAACCAAGCATAATCAAGCGGTTGTGTGTTCGAAGCGGTGGGGCGTGGGGTTTAGTGGCTGTGGTGGGGCATAGGGTGCGAACAAGGGTTCGAATGGGGTAGTTGGGGGGTTTAGTGGCTGCGGTGGGGGGGGGTTTGTGGTTGCGGTGGGCCATGGGGTTCGAACAAGGGATGGGGTTTTGTGGCTAGGGCGGCGGTGGTAGTGGAAAGAGGAGAGAGATGGGGGTGATAGTCTGCTGGTGGTGGGTATGGTAGAGGAGAGAGAGAGTAAGATTTTATTAGGTTTAATTTTGTTTAATTATATTTAATATATAATTAGTGTATAATTAGGTGTTAATTAGCAAATAAGGTCCCTCCTCACAAACTTTTTTTGTTTTTGGCTTTTAAAAGCCAAGTTTTTTTTTAAGATCCCTTCTCACAAAATGTTTTTTTTGAAGGTCCTTTTTGACAAATTTCCCATGAATTTATTAAGTGGATTTAGTGAATATTAGGATAAAGGTTTTGAATTTTTTTTATCTTGTTTGCCTAAAGAGTCTAAGATTGTTGTTCAAAATAGATGGATAAATATGAGCAAAGACTGAGTGTTTAAAATATGACAAGAAATGTCACTACGAATTAAAATATACAAATTTCAAAGGGACTGATATAGGGAAGAAAAAGAATAAAGAGGATCAAGAGAGTGATAAAATAATGATGCTTGTTTTGGTGTATGTGTGTGAAGAAAGCTTAAGAAGGTCGTGGATCTTGGATTTTGGTTCTTATAATCATTTTGCCTTATAGAAATTTGTTAATTTCATGTTTGAAAAACTCGAGAAAGTGTTACACCATTGAAGATTTGAAACAAGGGTGATGTGAGCATGAAGCTTGCAGGTGAGGCAAGTTAAAGGATGTCTATCTATCCCTAATTTGGAAAGAACTCGATATCAATTAGTCAACTTAACAACTCCTTTTGCATGGTGGTGTTCAAGTTTGTTCATGGAAAGTTGCAAAGAGTGTTATGTGAAAGAGTTGTCGTTCAATCAAACTTGCAATTTCTTGAAGTGTATTAACTATTAAGAAATAGAATGTTAAGTGAAGTTCTACTCAAATGATTTTAGATAGTCCTATTCTGCTATAATGCAATTATAATTTGTTAGATAATAGATATATTGATCTCATTGCCTTAATTATTTAAACTTATTGAATCATATGTAACATTAATGATCAAGCGTATATGAGAAGTAAGTTTTAAAGTTCTAAAACGATTAAGTTTGAAGTAGAAAGGAGTATATAATGGGAGACGCCTCACACGCTTGTCGGACCCCCTCTCACCCTCTCTTACCTTGTTTCCTACATTCCATTTCGACACCCTTTTTTGTTTTAGCACTAGCTGAAATTTATGGTGGAGATTAAGGGCTTCCTCCACCCTTAACTTTTGCTTTTCTCCCTCCATTAAAGGAGCCATTCTTTCACGTAGATCCAGCAATCTAAAGGAAGCAAGACTTGAATGTCACTTGTGAATATGAATAAACGATCTACACTTGAAGGTCTTGATTAAGTTCATACAATTTCGTCCTCATTCGGTAATGTACTTATTATCGCTTTCGTAATTCATTATCAATATTAAGTGTTTCTTGGTGATTAAGGGAAATAATAACAAACCTACGCTAGTAAGAAATCATTCTCTCGAGCGAATCAGCTCCCCGTAAATGACCTTTATGAGTCGCCCCACATTTAAACCATGCTCTTGACATATCTGCTAACTGCTAATATACTCTGAAACTCTAACCAGTATCATCAGCCTACTTGCTATACTAATAATGATCATTTGTCATTATAACAAATAATTCGAAGACCAATTTATTTTAATAAATCCATCATGATACTACATACTAAAACCTAATACTCTTTATATGATTGACGCAAAAATCGTAAATTTGCCCAAAAACTCGAACGTTCTTCATATGATCATGCCCTAAAATGTTCTCTTTCCTTTGTTATCTTGTTTCATAGTTTCGAAACTCATACCTCAAGAAAATTTTGGAGATTTTCCATTAGAGTTGCCAATACCGAGCCGTGTTGATCAAATGCACCAAAGTGGCGCAACGATCGTTGCCAGAGAGGCACACACAAGTGTTGGTAGCTCCTCTTTGCTGCATAACCTATGATACGAACGATCTAAGCAAGCACGCAGCTTTCTAGAAAGCAAATGTCCAGCTAAATTAGCCCTTTAGTACTACAGAAATTGTGAGGACGAAGTAAAATCAACAATTTGTATGGGCATCCAGAAATCCAGAATAATGGAAACACAGGAATTTTCCCTGATAGGCTGATACCTTTGGACTATGGAAAAGGCTGATAAAAGAAAGCATCGCAACTAAGTCTCAGATTAATTTTCAGTCTTCCACTTTTTCTTCATAAACTTTACGATACAAGATCGTCTTCATTTCTCAAAAGCCATACCAAAATGAGAAATGTTTACTTACATTTATCATGCATTGTTAGAAATTCGATAAAACTGACACTTTATATAAGATCGTAAGAAGATGAGACATTGAAGCATCGACAAATTAGACAGCTGATGGATGTAGTATCTAGCCTCGCTTCACCATCACCACCATGATCACCATCACAGCCAGTGCCATAAATGAACCACCGGCAAAGATACTCCTAGAGTTACCTTCAGTATCGGCTCTTTTATCCGCCTCTGGGACGGAAAACCAGCTCTGGACCAAATTAGTCAAGTTTTGAACCATATCCACTACAGTAATTTTCACATTTTCTAGCAAGGCCATCAAACCATCAGGTTTATCGGGATCATTGGAATCAGTAGAATCTACTGGACTGTTTGAAGAATCTTGACTCTTAAACTCGGGGCACTCAAAAACATTAGCTGTAAGCAATGTAACTTCAAGATCAGACTTTTGAATCCAGAGTTGAGGAGAAAGCATAGGGAAAAACTCCAATCTGGAATTAACGCAATGGGTCTTGAAAGGTTCTTACCTTTTTTCTCTGACTCGAGAAACTCCACCAGAGTAGGGTTTTGCATCACAGCATTCCACACATTAGGATCACAGGCAATTGAAGCCACCACAGTCTGCCAACAGGAAGAAAATTCAATTGTAAGATATTGCAGAGCGAGAAAATTCAATTGTGAAAGAGCATCTCACATCTAAGGGAAAAGGAAGCTTCTTCGTTTCCTTATGTCCCATGTTATATTCAAATAAGGGAAATTGAATCCTTGCCTTTCCCTTCTCCACCCCCCTCCCCTCCTCCTCCCCATTATCCTATCCAAACGAACTATGAAAGACAATAACTGCAATGAAGGGTTAGCCTTAATTCTTCACGCCCCAGAGGGCCTTACATAATCCTGCTGAAGTTCTTTTAGCAGTTTCTGAAAATATCACTAGCATAAAGGATATCACTCTGAGCAGAGAGCAGTCACAGTAGCTTAAAGAAACACATTCAATTCTATTTTCAACCAAAAATAAGAAATAAAATCCTGTTTTTCAGAAAAGACTAAGCTCACATAAATTCACATCTCACACTTCTAAAGTCATTCATGCCTTGAGATACAATGAGAATTGAGAAGTATCATGCATAGGAAGAAGCAAATGACAACATAACAGCAAAGTCAGAGCAAACAAGACCAAGATGCAAGGATATACTAAAAACATATAAGATATGCGAGAAAGGCTAATAATAAAAAAAACATTCAGACTGCAACCACTCAAAAGATAAAAAAGGAATTTAAGAAATTCATACTCATCGAAAAAAATTAGAAACTGTGAGATACTTAACACAATATCACTATACAAACTTGCAACTTCCTCTACTCAATTTCATCAGTCTGCTTGATAAACTTCTAATGGCAGCACTTATACCATGTATCTGAACTACAGGCATAAAGACATAAAGACAAGAGCTTATTTAAAGATGGGTCTTTAATTAAATTTTTAAATATGTTTGACCTTACTATAAGCTTAGTTATTCACTGTAAGATCTTAAACATAAATATATGCATTCATGTTGCAAGACTTTCAATCCAGAGAAGAGACTTGATTAAAATATGATAGAACTTTGCTGCTCCATTAACAGCTTCTGGGAAACAATTAGAGCATAAAAAAGACCTTACGAGGCACCATAAGACACTGTATGTGAGGAGGAAATGTTAGTGCAACTACTCCCCCTACATTACCTCTATCAGTCTGTTAGATCAAGATGTTTGATGATATCCTTAAGAACTGAGATTACCTACATAATTTTGGCTAATGTGCATTGGCATGAGCTAGACAGAGATATGGATGATAAATCAAAACCTGAGCAGCAGGATTTTCTTTGAGCAGCTTAAAAGTCTGCATTGCACTTTTTGGCACAGATGACTGATGAGTGATGCAAGCTTTGGTCTCATGAAGAGGTGAGAATGACTCCACACTTGCAGCAGATTTTGGTGAAGAGAAATACACCCTGGAAACAAGTACCAATTATGAAAGACCTAGTTAATAATAACGTCATAAACTCGCATAGATAGCTCTAAACACGATGTGATTTTGCAGCTCTCGTGCTAAGACAACATCAATCAACAGGCCTGCATTGTGCTTATTTCTGCAATACTTCCATCGTTTTTATAAACGTTGCTACCAAAATTTTAAAAAGGAAGAGCATAAGAAAGTACTATGTGGTTTTCTCTTTTACCCTTCCGCCAACCCACCGCACCAATTCCCCTCTGCCTTCCGCATTCAGTAACTCTCTCTCAATCCATTAATTATTCCTTTCTTCTCACTTCATAAATCAAAAGTGTAAACAGCACTTTATCCTTAGTGCTTAGTTCCTTACTAAAGGTGTGTTTGATAGAAGGTTCTGGAATTGGATGGATACGATAATTAATGATGAAATGTTATTTAATTGAGGTAGCTTAGGTATACATGGGACTTCATACCCTTAGACATCCCCCTAAACCCCTTGAATCCCATAGCCACCAACCCCATGCATTGACACATACCCCTTTAATTATGTATTCTAATTTATAACTCTATACTTCACGTGCACCAATCTACTATGAAGGAAGTAGTAATTCCCACTCCATAGCAAACCTATAACCCAAATCTAAATAAAGGAAAAAAGGGCATGTTTTCTAGTCGATTTTTATTTCACACAAATGTTATCTCTAACGACACCTCTGCCTAATTATTTCGAACTTTCAAGCAACTCACTACATAATTCTCAAGTAGCTGAATACATTTATGAAATTGCAGATAGCAGGGTGTGTGAAAGAGAGATCATCGATAAAATCTTTAAGATAGGCCATGAAACCACATACAACAACAACAACAACTAAGCCATATTCCCAAAGTGATTTGGGGTCGGCTAACATGAATCGTCAACTGAAATCGTTGCCAAAGGAGATGGCATCGATAAGAGTGATAAAAAGTTTTTAAAAGGGTTTAAGTTTTAAGAATTTTTCAAAGCATACAATGAAACCATATAAAGCATCAAAATTTCAAAGCATGGCCAACTTTTAGGGAAGGAGTAATCCTGTTCTGGACGCGGCATACAATGTGGATTCACCAAAATGTCAACTCTTAGAGGTTCCCATAGTTCTCCAAATAGCCAGCCAGCCAGCCTCTTTCAAAAACATTCAATAAATGCTCTCCCTTTCAGATATCTTCCTTCCCTCCTAAAACACACTCTTAAAAAAGATTCAAACAAGAAAAACAAACATAAAACCCAGTTCCTTCCTCCATTTCAACACTATCCACATTTCCTATAGACATTAATACACTTTTGTTTGTCCCAAAGGATTACTCGCAAAAACGATCACAATATACTGATGATAATGACTTGAACAAAATGGGCAATTCCGTGGTACAAATGTAACAGTATACCATGAGCATAGTACACCCAAATCTAATCTAATTGTACGCTCATAACATATTATAAAGAGCCCAAAATGAGTCAAAATAGCAACTTCAAATAAACAAATGATCAAAAAATAACTCATGATACAAAATGGAACAAATTTCACAACTTATACAATCAAGGACATAATCAACAAAATAATCAAATAAAGCAAAAAAAAAGAAGGAATGAAATAAGAAAAGTAACATACTTATCAAGAGCATCTTTAAGTTCAGCAGTAGCTTGCTTAGTTTCCTGAATACTCGGCACCGGTCCGAAAACCATCCTGGGTTTACCGGAATGAACCCGGTCTACAACCAAATCATCTTCACCACCAGCAAATTCCCAATCATCAATCTCCCAAGCGGGCCTATGACCCGTCTGTTCAACGCTCAAACCGGTAGTCGAAGACAAAGTAGAAGAAACGGGTCGGGCCACATTCCGGGCCGCTATATTCACAGGATTTTCAGGGGCGCGAATACCACCAGTCATAACTCCAATTCCGGCGACTTTCGCCGCCGCACGCATCGCTCCTCCGCCTCCCATGGTGGTTGTGTTAGGGTTGATTGAATTGAGAGGAAATGTGGAATTTGTTTGAGTGAAGAAGAAAAAGATAGATTCGATTGAGGGAATTTAAGAGGATAAGAATAAGACGAATGGATATTTCATATATGTAGTTTGGAGTTACGCACCCGTGTGGTGTATGTGTATGTTGTCAATCTAATGTAACTCCCCTAGATTGCTTAAGAGACAAGGACTTTCCATTCTACATTTTTTTTGCTCCTTTATTTTTATAATAGTGCAAAGGAATATTGGTTCTTTGGATTTGGTGATTAAATTATTTTGACTTATTCTCATCAATATAATAGTCTCAGTTTTTGGGAAACCTTCTTTTCTGTATAGGTGGCAATCGGGTCGTTGCCCCAGGCCCCCAACAACGATACAAAGTTCTTGATCGTTGATCAAGGAATTTGACGTATTAGGCTTAAGGGGGAATTGGTATCAGAGCACCACCTTTATATTGGCTTTACTTGAAATTATGTCGACAATTTACGTGAAATTTAAAAATTATGAATAGATATATTATTCGGGTCAGTCTCGGGTCGGGTCAATTTTCGGGTCGGGTCAATCTCGGGTCGGGTCAATCTCGGGTCAGCATATTTCGGGTCGGGTATGGGTCGGGTCGGGTCATTTTGGGTATCGGGTTGATTTCGGGTCTCGGGTCGGGTCAGCTTTGCCAGGTCTACTTTTCTGTGTGTACTCAACCAGTGTGATGTATTAGTGTCATAAAGTGGACAGACTTCAAGATGAATAAGAGGGGTGAAAAACCTAAAGGCGTGTTTGGTTATCATGATAATTGAATATTTTATAGAAATTTGCTCTTTATAGAAAATTACTTTTATGAAATAATTAGGAATTGACCTATATTATTAGGAATAATTTTTGGTATATCATTCTCACGGTACACCCAGGTGTATAATAAAAATTGTACTCATATGTCCATATATTAAATATATTTTAGTTATAGTTATTTGATTATTCTCTCCAAAAAATGGGTTACTTCCATCATAAAAAGGGATGTAAAATGATTAGTTTGGTGCCTTGTGCTTGGGTAAATATATTGAAATAACTGCTTAGCAACATTACAAGAAAAACTTGTCTATCCACGAGTAGATTACCCACCCCTAATAGAAATTATATTAGGTAATTTTAGTGAAATCCAACTCAGCATGATAAATATATTTATTTTTTTTGCTCTACCCAATTCCCGTCTCCAACTGATCCTCTAATTCTTTGACTTCTCGTGAATCGTTGAGTGTCAAAATTTCTCTTCCTCATGAGATACCCTCCAATTTTTTCTTGCACAAACTTCACATGCAACAATATTTCCTACCCACCTTTTTCTTTGAAGTTATAGTTAACGGAAAGAATAGAATGTCCATTTTTTGCAGCTAAACTGTCCAAGCAGTTATATAAGATATACCAGTTTGCTGTTCAAAAGCTCAAAACAAAAATACCAAATAAAGCAATATTCTATTTAACTGTCTTTTATTAGCCTTTTCTCATCTTCTATGAAGTTAACATACAATGAAGTTACATTGTCACCAACTAAAGTTAAAAGCTTATTATCTCCTTAAATTACAAACGGAAGGAAAAAAATAATCCCGATTTCCCCCCCAAAATCAGGGAGCACTACATATTTCCCATTTATCACCTCTACCTAAATGAGAACCTTATGATGCTGAACAAAACTGGACTAAGCCGAAGTGTGATCGACACACGGCAATCGTGCAATTGAAAGTCCCAAGTTTTAGGTATAAACGACTGCGTATTTTGACATTTTGGATAGTACCTAGCCCAGCTTGGTGATCATTCGTCGTTGCAGTCAAATATCAAGTCAAAGTGACATCCTGTTAACCTCAAGTAAGGTACGTGATGTCCTCCTTTTCTATGTCGGACTTCGCTTTGCCCGCTTCTTTCTTTTTTTCCTTTGGCTCTGGTTGGCCTCGCTGAAATCAGATGGAAAGACAATTCAGAAGTATTACTTCAACTGATTCATCAAAGAATAGAAGCATTTCATAAAAAAAAAACACAACATTCTTAGTATACCTCAAGGTAAAAATAGTTATCCCAAAGATAGAAAACAAATATCTTTCTGCGCAAAGGAATACTTGATACGAATCTATATATATATATATTAAAGGCGTACGCAAGGATCGCAATCCGGCACGTGTCACCATCCTTCTTTAAATGACACTCTATCCACTTCATTCTCATATAGCAAAAAAAGATGTCAATGTGAAGATTTACCCGTGACCTTCAGTATGCAATAAGGAATTCCAACCACCACTCTAGTGTTTCTTATATCAAAATCAATAATGATGTGTGAATAGAAACCAAGAGTTAAGTTGTAAATTTTTTAAATACATATTGTAGTGAGATGACTTTTTTTGATAATTTTTCGCACTACATAATTATTTTAACTATTATAAATTTCAATGCAAAAAAATTATGGGCATCGCCAGGCCTAAATTCTAGTTAAGATTCATATCAATACATCATTTTCCTCCATATTCCTTAGATTCATCTGTCTTCTCCCTCCTATCCTCTCCCTTGTTTTTTCATTATTCTTTTCTCCCTCACTTTTCTTGTGAAGAACCAAGTGAAGGAAGACTAATTGTTCGCCATTTATACCAGTCTCTATTATAACCTTTGAAGACTTCACTAACTAGGTTCAAGCAGACATTCTTTTGGCCCAGCTCATGTAGTCATGTTATGGTCCTATGGATCTGGTTACCTCGCATCATGCAAGGTTTTTTCTCTTATTTGAAGCATATAAGCAAAATCATATCCCGTGTTCCGCAAGAAGTATTAGGGGTATAGCCATAGGAAACACATAACGTGAGCATGCTGAATCTTTTAGCAAGCAGTAAGCTCATCTAGAGCTGTTAAAAGTAGATATAGTTTAAAATAAGGTGGTTACCTTTCTCAGCACGAAAGCCAAATATAAGTAAGCTACTTCCCACTCATCTGGTGACAGTGTACCTGAAATCAGACAGGAGGAAGAATCAATAACATGGAAAGTCCCGACCAAGCTGACGGACTTGTAAAGAACAGTATTTGAGCATAATTGGAGAGGCATGCAGAAAACATATCACTCCATGCCCAACGAGCATGCCTTTACTTTTTCCAACTTACGACTACAAGAAGGATGGGACCACTACAAGAACTCACCCTTATCTTGGTTATCACCCAAAGCACCCAATCTCCTCATGAGGTCAACAAATTCTGGCTTCTTCAAATATTCGTCAACGAATTGATGATTATTTTTAGCAAACACTAGCTCAAAGTCATACTGCAAAAAGGAACAAAAGCGTCAATGAAACTTATTCATCCACAAGGTAAGACACTTGCTTCAAGATCAAGCTTTCAAACAGTATCAAAATCTAAAAAAAGAATAGAAATCTGGGGAGGGCTCAGCTACTGCCAAATCACAGAAGGTTAGTGAAAGATCAAGTTTTTTTCATGACAGTATCAAAAGCTCTGCAGTCTGGACTAAACAGAGCTAAACCAGATATCTCAACAATTTGACTCCATCATAATGAAATAGCAGGCTGGTTAATGCTTTTCTTATTATGAGTTCTGTGGAGACAGTTTCTCAGCAATCACAAAGATTTGGATTGACTTTCTGTTAACCCATGTTATGTAATTCGGGGTACAAAAGTGGGAACACAAGACACAACTTGCTACCCAATATTGTTAAATAAGACCAACATGTATCACTTGCATCATTGCATCTTGCGTGCATCAATTTGCCTTTTTCAGGAAGCAGTTCACAGGGGTTTAGTGAATTAGGTAACACAATGTGTAGCTCAACTAACCCCTTTTCCTACACCTCAAAAAATATTAAGGGGGCATTCAAAAGGGGAGGTTTCAAGAAAGGGAAAGGTAATTTCTTTCCAAATAAAATAAAAAAGAAAGGGAAAGGTAATGGAAACTCATGTTTCCCTTACAAGTTGTTTGAGTGATGCATAATTTTTTTTACCTTTACCTCTTTTTCAGTTCAAGTTTACCCCAAAACTTTCTACATTGATTCCCCCACCCCAAAGGTTATGAATTCCCTCATATCCCTCAACACCACCACCACTATTAAACTAACATCAACACCCCGAGAACAACAAACTAACCCCACCCACCACCAAACTGAACCCTAGCTGCCTACCCTAGCACCCCCACCAAAACACCACCAACCCACATCCACTACCACCCTTTCGTACAGAAAGTCGCCGCCAACACCTTCCTTACCGTTGCAACCACCATGACAACCGTACCCCACTCTCGAAACCACCACCACACATCTTCCCCACGGTCGAAACATTGCATCCAGATCTGCCTGCAGGCTGCAGCCTTTTTCACAGTCGAAATCATCATCACACCCTCCCCACCATCAAAACCACCACCAAGAGTCTACCCATCCCATACATATCTGAGAGGAGATACGCACACCAGCCACAACCACTACAACACAGTCTGAGATAGAGAGGAGACCACGAGAAGCCAGAGAAAGAGATAGAACAAGAGTCGGCGGCGATCTGATTGAATGACCAGTGGCGTCGGTCAGAGACCAAGATGACTGACAGGAGGGTGATCTGAGAAGAGGAAAAGGGAGGGAGGGAGGAGAAAAAAGTTTGGTAACCCATTCCTATGCCTTAACCAGACATTAAGGGCGATTAGGGGGTGGAAAGTTCGAGTTTCCTTTCCCCACTTAACCCGTTCTTGATTCCTTTCCCGTTTCCCTCTTCCAACCAAACGCCCCCTAAACACAAGAAAACCTGACAAAAACATTGTAATAAGCTTGTGTGGTAATATGATCTCCAGCCATAAACATTAAATTTTCATTAGAACTCGGAAACTGCAACCACAGCCTAACTGCATCACCAGATTCACCACTACTTGACCACAAGATCTCTTACCAACTCACTCCAAAATTTACTTATGAAGCCAAGACACCTCAACAGTGGAAATTTGTCTATATTAATATACAGAATGCACTCTCCTTACACGAGTGATATAAATTCTTCGCAAATATTCCTTTATTTAAAATAAAATTTGGGTTATTCTATGGTGTACCCCTGTATCTTTTAGAATTTTATGGTGTAACCCAATTTTCAATTAGTGAACTGTCTCTCAATTTTACCCTTGCCATTAATCGGACGTTAGTATATCCGTTAGTTATGCAACAATAACGCTTTACCGTATTACCGTTTATTCGTTAAACACAACCATCCCACCCAAAAATTAGGTTCATCTGCAAGGTTTGTTCATCATTTGAAGCAACAAATAACTAAAACTTGTTTAAAGATAGTGGGCCGTTATGTTAGATAAGATGCAGGTAACCCATCAACTAGTAAGATTTCGTAGACACTACTTTTCTTGGTGACAAACCTTCAACCAGATTGTTAATCGTTTGTTCATGGCAATACAATAAACCAAGTTGGGATACATTTTAAAGTTCGGAGTAATTCTTGGATCTATTTGAAAGTTGGGGTACATCAAAAAAATTCCAAAAAACAAAAGGCTATACTATAGGAAAAACCCATAATACCCTCCTCCCAACCCCCAATCACAAATTTTATGAGATCCCAATCCTCTAATAAGCCAACTTCAGTGAAAGGAGCAAACATTGTAATACGGCAACCCAACAAGAACAAGCTGAGGTAGCAGAGGGAAAAGTAAAAAAGAGTGTCACTCAGCAACCGATGCTGCCACTTCTCAACACATGGAGATGAAATTAAATAATAAAATTAATAATAATCACAAAATTTGCCAAGCAAGAATATGATAGAGGTCAACTGCAAATTGGGGACAATAGAGAAGAAAAAAAATAACCACAATATCTGTGAGCACAGTTTCGCAAAAGGACTACTGCAAATAGTTGTAAACTATGATGTACAAAGAAGATCATCAAACTGATGCTATGGTGGCTCAAATATTAAACGATGGAAAATATAACAGAAAGCATTCATGTGAGTAATTCCCATGAACCCCAAAGGGGAAGCATCGAGCCATATATACTTGCTTTTTGACAGTTTTGGTAGGAGCTTCATAGTTCGACAGCTCAGCAGTACAAAAGGGTTTAAAAACAATTATTAGCATCATCAGCATACGTACATGGATATCATATCATCTTCCTTCCATTTCCATGTTTATAACCTATTTCGAGCTTATCCTCCACAATAACAACTTTCGTTCTACAATTAGCACCACAATATTTGCAACAAAAGACCACCACAATATGATCATCTACACCTTCTTTATCAATATTAGAGGTCAGAAAAAAAAATTACCTGCAGGAAATTCAAAAACTAACTGTGCTCAAGATGGCAAGTTTCTACTAGTTAAAAAACCCAAGACATTTCTGAGTCTTAACTAATGCCTAGAAATACAAAATAACTATGCTGATGAAGAATGTCAAGAAGTAGTCCATACCTCTTCTGCCAGTGACTTAAAGACATGGAAAGGGACAACCCATTCAGGACAATCGACAGCATCCTACAAAAGGAAACAAGGTATTTCAGAAGCCACATACCTAAGACAGACAAGATAAATCATAAATATACATGATTAGAACAAATCCTTGAAATCTGAACTCAAATAAAACCACTTCAAATTCCTAAATAACACAGGTGTGAACACCACTCCCATTCGAACAAATCTTGGATTGATAAACAGATTGAACAACAAAATTCATGAGATGTAATCATGTTAGACAATATGCCCGCACTAAACAGATGGATATTCACAGCAGAGCAGACTACACATATAATGCTCCAAATCTTGATCATGTAGAAGCATATTTATTTCCTGTATTAATTGTTAATTAATGAAATTTAAAGCACGATGATTTTAATGAAATCTTATGAAGCATTGCCTTAGAAGATAAGAATCATACAAACAGACTTCTAAAAGCAATGCCATTAGAAATTCTCCAATTTAACTATGCCATACCTCTAAATGGAACTTGTACCGGATACCAAAAGGACAAGAAGCGCTGAGTTTCTGAAACCAAAAAACAGTTATTTGTCAATGGGAGGAGCAATTTTCAGCAATTAAAAAGAATAGAAAAAGGAAATGGATGCCAATAGAAAAGAACGAAATATCACCTTGTCAGCATAATCCTCATCAAAACGTATCCAGAATACATTGTTTCCAAACTGTAAACCTTCCGCTGCAAGCAATTCAATCAAAATTAAATAAGATCCCCCTGAGAAATGAATTAG
The DNA here is from genome assembly GCA_947645195.1 of Patellifolia procumbens. Lineage (NCBI taxonomy): Eukaryota > Viridiplantae > Streptophyta > Magnoliopsida > Caryophyllales > Amaranthaceae > Patellifolia > Patellifolia procumbens. Next base: position 1,339,888 of record CANSGD010000763.1, on the reverse strand, counting down.
AGAAATCATATAAATCACTCTTTCAGCAGAGACTAATGATGCTTAAAATGTATAACTCCGCGACCAGCCAGCCGCGTTTCCTTCTTGCTATTTTGCTATGATTCTCTTAATGTTTCTAATTAAATTGACCTGGGCAAACCATTGAAACTTACAAGTTGAATATGTATTCACTTCCCTATAAGTGTAAATTTCCCAAACAACAGCATGAAAGATAAACAAACTTTACTTGAGCGAGTTGGGTTAGTGTAAGCATCCTTACCAGCTTAATTAAATGGATTGGGTTAAGGTTTTCACCAAGTTTGTTTCCACAAATCCAACACAGCAGGATTTGACAGCTCTAGTACATTAATTGGTCCATATAAAGCATACATACATGCAGGCAAAGCAGGAATAATAAGAATCAAACTTTCGCGCATTTCAAACAGTGATAACAGGCTCAACAAACATCAAAATAGGGTTTATGAAGGGTGCAAAGTATAAAATACTGTTATGAAGAAGTATGATCTTTGGAAGAAGTTGCCTTAGCATGTTCAATGTCAGATAAGCTAAAATTTTGAAACAAATGAGACACTGCTTAAAATTTTAACATTTCTCATGCACACAAACACATGCAAGAATTACTTCAGTAACTGAAGAAACCTTCTCTGAACTTTCTGACGATAACATTGGCATCAGGCATTGTTCCAATTAGGATGCCACCTGGTCGAAGTAATGCTGAAATATTTGCCAAAGCTCGACGTGCACGTGCCTCGGTAGACCATGAATAGTGCAAGGCAAACTGAAGATGTCAAAAAGTTGCAAACAGAGTAAGAAGTTATATACAAATCTACAATAGTCATGAAATCATGATCCTCATGATCCATGAGATACATAAGTATGTAATAAATTAACCTAGGGGGGAAGGGGCACTTTTGGTAAAGCAAATCATTAATTATGATTAGCTTGGGGAATAAGACAAATAGTTAGTTAGAGGCAAGAGAGGGGAAGGAAGGCAGGAATACTATATATAGTGCACATAAGTAGAGAGGAGAGTATCTTGAAAAATATTGTTAAGGATCTTTTGTAGAGAGATTCAAGCCTCTCAAAAGCTTGTTACTATCTTAGATTTTCTGCTTTTTCAGTTCATGCAATCACAAATTCCATCTTCCATTAATCATCATCATCTCCAATTTTATCAGTTCATTACAAAGGAGCATAATCTTTAGCAAAGATAAGAAATATGCAATTTACTCTCACTACATTCTACTTATGATAAGCCTAAATCAAAGTCTCCATGCAATTGAGATATTTAATGGAATAGCATTTACTGGAAATACACCAAAACAAAAACAAAAAGTACAAACCAGTGCAGGAGTATTCAGCTCCTAAGTTATTATTAAAGAGAAAATCTAAATCTAGCAAGATCAACGAATTGCAACTCAACCATGCAAATGACTAACCTGGCAACTGCAAATATCAAAGGGGCCTTCCTCTGCCAATTCTTTGTCCAAGCGAACCTGGAAATGATCAGCATGAATCATGTAGCTGTGCAAAACATATTCACTAGTCGATAAAATAATCAGCTATGAACAAGAATAGCTAAGTTATATATTTTGTTAAGTTCTACTCGATTGGAATCTACACAATCTCTAATGCACAACTTTCCGTTACGGCTTTAAATACTCCCTCCGTCCCAATATATTTGCTACATTTACTTTTTCACATTTTCCAAAATCCGACTTTAAAAACTAAGATCTCAGATTTGGTATAGCAAAAAATTTCAGAAAATATATATTTCGAAAGTACACGAATCAAACAAGATCCCACGTGCGTATGTTTTCCGTTACGTATATAAACTTAACGACAGTCAAAGTGAAAAAGTGAATAGTGCTCAAATTCAATATGTAGCAAATAAATTGGGACAGAGGGAGTAGGTTTTAGGGGAAATTACAAAAAGTAGATGTTTTGAAATACACATTAAACGAATTTAACAACATTTCATGACTATATTATTTCTTAAACATAGATTACTAACATCTTTATTTACATAATAAATTATTTTTTTTGAAAAGAATATATTTTGAAAATACATGTTGTACAACAAAATTAACAAGATTTCATTTAGCTAAAAAATTTCTCATGCATAATTTACTAGATATAGTCAAAGTTTTCTAACGTCAACTTCAGAAATAGTGTGTAAAACTTAAAGAAACGGAGGGAGTATTATACTGCAATATACTTCAAAGCATTATAACTTAAAAATTGAGCAAACCTACACAGAAAACAAATTGTGATCAAAACTACCTCAAAGCAATCTCCACACAATAGGTGGGCAGGGAATTTGAATTTATTACGACGTTGATGCTGATCAGTATCAGCATTATACCGTGTACGGCAGTCTTCTATCTGCACAGAGTCACTACACGTAAGTTACTATATTGCACTATCAAGAAGAAGAGCACTGAGCACAGCTGTCAGATAAGTCCTCAGCAGCTTGTATCAATGAGAATTAAAAACCCAGAAGAACAATTACTCTCACTTTCTCTCATTGTTTGCCTCATTTCCTCCTCGGGACATCCCTAAACGATCGCCCCATCATTCAAAATGAACACGAGGGTCCAGTGTCCACTAGTTTACTCTCACACTCAATACATTTGGTCCCACAAATTTGGGCTCTTATCAACTCCACCAAACCAAAAATTAAGAAAACAAACGGGTATATCAGAAGTAATAATAAAATTTTTGTGCCATACCGAGCCTTCAGCAATATCAATTCCAACATAATATCCAATCCTTGCCTTGTCCCACTTTATAAGATCTCCACCCTAACACATAGCATAGTAAAGAAACATTCAGAATTCTCATTGCAGTCACATGATCAACCAATATCACTAAACATCTAAAGCTAAAGTATTACCTTTCCACAAGCAAGATCAAGAACAACATCCTCACGACGGGCATAAAGCTGAATTAAGACACTTTTTATCTACAAATTTCAAACAAATGTAAGAAATTTTCAAAAGAAAAAAAACTCGACAGTATAATATCCAAAGTGTACAAAAGATACCCAATTGTTAAGTTTTTTCAAATGGATAATCGGGCTTGCTTCTCGTTCTTCCAATGTCTGGTTAGTTCTAGCACTGTAATGATCAGCTACATTCCTAGCATAAAGCCTTGTACTCTCATCCTCGACAAATTGTCCGTCTCCTAGATTACCATTAACAAGATACACTTCAATAAACTGAAGACACAAAGCCTTAAATCCCTGAAAATCCATTCACAATAAAGGGGCCAAATAAAATCATAATATTTGCGTAAAGTTTCAATTTTACGACCCAAAGTAAGCAATCCATAATCCTATAATTGACACCCTCAGATAATAAAAACCCGGGTCCGCCATCTACACTACTAGTATGCTCTTCACAATAGAGGGGCCAAATAAAATCTTAATATTTGTGTAAAGTTTCGATTTTACGACCCAAAGTAAGCAATCCATAATCCTATAATTGACACCCTCAGATACTAAAAACCCGGGTCCGCCATCTACACTACTAGTATGCTCTTCACAATAGAGGGGCCAAATAAAATCTTAATATTTGTGTAAAGTTTCGATTTTACGACCCAAAGTAAGCAATCCATAATCCTATAATTGACACCCTCGATACTAAAAACCCGGGTCCGCCATCTACACTACTAGTATACTCTTCTGAACACCCTAAAACAGCAATTGAGAAAATATTCTGCCAATAGCAATAATAGGAAAACAAAAACAATAAAATCATTCAAATAAAAAAAGGGTGCAAAGTTTAATCATTGAAACACGGTACACAGCCCTAAATTCAAATAAATTAGTCATGAAATTACAAAAATTAGGAAGGAAAATGTGAAAAAAAATACCAGCAGGATTAGGTTTGGATCGAGATTGAGGAGGCCCAGATGAAGAACCTTCGTACCCACGTTTCATAACTCTGGAAAATTGACAAATTTGAGAAATTGGGTTTAAAAAAAGCTGGAAATTAGAAGGTTGAATGCGAATGAAAGAGAAAGTTGCAATGGAGGGAAAGAAGGTTGGAAGTTAGCGAGTATATGTATGTGAGAACTGCGAAGAGAGGTTACCTGAAGATTTAAGAGTATAACTACTAGATCATCTTAAGGAAAAATTGTATATTACCACCTTTTATGTACCACTTTTTGTAAATTATCACCTTAATTTTTTTTTTTTTAAATTACCACCTTTTGACTACAAAAAATCATAAATTCCCACCACATAACGAATTCCGTCAGGTTTACCGTTATGTGGGGCCCACATTTCTCTCTCCTAGTTTTCCACCACCCTCTCCCCCAACCAACCAGCCCTAACCACCAGATACACCACCCTCACCCGCACACCCAGATTTTTCGGCCACCACAACACCAACCTCCGATTTCGTCAGCCACTAACCACCCAACTCCGATTTTTTCAGCCACCACAACAACCACCCCACCACAACACCCCTCCGGTTATGCCAACCCGACACCCATGGCTTCTCCTCTGTCTCTCACTCCCCTCTCGCTGCTCTGATTCCCCTTTTTCCCACCACTGCACCACAGTGGTGAGGGCCACCAACACCGGTAGCCCCCAATGCATCTAGCCCCACCACGGCCACGCAAACCACCACCATTAAGACCATCTCTCTCCCTCCTTTGTTGTTTTCCTCCTCTGTTCTTCTTACTTCGTGGCTTAAAAAGTTGAAAGAACCAAACCACTAATGAAGATGGAAGTTGTTGCTGGTGAAGGTGATGATTGATTATGAGGGGGGGCAGAAGTTGGTGGTGGAGGGTTATTATGGCGTATTGGGGTAGTTGATAGAGTTTTGGTGTTTGTTGTGATGGTGGCTTGGCAGTGTATGTGGTGGGGGGGAAAGGGGAAGCAGAGCAGCGAGAGGGGAGTGAGAGACATATGAGCAACCATGGGTGTCGGGTTGGCGTTACCAGAGGGGTGTTGTGGTGGGTGGCTGACGAAATCGGAAGTTGGTGTTGTGGTGGCTGAAGAGTATGGGTGTACGGTGGCCGGTGAGAGTGGCGAATCTGGTGGTTAGGGCTGGTTTGTTGGGGGAGAGGATGGTGAAAAACTAGGAGAGAGAAATGTGGGCCTCACATAACGGTAAACATGACGGAATCCGTTATGTGGTGGGAATTTATGAAAATTTTAAGTTATAAGGTGGTAATTTTAAAAAAAAATAATCAAGGTGGTAATTTACAAAAAGTGATACATAAAAGGTGGTAATATGCAATTTTTCCTCATCTTAAATAGGGAAATTTGTCAAACAGCACCTACTTTTAATCCAACTTTGTGAACTAGTACTTTGATTTTATTTATTTGTCAAATGGCACCTACTTTTAATCTAACTTTGTAAACTAGCACCTTGATTTTATTTATTTGTGAAATGACACCTACTTTTAATCTAACTTTGTGATCTAGCACCTTGATTTTATTTATTTGTTATTTAGCACCTTAAACTACTTTAATCTATTTCTTTGATACCTACGTTCAATTCAAGTTTGTAATAGCACTCTGATTTTAATTCATTGTTTCTTAGCTCCCTAAACTACCCTAATCGATTTGAAAATTAAAAGTCGCAAGGGAACACACTTTAAGGCGTCGTTAACTAGAGTTTTAAGACCCTAAACGATATTTTTCGAAATGTCATCGTCGCGCTCACTTTAATGCCATGAAATTCTAGAATCTCTACTACACGAGTACCAGGGGCACACACTTCTATGTGACTTTTGCGGCGATCTTTAGGTCGAATACGACATTTTCGAGTAAACAAACTTAAGTGTTGGGCACAAATTTCAATGAAACGATGGTATCGGTGCGGTCCATGAATGTTGCCATCAACCTAAAAATCGAAAGACCATTTTTAGACGACGACGTATATACACGATGTACAATTTTTATGAATTTTTCATTCATAAGATGATTAAACTCGTGTTGACGAGATAGAATAACCGCATGAATGTTTTACTTATTTAGCCAGAACAAATTAGTAAGGTACCAAGAAAAATAGTTTAGGGTAGTTTAAGCCTTAAGGTGCAAAGCAACAATCAATTAAAATTAGGGTGCTAGATCACAAACTTGAATTAAGGTGCTAAATAACAATTAAATAAAATCAAGGTGCTAGATCATAAAGTTAGATTAAAAGTAGGTGTCATTTCACAAATAAATAAAATCAAGGTGCTAGTTCACAAAGTTAGATTAAAATTAGGTGCCATTTGACAAATAAATACAATCAAGGTGCTAGTTCACAAAGTTGGATTAAAAGTATGTGCTATTTGACAAATTTCCCTCTAAAATATGAGATCTTCAATTATATTATTACTAGTATCATATGCACCTATCGCGTGTGGTTTGTGAAAGCATATAAAATAAAAATTAGAAAAAGAATTCGATAATTTATTTAAGATGTATTTTTCAAAATAAAAAAGTTAGTTATAGAGAGATTTGTTCCATTTAATTAGGAATTAAAAAAAAGAATAATAATATGGATTTTTGGTGTCCCCACCTCTTCACTTAGAGAATACTAGTATTAAATGTACGCGATGCGTGCAAAATCATATTAAATGGAAACTAAAAGGAAAATTTGATAATTTGTTTAAAATATATATTTTTCAAAATGAAAAAGTTTGTTATAGAGAGAGATTTGTTCCTTTTAATTAGGAATTAAAAAAAAATAATATGGATTTTTGGTGTCCCTCACCTCTTCACTTATAGAATAGAGATAGATTAGCATTTTATATATGTGATACGTGCCACAATAATTTTATTATGAAATTTATAATTTACAATAGATCATTTTATTATATGTTTTGTCTACTGTAACATGACAAAATGTGAAGGTACTCAACATAATTTTTTTTTCAAGATGAATTTTTGGCTCATTTTTCATGGAAACCGCCCCTTACTCCCCCACCATCAACTACAACTTTTATTATATAGTGTCTGCCAAGGCTTAGTCATTTTAACTTTGATAAAAAGAATAACTAAATTAAAATATATTATTACATTGCAATTGTTAAATTTCTTTTAAATGACCACCATGCTCTAAGTTAAGTTTACGAACGACATTATTGAAATAAGCATGTGCTAGTATATTGTTAATTCAACAAAAAAAAGTTTATTCAATAGCGTTACATATCAAATTATTAACTCAAGATATTAACATTTTAACCTAAGATACTAACTTTTTTAACAATTATTCAACACATATTGGTAATTGAGTACTCAAATGATGAAAACAAATAAATGAGTACCTAAAAAGTGAAAACACCAAATAATACTTCCTCTGTTTCACAATAGATGCATAATTTGTACTTTTCACGCTTGCCAATGCATTATTTTTTACACTAATATCTTTAATTATCAATAAGTAAAAATAATAAAAAGAGCATATTAAAAAAATACATATTAGGACAAATCTAACAAGATCCCACATGATTATGTTTTTCCTAAATCGTAAATCGCCAAAGCCAATTGAAGTCTAAACTGTGAATAGTGCATAATATGAAAATGTTGCATCTATTGTGAAACGAAGGTAGTAATATACTACGATGATTGATGATTGTAAGAGATAAAGCAAGATACTCTGACCCTATATTCTTCATGAAAGTTAGAATTAACATGCCGAGTATCATAGCTGGGGATGTAGCTCAAATGGTAGAGCGCTCGCTTTGCATGCGAGAGGCACGGGGTTCGATCCCCCGCATCTCCAAATTTTTAACTACTCTACTTTAGATTAGTCCTTTTGTTTTTCAAGCTAATTTAATTCTGTCAAATTATTAAAAGATGTATCCTAGAACAAAAAAAATAAATAAAAGTCCATAATTTTCGGAGAGGGGGAGAAAGACGAGGAAGAAATTGAAGAAGTATCCAAATGAAACAAATTATTCAAGTTGACAAAGCCAGAGGATTGGGAAGAATATACAATTCTGTAGTTGAACTCCATAGACCTTGTGGAGGATTCAAGTGCAGACTACACTACAGCGTGACTAGTGAATAGTGATTTATTAGCAGTAGAATTGTGTTTATGGCGTCAAGATATATACGATGATGATGAGGCTATTGATAATATTGATGGATGATGTTGTTCCTAACGATGAAGAAGATCGTATACCTTCTTACTCTTAACTAAAATCTTTCCAAATTTCCAAAAGATTAGGGGAGTTTGTTAGAATACCCCTAGGCCCTATCGTGATGAAGATCAGGGGACATGGAGAGAGGAGTCAAAGATATATTCATATATGGAGGTTGTTGCTAAAAAGGAGGGATTGAAGGAATTAGCCGTTAGGAAGATAGAAATAGCATTTATATATAGGTCATTTGTAAGTTCTCTAGCTACTCTCAAGAGAAGGAAACCATTGATATTAACTTTTTCATTTTGAAAAATACATCTTAAACAAATTATCGGTTTTTCTTTCTACTTTTCATTTTATATGCTTTCGCACGCATCGCTTGCATTTAATACTAGTCAATATATAAACAGTCACTCTTATTCTTTCTATTGAATTGTTGCCTTCTTTCTTTCATCCATTACTAGAGATTTGTTTAGTCGATGTGTCTCTTGTACCTTTGTTCACCTCTCTTTGAGGGGTTCAATCTGAGAGTAGACGGGCAATGGTTGGCAACGTAGTAGGAAATAATTTATCAAAATTAAAATGAATGATAATCAGGGCCGTTCGTGACTATTACATGGCCCGGGGCGAAATGAAAATTTTGGGCCCCTAATGCACGGGGTATAATTACCATATGTAGACAATAAATAAAGTTTTAATTATAATCTAGAAAAAATTTCACAAATAACTCCTACAAAAATAACAAAGTAAACTTTGTTTTTTAATGCAAACCTTTATTTTTCATTCTCCTTCAAATAAAACGCTGCCTAATTGCAATTTCAAACTCAAATTTTATATAAATCTCGTGTGTTAGTACCTAAAGCACATGCTAAAATCTTTACTACCACACAAACTTTAGCACAAGCCGGCAACTAGGGGTCTAAATTAGCAAAGAAATGATAACAAAGCAAACATCTTGAGCATCTTGATTGCATGACATTAGTTTTAGGATTGTAACTAAAAATACCAATTTGCTACATACTTGAGCGTATACATAGATGGCTATGAACCATAGAGCAATATAGAAACTTTAATTCTAATAGGAAATTAAATAAATTCGGGAGTTTAAAAATTAGAACTGAAGAATTTTTTTAAAATATTTTATCACACAATACATAAAATTAAATCAGGAATTAGATTATATATTTCTTTTTATGAATCAGCAATTACACTTGGAAGTTGGAATAGAAATTGATATAAGTTCAAATTATCAAGCAATGAGTGTAATTAATTACTAACAAATAAAATTCGAAAGCGAAAATTAAATTAGCACAATTAACTAAATTGAAAAAAAGAAGGAGAAGAAGAGCATGGAATCAAGATCCTTGCTTAAAAAATTTAAGAACTGGCTTCAATATACTCCAAGTACGCAGGTTCCTGACTAAAATCAAGCCTCTTCATAATAAAAGCAAGATTAAAAAAAAACCTTGGTTGATTCTTTCCCTTGTAAATTTAAGATAGTAACCTAAAAATTGCACAGTAACATATATTGTAGTCTGTAAAGTATAATTGTTGTTCATAAATGGCGAAATTCACAAGAGATTTAGGGGGGGGGAATTTGGGAAAGGATAGATGAATTAGGTCAGTATTTAGAAGGCCCTTAAATTAGGGTATTTATTGGAGATCTTGGAAGAGAAAATCTAGAAAGAATGAATAGTGGTCTAATACTTTACTTCGTAAATTGTAACTATGAAATGCATTAACTATTAAGCCATTATTGTACATTCTTTCCCTTCTTTCTAATTAAGGCTAACGGAGTTCAGATTTGTGGGGTGTGAACATGCAACCAAGGTTAGGAGGGCAAAGCTGATTGTTCTTAATCAGGATGAGCGATTCTTAAAGTGTTTCCCAATTAGGACATATAATTCCTTAAGTAACCTAGACCTTTCTAGTTTTAGTCTTGAAAACAAAAACAATAAAAGTTGGTGGTAACAATCTTAATAGTTTGAAAACAACCGGTACTAGGTACCCTCTCCACTCGGATTCACGTTGGAAAAAATAAAAAATTGTGTGTTTCTCACGAGAGTCTAAATCTTATGGTCATCGTTATTATATGTGTAATTTTGGTTTTCATGTGAAGGACCTATGGACGGGGACTATTATTATGAGATGTGATAGCGCGGGAGATCTATATCCACTTTCATCCACAACTCCACCTTCCACTCAAGCTTTTGCCGCTCTCTCCACCACCACTTGGCACAATCGTCTAAGTCATCCCGGCGAACCTGTTTTTCGTGCTCTTAAGTCCAATATTGTTATTTCTTGTACTCCTAGTGGTGATTCTTTTTCTCATGGTTGTCAAATTGAAAAACATATCAAATTGCCTTTTTCTCATTCTAATAATACTACAGTTGCGCCTTTTGATATTGTGCTTAGTGATCTTTGAACCTCTCCCACCTTGAGTTCCAATGGTCATCGTTATTATATATATATTTTTGGATGATTATTCAAATTTTTTATGGACCTTCCCTTTAAAGAATAAATCACAAGTCATATCCACTTTCATTAATTTCCGTCAATTTGTCCATACTCAATTTGAACGCAACATTAAAAGTTTTCAGTGTGACAATAATGGACGTGAATTCGACATTTTTTCATTTCAAAAACAATGCGCACAACATAACATGTATTTTCGCTTCTCCTGACCCTATACTTCCTCCCAAAATGGCAAAGTTGAACGAAAAATTCGATCTACCAATAACATAGTCTGCACTCTTCTCCTTCATGCTTCCGTCCCCCCTTCTTTTTGGCCTCACGTCCTTCAAATGTCCACATATCTTCATAACATATTGTTGACCCTATATGGTTTTGATGATTACAAACTAAAGTAATAACTAACAAGGTTTATAAGTTTTATGTGTGCAAGGTTCATGAATAAATAATGGTGAAAATGTTCCAATTTACCCGTTTTCATGGACTATTACTCACGCCCCGGCCAGGTCCCATGGCCCGAAGTCGGATCTTGCCCAATATATTTTTAGGGCCTCCTTGGGCCATATGAGGCCCTTTGGAACCTTAACATGTCCCAAAACTCTGAGTTGGAACTCCAAGAGAAGAGTGAAGTTCCTGAGGGGGAACTCCAAGAGAAAAGGAGTTTAGTTACATAAGGGTGTAATTAGGTTTCTTATGTAAGGAACAAAGATCGTTATATGGTAAGGAATTGGAACTGTTTCTATGGAACTATGTTAGTGGAACTGATATAAGAAACATGTGTCTAAAAAGAAATACTAACAAAATATATGTCTGTTCCTATGAATTGAATGTTTGTCTGTTCCATTCCTAGGAATGGAACAGACTTGAAACATGCGTGCAATGGTTTTAAAGGAACAAGCAATGTTTTAAGCAAAGGAACAAGCAATGTCCTTAAAGGAACAAACAATTTTGTTTTGCAAAATATGTCTACACGCCTAATGTTTTATTATGCAAAGGAACAAACATTGTCTTAGGATAAAGGAACAAGCTAATTTTGTTTGTTCCTCTTTCACATGCCTAGAATCATTTAACTGACAATGGAGAAAATTTAGGAAAAGATTTTCAAAGATATTTTGGATATTTCTAAAAGATATTTATTGTTTTCGAAAATAAAATCTTTTAATTAAAGAAAATCTTATTAAGATATTGTTTGTTAGGAAAAGATTTAAATAAGCTTTTAATTATTTATAACTGATTTTCTTAGTCAAAAATATCTTAAATGAATTGCTTGAATTTAGGAAATTCCTTTGCCAGTATAAGCGTTTAGTTGAACGTGTATAATTAGTGGGATAGTGCTACCTTGTTCCTCAAGCATAGGAACATACATGACTTGACTCCACTACTCCATTATCACATGGTAATCCAACGTTTAATTTATTACGTGCATGTAGTGGGATAGTGTTGTTTGTTCCTCAAGCCAAGGAACAAACATGGCTTCACTCCACTACTCCACTAACCCATGTTTGAAATCATATTTATTCTAAATGACTGCTATAAAAGGGTTGTTCCAACTAAGTCATAGGTGTATCTGACAAAGTGATAATTGAACTAAAAAGGTATTAATTAGAGTATCACGTATATTGACTCAGTACCACCAAAGTTCCAAGTTCCAAGTTCCATTACCATATGAGTTCATTGTTCCATTAGTGTTTAATATCGTTCTATTATTCTGTATTTTGAGTTGAGAAAAGAGTTGAGAGGAACTCTTGTAGTTTGAGTTTGGGTAAGGGGTTTGAGTGAACTCCTGTAAAGTGTGAGGCTTTGAGTGAAGCAAGAGAAAGAGAAAGGAACTTCGATTGAAGTTCGAGAGGAACAACAGTTAGAGGGAACTGTTGTTGGGACTTGAGTTTGTAGAGGAACTCAAGTAGTGGCCCGAGAGTTAATAGGTTTGTAACAGAGGTATTTGGCCTATTATAGTGAAAGAGTTGAGTTTAAAATCTCTTGTGGTCGAGGTCGTTTCTTCCTGTTGGGCCCAGGAAGTTTTTCCTCGTAAAAATCTCTTGTGTCTTTCTCTTGTTCCTTTCATTGTTTTTTTAATTCCGCAAAAAGTACGTTCATTTCCCACACATACAATTCACCCCCCTCTTGTAGTGTTCCTAAATAAACAACACATCTTCCCAAGTAAAGTTTCTGCTTCTCCTCTCCCACACAAATCCTCTGCCACCGTCATCCCTCTTACTCTCACATTCGTACTTTTGGATGTCTATGCTATCTTCATCTCCCCTCTCCTTCAATCAACAAATTCCAAGCACGCTCCAACCTTTGCGTGTTTATAACTTCTTAATCTTAATTAAGCATATCGGGAATCCATACTACATTTTCCTTACACACATGTGGAAAATTCTCAACAACGAAACACTTCCCCTAGTTACCGTACTATAACTATGTTTCAGTTCGATATTAATTCTTATAGACAACACATATGGACATAAGGTATGCATTTCAATTGGAAAAGGGAGATTGAATTATTATAAGTTACTGGTGTCAAGGTGTGTGGCTTTGGTCTCATACAAATTACAATGTTGTCACACGAAATACACAAATGTAACTTATCATCTGAAACTACAAAAAAGTAAACAGCTGCAATATTGAGTAACATATGGGGAGGTGAAGAAAGATCTAAAATTGCAGCGAAACAAGCTTTCTTTGATCATCAACGGCTTACATTCACTAGCTCATCGAGATAGCTTTGAGAGCCTGAACAACTAGAGGTTATGTCTTAGTTGATCATCGACAATTGCAAATTCGAAAAGATTTCTTTTTTCATATCAATCTAAATATTGTTTCAAACCTGATTCGAGGTACTCGCAACCCTTCGTAGCTTGTTCACAATATCCTTGGTGACAGAACGTCGTTGTTCACGAGGAAGCTCAGATAACATTGTCATTAAGTTTAAGTTATCAAGATTGTCGTCACATTCAAGATCTGTTGTGCTATCTTGTAACGGGTTAGCATCGTCAATTCCTTTTGTGTCAATGTCATCCAAGTTAATTGAACTTATTGCCTGGTTAGGAGTTTGTTGAACTGCCTCATCTCTTGATAGCTCCTGACGTTGTTGTACCATTGGCGAACGCGACACAGTCACAATTATGTGGGGAGCTTCCCATTCTTCTCCGGAAACGTCGCTGCAGTAATGCGTACATTATATAGATCATTATTATAACAATTACATTTTTAATGTGGTTTTACAATCCCATGTTCACCAAATGTCGGGGTTTCGAATATTTAAAATAGGATAGTGATATGTGACGGATCTCAACTCTTGCTTACACTTCTTTATATATATGTAGTATATAGAACCAAATACTTCCATCTCCTCAAAGAAAGCCACCGTTATTCACGTCCCTAGATCATTGCAGACTAGCTAAGAAAGAGGGGACAGAGAGCTTATGAGAGACTTATTCTATTTACTCTATATATAGCTGAAAAAAGATGGTTATAGAAAATCAAATATTAGATTGATACTCCATCTGTTTATTTTTATTTGCTACATATATCATAAATGAATGTCCTAATTTATTTACTATATTTTCGAATTTGTCTTGTGGTCCTTATAATATTTTCCCTATCTTACCTAACTTTTGTCATTTACATTTAGAACTAGTATCTGACCTAATTGATGCATCGAATGCTTACTTTGAGTGTTTTTTTTGGCTTTTTTCATACAAGTTTTTGTTTTGGAAGGATACATATATTACTATGAAGAAGATTATCATATAACATAGTTGGCTAAGATGGTAAGATGAGTGTCTTACATAGCAAGAGATCCAAGAATCGACCCTTTTGTTAAAGCATTTTGTTTGTCAAAGGCTGTTTGTCAAAGGCATAGCATAATATTTCTTGATGGGATGATGTGGCTAATTCTAGTGCAAGAAAAATGGGTTATGAATGGCATATAGACTTTTATAGGTTCGCTATCTAAATATAAATTTCATCTTTATTATGTCGTTTCTATATAAAGTGATGGTTTTCACTACCTCACATGCACATCTTTTTTGTCATTTTACAATATAACAAAAAAGAGAAGGTGCAAACCAAGCAATTCAAAAGAAAAAGTTACGAAAAGAAAAGGTGAATTTACTTTTTCATAAATACCTTATCCAACCATGCGTTATTTCCAAAACATCCATATCGCAACTTTCCTGGACCTCATCAAGACGGATATCAACAGAAGCACATAATTTTTCTCCATAGTGGAGATCGCCAAACGAAATAGTTACGGAACCAGCATAATCATCCCGGGAACATGGGAACATGCTTGAGTGCACCTTCTCGAATTTTGAGCCAAGCTCATGAAATGTCAACCTCAAGTTTCGAGCTATAGGTGACATCCCGAGTTGCGCAGCAACAAAATTAGAAATTTCTTGGATGAAGTTGTCGCTTGTTTCCTCGTCTTCACCATTCACGAACGTAAATGTTCCTCCTTTACTGCTACTAGCAATCTTTTGGAACGCCTATTACAAAAATTGAGTGTATAAACAATAATTTAAATTTTCTAATATTAGAGAAAATGTTACCTTTAGTAATGTATCATACCTTATGCATGCAGATAAAAATATAATGTGTCAATTTTTTTGGGTAAAATGTGTCTCGACAAGTGTGAAAAAAGAAATGTAGCACTTAAAAAGAAACAGAGGAAGTATAAGTTAAAATCTTTGTGCATGAAAATTACAAAATCAAATCATACCTTTAATTTATTAGTAAAACTCATTTGGTCATCTTATTGAATGGTGAAATGGTTATGCACACGACTTATATATATGAAAATATCTATATTGAGTGAGAGAAACTTAACAAGATCTCAGGTGATTTTTTAATAAATCAAATCATATCTTTATTGGAATAACCCAATTGGTATCTTATATATTGAGTATATTATATTATTTATATATGTCTATTAGCTTTACTAATAACAAAATAAAGATATAATTTGAAATAATGACCGGTAAATCTCACAAATATGAACAAAAGAGTATCAAAAAGATATCACAAAAAAAGCAATACTTTAATTCACTTCTTTAAACACAAATCTATCTCTATTGATTATCTCTAGCAACAAAATTTTGAGTGTTTAAAATTCATTTGGGGAGATTTTCACTAAGTTTATGGGTGTCGTATTATGACATTACAAACTTGTTGATTTTCATTGATTAAATGAGTCTTTTTGTTTATATGCTTAATTAAATGTGTAGTATGAATAGTGCTATTGCGACTATTAATAGAAAGATATCCATGTCAAAATCTTTTAGGAAATTGTTTTCATGCAAAATATGATAAATCTTGCCAAATTAACTAAATAAGTAATAATCATTTACGTTGGTAATTAATATCAGATAATGTTATAATTAATCATTGTATCTATAACGAGTATCCGATACCCTAATTAGACTTTCGGTTTACCAAAGTTCGAGTATCTGTCTACCTGAACTCATTAGAACGGTTGGCGTGTAGTGATAGTCATAGTACTAAAAACTGGGTACCCGATCCAATGTTGGTTAAACGAAATTTTGTGAGTGAGTGGCTTAGTGTTAATGGTAGTAAAACAAGTTAATTACCTGAGAGCGGGGCTGACAGCCATAATGAACAGTGTGTATTGGTACATTATAGGTTTGCGTCGTCATATTACCATCGGCATGATGAAGGTCTCCATCAGACAAAAGCACAATTGCACACCGACGTCCTTTAGTAATTTCTCGATCATCAAGCACTTTCATGGCCTCTCTTAGACCTGCCGTAAGGTTGCTTCCGCCGCCTGCCTCTAGCTCATTAATGAGATCTATGGTTGCTCCTGTGTTTCTTAATAGTGTTTTCTTTATTCTACTTACACGACCTACCGATTGCAAGTTACGCAACCTATAGACTTCACCTTCGTATACAATGACAGAGAGACAATCTCTTAGGTTTAGTCTTTTAATTATACTTCTGGCAACAGCTTTCACCCGTTCCAACCTTCCGTCTTTTGCCATGTACTTACTAGCATCTAACAAGATAACTATATCATGTGGAAAATTGTGCCTTCTACTTTTGGTTGCCATCAACTCTATCAGCACGTTGTAAAGACTACTTTCCATTGGTGCTTCACTTTTACAGGTTATTCTCATCTTTACACCTCCAGAATCAAAACATTCTGCAAATTATAATTGGTCATCTCAATTGCATAAGACATATATAATCTCAATCGCTTAAATTATTTATTATTGCCGAAATTATAATTGCTCATCTCAATTGCATAAAATATACAGTCTCAATCATTCGAATTATTATTATTTCTCATAAGTGTCATTAACCACGTACTATAATCCTCGTACCAAAATGTAATTGCTCTAATACGAATACAGAATTTCATACCATTTGCTATCGTAATGTGATCTGTAAATATATCACGAAAATGTTGTCAAAAAGGTTTTGCTTCTAAAGATAATATTGACGGGTGCTTTTGTCGATAATAGGAGCATAATGCACAATATGCTATCTTTTAGGGGTGTTTGGTTCACCTAGTTAGAATGAAATGGAATGGTATGGATTAGAAGCCACCCAAGTGTTCGGTTAGCTTATTTTGCTATAGAATATGATACCCATGGGTATCTAACTCTACCAAAATCCCTTGGAATCAAAAACTTATCCCCCCTCCCTAAGATTGCGAATCCATTCCACCTTGGTATCAAACCCTAGAAATGAAGAGGAGTCCTCCCACCACCCCGTCTCAATTTCCGGCGACCACCGACCCAACATTTTCCAACCGCCCTCCCGCAAGCACCCCATTTCCGGCGACCACCGACACCAAAATTTCCAACCTTCAAAATATTCGACAAGTTCGACTCAGTAGCATCGAAGAAATCAAGAGAGTCACCACGTAGATGGCTTCTCAGACCACGAGACTCTCCCATAAAGTCACGGATGCCGAAACTCCGGCGAGTGAAAAAACTACCTCAAACGATCCATCGATTACCATCCAAGAATTGCGTCTTTAAGTACTCCGACAGCGCAGATGTCGACAGCGAACGTGTTTTGGTTGTTGTGATGGTGGCGAAGGGCGATTTCGTGGTGGGTGAAGGGGAGGGGTGGCAGTTTGTGGTGGATGAAGGTGGTTTAGTGGCTGGGGGGTGGGGGGAAGGGTGGTTGGGGAGGGGGGTTGAGTTTTTGGTTTTTATTACTTTTTAAAAAAATTTACTGTTTGTAATTACAAACTCTATTTTTTTAAAAAAAAATCTTTTTGGACATCTTAAAATAAGTTATAATTAATATAATATAAAATAATCTACAGAAAATAATAAAAAGTCAGAATCCATTCCGTAATGAACCAAACAATTGGAATGGATATAGAACCCATTCCAAAATTGAACCAAACAGTTTAAGCTTGGTATGGGATTTCCAATCCATACCACCCTGGTATGAGATCCCAATCCATACTATTCCAACATTTTGAACCAAACAGACCCTTAGAGAGGACATAGGAACAAACAAAAGATAAAGAAGTTTTGCTTAAACTTGCTCATATTGGTAGACGATAGAATGAGAACCTTTTATAGGCGTACACCATAAATTAACCAACTAAATAGTTAGACACATAACTAAGAACTGGAAAACATGGCCCACTACTACACTCCATAACCATAAACTTTATTTTTGAGAAGAAATAAATTTGTGCCAATTAATTAATTCTTGGACAAAGGGTCCATCAGTACATGCGAGGAACTTCCGGTGGATAATGACGTTCCCATCTTTGCTCTGTTAAAGGCACTAATCTGTCTAAATGATATAACAATAACAATAAAGTTACCCCAGTGCCTCAAGTCCAACCATAAGGCGAGGTAAGGGTGTCAAATATATGTAATCTTACCCTTGTGATGAATACACAAAGAGGTTGTTTTCAGATAATCCAAAATGAAAATTGCATCGAAAATATACAGGCCACTTGCAACTTCATAGTACAACAAGCGCATCTAGTTTCAAAAGCCGTTTTTCTTTGTTCCATCATATTCCAAAACCAAAGAATAAAGTGTCTTTAAAAGATGAACAACAAAATTACCCCACCTGTTTACATGATCCTACTTCACTGAAAAGAAAAACTTACTCTTAGCTAAGGCATAATGTTAGAGTAGAATAGTGAACTCACGCTTAGTTTCTTAATGATGTTTTGGCAGTCCGATTCAAGATAAACTTCTAGAGTCCATAACATAGAGCATTCCTCAAAGAAAAACAGATGGCCCTTTCCCTTAAGCTACCTCTTGCGACCACCAGACATTTAGCGGCGAATTGCAGCAAACACCACCTGCCTTTCACTAGTTCATGCTACAACCCCAATCACCACCCAACATCCTCACTAACAAATGCATCGACGTTGACTTTAACCACACAAGTAGGTGAAGTTCACTAAACACGAGGGTTGCTCGCCTCCTTCACCCTACAACCTACATAAATTTTCTGGTTATAACTCCCAAATTTCATAACAAGTTTGGAAGCTATCATAGCCACCAACTCATTTAGACACATTTTCTCTTGAAAACATGTTGGTTGCGCCGATGCTACAAGCTCCGAGTCATGAAAACGATAAGTCTCTACTTTGCCTCATCCTAACCCTCCCAACATATAGCACCAATTTTCACAGCTCCTTGTTTTCCACCACCACGTCCTGGTCTTGACAGTTCACTTAGTCACACACCGCACGTACACAGAGGAACCCGAAAAAAGCATGATGTATAGATTTTGCATCTCCACTACATAGTGGGCACTCATTGTTTTCAATTAAATGATGCCTCTTCAATATCCATCTTGTAGGCAAAGTAGTAGTATACATCCTCCAAATAAACAAACGACGTTTTGGTGACACCTCCATGCTCCAACTTATCACCCAAGCTTTATACAAAGAATCAAAATTACGTTGGCCATGTAAGGTGTTTTCATCGAACAAAACTCATTGACATTAACTGTTATTTCACCAGAGAAAAGGTTATTGAGGGGCTGTATGAGATATACAACATGTAATATGAGATATAAAACATGTCCTTTTTAGTCTTTTTCATATCTTTGTAATAGCCTACTATATAAAGGCTTTTCTACCTCATTTCTCATTATCCAAGTATAATAAAACACAAATTCTCTCTAACAGAATTTCAGTTTTTTTGTTTCTCTCTAAAATGAAGAACTAGATTTTGCTAGTTCCACATGGTATCAGGGCCTCTCTCAAATTGAGAGTGGTTGATTTTCTCTTGCACAATTGTTGCTGAGACTTTGAATTTCATGACGATTGAAGATTGCGATTAAGAAATCTTGCAATTTCTTCTCTCACGTGTCATTTTCTTGATTCGATTTTATGCTAAACCATAATGGTGACTACTGAAACTAAGGAAGCTCAATCTGCGTCCAATAATGGAGGTAATACAGATCCATTCTTCATTTCTCATTCTGATTCTCCTACTGCTTCACTTGTTTCGACTTTATTTTCTGGCACAAATTACTTGAGGTGGCGTAGAAATGTCATGAGAGCTTTAGGAGCTAAAAATAAAATTAGTTTCATTGATGGAAGTATAGTTGAACCATCTGGAACTCATAAAGACTTTGCTAAATGGAAGAGAGTGGATTATATGATTTTAAGCTGGTTGTTGAGTTCAATGAAGAGTGATATTGCAGATGATTTTTCTTATGTTGAATCTGCCGCTGAATTGTGGCAAGAAATTGGTGAAAGATTTGGTCAATCTAATGGACCGCAAAATTTTCAATTGAAGCTTGAAATTGCGAATTTGAAACAAGAAAATTTGTCTATTCTTGCTTATTATAGCAAGATCAAGAAGTTATGGGATGAATTGCAATGTTTAAAGCAATTTCCAGTTTGTTCTTGTGGAGCTTTAGCTAAGTGTAGCTGTGGTTTTTTGAAGAAATTAGCTGACCTAGAAAATGAAGACAAACTGATGCAATTCTTATTAGGCATGAATAACGGCTATGATACTGCCATTACTAATATTCTCACACAAGAACCTCTCCCTTCCATAAATCGTGCATACTCTATAGTGAAACAGATTGAAACACAGAAGGAAGTTAGTAGCCATAATGAATTAGATGTGGAAAGTAGTGCTTTGGCAGTTAGTAGATTCAATCAGAAATCCGTGAGAGGTGGTTTTTCTAATCATTCTGGTAATAGAAAATGTAACACCCCATATTTTTATATATTGTTAGTAAATATTTATATTAAATTATTTTATAAAATAATTCAAGTTAGTCTTTTATTAAATTATTGTTCTTCCCTACTTTGACTTTATCTTAAAATTAGCCCAAAATCTATATCTAGTTGGATTAGGTTTAATACCCATGACCCATTAGTTTTGTTAAACTAAACTATAAAAACAAAACAAAAGAAAGGGAAACCAAAAAGTAAAAGTAAACCAAAACTTACCTCACGCAGCAAAGCGTCCACGCCATCCATATTCCAACCTCCATCTTCTTCCTTCTTTTATTTTCCTCCAACCCCAATTTCTCCATAATTCAAGGTCTTAGCTATATCACATATTTGTTGGGTTATTGTATACCACCATTAATCTTCCATAATCTGTTGTTTGGGCGATTTTGATTGAAAAAAAAAAAGGGAATTTTGGGGTTACGTTTTCGGGTCGACTCCGGATTAAAGAAGAGCGTTTACGGGTCTTTATTCATTAATCTACCTTCTATCACTCTAATTTATCAAGTAAGTTTTATATCCATGCTTTAATTTCAGTTTCTATGTTGATTTTCAAATTGGGCGTTTTCTTAAATTAGGGTTCTTGAGATAAATTGAATTGGGGAAAATTTATGTCATGTGAAATTTGTTTAATTAGTTATAGTGTGATCTTTAATTCGAGTTGTCTACTATGTTTTCGAATTTAGATTGAAAATTTTATTACTTTCAAAACTTACTCTGAATTCTTGTTATATTGGGTTCATGTTAGTTTCATAGTTTAAATTATTAGTCGAATGATTTGTCTAATATTGTAGACTTGTAGTTGTCTGATTAGCAGAATTATTAGAGATTATATGCTTAAGTTTAGACTTTTGTCAAGTGTTAGTATTGTATATGTGCGTTGTTGGTTGTAGTGGTATTGTATAGTTTATGTTGGTAGATGTTATATGGAGTATTATAAGCTGTCATTGTAGGTTGTTGCTAATGTAGTCGTATTGTGGTTTGTTAGTGACGTCGCTGTGGTTTAATATTGTTGTTGTGCTCACTAGTTGTTAGTAGAGTAGTGTAGGTGAAGGAGTCAACTATCGGAAAAATAGTACGAGGGATTTTCTGGTCAAAGTTAGTTTGACTTTTATTTACCAGTTTGACTTTTGTTGACTTTTGTGTCCTATTGACATTGAGTCGTTTTTAAAATTAGTCAAAGCTCATTAACTAGGTTAGGTTATTTGAATGTGAATTATGTGAAGTATATAGTCAAGTGACTTATACTATACTTTATTATATTGTAGATTGTGGGTTCGTAGAAGAACCTTATTGACGTGAGATAGTGTTTGGTTGATTGTGGTACGGTTGCTGATAAGGTAAGATTTCTTACTAAGACTTGTACAGATTATTTTGAGAATTGGATGATATTGGTTTAAAGTTTATATTGAGTTTTAAAAAGGCTTTGTGTGGTTATATATTGAGATTTTAAAAAGAGTTTTTACATTATTTATATATTGAGATTTAAAAGGTTTTACAATGTTTATGTAATGAGATTTAAATCGTTTTGACGATATTTATTGTGAAAGAAAATTATGAGATTATTTATGAGATTCAAAAGGGAGGAAGTTCCTCATATGCCAAGTTGAGATTTCAAAGGAGGATGTTCCTCATTGCTACAGGTTTTGAGTAAACTAGAATGTTTCTATGTTTACTTAATTATGATTTATCATGTTTTATAAGAATGTTTTTGTGGGGTTGCCGGTAAGCGGTATTCCTCGGGTTTGGAAGTAGGTTGAGTTTTGTATCAACCATTATTTAGTAGTCGGGTGTATGTTGATCAATACACTTGCCATTTGTCTTCCTTCTTGGTTCGTTATCAAGTTAGGGGTATGCATACTAGGGGCTTTGGTGTTTACCTGTCTCGTGAGCCTAGCTAGCTCATTGGACTTTAATACTTCCTACTCACAGGTTTCAAAACAGTTACATTTTAAATGTATTTACAGGGTTGTTTTAGAAAGAAAGAAAGTTGAAAGTTGAGATTTATTGGAAGGTTGTTTTATTTTATATATTTAATTTGTACAGGTTGGAAATGAATTTGTAAGATATTCCTATATATCTTACCTGCACATTGGATAGTTTTGTTTTAGTACAGTATGAAATCTTGCTCAGCCTTTTGGCTGATACTATAGTGTTCAATGTGCAGGGACTTGAAGGTTATTAGCTCAAGGTTGGGTTAACGAGTGCGATGGATTTAGTTATACGTTAGTAGGTTTAATAAGACTTCCGCTGTTATTCTTTTGACTTTAGTATTTTTATTTTAGTCTGTAATAATTATTTAGATTCTAGTTAGTTTAATTAGTTAAACCTTGTTGACTATTTTTTTTTTTAGTTAGAACCTTTAGCCTTGCGGTGATTATTATTAATTATCGCGGCGTAGCACCTTTGGAATTTCCTTAAATTATTTATTATATTACACTTTCAAAGTAGAGGAATTTCAGGGGTGTTACAGAAAAGATTGGAAATCTCAGTTTCCTTCTGGTAATGATAGAAGAGATTGGAAAATTGACAAAATGAATAAATTTTGTGATCATTGTAAAGTCAAAGGACATACAATGGATCAATGCTTCAAGCTCATTGGATATCCAGATTGGTACAATGCAATAAAAGCTGGTAAAGGTGGTGTATTACACAACAAAAGAATGGCTGCTAATGTTACTTCAGGCAGTTTGGGTGAAGATACTCCTTTAGAAGATGATGCACAGGATTCTGCTAGCACTGTTAGCTCTACTATGATTGCTTTAATCTGTCAAGAAGTGTTGAAGGCTATGAAGGGAGGCAATCAACATGACAGCACTGTTTCTGCTCATTACAGTTCTGCTAATTGTGCAGGTGAATATTACTCTCCTTTTTCTTTTCAATCTGGACATGTGAAGCAGCTAAATAAATACCTTTGGATAGTTGATTCTGGAGCAACTGATCATATGGTATTTGATGAGACACTTTTCATTCACAAAAGGAAGTTAGATAAGAAGGTCAAGGTTGGTTTGCCTGATGGTAGTTACAAACTTGTAGAATTTATTGGTGATATACAGTTGACAAATGCTCTATTAATCAGAGATGTACTTTTGGTGAAAGGTTTTAAGCATAATCTCTTGTCTGTAGGCAAGATGATTGATCAATGTGGTGTGTTAGTTACTTTTGACAGGAGTTCTTGTATCTTTCACGACTTTCATCTAAGGTTGTGATAGCTCTTGGTCTGATTCTCAAGGTACTTCTTGTTTCTTTCATGAATCTGAAATCAAGAAGAGGTCTACACATGTTGTTGTTGTAGATAGTAATCAGACTGTTAATGCAAATAAAACTAAATTAGATCTTTTACATGCTAGATTGGGGCATGTTTCTCTTTCTAAGATGAAACATATTGATATATGTGGTTGTTCTAGTATTGATCAATATCACTGTGATATTTGTTTGATGGCTAAATTTCACAAGCTTCCTTTCACTAGAAGTGTTAATAGAGCTCAAGACTGTTTTGATCTAATACATCTTGATTTATGGGGGCCATACAAGATTGCTGCTGTTGGTGGTGCTAAATACTTCTTGACTATACTTGATGATTGTAGTAGATCAACTTGGACTGTGTTATTAAACAACAAAACACAGGTTGCTAAAGTGTTTGAAAATTTTCTAGATATGGTTCAGACTCAATTTCACAAGAAAGTGAAATGTATTAGGACTGATAATGGCACATAACTGATTAAAGATCAATGTAAAAATATAATCAGTTCTAGAGGGATTTTGCATCAACGAAGTGTTGTTGGGGTGGCTCAACAAAATGGCAGAGTTGAGAGGAAACATAGGCATTTATTAGAAATTGCTAGGGCTTTGAGATTACAAGCTAATTTGCCTAAAAAGATCTGGAGTGATTGTGTTTTAACAGCTACATTTCTTATTAATATGATGCCCTCTGTGATTCTTCAATGGAAATGTCCTTTCGAGATCTTATATAATAAACCACCACAATATGACCACTTGAAAGTGTTTGGCTGCCTTTGTTATGCTTTCAATAGAGACAGAAATAGGGATAAATTTGATCCCAAAGCTAAGAGATGTGTCTTTATAGGTTATCCTTTTGGTCAGAAAGGCTATAAACTCTATGATTTAGAAAATCACATCATCTTTGTTTCCAGAGATGTTGACTTCTGTGAAACTATTTTTCCTTTTCACAAAACACAAAATTCTATTTCTCCTTCTCCTGTTCAACCTCGGCTTGTTTCTTTTGGAACTGATCAAAATGATTTTTTTCCTACTTCATCTTCTTCTACTCCTACTCATATCCACCCTCTTTCTTCTAATGACAGTTTATCTTCTCATAATATTTTGCCTGATCATTCTTTACATGATACTTCTTCCTCTTCACATCATAGTTAACCTTCTCCTATCTCTTCTCCTGTTTCTTCTACTATTTCTTCTCCTGTTTCTTCTCCACATGTTTTGCCTAATTCACATCATTCTCTCCCTTTACAACTCCCTAGAACTTCTACTAGGGCTGTCAAACCTCCTCCAAATTATAGAATTTTCAAGTTTCATATCTACCACACAGAACTGCTCCTGAGATTACTTCTCCAAATTCTTTTTCTTTTTCTGTTAATACCTCAGATCTTCTTGAACCTAAATCTTATAAGCAAGCCAAAACTTCTCCTGGTTGGATTGATGCTATGAACAAAGAAATCCTTGCTCTTGAAAATAATCACACTTGGGTGATTACTGATTTACCTCAAGGGAAAAAGGCAATTGGGTCAAAATGGGTTTATAAAACCAAGTTGAATCCAGCTGGTACTGTGGAAAGATTAAAAGCAAGATTGGTTGCTATTGGTTATCAGCAAATTGAAGGTCAAGATTTCACTCAAACTTTCTCTCCTGTAGCTAAGTTAGCCACTGTGAGAGTCATTATCTCTATTGCTATTTCTCATAACTGGATTTTACATCAATTAGATGTAAATAATGCCTTCCTACATGGATTCTTGGATGAGGAGGTGTATATGAAACCTCCCCCTGGATATGATAAGGTAGAAGCTGGTCAAGTTTGTAAACTACAGAAGAGCTTATATGGACTTAGACAAGCTTCTAGACAATGGAACAAGGAGCTTAGTAGATTTCTTCTTACTTTGGGTTTTCAACAATCTTTTCAAGATTATTCCTTGTTTACTAGAAATGAAGGTGGTCAATTTTTGGTTCTTTTAGTATATGTTGATGACATTTTGATTACTGGCACTTGTGCTACACAAATTAAGGAGGTTAAAACTGCTCTTGATCAAGCATTCACTATCAAAGATCTTGGTGCTCTTTCTTATTTTCTGGGTATAGAAGTGCATAGATCTCCTACAGGTGTTTTTCTCTCACAAAAGAAATACATCAAAGATATTCTTTCAGATGCTAATTTGGATTCTTGTAGTAGTGTAGCTGCACCTTTACCAGTTGGTCTCAAATTGTCTATTGACACTGGTGAACTTATCTCAGATCCTGAAATTTATAGAAGAATTGTTGGTAGACTCTTGTATCTTGGCATTACTAGGCCAGACCTCTCATATGCTACACAACATCTAAGTCAGTTTCTTAGTGCTCCTAGAGTTCCTCATTTGAAAGCTGCTCTACATGTTCTTAAATATCTCAAAGGCACTATGGACAAAGGCCTTTTTTATGCTGCTCAATCTGTGCTTGATCTCACAGCTTATTCCGACTCTAACTGGAGTGCTTGTCAATTCAGCAGTCGTTCTCTCAGCTCCTATGCTATTTTCATTGGCTCTCATTTGGTTTCTTGGAAAACAAAAAAGCAAGCTACTGTCAGTAAGTCTTCTGCAGAGGCTGAATATAGGAGTATGTCTTTTGCTGCTAGTGAAGTTGTTTGGCTAGAAGGTTTGCTTCAAGACTTGCAGCTTCATGTTTCTCTTCCTATTACTCTCTTCTGTGACAATAAATCTGCTCAACATATGGCTCATAATCCTGTTTTTCATGAGAAGACTAAACATCTCAAAAGAGATATGCACTATATAAGGGAACAAGTAGCTGCTGGTTTTCTTCAAACTTCTCATGTCTCTAGTTCTCTTCAGTTGGCAGACATTCTTACAAAGGCTCTTCCTGTTTCTCAGCATACTTTGCTAGCTACCAAGCTTGGTTTGGTGTCCCAAATCCAGCTTGAGGGGGGAGTATGAGATATACAACATGTAATATGAGATATAATACATGTCCTTTTTAGTCTTTTTCATATCTTTGTAATAGCCTACTATATAAAGGCTTTTCTACCTCATTTCTCATTATCCAAGTATAATAAAACACAAATTCTCTCTAACAGAATTTCAGTTTTTCTGTTTCTCTCTAAAATGAAGAACTAGATTTTGCTAGTTCCACAGGCTGCTTCATCTTTCATATCTTCCTACAACCTCACAGCTGGCTAATGCTTTCACTAAAGTCTTACCTTCAGCTCAATTTCAGCTTTTGTTATCCAAGCTGGGCTTGTCTCCTTCACCACAGCCTAGCGTGAGGGGGATGTTAAGATTACTACATGTTTACTACAATAGCTTTCATTAATTAAGTACACACTATCATCACATTTACCTTAGAACACTCTATTACCTCTCCTAGCATCCTATTAATTTATACACATCAGCATGAGTTTGTTACAACCAATTCACTAGCTAGCTTAAGTCATCCTAGCTTTGTGTAATACTTAATATAAGTAGATCTTCTATCATTTAATAAACTAATTCAGATTTTCTCCTTACATGAAATCATAGATTTCTCTCTCTTTTCTTAGATATTTCTCTCTCTAATCTTCAGTGATTGATCAAAAGGTTGATCATCACATTTGAATCAATCTGTTATTTGTAACATACCACATAAATTAACCAACCCGTTGTCTCTTTCATATCTCATTTTTTAATTCTAATTTTCAATCACCTTTTATATTGGATTCAATTTTATGAGTTCATAAATGTATTTCATATGGCAGTCAAATATTCATACTAATAACATATTTCAGTAATGTACATATTCTCTCTATTTTCAAATATATAAATTATTTTCTAATTCCTACTTAAAAAAACGTTAAGTCTGATCTCTTAATAAATATATTTAAAAATTCCTAATTAAAGCAAAAAGAATATTATTTAGTACTCATATACCAATAACTCGTCTAGTTGAAGTTGGAAAGTAGAACTTTTTGAATTTGTATTGCGTATGAAATTTTGTTTAATTTCTAAGAAGTACATTTTTTGTTTGATTGAATATGAGAAATAGAACTTTCTAATTCCATTTTCCATTTTCCATTTTTTTTGCCAACCAAACAATAATATAGAACTTTCTAATTCCATTTTTCATTTTTTTGCCAACCAAACAATAATATATATATTTACTTTTTAGGAATTCTAATTTTCCATATATTTAAAGGTTAATCAAACAAGCTCAACTTTTTAGTTGAGTTTTTATTTTACTTTTTACATAGTATGTAGAAAAGTCTGAAAAGCCAATTTGCTCCGATTGAAAGATAAAGATGTTAATTTGCGCAATTGATGAAAATAAAGAAGCTAAATGATACCTGAGTCATCGGAAGATTCGGAAGAGCCTCGATCGTCGATGACCTCGTCATCATCATTAACAGCCTGATCATCGTCATAACTTGACGCCATTTTGCCAAGACCACAAAATTCTTGTGCTAATAATTTCCTACCAATACATCTATGGAGTCCACTTACTAGAATGTATCGTATTTTCAGCCCTCTGGTTTATGAATCGTTAAGTCAACTCAAATAAATCCATTCAGATGCGCCTCCGCGAAAATTCATGACACCTTCGTCCGAAGTGATATATAATAATGGAATAATTAAGTATTTCTTCTATTTTTTAATTAATAGATATATTTGTACTTTTATTTGAGTTACATGAACATTTAGCTAACAACTTACAGTGACAAACACAAAAAAAACTCACAACAACCACCACAATAATTGTTACCGAACATACCCTAATTTATGTGGAAAAAAAACTAGGAGGAAGAGGCCAAAAGGGCTATATTGGATTTTTCCAATAATCCAAGTTAAGTCATAGGGTAAATGACTTTTGAGTGGCTTTTTTTTATCATTTGGCTTTTATATATGGTCAAATAATCAAAAAAATATTTGGTAAACAGCTTTGGAAATGCTTGAAAAGTATGGCTTTTTGATTTTTGCTTCTATTTTGTACTTATAACATCTAATACTAAACCATTTTGACCAAAAACTTTAATAAACAGCCAAAAATTACACAGTCGATCAAACAAATCACTGAAAACAGTCGTTTAAACCAGTGGCAACAAAAAGACCACCTACCAATTGTCAAACAGCCCTATAATTTTTTTATTCAAATATTTGTTGTGATGATCTGTGTCGTGGCTGGAGAGTTGGTGATTTACTAGAAGAAACGACAAAGAAGAGCGTTGACTTTAAAGGGATTAAACTGGTCTAAAATGTGCATCTGATCTTTCCTCATCTTATGGCGCACGGGAAGGTGGCAAGTTCATGGACGAGGGTGGTTACTCCTGTAGATGCAACCATGGACGCAGATTTGAAGGACGCAGCGACGTTCGGAAACGTCAAGTATCTTAACGAAGCTCTTAACTCTAAACCCTTCAATTACTTCCTCCTCTCAACAGAAAGCAAGTATAACATATTGCACATAGCAGTGAGGTTTAAGAGGAAAACATTCATTGATATAGCAATACAAGAATTACCAGATAAATACTTGCACCTTTTGCTATCCCAACAAGAAATATCCCTTCAATGGAACCCTCTTCATTTTGAAGCCTTCCAAGGCCGTTCTGATCTGATCTCCTTCACGCACAAACTTTTTAAAAAACCAAATTATGGAAAGGATCAGGATGATGTTAATATTCCATCCCAATTTCCATGGTTAATAAGGGACGAAGATGGAAATATTCCTCTCCATCTAGCCATTAAAAATCACAAGTCGGAATGTGCAATCAGCATATTACAAGAAGATGAGAGATCACAATGTAACATTGTAGATAAGGAAGGGAATACTCCGCTCTTTCTTGCTGTCTCGCATAGACTCCCTGATGTGGCTTTGCACATCTTGAAATCTGATGATCCTGTTAGTGTTATGGGCCAAGGTGGTTTGAATCCTCTTCATATTTTGCAACAAATTTCAGGTTAGTCTGAATTTTGTTTATCTTAACTTCTTTTTTTTTTGTATCAAAGTACTTTGGTCTTTCAATTCACTTTTCAATCATGGTCAAACTGTATGGTTTACGACATCATTCGGCATTATAGTTGTTAATCAAAACACGGTAACATAATATTCCAAATAAATACAGCAGGCTGAGTAAGAAAGAAAAGAAAATCTGCTAAACTGTTACCTTATAAAGTCTGGAATGTGGGATTCAGTGGCATATGGGAACTGGAAAGAAGGAAGAAGCAACCATTGGAAAGTAAAATTGTATAGGTAAGAAATAAGAGGCGGTCCCTCTCCACCATCAGGCATTAGAGTCTCTTCTCTATAACTTTTTTTTTGACGCACTCTTTTCTATAACTTACTTTCAGTTTAGTGTACTTAGAATTATAATTAACTTGTATTGGAGACTCGTGCAATACACGGACTTAAAGAATGAAAATTAATAATAAATATAAAAAAATAAGAATCACTGTATATATGAAAATTTTAGTATAGATTTCTTTAAAAAAAGGTTACGGTAGTTGATTAATGTGAACCATACGTTTGGCAACGTCAGGAATGATTATTTTGGCATTTACTTAACTTTCTTTTTTTAATTTGCTAAACCTCCACACGTAAATTAGTTATCGTCATTTTTAGTTTTTAGATAGTACCATAACATGTTTTGGTCATAGCCGTAATTTGGATAGTGAAATTGGGAGATATCCAAATCAAGCTATGGTCATAGCCACCACCAATTTCACTGTACATGTCTAAATTATGGCTATGACCAAACCATGTTATGGTATTATCCAAAAAACTGACGACAACTAATACAATTGAAAGCATAATTTTCGCATATTATGAATTATATCATACTATATAGTGACATATGTTGTTGCGTATAAGTATATCTTTAATAATTAGCCATAAATATCATATGTTGACATGGACAAATTCGTGGCTATCATACTTTAGAGCCCACGGTTGTTGATGCGATTGTTGATGTTCTTGAGTGTGTATGGCTGGTTTGGAGTAAATCTTAGGGGTATTTTATGCATTTTTTGCAAGTTTACCAATAGCTCATGAAAAATTCCAAAAAAACTATTATCATAAATAAATTTCAATTAGTGCTTACATGAATTCCTAATTTAGAGAAATTCCGTTTTCCAGTTTCATAAAAATTGAACTATTCAAGCTTTTGTGCAACCTAATGTTTCTTCTTTGATCAAAATCGAAAGTCCTTTTTAGGGTGTGCTCTATTCACTTTAAAAAAATATATAAGTTTCAAGTTTAATAAGTTCGGGTAGTTTTCAATAAGTTCCAATAAGTTCAGTTCAGCCTATATAAGTTCCAATAAGTTTAAATAAGCTCCTATAAGTTCCGATAAGTTCTAACACCTTATAATTAACCTTCAATAAGTTCCAATAAGTTCAAATAAGTTCAAATAAATTCAAATAAAATTGGCAGATCAGAAATAAGTTGAAGAGCATGCACCGCTAGTCTACAACATGATAGTTGTGATCAAATGTAACAAAACATCAAAAGTCTGACATTATATATGATGACAGTTGAAAGTGCAGAAACTGAGAAGTGGTTAACTATTGAGAAGTTATTAATCCAGAAGCACGAACCATTGCTAGAACTACGTGATGATAAAAATGGAAACACTATTCTCCATTTGTGGGCAAAAGCAAACAAATTATCGCTTCTGCCGGAGCTGATAAAGCTACAGAAAATCATGCTACTAAGCATGTTAAAAAACTACAACGGTAACATCCCTCTACACCTTGCTATAGAGCACGGTAACGAAGATTTTGCACTGTACCTCGTCAGGAAATGTGGAAAACTAGATACCCCATTATGGAGATACGAGAATGGAGAAAGATTAACGCCTTTTGACGTTGCTCTTAGTAAACGTTTGGAAAAATTTGTGCTGCATTGCATTCCTCTCGATTCTTGGACTTACAATCAGCATAACAGTGAAGGAAAAAGCCGACTCTACGTCGCTGCTGAAAAGGGGATGAATAAAGTTGTTCGAGAGATCTGCAAATTTGTTAGAGAAAACCCGACCACTGAATCTTTTACAAACAAAGATGGCGAGACAGTCTTGCATGCTATTAAAGGTTGCGAAGGTGAGTATAATTTACTAAAAAGAAATTATGTCTCCCCTTTCTGTGCTTCTCATACTTTATTTATGTTAAGGAGTTTATGAAAAACTATTATGAAAAACTATTACATAGTTTACACTTTTTGAAAACAAAAAAAAGTACCAATTACTTTTTTTTTAAATTTAACTATTCTAACTGTACAAAATTTTGTGAAGCACCACCTCCTAACCGAAAATGTCAAGTTTTCCGTTTGGTGGTGAAGTTAAGGGTTAAGGTATTTGACAGTAAACGTTAAAGGTGGTGCTCCATAAAATTTTGCAAAATTATACTCCCTCCGTTTTTTTTTAATATGCATGTTTGCTTTTGCGCGCGGACCAAAGAAAAAGTGCAAAAGTAAGAGATAAGGTTAGTAAAAGTAAGAAAAAAGTTAAAAAGGTAGAGAGAAGGAAAGAAAAAGTAGGAGAGAAGTGTAATAATTAGGTAGAAAGGTAGAAATTTATGAGAAAAGGTAGAAAGGTACCAATTAAAAAAAAAACACCCCAAAATAAAAAAATGTGCATATTAAAAAAAACGGAGGAAATAGTAGTTAAATTTTAAAAAAAATAGTGATTTTTTTTTTAAAGTGTAAACTTTTAGTGGTTTTCAAAAAAATTTCTTTAAGATGTTAATGGTCAAAGATTGCATTGGCAAATATGACTATTGAAAAGATCTCTAATCTATAAACGGGCTTCGCATTTGACATGATAGAAATGGAGATTAATGTCTACAATTTGTATTTAGAAGAGACAGGCAGGTTGGTGGTGAGACAGTTTCGGGACCTGATCAAGAACCCGGTAGGAGAGCATCGAAAGAGACCCTTAGATGTAGCATCAGAATGTGGTAAGACATGGCTAATAAAAGAGCTATTGGAAAATGAACCCGACTCTATTACAGTTTCACCCAAAGCTTGGATAGTTCCGTGTCAGAGAAGTGATCTCGAAGCCTTAAAACTCTTCACAAGGTGTTCAGATAAGTTTAAGAAGGTTATTGGTAACCAGGATTCTCCTCTGCACCATATCAAGCTAGAAACTATAGAAGAATATGAGAAACTTCTTGCAATCCCACCACTTTGGGAGATGAAAAATAACTGTGATTTCGATGGTCAAACGCCATTGCATCGAGCACTTGAACGCAAAAATCTCCTGTTTGCCGAAGTACTGCTCAAAGATGGGGTTGATTGCAGCATCAGCGGCATGAATGATAAGACAGCCAAAGATTTATTAGCAGACCTATGTAAGGAACATTATGAATGGGTATGTCAACTTCTGAACTTCAACATGACAAAAATATACTTTACCAAATATTTACTTCAACTGCTAATATGTTTCTTCTTTATATGAGCATTCCTTAATCAAAGCCACTCACTCACCTCTTCAAGTATTCCTCATCATTGAACTCTCTTAAATTTTTTGGTGCATTTAATAAACTGTAAAACATATATATCTACAGCATACGTTGTGCAAAAAGATGAATCTAAATCCATGGCTAAAAACAAGATATATCCAAGACACCTCAACACTGGGGAAAGTGCGAGATACACTAGCAGTTGTAGCAGCCCTTCTCGCAACCCTTACATTTGCAGCTGGATTCACTCTTCCCGGAGGCTTAAACCAAGATACTGGAGAAGCCCTAGTAGGAACGAAAGCATCGTTTCTAGTGTTCATACTAGCAGATACATATGCCATGTGTTGTTCCATGTTTGTGTTGTTCTGCCTTATATGGTCTATGGTTTGTGACGAAATGCAATCACACGTACTTATCGACCGTAGTGTGCTAGCACTCGTGCATTCTTTCTGTGGCACATTAGTGGCGTTTATGACTGGAATCTACACAGTTTTATCCCATAAGTCGTTGTGGGCGTCAATCCTTATCATTGTAATGACGTCTTTTGTAGCAGTAATTTCATGCAACAAGACCTTTTTGTACAAAGTGGTGGCTGAGTGGATCCCTTCTATACCAGTATGTTATTATATCCTCTATTCTTTTTTGTTCACATTTCTTGGTGCTATTCCAAATTAGAGATCCACATTAATTTATTTATTACTGTGTATGCTTTTGTTTCAGATCCCTAAACCTCACAGGATAGCTACTAGGACGATGGCTTTGCTCAAAAAAGGTACTATAGCAAGTTGTACTAATTGAGCTTTCCTCTTTGGACTTTGCTTACTTTTAACTAATTTCTATCTTTTTATTCTAACTTAAACTTCTGACGGTTTTGCCATGACAATTCGTGTTTCCTGACTTTGAAAAAACGGATTGGACTATAAACTATGAGACATCACAGCCTGCAAGTACTTAATTAGGTTGTCCATTAACATGAATACATGATAGGACATTACCTTTCTTAATTGATTATGTCCTTACACAGAAAAAGAGATAACCGTTATTTATTGTTGTTGATGGTAATGTCCTATTCTGTTAAAGGACATAACAAGGATAAATAATGATATAGAAGACTTATAATAGTCATATTTTAAAAGATAACCATACAGTTTCACTTTTTACTCGTTATGAGTATTTCCGTTGTGATTAATTGATTATTGATCGCGGTCAGAAAATGTGAAAAAGTAAAGACTTGTCTAGTTCTCTTTGTGCATGTTCTAACTATCCAAGCTTAACTGATATCAAGGAACTTGTGAGGGAGACAATTCTCAAAAAACCGATCCTCTATCAAATGCATAGATCGAACATCAGCAGCAGCAGGGGCACATATGAATTAGAACTTCGTTTAACACTCAAAATCTGCTTGGTCAAGACTGAGCTTATCTAACGACTGTGGGGATTATTAGACCAGTATATTGTAAAACTGGTCTTGTTAATGAGCATGAATAAGCATAGAGACTTTCAGGTTTCTGGGATCGTGCATGGTCCTAACCGTGTATTATACGACAGTCAGCATATTGTATTTCAAAAAATGTGTATGATGATTATTGGCGCAGGCGATGCACAAAGTGAAATGACTTCTGTTCTAGTTTGAACATACTCTATATTTTGCAACATGTATGTATCCACACCTAACCAAGCAAGACATGATCTAATAGAAAAGACAGAGCCTTCCATCCTTGAGGTTGGGGGTTCAATCCCCACTAAGGGTACTTTAGGAGTAGGATTTACCTTATCATTCTCCCCCTCTCTCAAAATGTTTGGCCGATTAGGACCCGAATGGGGTCCGAGTCCCTTCTTCCTACCCAAAAAAAAAATGTATCCACACCTTATCTTTATAAATATAGCATAAGGATTTGATTCCTACCGGTGTACTCAGTAGTTTCCATGGGAAATAACACAAAATGTTGACAAAATGTCAACTATGAACGTTTGATAGTATCCGCTGATAAAATTAGGAGAAGAGAGTAGAAGGATAGAGTTATGAAAATGATTGTTATACTATCCAATACCTTTACGGTCTATATATAGTACAAGGTGAGCAACTAAGATTACAGATAATATCAAAACGATATAAATCAGAATCACAAAGACATACATTGATAATAATATTGTAATCTTTCATAAAATAGAAGATAACCTAGAATATATCTTGATACATATCTCTAATATGCCCTCGCAAGATGGACGGCCGAAGGAAAAGGACAATCTTGGACATTACAATGAACCTTGCAACTAATGCAGCTATACAATGAAGTTCAACAATCTAGTACAATACAATGAACCTTACAACTAATGCAGTTATACTATGAAGTTCAACAATCTTGTACAATTGTTGTGCAACTAATTATGCTTTGGAAAATAGAGAGACAATTTTTAGTGAAGAATTTTTTTTCTTTAAAGAGAAAGTTTTGCTGAGATAAGGACTTTTGAGAGTAAGATGTGTTGGTCATGAAAAAAGACAAAGAAAGCAATTCTTACATTGGGTTGGATATGACGATGTCTAATACGAGAAAAGGGAGACAAGTCTTTGGAGTATTAGCAATAGTAGGGGTATTTTGAGTAGGAATTGGTAGTGGTTGTTCAAGTTTCTGTGTGGATTTAAAGAGGGTAAGGAAGTGAAGTTAATTAAGCACAGATTAGAAGTTCACCAGGCCACCATTATTAATAGTTAAGAGAAGAATTCTATGCACTCGATCAATAAAGGATTTGAGGGTTTGAGTGCGGGTCTAATAAAGATGGTTTTTTTTTGGCAAAAACCACCTTTTATAATACACATTGTACCTTTAACCACCTTTTGTGAATTTTTCCCAAAATAGCTACCTCTTACAATCAAAACCAGCAGGTTTCACTATCAAAACCACTTTAAGGCCAAATCTTTGTATGACGATTTTACTCTTTAGTGATTTTCAGTCATGTTCTTCATCCCCCAATTTTCATTCGTATTCCTCATAATAGTCATAAACCTAACTTTCCAATTAAAATCGCTAATTCTTCAATTTGGGGGAAATTTGAAGAATCTTTTCAATTGAACATTTAATTGAGCAATAATTCTTGAATTAAGTGGCCAGCTTTTCAATTAGATGTTTTTTTTTGCAAACCCTAGTTTGGTTTCACAAAAATAACCCTAGCAACCACCAACATGTTCACCGCCAAGTCAGCTTCCACCGTGGCACCAACGACAGGCAGTCCCAGCACGCCGTCGCATCAACCACGGGCCTCTCTGACAGCGCTGTCGCAGTTGCACCATCTAGATCCAACAATCTTGCAAACCGTCGGTCTGTTTGGTGGTCGTTACTCTCTCGCCGACGGAATCACTGGCACTTCTTCGATGTTTCTACCAGCGAGCAATTCTCAATGGTTCATGGCTGCGTCTGCCACCACATCTAGGCTGCCAAGAGCTCCTCTTGGTGGTGGTTTGGGTTTCTCCAAGGTCCAACTGAAAATTTGGACACTTGATTCACGAAATATTGCCCAATTAAATGTCCAACTGAAAAGATTCTTCAAATTTCCCTAAATGAAAGAACTAGGGTTTTCAATTGCAAAGTTAGTTTAGCTTCAATGAAAAATACGCATGAAAATTGGGGGGAAATGGAAAACATGAATGAAAACCATTAAAAGGTAAAATCGTCATAAAAAATTGGCCTAAAAGTGGTTTTGATAGTAAAACCTACTGGTTTTAATTATAAGAGGTAATTATTTTGAAAACAAATTACAGGTGGTTAAAGGTACAATGTGTATTATAAAAGTTAACATGGTCTTCTTCCAAAATTCTCTAGGAAGAAACATTGCTCTTATATTTTTGAAAGCAATTACAACCTATTATAAATAACTCCTCACTCTGTTCCTCTAGGAACTTCTTCCTATTCACCTTGTCCCCCCTGAACACGTGACTTTCCTCAATTGACTTCACTCGAATTCTGTCTTTCTCTTTCTCTCTTTCACTCTTGATTACAGAAATTTATTCTCAATAATATCACTTACCCAACACTCAAAGCTAATACAGTAATAATGCTTTGAAGAGAGAAAATCGAAATAAAACTTTCTAAGATATTCAACAAAGAAATTTGGAAAGTTGTAAGTCTTATTCAATTTTCCTTAAGCTATATATAGGAGATTTGTAGTTATTTTGCTCCACTAGGTAATTATGGGTGTTTGAAAGTAGCCCATAAACTACCCACTTTGTAGCTGTTATATCCACGAAGTCTGCCCACTAATTCCACGCCCTGTCAGCTTCATTCTCCACTAAAGCACCATGTAGTTAGTTGTTTGAGTGCTGAAGACATGGCACACAGTTAGTTAGGACTGAACCAACTAACCAGAATCGGTCTTTGGTCTTCCCAGAAACCAGGATCTAATGAACTTAATCTGTTTCCTAAATTGGAGCTTGTTTGTTGCACGCTTTAATTATTGACTCGTTCATACCTGTGCAATCTTAACAAACTAATTAAAACTACTAATATCATGGAATTTTAATTTTATTCAAACTAATATTCCATGACATTTGGATTATTCAAAGCAAAACTAATATATATAAATCGAGTGCATAAAATAACTAGTTCAAATAACTTAATTAGGTTAAGCTTATAACCTTTTGTCCATAAGTTATAATTAAACTAATTTTTCCTAAGTACATAAGAGAATATGATATTAATTATTTACAAAACTAAATCCTAAGTGAACTCTACGTCTAAGACTAAACCTAAGTCCAAATATATAAAGACTTAGAAATAAATCTAATTAAAATAAATTCTAAGTTAAACAATTAAAACCTAGATTCAAATCACATTATTTGTCATCATCAAAATAGTTAATGCAAAAAGCTTACATGTTAGATGATTAAAATAACTATATTCTTTTTTAAGCATTGAGAAAATTCCATAAATAAAAGACTAATTACCTCAGTTTCTATAACTTTGCCTTAAGATTATTATTGACCCTAATATTTTACTGTCAAATTTGATTGATTTTGCAATATAATATATTTAGCTTTTCATTCCAAAAATGATGTAATAATATAATTTTGACATGTGGCATCTTGCTTCTCTCATTGCATGTCGCGTGTATATGTGACACACAGTCGTTTAATTTTTTATTATGAATTGTGATGTGGCCCTTAAGTCAAGGAAAGCTTGGCATGTAGGTTTTTAACTTTGTATACTCTTTTTAGTACACATAGATTAGTGTAGATGTATTTTCCTTGAAGCAATTGGAAATTGTCATCACCAACAATTATGAAAGGAACTTATTTTCTGAACTATGATGATTTAGTATAAATTAAGAATTATATATAATAACAATTAGTTTTAAAAAGTTTCAATAAATTTAAGAATAAGTTTTAAGTTGTTCCAACAAGTTTGGACAAGTTCTAAAAGTTCCAATAAGTTATTACACCTTATAACATAAGCTTCAATAGGTTAAGAGAAGTTCCAATAATGTTAGATAAGTTCAAACTAGTTTCAGATAAGTTTAGATATAAGGTGCAAAGAACTAAATGTCTCATGGGGTACTACATGATGATTGGCATTGCATTCCCCTCCAAATATAATGTGTAACTAACGTAAGATGACTTTGATCATGAAGGATATGTAAATGTACAATACAAAACTGCTAAGTGGTCTAGTTTTGTACAATCACTTAACTATGTCGTCCTGTTATGTACAATTGTACATTGAGCGAGCATTTGTAATTGCAGAATCAAGAACAAAACAAATTCGAGTTAAAGAAGAAACGAAGCAGCATGAGTTAGGAATCTTTGTGAAGACTATTATCGTCAACCCTAAGTAAACTTTTGAACCAATTGACAGAAGTCTTAGGGATTCTTGTAAGGTTGTTCTTGTAGTCCACATAATAGAGTCCAAAGCGATGCCCGTAGCCAAGATTCCACTCCCAGTTATCTAGCAAAGACCATACAAAGTATCCTCGTACGTCACACCCATCTTGCCTGGAAAACGGACATGCATATTATATTAGGGCGTGTACCTTATTCTGTATGACAAACTTTCACCCGAAAAAGCGGTCCTTTCGAGTAAAAAATAAATTTCGCGTATACCTTATGGCAGCAGAGAGGTTAGAGAGGTAGTCTCTGTGAAAATCTATCCTTTTATCATCTTGTAAGGCATCATTTAAAGCTATATGTGGCCTATCCTCTTCATCCATGCCTGGCAGAAAAGATAAGTTTCTTCAGTGTACTTCTACATGAATTGTCAGACTGTTGTAAGTCTCAAGTTTTATATGAACTAAACCTAGGATAGCAGAAGTATAAAAAGAAGCGGGAATCATCAGTTTTTCACCACATACCTCCGAGATTTAACAAAGTTCATCATGTATAACTTTTCAAAAAATGTTTAAATTTAGATGAAAGCCTCCGCCAACGTTAAAGATAAATTTGCCCCTAGACATGAATTAGCATTAGAAAGCCGAAACACAATTTTCAGGCTTCCAAAAACATCAAAACCTAATACAACAGTTGACACAAATAACTTATTAAAGGTTAATTGGTCAAAATCTTTTAAGCCTCAAGGTATATGGTGCATTTTTTAGAAGTTAGGGGTATATAGGGAATGTTCTTAAAGCTCCAGGGTATATGGTAAAAGTTCTGAAAAGAAAGGATAGATAAAAGTTACCATTTTCAGTAATGAACATTGGTAGGTTGATATACCTATCCCGTACGTATCTTACCAACGAACGAATTCCCCAAGGCACAATGACTAGCCACCGTGAAGCAGCCTAAGAGTAATGATACAGGACAAGCGTAAACTGTCAGAAACTGGCATAGTTTATCAGGAAAATAATGCGGTATACATGTTGGAAATAGTTAGGAAGATTACCCTTCCTCCGATTGGTACACCAAACCTATAAGCTGCACCGAAAGGGAAGAAGAAGTACATAAAGAATCATGCTAAAAAAATATTGATTTAGCATTATGAAAAAAAAGATATCCTTACGAGAAGTAATGACAGCAGAATCAGTTGAGGCATCTTGAAGTACAAATTTTCTAAACCGGGTTCTGTCATTCCGAGCATACAATGTGGTGTAATGGTTGATGCCAACAAAATCCAGTGACTTTTTCATTAGTTTGGATAGCTCAGGTGGAATTTCAGGAAGCCTACTTCCCACAAGTTCTCGCATCGAATTTGGATATTGACCGAAGAAGAGTGGATCCAGAAACCTAATTACGTTAACTTTCTGTGTCAGACAGTCAAGAATACAGCAACCTTCCAGGAATTTCGTTTCTACAAGGAAAAATAAGGAATTCAAGAAAGTACCATCCAAGTGAAAAGTCCATTGCCCGCTGTGCTGCATCTCGGTCTTCTTTTTTACGTGTTATTGGCTCATACCATTTTGCATCTAATGCAATCCCAATTAATCCTCCTTGTTTTTCCTAACAAAATGAAGGGCTTTCTTTCAATCTTTATATTAATAATATAATAGACATAATACTACTTTGTAGTTTGTATTTTGCTTCGTTTTTGCAAAAATTATACCTTGAAGTTTTTTTGGTAAGTATGGTAAACAACGGCATGAGAAAGGAGGATATTGTGAGCTACCACATAAGGCTCAGTGGATGACTGCCCCCTCTTACAATACAAATGACCAAGAAATGAGCACCTTCCGGGAGCTTGAACACCGGAGTCATAGCCATTAATAGAAAAACCATGGGGCTCGTTGAAGGTGACCCAATATTTCACTCGATCCCCAAAAGCTTCAAAGCACGTTGTTGCATACTTCTCGAAGTCTTTACTAGAAAGCCAAGATTTTTGCAGCAAGCACATTTAGCAAGTCAAGATTCGAACACCCTTTAAAATCAGGTTATAATTAAGTGTGTTAACTCACATGATTTGATTGCTTAACCACCCTTCATAACGGTCTTCAAGGACTTGTGGAAGATCCCAATGGTATAAGGTTACATAGGGCTGGATTCCTGATTGCGAAAAAATAGCTCACTTTAAACTTATGACTATAGGACTATAAACCCACAAGAATATACTCCATATGCTTATTAGAACAACAAAATCACCTTTCTCAAGCAAAGCATCAATAAGATTGTTGTAGTAATTTATCCCTTCTGGATTGGGTTCCCCTGTACCATCTATAGAACGCCAAAAACTAGTTAATATATCATTTTCTTCTGATCATCTTAAAATTCTTTATTTCCTTTACAGAATGTTGTAGTAACTTTTTTTGGGTTTTCCGTTATTTTAAGGGAAACCTTACTAGGAAAAATTCTTGGCCATGATATTGAAAATCTGTAAGCATCCATCCCCATATCCTTCATCAACTCTACATCGCTCTGTTTATTATTCGCCCATTAAGAAGGGATAAGAACACAGAAAAGACAAGTGAATGTTAATACTATTGTACAACACATTCTTTTGTTTTTATTAATGGTCCATATGCCTATTTACTATAGATTTTCATGGAACAAGCCCCTTACTACATATCATATTCCTTTGTTAAGATAAGATCATTAAGCAATCATTCAGATTAGGTTGCCAAAACTATCTAGATCTTGAATATATCCACAAAGCTTTTTAACGTTTTCTCATCTTATAGCACATTTCCTTTTCAACTACTAAAATTTAGTATTATTTGTCTTGTAGGTTCTTTTTTCATATTGACATTTCGCTTAATATGCAATCAAACAGCCAAAAATATGTTTGGTATATGACTTTCCAGTTGGCTTATACACTAATTTCAGCCAAAGTTTCTCTAACTTGCTTTTTCGCGGATATGTCAAGAGTTGATCAATTACCTATTTCCCTTTTCGTTGTTTTAAGTTCTACCCATCTACCCACTCGTCCCGTCTTAAATTAAAAACAAAAACTTTACCCATTTGCAATTTATATAGTATCCTATTGAGGGCATTTCATCATATACCCGGGTGTATTTTTATGCTCATTGCTCATTGCTCATTTACAAACGAACAATGATCAAAGAAAGTAGCCTATGCTCATAGTACACTCGGGTGTATGATGAAAGTTGTATCTCCTACTCAATTGGCCAATAATATATCTAATACTATTGGGATTATTTTTCTGAAGATTTAATATTGTGAAATGAATGTAACAAAATAAGGCTACTTTTTGATCAATCATTATCATCATTATTATATTGTACTCTTTTAAAGTCATACATTGACAAATGATCATCAATTATCAAAACAAAGGCATTTCTATCTTGATAACTTAATTTAGTTGTCAAATTGCATCGCACTACTAAAATTTAACTTAAAATATAAAATTGATAATAACAGAATATATTTAACTTAAATTTAATTTAAAATATGATATTGATAAAAACCAAAAAAAAAGAAATAACTAATTCCAAGTTCTACAAAATGTACCTTAAATCTATGGTATTGATCAACAGCTACATCTGCATGACTAAAATCCAAAATCCTCCCTGCATATTTGTCAATTATAAAAATCCAATGAAACAATTGGAGTGCATAATACTCTATTTTCAATACAATTAACAGAAAATTAGCACTAAAAATCATTAAAAATACCTGGGAGCCTTGAAAATGTATCCCATATGCTCTCTCCTCTATTTCCTTCATTTACAGCACCTTCAAACTGAAGACCAACAATAAGTTATTAAAATTGGTCTACCAATTAAATACTAATTGCAACATGTAAAAGTTTACGCCTTTCAACGCACAACTTCGTCTTTATACATAAAGGTCACAGGGGATATGAATAGTATAAAATTCGAAAGATTGCAATTAATATAAAATCGGGAGGTAGGAAAAAAAAAAAGAACCTGGTATGCTGATGAAGCAGTGCCAAAGATGAAACCATCAGGAAAATCAGATCTACTTACAATATCAGGAGCTGAAAGAATTAAAATTGCCCAGAAAAACAAGGAGTTTGCCACAAAAAACAGAGCAACTCTGAGTACAGGCGTCATTTTCCAAGTTTAATTTAGGA
The DNA here is from genome assembly GCA_947645195.1 of Patellifolia procumbens. NCBI lineage: Eukaryota > Viridiplantae > Streptophyta > Magnoliopsida > Caryophyllales > Amaranthaceae > Patellifolia > Patellifolia procumbens. Next base: position 1,296,482 of record CANSGD010000763.1, on the reverse strand, counting down.
TAATAAAATCACCCATATAATTTGGTGAGATGTGACCTGATATATATTTTGTTTTCATATTTTAAAAAAAAAGATGATTTATCTTAGCTTCAAAGAAGCAAAATTAAAAACGTTGTATCTAATTTTGGGTTTTGAGATTGTGAAAGGTTGCTGGGGTTAGACGCTAAGCTAATTAGCCACATCCATAATATTTTGACTTTTTGAGAGCTTCATATATAGGTGTAATTTGGGTTGATGTCGTATAATATAAAGAACGACTCTATCCTTTTACAAGAATACAACGTGGAACTCAAAGAGGAGGGGTCCCAACACCCCCATGCTTTATTTTTTTGTCTGAGTTGTTTGGTTGTAAGTTTTTTTTGATAGGCTTTTAATGGATTGACCGATTGAGAGTACATTTGAGATTTGACCAATTAAAAAGCGGATTTTATCATTGTATTGAGTAGAATAAGTTGATGATATTGAAAAAACTTTTTAAAAGAGCATTTTGAAAGATAGGATTGAAATTTAACCTTATCATGTTGTTTTTTAGTTCAAAAAAGCAAATAGCTATCAACTATGGGTTCATCTACCAAATATTTTAATACGATAAGTTAATAGTAGTAATACATTCAGTTGGTCATATCAGCTCATGAAATCAACTATTCGCTAACAGTTATTTGATAAGCACCAAACAGGATCTCTATCTACGAGCTTTTTTTTTACTAGAGCGAAGTCTTGAATACCTTTTGCCTTTTTTTTGGGTGCTAGAGAGTCACAAGGACGAGTGACGATAATCGATCTCATCATGAACTCTTGTGAAACTAGGAGTGAAACTCTGACCAACTGATCTATCACTAACTCTCTCGATTACTTTTTGTACGGTTGGAGGGAGAGATGAGGGATTATCAAAATCATTTCTTACTCATTTTGCCTTAATTTATTTGCTATATTTGTTTTTTAGAAGTTTTCGAGACACAATTTCAAAAGTTAATATATCAAATTAGGTATATAAATAAATTATATAAATCATACATTTGAAAACTATACATTGAGCCAAATCAAATAAGATCTCACATGAACATGTTTTTCATTTTGCGTATAAACTCAATGATAGCCAAAGTTGCAATATGAATAATGCTCAAAGTCAATATGCAGCAGATAAAACTAAACGGTTGGAGTAATTTATAATGAAATTTAATAATTATAAGGGATGCGACATAGTGATAGAACTGTCACTTTCATATTTTGGTTCATGCTAAGACATTCAATGAGATTTGTTAGAAGAGGGGGAAGGAGATCAATGCAACTAAATGTCATGCCTATACTAACCTAGATGTAAAAGAACTAATTTAATATGCAAATGCATTAAAACTACCTACAATAGATATCATGAATGAAAAGTTGGAAAAAAGGAAAGAAACGGGATGCAAAATGAACTGAATGCACCTAAATGAGACCTAAATTATCCCTCATAAATGAGGCTATTCCTCACTTATCAAATTCCCCCAAACTTGTCAATTGTTTGTCCCCAAGCAATCGACAATCTTAACGAAATCATGCATGCACAAAACTAGTAAGAGCATCACCAATCAAAGTTTCAACCATCTTTCAAAGCTCATATAATCGTCCCTTCTTATCCAAAAGTTAGGGGTCATAGAGGTGATCTAGGCTAAGGTGCGGAGTAAATGATCGTTCTAGAGGTCCCCTTAACTATCATGCAAGCCCTCATTGCTCCCAAGTGCAACATTTCCTCACGAAATGACGAAACTCGCTCAACCTTGTACCTTTCGTACCCCACAAGTGTTTCGTGCGGAATAGAATTCTTGAGAGATTGCTCTTGCTGAAAAATTATGTTGTCACGTCTTTCCAAATACTCCAAAGACACATGATAAACTTGTGATTTCTCTCTGGTATTCTAGTGTGAAGATCTAGTAGATAAGAGCATAAATTTTGGCTGAGAATAACCTGCCTATTAAAGTGGATTACAGTCGACAGTCGTCCAAAAAGTTCGAGTAGTACAAGATAAAAATAAGTGGTCGATTGATTCAGGGTGTTGGTTGCATAAGGGACATAAATTAGAGATCGGGATATGTCTTACAGAGTTAAAAAGGATCTGATGGAAAGACCATTATGTAATATTTGCAACAAAAAGAACTTAAATTTCCACAAAATATCTAATCACCAAAGCGGGGCAATCGGCTGGTGGCTGGTGGTTGTGGCTGGATTGTCCGACTTTTTTTAGTGGCTTGTTTGACATACTGTAATTATTGGTTGTATATAAAAGTGTTTGGTAAAAACGGCTGTTAGTATTGGCTGTTAAGTACAAAATAGAAGCAAAAGCCAAAAGCCAGCAACAAAAGCTGATAAAAGCAGTTTTTGGCTTAAAAGTCGGCTTTTCAACTACTTCAAAAGTCGTTTACTATACAATTTTTTTTGGCTGTTTGACCAAATATAAAAATCAAAAGCCAATGAAAAAATCACCCAAATGCTATTTACCAAACACCCTATAGTGAACGAACTGGGGTCATGAGCTAGCCAAGTAGCCACTATAGGTGTCTAGCTCATTTCCCATTTCTTATTATTCATCTCTTTCAACTAAAACCTCATTTCTCTAAACGAGAGAAGAACCCTTAAACCCTCCAAAAATCAACAATGGCGATGAGAGCAGCAGTGATGGCGGCGGTAGCTCCTAGAGGGTTTAATCGTCTTTTCGCAACATCTACATTCAACTTCACTCCGCCCTCCTCTCAACAACCCTCTGCTCCTCCCCCTGCGGAGCCTTCCACTAACCTCTTCGTTTCCGGTATTTCTTTCCATTTCGCTAACAATTATTTACTTTTTCCAGTAATTTCTTGTCTAATTTATTCAATTCAATTCAGTTCAGTTAAGTTCCGTTGCGACAAATTCAGCTCAGTTCAGTCCAAAAGAACAGGGCCGTAATGAAATGAGTAACGTGTTATGTCTGTCTTACATAGTTACATAAGATTCATACTCTATTATTGCTATATTATTCAAATTCCTGATTATATCAGATCAAATTCCTATTTCCTTCAAGAAAAGACCATACATTTGTTTATGTCATGAAACTGATTAGATAGTATTGTGTACATTTCAGTCAGTTTAAAGTCGCTTAATTGTCGAAGTTTCACTTACTGAAATATAAAGAGAGCTCGATCTTAACTCTAGAAGCTTCCCGAAGTAAAGTTCAGGTCTTTTCTTTGTTACTGTTTCTGTGCTGGTACCTGTACTATATCCACCTTTGCCTGAAATGTACTCGGCACTCCCCCCTTCATGTGGGCACGACGTTTCAGAAAAGAACGGTTTAGTTTAAATAGCTTGCTTTAAAGGGTATGTGGTGAATTTGTTGGGACAACCCAAAAGGAAAATGAGGCAGTTAATTTGGAAGGAGGAAAAGAAGGGTCTAATCTTTCCCACTGTTTCGGGCATGGTGGAGAGGTCATTGGAACTTGGAAGATGTGTTCTGTTCAGTCTTTTATCTTGGTGCTTTTAGGTTATAGAGATCTCGAAATAGTGGTGTCTGTTAGATCTTCAAATTGGTTATGCTCCTGGTCTTTGCTGTAGGATAGCTTAAATATATGATTACTAAAAAGGGGTTTTCTTTATTGTTTTTGTCGTGTTGCAAGTTTGTACTTGTTGGCCTTAGCTTAGTGTGTTAAAAGTTGATAGAGATTTTGGTAACCAATGTTTTCCCACTGTTTCTCGCATTGTTTGTAATTCATATGATTGTAGTTGCTGCAATATTACCTTTTGGAAAGGCGAAAATGAACCTTAATGTTGGATATGATGACTTGATAGCGATCTGTCAAGTGCTACTGTCTAGGAAAGATTAGAAATTTACCTTGATACATACTGTGTCATGGCCGGGGTGGGAAAGAGTGGTGTATGGTGCGATCTTGCCATCGTACTAAATCAGGGTAAGAGGCAGCTCCATTGCAAATTGGCCTAAACACCATGCCGGTCAACTATGCCAGCAATACAGCTCAATAACATCTAGATACAGAAACACCAGTAGAAATTTAGCCCTTGTTTGGTATGTGATTTTTTAGACTTAGAAACAGATTCATATAAGTGAATCCATTTGAAGTTGTTTGGAGTAGAGCATGAGTAATTGAATCCGTTTCCAAAGGGTAACCATTACCCCTCATTTGTTACCGCTCATCTCTCACCGGAAACAAATCCCCTTTCCACTCTCACTCATGCATACTCTGTTTTACCTCCTTCTCTCTGGGCCCAAACCTTGATCTTCACCGTTGCCATCTCCCGCCAAGATCGCCACATCTTCGAGAGCACCACTGGCTACTTTGCTGACAATTATAGGAATTGGACTATTGGAGCACCATTTCTGCATCTCCTCAAATCAAACCAACTTCAATAAATATTTCTGGAAATTTGGTTCTGGTACTGATTGATTCATTTTTATTAATCATTCTCTTACATCATTATTCTAATTTCATGGAATTTTCAGTTTATTACGCTGAATAATTAATTCATAATGGTTTTCTTGAGATAAGACATAAGAGGTGGCGATGGGAGTGGATGGTGGTGGTGTCGGCGGTGGTGATTGAGGAAAAGAGGGAGAATGTTCAGGCGAAGTGTTGCAGTAGTGATGTGTTGATGGTGAGAGGAGAGAGAAAAAGAAGGTGGGTGGAGGATTGAGGAAGAGAGTGAAAAGGTTTACTTGTTTCCATTACATATCTAAACCAAACAAATTATGGAAGTAATACTTATGGTTTCCATTCCACTCTCTTATCCCTTTCCATTCCGTTTCTATTCCGCCAACTATACCAAATGACCCCTTATAGTGAAGAACCTTGGATACAGCTGCGCCACCAAGGTGGAGGGAGGTTACACTCAACCTTAACAGCACTCAAGTGTTTGTTAATAATTTGATAAAAAACTAGCTTGCCTTCTACGAGAACCATGGCTATATACAGCCTTATTCCAGGTACTATTACCACTGCGTAATAAATTCTAAACAACGAAGAAAGATGCATAAGGTTAGCTTTAATGGGAAATGGAGAACAAATTCCACGGTAATAAGCATAGGGTGGCTGCAATGTCAGAGAATGTGACTTTTGTCAAGCTAAGTGTACTGCTTAATTAGATTTAGAAACGATGAGGTGTGAAAGAGTATTGAAGATGATTCAGGGAATGAAGAAATTAGTGCGTCTAAGAGTGATGTTGACTAGGATCGAATTAAATGAGATAGGTAGAAAGGTGGTAGTCAATAAGGAGTTTGGATGGTGATTGAGGTGACAAGGGGGTGAAGGAAGGAAGGAGAAATGAGGGGTGGAGGAGGAGAAGAGGAGTGGGGAAGGAGATCTAAAAAAAAGGAAAGAAAATCAAGGAAGAAGAGTGGGAACAAAGGGAGACGTGAGAGAAATAGTGGGGAGTTTTGGTCTTAAATATCACAAACCACACAATTGGTATTAGGCATAGGTTTCTTGGTGTCAATTATCCTAAATCCATGGTTTGCTACCTAACCTCATATTGATACTAAATGTTTTGTATCAAATGCTCCCTTGTTTTATTTCGCAAGGATTAGATGAACAATCCTTTTTGTAGAAGAATTTCCTCAAAGTATCCCTGCAACAACTGCAAGCACCGTTCTTTGTTAGTTTTTTTTTTAGAGTTTCCCTCGTGCTTTCTTCGGAGTTCTTCGAATTTCACGTTAGACATTCTGCATTTAAAACTTGATGGGTTTGATTATGACTCTCCGGGTGGTGCTTGGAAGAACCTAGTACTGAAGTTATGCAGCCTTGTTCTGGTCGTAGACTCGTAGTAGACATGTTTAAATCTAAGTAGCTTGTTTCCACTTGTAGCTTATTGGCCTTAGGTGGGTCCAGAGGCAGCTCATAGAGCATAAAGTCATAGTATTAATTCTTTTTATAATAGGGTGTTCGGTACATGGGAATTGTAGGGGGAACATGGTTTTAGTCCTTGGCTCAAAATCCCATGTTTGGCATGCTTGGGAATATGTTTTCTCTACAATGTCAGAGAATGTGACTTTTGTCAAGATGAATTTACTGCTTTATTAGATCTAGAAAAAATGAGGTGTGAGAGTGTACTAAGAGCATATTTAGCAATGCTTGGCTTTAGGGTGTTTGAGGAGAGAGAAAGAGAAATTTAATATAAAATATTGTGTTGAAGACCAAATGCTTGGTCTTTGCTAACTAATGTCTAAAGATGAGTTAGGGAATGAAGGAATTAGTGGGTCAAAGAGTGATGTTGGCTAGGATCGAGTAGATGAGATAGGTAGAGAGCTGGTAGTCCAGAAGGAGGGTGGATGATGATTGAGGTGACAAGGGGGTGAAGGAAGGAAGGAGAAAATGAGGGGTGGAGGAGGAGGAGGAAGAGTCGGGAAGGAGATCTAAAAGAATGAAAGGAAACTTAGGGAAGAGTGGGAAAAAGGGGGACGTGAGAGAAATACTGTCGAGTCTTGATCTTAAATCACAAACCACACAATTGGAGGGCATAGGTTTCTTGTTGTCACTTATCCCAAATCCATGGTTTGATACCTAACCTCATTGATACTAAATGTTTGTATCAAATGCTCCCTTGTTCTATCTCGAAAGGATTATATGAACAATCCTTTTCGTAGAAGAATTTCCTCAAAATATCTCTGCAACAACTACAAGAACCTTTGTTTGTTAGTTTTTTAAGAGTTTCCCTCATGCTTTCTTCAGGGTTCTTCGAATTTCACGTTAGACTTTCTGCAATGTGATTGAAAATCTGCATGTTTAAAACTTGATGGGTGTGAGTATGACTCAATGGGCGGTGCTCCGAAGAACCTAGTACTGAAGTTGTGCAGCCTTGTTCTTGTCATAGTAGACATGTTTAAATCTTAGTAAGCTCGTATAAAGGGCATTTCCAGTAGTAGCTTATTGGCCTTAGGTGGGTCAAGAGGCAGCGAATAGAGCATAAAGTTGTAGGAATAAGCTCTTTATATAAGAGGGTGAATTTTGGGTTCAATCCCGAGAAGCAAAATCCCATGTTTGACATGCTTGGGATTGGAAATGGGCCTGGTAAATTTTGTCCTCTATCTCCCCCACAAAATAAAACATTAACTTTGGGGGGAAAGAGGGGGGGAGGGGGCATGCATTAGGGGATGGGAATAGAAGTAGGATCAAGTAACTCATTTGCCTTTAATGAAAGGGAAGAGGGAGTATATCACGAAGGATACTTTTGTAAGTTTATTATCTATTGCCAACATATTCCAAATAATTACCAAACAAGGTAATAACACATTTCTTTATGAATCCCACTCTACCATTCCCACTCCCAATCCCACCTTCTAATCCTCAAACTCCCTATTACCCATTCCAAAAATCCAAACTTCCCGTAAGAGAATTTTGTTTTTCTTCTGTTGGAACTGTGGAAGGTTTGGACCTTTAGTTATGACAAGGACAGGGAACGGTTAGATGGGTGTTACAAAGGGGGAAGCTGGGGAGGAAATCGTTGTTGTAGAAACTTTGTAGGCTATAATGATTTTATTGTTACTCTCTATAGGACTTTGAAGGACTAGAATGCTTATAAGCATTTGTGATGCCTCTTAGGTTTTATTTCAGAATGGGTTCTTGATAAAGCATGAGTATGTTTCCTTACTCGAGTCCATAGGAGACGTTGATCCATCGAACATTCAGCATTCAGGAGTTAATTGCTCTTGTGGATCATTGCCCTTCTGGAAATTTGCGAAAATCAATCTTTGGTAATGATGCAAATTAGTAGCTAATGAGGTTGTGGACTATGTTAGAAGATAAGGCATAAGGCTTTGGTGTTTATGTTGGATTATTCGATGGCAAAAGATACATTGGTGCTTCCTTTGGAGGAAAAACATGTTAGCACTCTACCAATTGTATAGAGTGGTTTCCTAGGATATCTTGCTTTTTTTCTCTGGAATTTTGGTTAGTAGGTATGCAGCCTTGGAGTTGGGGCGCGGGTGCCTCATGACTTCTATTTTTGTACGAAGGGAGTATAAATTATATATACAATGGGCAGGCATCGTTTAGGTCTGTTTGGTAGGGTGTAAAACGTTTTCCTTGAAAACTGTTTTCCCATTTTACATTGTTTGGTTTGGAGGAAAACGTTAAAATGGAAAAATTAGGGTGGAAAACCATTTTCGACCTTATTGAAAACATTTTCCCCCAAAATTGGGAGGAAAACATTTTCCATCACAAGTGGAAGGAAAACATTTTTCCTCACAATTGAAGTAATTGATTTTCAGTTCAACCAAACAATAAAAAATGTTTAAAATGGAAAATCATTTTACATGCAACCAAACAACGGAAAACCTTCATAAAAATGAATTCCGATGTAAAAGGTTTTTCATGGAAAACCATTTTCATCTGAAAATGTTTTACACCCTACCAAACGGAGCCTTAATGGTATGGATTCGGGTTGAATATGGGAAGATCGATTCTGAAAGAAAGACCATAGGTTTGTTGATTGAAGGTGAAAACTTTATAAATCCTTATATTCGATTCTAGTTGGGTTTTTCATCAGGAGGTTTTGACAAATTTATTTGCTCGAATATTGCTGTCATGTCACATGTCGATGATCTTCCTTCTTACACTAATTTCCCTCATGGCTACATAACATCAGTATCATCTGATTGCTCCTTTTTTTTATTGATTTACACCCCACTTTATATGACCGTGAACAACTACCCGGAATTCGGCACATGTTCCTAAAATATCACATACCAACGTCAGGAGTATTAGATTGTACCTAGTTTGCAAGTCCTAGCAGTTAGCAGTTAGCAGATTCTTCATGTACCCTCTTGTCCCCTATTTCTGTATCCACTTGTGAAGTTGCCCAGTTGCGGATAGCTCCATAGGAGATTTAATTATAAAGTCTAAAAGTCTCAGTAGGGTATTAAACTTGTTTTTGAAGTTGCAAGCACTAGTTTCGACTTTCGATACAATGCATCTTAAACTATAGATGTTCTAAATCTATCATGTTATGAAAGAGACAGAATGGGTTTTGGCATCAACTATCTGTCGAATCCTACTATGAAAATTGCCCATTTGCAGATTACTTCTCCATAAATGATTTAATTAGAAAGTCTAAAAGTCTCAGTAGGGTGAAAGCTTGTTTTTGAAGTTGCATGGGTTAGTTTGTTACCAGCGATATGGCCTAAATACAGAACTACTAATATGATGCATGTTATACTATAAATGTGCTAAAATTATCATGTATGAAAGAGAGAGAATGGGTTTTGACAGCAACTGTCTTTCGAATCTTACTATGAAAGTGCAACTTCTTCAGTGAAGCAATTTCATATCTTGTGGATTGTGATTGAGAATAACTGTAGTCTAGATAGGTCATTAGTTTGCCTATGTATGAGATCAAGTCACTTTGAAATTCTTCATCTGTGTGTATGGATGTATGTGCTCACACGATCTTGTGGGGGAATGGGGAATGCAGTTAGGTGCTTACTGCTTATTGCCCAAGTGCTGTACCCAGTAGATTTATTGTCCTTCTTATAGACTTGTTTTATTTTCTGATTTTAACCTCTCATTTATTAGATACCCTAACAAAATGCATCGTCTGTAGTCAAGCTGTATAAAGCTGTAAATTTTGACTTCCGAACTATGATGTTGACATGTTGGTGATTTTGTGAATACTATGTCGCTGCAGATGTGTGTAAAGTAGGCATCACTATTAATCTTAGTGATTATTTTGATGACGTCATTCCTTTTGTGTGTAGGTCTTAGCAAACGTACTACTACAGAAGGATTACGGGAAGCCTTTTCCAAATTTGGTGAAGTGGTTCATGGTATGTTTATGGGCTTAGCCATATGCTTAACACATGAAAGTTGAACATTTTGCTGATGGGATTACATTGTTTCAGCCAAAGTGGTGACTGATCGCGTCTCAGGATATTCAAAAGCATACGGTTTCGTTAGGTATGCTACAATAGAAGAGGCTAGTGCAGGAATAAAGGGCATGGATGGTCAGGTGTGAGAACATTCTTTTTTTTTTATCTTGTTTTCCTTTTATGTTTATGAGTCGACTTCTATATCAACTTTGCTCAAAACTAGTAGGTAATAGGTATCACTGATTGAATCAGTTGTTAAAGAAGTAACACGGTTGGTGTTCAGGACGTGCTTTTTGTGAAATCTTTTTTCTGAGCCAGTGGGATATTATATAGCTGCTTAGTGCTTACTACTAAGAAAGTAAGAATGTGCATTTTATCCTCTTTTTTTTGCTTTCTTCCCCATTTGGTGATATGATTTGTTTATCAGCACTTGGAGAAGGTGATTATGGTTATGTCCTGCTATGCTTCTACTTCTCCTTGTTATCTTTACTTATACAAGGTGATATGCTTCAGCTGTGATTTTAGTAACATGTTCTTTTGGTTCTTGATGCAGTTCTTGGATGGTTGGGTAATTTTCGCAGAGTTTGCAAGACCACGGCCTGCACCTGCCACACACCAGCAATTTGGAAATCCTATGTTCGGCAACAACAGATGAATTTATTATGATTTCTTCAAATTTTGAAGGTTGAATATTTATGTTACGGTCTGATTATTGATCTATTGACTGTATCTATAAAGGGAAAACTCTATTTGTTTGATCTACAAAATCCAGCTTTCTATAATGTGGATTGCTGTCACCTTAATGTGATGGATTCTGTACTTTGTTGAATTGGATGTGATCAAGAAGTGGTTGTAGTGTAGTTGAAAGTTTGAAACATATAACAGGAAAGGAGAAGAAATGCCAAAATGATGGTTCAGTCTTGGCCGAATTTATGTTTAATGCATTAATGTAAACTTAATTTGGGATTTCCTAGCAAGCACCAAGTAATCTCTCAATAAGAACATAACTTGAAACCGTTCTCAAATATCCGTAGTATTTCTTTCGGCAGTGAGTTTATAAACATGTTTGGTTAAGATCGATTTGAATCAAGCGATGGATCAAAATCTTCGTAAATTGATAGATGCTTTAATATCTTGAATTGCACAATGATGGATGAAAAATGAGTATTATTTCTCTATATAAACATTAAGAGATCATAATTAATCCTCTTTTAGAGTCAATTAAATTCGTATGGTTATAATGATCAATATGGGTTGAGGTTATCATAGCAATGAGCAAACTTGAGCACCGATGAGCAAAATTAAGATGTTTTTCTATATGAAGACTTTTATTATAGAATCGTTATTCTCCCGAAAGTCGTTACAACAATTGCTGATCTAGAAAGGTGGAGTCACTATGTAAGCTAGTGCAAGAGAATGCGATCTTTTCAACCTTTACTTAGGTTGAATAAAAATAGTTTTAGGGCGGATTAAAATTAAGCAAGGTTACTAAGTGTAAGCATAGGGTGACATTCGAGCTGTTCAAGTTCAATAAGGTCTAGTATGTTCAGTTAAAAAATAAATTCGTGAGAGGAGGATGTGCCTTTTCTTAGTTCTGTCTTTGTAAAAGGAGTGAGGTGTTAAGATATCTCGTTAATAAGGCCCCGAGCTCCCTATTAATCTTTCACATGCCTCTCTCTCCTATTTCCCCACGTGCACGACCATTTTTCTATCACCGTATTTTATGTTTCTCTATTTGAGAACATTGCCTGCAGATTGTTGACAAATGCTTTAACAGAGGCTTCTCTTTCATGGGAAGCCCTATTTGAAAAGAGAGATTGCAAATTGGGAGGTAGATGCTTGCCACTTTTGTGCTTAGTTGCCTATTTGATCCGAGAAAGAATTTCAAGTAAAATATCTTATCTTGGGTCTTTGTTTCCAATATTACTAGCCTTATATGCATACAATGTCACAATGTGTGCAAAAATTATATCAGAGTAGTTTTGGTATTCTGAATCAGTTTTTTTTTGAGTTATTTATTTATTGTGGTTGGGTGAGTAGTTATTTTTTGTGATGTAGTGGAATTGTGGGATGATTATAGGTGGTTTATTTATGCAATTGTTCTCATTAATTTTTTATTTTTTTTATGGTAAATTATTTTTTTCTGTAAATTATTAGGCAATACATTAAGTTTGGTGTCCACCCCTCTTCCCTTACAGTATAGAGATTTTAGAGTTTACCCTTTCTTAATAAGTTCAAAGTGTTCAATCGTCTATCAACTTGTTTATATAAATTCACGCACATATTTATATAAGTAAGCATATTTTATCTCAAAATTTATCTGGAAATATTTGTACCTAATTTGAAACTTATTTAATGTCATTAAAAATTTTTAGTACTTAGAATTCCTGCGACTTCATTGCAACCCAGCTTAAGTTATATGCATTTATCTAAATTTATTTAGAAGTCTTTCAAACTTATCTAAATTCATTGTTCTAGCTAGTAGCTACAACTACTAACAAATTTGTCACAATACAAATTTATTCTTCTAAGTCGCCATTGAACAATGAAGGCCCAAGAAAACGATAAGAGCAACGTGGTATAATATGATAATACACCCACCTAAGTCCTACGGTCACAATAAGCTCTCATCATCTGATAATTTAGTGTGCTTATAGTTGCCTTTCCAACAAGGCAGCAAACTGGTAAATGATCAATAACAATGTAAGCAATAACTTATTATGTTTGACATTTTGCACTCGAAATTGGACGTATGCATGTACCAAGAGACAAACTGTTTTAAATGCTTCACATTCGATTGTTAGATATTTTAATGCAAATTAGGGAAAATGGTGGATTTCACAGTTGATGTACTCCTTCCGTCCCATAATATAGTGCTTGTTTCTCATTTTTCACAAAAAATAAGGTTAGACAAAACACCAATGATTGAAGTACTTGTGACAACAAAACAACAAATTTAAAGAGGTAAAGTAGGGTAAAAAGACAAATATAATAATGACAAGTACATAGAAAAGGGATATTTTAGAATAAAATACTTCAGGGGGACCATTTTTCAAGTACTTTATGAGGGTATGTTAGGAATTTAGTACCTTTTAAAAATGGAAACAAGAAAAACATTTTGGGACACCCAAAATGAAATACAAGCACTATATTATGGGACAGAGGGAGTATTAACAAATGTCTATAACTCACACTTCAAAAATAGATATTTAATGATTAGCTATTTAGCCATTTCTTAACATCGGACAACTCTATGCATTATGCCACTAGTTGTTAGATATTTTGGCTTGCTTAATAACTAAGCTAGCTTCTTCTAAAGCTTGATAAAGCTTTTTAAAATTATTTGGCAAGAGGGAATTAGTTACTTGAGGCATTAGACACCCATGAAAGTTATCTATATCGAACTGAAAATCTTGTTTCAATAGAGTTTGAGAAGGTCAGTAAATATTCCTTTCCTCATTTTTATGTAGGAATTCATAGATACGAATAGCGGAATTTCAGGAAACAATTTCCTAACATCTATGACAGAATCGCATGCATAACAATATATGAATCGATACATAGAATAGAGAATACACAAACCTTTTTATTCACGACTTGAACAGGTATGTAAGGTTTGAATACTGCAAAGTATTATCACAGATCTAATACTTTAGAGATAAAGAACTACACTTGTAATTCCTCTATTTAGTCCACGAACACCGATTAATACCCACGTCTGCTAGAACGGAAGAGTATGAACTATTCACTCTCTTACTTTTGATGGGATAGGCGCCTAGACTAAAGAGGGAGAAGGGTTTTTCTTTTTCTCTCTTTTGTATCAAGTTACTGAATAACTGAATTGTACTATCTCTCTTCTTATTATATCTATATATAATAGACAGAGATTAGGTTAAGAGAAACCCTAATCACCCTAATAGTGGCCGGCCCCTTACAAGCCTTTATGGGCTTATTTATTTATTAATTGGTGTTACTTAGTGTGACCTTATAGGATTAATTATATTAGTTGTAGCCCAAACCAATTTGTCTACCAACCGTAATTTATTCTCTAGCAAGCAAATACGGTTACTAAAATAATTAACTATATTATCTCAATAAATACAATCCTATTTATATTCAGTAATTGCGGAAATTGTCTAAGGACATATTCCTTCAATCTCCCACTTGTCCGTAAGACAAGTACGCAATGTCAAACTCCTTAAGTCTCTTAATGCCAAATTTGATAACACAATGTCATTCTCAAATTTTGTTTCTTGATTGCTGAGTTCGAACTGTTCTCATAAAGGATTAACACTTTAATCACATTCCGCATGGCCATGCAATTTTTCAGTTCTTGCTCATCAAGAGGCCCAGACACCATTCCTATCTGATAGGAGGACTTATCCACTCTTGTATGACCATAACTCCCACTCAACTTTTAGTTAACCTGAACATTGCCTTTATAACCTCCTTTTACGGCACGGCGTTTAACAATGTCAAGGTTAAACCAATTATATTGTGGTAATCATGACATACTCATGTCTAAGGAATCCACCAAATATATAATATTTTGATTCTACTTTTAGAATCTAATTAGGTCAAGTCACAATGTATCGAATATACATCCATATAATCAATTAAACATCTCTATGTTTCCATAGCCCATGGAACTGCGCTATCAATTAATTATACACTAGCCTTTACATAAATCACTTATGTCCAATTTAGTGATTTGGACTAGGGACTTTTAAATAATGTTGTGATCCAGTTCACTTTATAGGGTTCCATTATCAAAACTTTTTTGATAAATCCTATTTGAATTCACAAATTATTTGGACATTTTATTCAACGCTAAACCAAACGATTAAATAAGAAATAAACATTTTATTTTATTGATAAATATTCAGAACATAATGAAGGTCTTTATAATTGCAAACAAGAAGTAAACAACCTAAAGCCATTCTCCCATATGTTTCAGCCCCATAGACCTAGTATGACTCTCATGCTTAGGTTGAGCAAGCGGTTTAGTAAGTGGGTCTGCCACATTCTCATCAGTGTGAACCTTGCTTACTTTTACATCCTCTCTACTAACGATCTCTCGAATAAGATGGAATTTTCTGAGCACGTGTTTCGATCTCTGATGTGATCTAGGTTCCTTCGATTGAGCAATGGCACCATTGTTGTCGCAAAACAACTCAATACCATTCTCAATGCTAGGGACCACACTAAGTTCTGAAATGAACTTCTTGATCCAAACACCTTCCTTTGCCGCATCGGCTGCTGCAATGTACTCTGCCTCTGTTGTAGAATCTGCGATGGTACTCTGTTTGGAACTCTTCCAGCTCACAGCTCCTCCATTAAGACAAAATATGAAACCAGATTGGGATCGGAAATCATCTTTGTCACTCTGGAAGCTCGCATCGGTGTATCCAGTAACAACCAACTCTCTTTCTCCGCCATATACCAAGAAGTGATCCTTAGTTCTTCGTAAGTACTTGAGGATATTCTTTGCAGCCATCCAGTGTGCGTCACCTGGGTTAGCCTGGTATCTGCTACATATACTCAAAGCATATGCAACATCTGGTCGAGTGCAAATCATAGAATACATAATGGAACCTATCACTGAAGCATAGGGAACATTACTCATTCTCTTGACCTCATCAGGTGTTGATGGACACTGAGTCTTGCCAAGTGATGTGCCGTGTTGCATGGGAATGAAACCTCTCTTAGAGTTTTCCATCTTGAACCTAGCAAGAACCTTATCAATATAAGTTTCTTGACTAAGTCCAATAAGCCTTTTAGATCTATCTCTATAAATCTTGATTCCCAAAATGTACTCTGCCTCTCCTAAGTCTTTCATAGAGAAACAATTCTTAAGCCATCCTTTGACTGACTCAAGCATGACTTTGTCATTTCCTATCAGAAGTATGTCATCCACATACAAGACTAGAAAGGTTATACTACTCCCACTCAATTTCTTGTATACACAAGATTCCTCTTCATTTCTGAGGAAACCAAACTTTTTGACTGCCTCGTCAAATCTGAGGTTCCAACTCCTGGATGCTTGCTTTAGTCCATAAATGGACTTCTTAAGCTTGCATACCATCCCTGGATTTTCTGGATCTTCAAAACCTTGAGGTTGCGTCATATACACATCCTCTTTCAAGAAACCATTCAAGAAGGCGGTTTTGACATCCATTTGCCATATTTCATAGTCATGAAATGCAGCAATCGCAAGGATTATCCTAATGGATTTTAGCATGGCTACTGGGGAGAAGGTTTCGTCATAGTCTATACCATGAACTTGTCTGAAACCTTTTGCCACTAACCTAGCTTTGAAAACACTAATGTTTCCGTCTTTGTCTGTTTTCAACTTGAAAATCCATTTGCATCCAATGGGTTTTACTCCATCAGGCAAATTAACCAAGTCCCATACTTGATTTTCAGACATAGACTCCATTTCGGATTTCATGGCTTCAAGCCATTTGTCGGAGTCCTGACTCTCCAAAGCATCTTTGTAGCTAGTAGGTTCATCACTTTCTAAAACCGTTAATTCAGAATTTTCAGTTAAGAGAAAATCAATAAATTTCCTTGACGGAATGATGGTCCTACTAGATCTACGTTGGGGAACAACAGGAGAAGGATCTCGGTCGTTAGACTCAGAAACTTCGCATGGATTAGATCCAAGTGGGACGGTAGGAGGTTCGTGGATAGGATTCACCACCTCCTGAGCATTTTCATGCCGGGCCGCCTCTAATGGGGTGTTAACCCCATCCATTTGTTGCTCATCTCGAACTTCTTCGAGATATATATTTCTCCCACTTGTCTTTTTGGAAACAAATTCTTTTTCAAGGAAGACACCATCGCGAGCAACAAACACTTTGTTTTCGCTACGGTTGTAGAAGTAATACCCCTTGGTCTCTTTGGGATAACCCACAAAGAAACACTTGTCAGATTTGGGTGAAAGTTTATCAGAAATCAAACGTTTCACATAAACTTCACATCCCCAAACTCTCAGAAAAGACAACTTAGGAACATTTCCTGTCCATATCGCATATGGAGTCTTATCTACTGCTTTGGAAGGAGCCCTGTTGAGTGTAAATGCAGCTGTTTCTAGAGCAAAACCCCAGAAGGAAATGGGGAGATCAGCAAGACTCATCATGGATCGTACCATATCTAATAGGGTCCGATTCCTCCTTTCAGAAACGCCATTCCATTGTGGTGTTCCTGGTGGAGTCAACTGTGAAAGTATTCCACAATCTTTCAAATGATTACCAAATTCTTGGCTCAAATACTCACCACCACGATCAGATCGCAATGCCTTGATTTTCTTACCAAGCTGGTTTTGCACTTCATTTTGGAACTGTTTGAACTTTTCAAACGATTCCGACTTTTGCTTCATTAAGTAGACATATCCATATCTACTTACATCGTCAGTAAAAGTGATGAAGTAACTGTACCCTCCCCTAGCCGTAGTACTCATAGGTCCACATACATCAGTATGTATGAGAGCTAAAAGGTCATTGGCCCTTTCACTTGAGCCAGTAAAAGGTGACTTAGTCATTTTTCCCATCAAGCAAAACTCGCATATATCAAAAGATTCAAAGTCAAATGATTTGAGAAGTCCATCTTTATGTAGCTTCTCTATGCGTTTTGAGCTTATGTGGCCTAATCGACAATGCCATAGGTAAGTAGGGTTTGAATCATTTGTTTTTCGTTTCTTGCTGTCTATGTGATAGATATGATTTTGTAAGTCTAGAACATACAAACCATGTGATAATTTAGCAGAAACATAGAAAACATCATTCAAATACGCAGAACAACAATTATTCTTAATATTAAATGAAAAACCTTCAGAATCCAAAACTGGAACCGAAACTATGTTTTTGGTAATAACAGGAACGTAATAACAATTATTGAGTTCTAATGTTAAACCAGACGGCAAATGTAAACTATAATCTCCAACAGCCAAAGCAGCAACTCGTGCTCCATTGCCCACTCGGAGATCTACTTCTCCTTTGCCCAAACTCCTACTTCTTCTTAGTCCCTGCACATTACTAATAATGTGAGAACCACAACCAGTATCGAATACCCAAGAAGTAGTTGTAGCTAAATTAACTTCTATAACATATATACCTGAAGTCGAAGCACCATTCTTCTTCTCCTCCAGATAAACGGGACAGTTCCTCTTCCAGTGGCCAATCCTGTGGCAGTGGTAGCACTCATGTAGTGCTGCTACTTTAGCCTTAGGAGTAGCTTTTGGTTTAGGAGTCACATTTGCAACAGATTTGCCCTTGTTCTTCCCTTTAGGAGTCCCTTTCTTCTTGAACTGTTTACCCTTCCTAACCATCAGAACATCTTTATGCTCGGGTTCAGGAGGTAAGCTCCTCTCAGCCTGAACAAGCATACCATGTAACTCTTCCAAGGTAGGCTCCCCTCCTTGCATGTAGAAATTCAAACGAAAGTTTTGAAATGTTTCAGGCAAGGACCTGATCACAATATCAGTAGCCAGTTCATTTGGGTAAGGAAAGCCCAATTTTTCCATGATCTGAAAATGTCCGATCATATCGAACACATGCTGACCAACAGGTTTTCCTTTTCCCAACTTGCAATCTAGTAGCTTATAGTGTGCCTCAAACCTTTCCATCCTAGCATTTTTCTGAAACATTGTCTTAAGCTGCTGGATTATGGTGTAGGCATCTAGATCTTTAAAACGCTTTTGAAAATCATGTTCCATGCAAGCAAGCATCAAACATGTTACTTGCACAGAATTAGCCTCTAAGGTTTGTTTAGCTCTCCTTTCAGCTACAGTTGCAGTTGCTGGCAAGGGTCCAGGGAGTGGATTGTCAAGAACACTTTCTTTTCCTTCGGCTTTGAGAACAATTCTCACAGCCATTTCCCAAGCTAGAAAGTTGGTAGCATTTAGTTTATCTTTATCGAGTACAGAACGCAGATTAAAAGCAGAGGCGTTGTTGTTGTTGGAATTAGACATGATAACTACAACAAAATATAAAGCAAGGTTCAATGAATATTTATCAAAAAACAGCAATTAAACAAATTTTAATTGACTACAAAGCCTTTATTCAAAATTAAAATCCCCATTGAATAAAGAAATAACCAAGATTCTCTCCCACTATAATTAAACGGACTTTGGCCCTGCCTTTAAAATATAGTAGTTAAGGTAAGTAAGCATTTTACTAATTATAACTAATTATAATTCCTGGTAGGCAGGTTAATAACTCTTTATTAACTCTACCTCATTGCTTCAAAACCCAAAACTTTGTCTTTTGATGATTTTGTTGAGTCAAACCAAACATTAACTTGTAAGTTTCAAAAAACCTACCCTACTATCCTCGGAATTATGAGCAACACCCTGCTTTGGCAGAACCTATTACTCATGATCTAAGGCTTTATAGGTGTTGTTTGGAAAAGCATTTAAACTCAATATCACCTTTGGGGACTCAAGTTTATTATGTTGGTTATATTACAAGGTGAACTCATTACATAAATAACCACACATAAACTTGAGCAAGCATTTAAATGAAATTAAACGCATAAGCAATCAAAGAAGGACTTAAAACGCGATCCTAGTATGGCCCCTAAATTTAGAAAATCTAATCTTCATGAATCCTCCCTTGGGACTTTCTTGGATCTCCATCCTTGATTCTCCATGGAACTTCAATCTCGATCTTCATTTAAATTATTCTAAGCAAAGAATTTAAATTACATAAATACAAACGATACGCAGATCGTATTTTAATTACAAAAATACATAACGATGCACAGATCGTATTTTCTATCCTAATTTGGGCCATACCAGTCACGATTGTGCAAATATAATATCAAACATATTATAATATACATCTAAGCAAAATTATAATATCAACATATTATAAAAGATATCGACGCAGTATAATATCAGACATATTATATGCATTCATGAAAGAAATATAATATCATCATATTATAAATCATAACTTATTTACTCCATTAACGTTTAATGGGTAAATAACAAATATTTTCAAAAATATATAAAACATTCACGCATTTATTTAGAAAATAAAATGCAAGTAAAAATAACACAATTATATAAATACAAAATTTATTTACTCCATTAACGATTAATGAGCAAATAAAACTTTCCATTATAATTTTTAAAACTTAACAACTTTAAGTTAGAAAAAATATTTAGGAAATATTAATCGAATTAATAATTTTCCTAAAATTAGCCATCTTAACAAATTTAAGAATATAACTAATAAGGAAACTTTCATTCTTCTAATTCAATTACAACTTTAATATGATATTAATCTCCATTAATATTAATTTGCATAATTGGAAATATATGAATTTTGCCTAAAGTAATCATAAAACAGAATTTCAATTACCATTGATCAAAAACAAAACATTAAAAAAAAAAAATAAAAATAAGATGGACTGAGCTAGGCCCGGCCTGTGGCCCGCAGCCCAGCCCAGCCCAACTGCTGGCCCGCGAAAAAGGACAGCACAGAGGCTGCTGGCTTCTCGCAGACACGCATGACGCAGCTAACACAGGGCTGCAGTCAGGCGTGCGACTCGCCGGAAAGTCCTGGCTCGCCGGATTGACGCCGGTCAAGTGGTGCAACTGGTTTGCGCCGCCATACTCGCCGGAAAAGCAAGGAGTAGCCCAGATTTTCGGAACAATTTTCGAAAATTCTGGGTTGTTTTCAATCCAAATATCGAGTGATTTTTGACTCAAAACAACAAATTTCACTTTTGTTTTTGTGATTTAAACTTACAATAAGCTTATAAACACAATTTGGTTAACAAAGTGCAACTCAATTGCAGAAATTTAACCATTAAACGAATTGGGGAAAAAATTAGGGTTTTTGATTGTTTTGAATCAATCTATTTGATTTCGAAACGAAAATCACAATTAAATACATCAATATTCAATTCAAATCAAAACAAATCAAAGCCCTAATTCAATTTTACAAAATAAACACATTAAATTGTTGGATTTTGGGAATATGAATTTCGACCATATTAGGTCGAACATGAGTTATTTCGATTTTAATTTTCGAAAAATAAACGAATCAAAATAACTCATTTTGGGCAATTATTTTAACATAAAATTCAAAATTTTATGCTTTCCAATTTATTAATATCAATATATTAATCTTGCAAATTAACACATATTAAAAATCCTCCTTGAATTGAATTAAAATTATGAAGAACATGATCATATAAAATTATGCAAGAGGCTAAAACTGATACCACTGTAGGAATTCATAGATACGAATAGCGGAATTTCAGGAAACAATTTCCTAACATCTATGACAGAATCGCATGCATAACAATATATGAATCGATACATAGAATAGAGAATACACAAACCTTTTTATTCACGACTTGAACAGGTATGTAAGGTTTGAATACTGCAAAGTATTATCACAGATCTAATACTTTAGAGATAAAGAACTACACTTGTAATTCCTCTATTTAGTCCACGAACACCGATTAATACCCACGTCTGCTAGAACGGAAGAGTATGAACTATTCACTCTCTTACTTTTGATGGGATAGGCGCCTAGACTAAAGAGGGAGAAGGGTTTTTCTTTTTCTCTCTTTTGTATCAAGTTACTGAATAACTGAATTGTACTATCTCTCTTCTTATTATATCTATATATAATAGACAGAGATTAGGTTAAGAGAAACCCTAATCACCCTAATAGTGGCCGGCCCCTTACAAGCCTTTATGGGCTTATTTATTTATTAATTGGTGTTACTTAGTGTGACCTTATAGGATTAATTATATTAGTTGTAGCCCAAACCAATTTGTCTACCAACCGTAATTTATTCTCTAGCAAGCAAATACGGTTACTAAAATAATTAACTATATTATCTCAATAAATACAATCCTATTTATATTCAGTAATTGCGGAAATTGTCTAAGGACATATTCCTTCATTTTATACTTACATCATCTAATTTGGGCATATATTTTTCAGAGTCTATGTATAAAGGAGAGGATAACAAGAGAAAGTCATGTGATAGGAGAAGGAAGTGGATAACTAATTGTCAATATAAAAATGATCTAAGTAATTAGTATTTTAGGGGAATGATAGAATTAAGTATATAAAATATGGATGGAGGAAGTTATCTTGTTGAATTATGTACTTGTATAAGTACGAATAAAGTAGACTTTTGAAATTTAGTAGTAGTATCTAGAGCAAAACATGCATGTACTGAGGAACCGTGGGCCATTTGGAAGGGAACCATCAAAATAAAGATGGAATGCCATAAAAGAACCATATCCTCTTTATATTTTATTATCTAAACTAGGAATCGAACAATATGGATAATTAGGGCATGTAATCGAATGGTAACAAAGGATAAAAACTATTCTACTTGGAATTACCATCGTAAGTGTTTGAATTATACATAGATAATTCGTTGAATTATATATATATAGATAATTCGTTGAATATATATAAATAATTATACTCAAAGTTGATTTTTTTTTGTCAATTTCATTACTTTGATCATGTTTCGTGCTTATTAATTTCTTTGATTTTCTTTTTATCTTTTAGTGGAATTATTCAACCGTGGTATGTGTTCCTGAATTTAATTGTTTATTCAATCAAGGTGCTTATCACTTATCACTGTTATGTTATATAGATGAATTGGTCACCCAAAAATTGTTATCTTGTGTCACCATTAAAGCAGAATTGTCACTCGAAATTTAATTTGCTGAAATTTTTATCGTTCTCGTTAACTCGTTCCAGGTTAAGGCCACTTAAATTTCTTATTTTGTAGCGTCAAAGATTAATTTTTATGCATTTAGGAGCTAGTGAGTATAAATCTAGCAGTAATCTTATTTTGCTGCCGGGTTGCATGGTTGTGACTTGTGAGATGGTATTTAACTATCTTGGACTTGCTAGGGTGGTTTTGCTGTTTAGGTTCCATTGGAGTTGCTATGATCTTGTTGGGTTTCGCAATTCGTACATGTGCTAGGAGGCTTTGGTCGTAACTTACCCCCCAAAAGATCATTGTTTCCTGCTTGTGTTGTCATTTGGGTTGATCGACACACCGTCAATATTTATGAAGCTTGATGAGTAAAGTGTTACATGAGCATTTAGAGAAGTTGTACTTTTATGTGCTGGTGATATGCAATCTATTTTTAGAGCAATAGTGGAGCAACATGAGCATTTGAAGAAAAATTTTAGTTGGTGTAATAAAAAAAATTATTTGCTCGAAAGCAGGGCCGTCTTGGATATATTTGGGGCCCTGTTCTAAAATGAAAATTGGGGCCCTGTTTTAAAATGAAATTTGGGGTCTTTATACGTAAATTAAATTCTTTTTGTCGACACAATTTGACAGTAAATATGTATATTCCAAAGCTTACCAAACAAATAATTTATTTAAAACAAAAATGAATCGAATTTGATGACTTAAGAAAGCATAAAACTTAACTCTTTATACTCTGTATGAAGGTCCAAAAAATTAGTTGTTTGAAACAAAATAATTAGGATAAAACGAAATAAATTATTCATTGAGGAACAATAATCGAAATTTGAGGAAATTTAATTCTTTTTCTATTTTAAAAAGAATGGGTGAGATGGAAAGACTATAAGTTTCCATTGAGAATTGATGAAGAATCAAAGCAAATCAATTGAATGGTTTTCTTTGGAAATTGTGAAATAGTTAATGGTAATTTTATGATGTAAGAAAGGAAAGTGTTGAAGAAATTAAAAAAATTAAAGCATAAGAAACAAGAAGATACAAGAAGAGAAAGCAGTGTATACAATACTACATTGATGTAAATTATTAGCTTTTACCTTATAATTAAGGTTTTTTAAAAAATGGGCCCTCCTCAAAATGGGGTCCTGCGCCATAGAGCTTCTTGCATCTTCCTATCTACGGCCTTGCTCGAAAGGATTCTAAGCACGGGTCATCTCTTGTTACTCAACTCCAACAATCCAACTATATATGCAAGACCTTTTAGGATTAAGAAAGAAGGTAAGAAGAATCCTATCCCAATTTTAATAGCTCATGTATCCAACAATTTCATAGTTATGTAATGCAAGTTTTTATTATTAGATTGAATAATGCTGGATACAGTAATAATTGCTAATAAATTAATAAGATATTGTCATACTGCTCATACGTTGTATCAGATGGAGTAATTTGTTTTTTTTTTCTTTTTCTTATTCCTTTCTTGTGTAACATACATTGAATAAGGCTCTTGTCTAGAGAAAAGTCATGTAACCAAACAATTGGAAAGCTAAAGAGACCATACATATAGAAAAAGAATGTGAAGGGATTTAGGGCCTGTTATCTTCGGCTAATTCTAGCTGAATTGAACTGAACTTCTGAACTTATTGGAGCTGAACTGAACTGAACTGAACTTATTGGAGCTGAACTGAACTGAACTGAACTGAACTTATTGGAGCTGAACTAAACTGAACTTATTGGAGCTGAAACTGAACTGAATTGAATTGAATTGAATTATACTCCCTCCGTTCCAAAATGTTATACCCATTTGGAATATTGGGGAAAACCAAGGCAAATAGAATCATAGGAGAATCTTATGTTTATTTTAATAATTTTTATGTACTTTTTTTGTCCTTATTAGGAAAAGTAAGGGAGAGAGATTCAAATGTGGAGACCATTAAAGTACAAATGAGTAAAATGTAGATAAATATTTAGATATTGAAGGGTAAAATGGGGAGAAAAAATGTATATAAATAGAAAATATACTATATGGGTATATCTTTTTGAAACGGCCTAAAACGGAAAATGAGTATAACATTTTGGAACGGAGGGAGTAATAAGTATATGAATAATAAGTAATAATTATTATGAATATTAAATAAATATTAATAATAATTCTAAGTAATAATAATTAAATTAATAATTTAGAATAATATCAAATGAATAATGATATATTATTTTGATGCTATTATGATAGTTATAAATAAATAATAATAATAATAAATTAATTTTAATAATAATTACCGATAATAATAATAATAATTAATGATTAATTACAATTATTAGTATTAATATATTTTACTTGATGATGATGATATAATATAATGTCTAAGAAGTAAATTAATAGTACTACCATTATAATAATAATTAGCTTAAAACATGGGTTGATGTGTGCTTCTAACCAAACCACGATTTGTGGTGGGTTGGTCTATGATAGAAATACACCAAACCGCCAAAGTATATATAATATACAACGTAACGACAATGTTGTATTTTAAATAGTACTGCAGTATAATTCGCAACTTTGTAATTTTTTCATATCTTCTAGCTTTTTGTAACTTATTTGTATGATGTAATAATGAATTTTATTCAGTAAAATAAATCAACAATTGCAAATTAGAATACTCGTATTGACATGAAATTTGGTTAAACCGTGCACCAACCCGAACTTTGCTCAGCCATAATAATAATAATAATAGTAATAATAATGAGTAAAGATATAATAATAAAATATAATATATATAAATAATAATAATTATTATTATTATATAATAACAATAATAATAAGTAAAATAAATTAGACCAACAATAATAATATTAAACAAAATGGTTAAATAATGAATGAAGCTGAACTGAATTTATTGGAGCCGAACTGAACTGAATTGAACTTATTAGAGCTGAACTGAATTGAACTGAACTTATTAGAGCTGAACTGAACTGAACTGAACTTATTAGAGCTGAACTGAACTGAACTGAACTGAAATTATTAAAGCTGAACTGAACTGAACTGAACTGAAAATAAGCTGAACATTACAGGCCCTTAATTTATTAAGCACTTAAAGATCCAAGAGCTTATATCACTTTCAACTTCCAAACAGATAGAAATTTCACAAAACCAAATAATGTAATTAAATCTACACGTATCATGCATAAACAAACAACTGGTCGAAGTGGGGTTCAGCAACACATGCTTTGTTCCATCAGAAAATTATTACTCCGTTCTTGTTTTTAACCCACCGGTCTGAGTGTACTATGAGTATAATACATTTAATGTTATTTTTCGTCCATCGTTCATCTGAATATCTCCAATTCAGCAAAATCAGAAGTACAAATGAGCAATAAACAAAAATATATTCTTGGGTGTATGTGTATCATCATACTCATGATACACTTGGATGTATAATAAAAATTGTCACTTACTTTTCATTCATTTAAAGTAAAACATAATCATATAGAATATTAGTTCTTGTTTGCTGCGTCTCAACTCTCAATATATATTTTTTAAAATATTAACTTTTATAATTTTTACCTATCAATAAACAGAGATTAAAATTGAAAACTATATACCGACAAACATAAAATTTAAATTATACTCCCTCCGTCCCATAATGTTCTTCTCACTTCATTATTTTATACCTCACATATATTCAAGAAGTGGGAAGAATATTGTGAGACGGAGGGAGTAGATCAAATAAAACTAGAGGAAATCGCCAAACGAAATCTTTCATGGAAGGTAAGACCTGGAGAATGCCTTAGGTGGTGTGTGTAAAAGGACCCTTAATTCTGGTGAAAGTTACATCCTTGACTACTGTCCAGAGAATATTCTAGAAATTGTATTTTTTTTAAAAAAATATAATTTCATTTATAAGTACGAGATCATATTAACATAATAAGAATAATCCTTTAAGCTGTCCGTCTGAATTATCCATGAATCTTCAATAATAAATTTTTTTCAATTGTCGCAGTAAAGAACTATAAAATGGACGGAATCCCACAGAAAAATTTCAATCTATCCTCTCACATGGCCTTCACCCAAAGGCCCATTACAAGTTATAACCTCCATAAATTCTAGGTTATTTTATTACCATATGAAGAAACTAGATTTCTATGCACGTGATGCGTGCGACAATAATTTTATTATAAAATTTTGTAATCTATAGTAGATAATTTAATGGATAGTCGCAACTTAGCACTTACACTTTTTATGTTTTTAGAAACTCCCACCTTAATGATTTATTTTTTAAAAACTACATTCCATTTACAATTTTATTAAAAACTCCCACCACTTAACGATTTTTGTCAAATTTCATTAACAAAAAACCGTTAAGTGGGTCCGACATATACATTTTGTTAACAAAATGGAACTTGAAATAGTTGCAATTCTTTCCAAATAGTGGTAATTCGTTCCAAATTTGTTCTAAATTTGTCGAGGATTTGCCCTTAAATTGATGAAATTTCAACATAAACTAATAATACAATGCATATGTGGGGCTCACTTCACGGTTTTGTTAACAAAATTAATAAAAATCATTAAGTGGTGGGAGTTGCTAATAAAATTGGGAATGATAGGTGAAAATTAAAAGAAAAATTCATTAAGGTGGGAGTTTCTAAAAACGTGAAAAATTTATGTGGTTTTGAACAAAAAAAATCCTAATTTTATTTGCATACGATGTGTGTTTTGGCTACTGTAACATGATAAAATATGAAGGTACACAACATATCTTATTTTCAAGCTAAATTCATTTTGGCTCATTTTTCTTTGAAAGCGTCCCTTACTCCCCACCATCGACTACAAATTTTGTTATATAGTACCTGGTAAGGTATTTTTTGTTCATTGTCCAAATGAGAAAAAATTCAAAAGTACTTGAAAATACTTTATCATATTTCTCACTAATGCTGAAATACTTTATCAGGATCAATTTGATCAAATGTGCCTTCACTCTTGAACAATTAATTACTCATGTATTTCAAAATAAAAAATTTCAAAAGTATATAAAAGTATAGCAAAGTGTGTGTCTATCTATAGATCTCAAGAAAATATAATCGTTGATATCTTTTTTAATTGTTTTCACTTTTTAGATTTTTTGATATTTTAGTTAGAAGTTTTGAACATCTTTTATTAAAAATCTGATGGCTAAAATTTGGAAATAAAACTTAATTACTTAATAAACTCATTGATTTATTTTATTTATTTTTTCCTTTTTTTTTCCTTTTTGGTATCCACCCCCACCTCTTCACTTATATTATAGAGATAATGGAACTTCCTAAAAAGATATATGTTCCAAAAGGAAAAACAGAGGAATTATATATAAAAGTTGTCTGTATTTGATTGTTCATATTATTATCATATATTAAAAATTAATAACATCTTGCATGACTATACATTAATTATATGTTGCTCCGAATCTATAGTCAAAGTTTACAAAGTGTAATTATGAATAAACTAAAAGAAGAATCTATCAAATGATGGAGGGAATATCTTTTCATATATTAAGGACATGTTCTCTCCAACTTATTTTCAGTTCAGTTCAGTTTAACTCCAATTAGTTCAGTTCCGTTCAGTTCAGTTCAGTTCGATTATGTTCAATTCCATTAATTATCTAACCATTTTTGTTAATATTATAATTATTATTGTTCTAATTTATTTTACTAATTACTGCTACTATTATTATTGCTAAATATTAATTTACTAATTAATTTTATCATCATTATTGCTAAATATTATTTTACTTATTATATTTTTACTATATATCATTAGAACTATTACTATTATTATTGATAATAATAATAAAATCATTTTTATTATTACTAGACAAATAATATACTTAGCCCTTAGGGTCATGTATAAACTTTTACTATTTTTCTAAACTAGTAAAAATAAATAATAAATAACACCGATTAATGCATGTTTAGCCAATAAATTCCCAATTTAATGTCGAAAATCTAATTATTATTATATTATGATTAATTATTGTTATTATAGTAATATTAATTACTAGTACTTCATAGATATTATTTTTATTATATAATTATCACTAAGTATTATGGTCTTCTCTCTTGACCCAGTCTGGATTGTCTGACTTTGTTCCTGGACGTGTTGTTGCTGATGCGGCTCACGGAAGCGGGTCAAGTATGAAGCTCGTTGTCAAGCAATTGGGTATGGCTTCCTTTCCTTTTCCTTTTCTTCTCTTTGGGAATTGGATAAGGTGGCTGTTGCGTTACTGAAACAGGTTCAACACTTCTCGAAGACACAGGACATAGGGGCTCGTGCTGCTGCCCATATTCTCAGTAGGATAGGGTTTGATATAGCTAGAGGAGTGGATGCCCAAATTGTATCTCGGTTGCCCACTAATTTGATCTTGTAGGTTGTATGATTTTTGTCCTTTTTATAATAATAATAATAATAACTACTTATAATTATTGATAATTATCAGTATCATTAATTTTTACTATTAATTATTATTCTTCTTCTTCTTCTTATTATTATTATTATTATTATTTATCTATTTATAATTATCAAATAATAACAAATAAAATATAATAATTATTAATTGTTACTAATTATCATTACTTCTCACTATTATAAATTAATTATTATTTCATAATAATTATATTTAATTACTATTTATTATTATTTATCTGATTACAATTTAGTTTAGTTTAACGTTTTCAGTTGAAGAGAACATGCCCTAAGATAATATCTTTTGTATAAGCTTTCAACTAACTTCAGGGAAAAGAATTATTGTAAAATTGGTAGCGTCTAGAGTTCTTAAAGGAGGTGATTATCGAGAGAAGCTGCATACTTGCAGGAGGCCTAGTCGATTAAGTTGTTAAGCTGTTATTATTATTATTATTATTATTATTATTATTATTATTATTATTATTGTTAGTATTATCTCTATACTATAAGGGAAGAGGGGTGGGACACCAAACTTAATGTATTGCCTAATTTACCCTTTGTTGTTTAATTCATAATTTACAGAAAAAAAATAATTTATTATAAAAATAAATAAAAAATTAATGAGAAAAATTGCATGAATAAACCACATATAATCATCCCACAATCCCACTACATCACAAAAAATAACTACCCACCACCCACTCACCCACTCACCCAACCTTAATAAATAAATAACATAAAAAAACTGATTCAAAATACCAAAAATATAATTTTTGCACACATTGTGTGCATATAAGGCTAGTATCTCTATACTGTAAGGGAAGAGGGGAGGGACACCAAAATTAATGTATTGCCCAATTTACCATTTGTTATTTAATTAATAATGTTATAAAAAATAACATCCTAACTGCCACTCATTCACGTTCCAAAATTCTTTTCTTATTTATCATTTCTCTCTCTTTATTCTTTCCACTTTCCTCTCCCCTCTGCCCTCTTCCCTCACGTTTGCAGTTATGTTGTCTTCCAAATCAGTTTATCTCCACTACAAAAGTTGCAATTGTTTTCTCTTCCATAATCATGTTTATAATTTCTTGCATCTAATTAAGAAAACATAAAGAGAACAATTTTAAAGACTTCTAACTGTTCCTGCAATGTCGATCACACAAATGCTTTGTTGTTCTTATTTAAAGGTACAATTAATATCCTCTCATTTTCTAATCAATTGAGCAAATTCACTGCTTTAATTTGTTTTTTCTCTTTGCTTCTTAGATCACAAATAAATGGCAATAAACAAGGTTTCCTCATATTCCCACTACGGGCGTGTTCGGCGCAGCTTTTTTAGTAGCTTTTGTGTAGCTTTTGGGTAGCTTTTAGCTTTCCAAAATTACATAAGTGTTCGACGAGGTAGCTTTTCAAGGTAGCTTTCAGGTAGCTTTTAGCTTTTGAGTAGCTTTTCTCCAAAGCTAACATTTGTAGCTTTCTGAGTAGCTTTTGTCCAAAGCTAATACTTTTTATAAATATATTATAAGTTATAATTATATCTACAGCTAATTTTACCGAACACTAATTATTTAAACAGCTAGTTCTACAGTTGAAAGTTAACAGCTACCATCACAGCTGAAAGCTAAAAATTAAGAGCTAAAGCTATACACTAAAAGCTCACAGCTACTTTGCCGAACAGGCCAACTCCATGTTTAATTTTTTGTGTAGCTTTTGATGGTAGTTATATAGAAGCAATTGCTTTTGATCTTTATGCAAGAGACCTTTTTTTCTTGAGAGGATTATGCAACAGACTTTGGTAAGAGTTACTTATAGATTAGCAGAAGTTTGTATGATCGACATTGCAGGAACAATTGTTAATTACTCTCTTTATATGATCTAATTAACATCCTAACTGCAATTGAGATTTATAACTTGACTTTACTGAAGGATGTCAAGCATGCGATGCCACGCACGCATCGCGTACAAAAAATACTAATATATATGATTCTAGGTCTTTTAGGATTTTATTCACATTATTGCCTGGTTAGTGGTTGCTTATAGTTTTAGTACGCTTACCTAACTACTAAATACTAGTAATAATATAATTATAATGGTTTAATTTAGTATATGAATTTAGCGATAATAGTTTGCTATCTCACTTTAATTCGACCATACTTGTTCAACTACGTAGTAGAAAGTCCTTATAGCATTATCTTTGATAGTTTGTACAATTTTGTAATAATTAAACTGAGTATTTCATTGATTTTATCATTAACACATGTATGTGTATACATCCATGTGTGAGGGGATGATCTTCCACCAACACCAGTTGGGGACCAACGACATATAGTTTGTTTTAAATCATCTTACATACAAAAAAATTATCTCATATAAATTGAGTGTACTTATTTTGAACCTGAGGTTGGAGTTTCAAACATAAACCCCTAATATTATTTTGACCAAAATCCGTGGGGTGTTATTGTGTAAACTAATAAACCTGTTGTATAACTATAACCCAAACACTCGATCATCTATAGCAACAAGGTCTGGAAAAAAAAATTAAAATCACTAATTGAAAATGCATAAAAAGTCGCAATCGAAAGAAGAACAAAACATTAGGTATTAAGATGACATAAAACTGGATATTTGTGTTATGCAGCAAGTGTAATGCTACCCATATATACAATGTCGTGTTTAGCAGGGTAGTTTTATTGTCTCAAATTGTCCAGATTATTTTTGTACCCTAATAAGTCTGGTATTCTTGTTGTCCACAACAAATCCTTAAATGAAGTAAAAGGACTATTTCACATGTAAATAAATTATTTTGGACGAGTCATGAGTGTGAGGATGACACCACATCATCACAACCTTAATTTTGGTAACAGTTCCCTTGCTATGAAGGCAAAACAACTCCTTAACATGGCTTACTTATTGTTAATTTGCAATTTGCCATATGAGTTTGCAATTTGCAATTCTACAAGGCATATCATTATTAGGCTTCCTAAAATCCTTACAATTTTTGTGCATAATTGTTGAAGCTTTGGCCCCATAAAAACATCACATGTGAGAGCTCCACATTAATCATATTGGAGAGAGGTGTTCACCTAATAAGGCTAAGGGGCTACTCCCCTTATCGCCATATGGTTTAAGGTGGAACCTCCTTTGATCTTGTGAAGTGGACTCTCTCTCCTCTTTGTGGATGCGGCCCAGGCCCACACTTAACATGGTATCAGAGCCAGGCTTACCACCAATTAAAACAGGGACCTCACATGTGAGGGGGAGTGTTGAAGCTTTGGCACCATAAAAACATCATATGTGAGAGTCGCACATTGATCGTATTGGAGAGAGGTGTTCACCTAATAAGGCTAAGAGGCTACTCCCCTTATGGCCATATGGTTTTAAGGTGGAACCTCCTTTGATCTTGTGAAGTGGACTCTCTCTCAGGGGTCTCAGCGGGGGAGCACGTTGAGCGAATTCCTATGACTAATTCCTTCATAACTCTTTATTTTTCTTAATTGTTCTTTTTCTTAATACATATTTATTGTACATAAAGCTCATAACTCAACGTTCGCTCAGGGTTTCGAAAAAGTTCAAGACGGCTATGAGCATTTGTCCATAACTAAGTGCTTTCGGGTTCGAGTTGACCCAATGCGTATATATATTAAGATCAAGTTCAAAACTGAAGAGAATGGGAGAAGATGACGAAGTCGATGGTCGTAGTGGTTGCAGCGTGATAATAATGGCAACGATTATGGTGTTGGTGGGGTCCAAAAGCCAGTATTAAACTGTTGTGAACGTATTATCCAATGAACTTATTCAAATCTTATTTGTTAGAGTATCAAACCTCATCAATACTTAACTTTCCCAAACTTATTTTTTCTGATAAGTACTAAAAATAAGTTGTAAAGAGCAGAGGCTATAACTTTTTTACAGAAACAATACAAAATGAAAGAGAGAGTTTTCCAAGTAGCAAAAAGACTTGGGTGGACCTAGTCCACATATAAATATTATAGACCCGTTCTCTCTCCTCACTCCTCCTCCCTCCCTAAACGTTGAAAATACAACTCCAGTTACCACTTTGCCTCCCACTCCCTGACCAGTGAGTCAGTGACCACCATTCCAGCCATCACACCACACCACGACCTCGACGCGAATGACAACCACACCAGCCTCGACGCGAATGACAAACCGCACCAGCACATCCTCCCTTCAATTTCATGGGTTTGTCTAGTTTTGAAAGGGTTCGGTGGCTTCATTTTGTGGGTGTCGTGTGGGTTGATTGAGATTTTGGTAAGTTTTTTTCGGGTGGGGTAAGGTGGTTTGGCGGTGGTTGGTTGGTGTTGCTTAGGCTGGGCTGACGGTGGCTTTAGTTAGATGAGTGGGGTTTGATGGTCGTAAATTTGGGTGAATTGCGGACTTGCGGGTTCTGTGGTGGCAGGTTGGGTGGCTGGGTGGTGTTCAGTGGTGACAGATTGGGAGGGGGGATTTCAGATGGTTGAGGGTGGTCAATTGGTCACAGGGGAAGGAGGAGGGTTTGGGGCTGATTTTTTATTTCATTTCAAATTTAAGTTTTAATAATTATAAAAAAAAACTTTTAAATTGAAAAATGATTTTAAAATGCTATAGAGCCATAGAAAATATTGTACAAGAAATAATGTAGATGATTACTAAATAGAGGAAAAACAAAAATTGTCTACTTTAATTACAAAATCTTAACTTTTTTTTTAAAAAAAACCCTTAATTTTTCATTCATAACCCTTAACTTTTGACTACAAAATCTTAATTTTTGCTATAAAAAACGTTAATTTTTCATTTATAACACTTAACTTTTGATTGCTAAACCTTAACTTTTTAATTATAAAATCTTAACTTTTACTAAAGAAACCTTAACTTTTCATTTATAATACTTAATTTTTGATTGTTAAACCTTAACTTTTGCTAAAAAATCCTTAACTTTTCATTCATAACACTTAACTTTAACACTTAACTTTTGATTATAAAACCTTAACTTTTAATTAAAAAATCTTAACTTTTGCTAAAGAAACCTTAACTTTTGGTGAGCGAAAATTTAACTTTTGCTAAAAAAACCTTAACTTTTGGGACCTAGCCCTACAATAAGTTTAGTGTAGACCGGATTCATATTAGACTTTATAGGACTCAAATCATTAATTACGATCCCCATCATTTTCTTGATAGGGAATACGAACCAATCCTACAACACACACAATTTCATTTATTTTTTTAAAATTCTAGAGAATAGTAATACACCATCCACCCAAAAAATCTAGTCTATTAAAGCAAAATAAAGTCCCCCAAAATTCACGATCCCTCATATCCTCATTCATCATCACTTATATACACTACTATCTCAAACCAAACCCAAATAAATGATCATCTACCTTATTTAAAATAAATAAAAAAATATAGAATTCCCTCTAAAAAATCCACTATATATATTTACATAATTCTTCATCACCACCTTCTTCTTTCTCCTCCATCATATAGGAGAAGATAGTAGCTAGAGAGATGAGGTTTCTTTTCGAATGCGTAAGTTGTTACACCATGACATCTCCTTCTTCTACTACTTTAGAGGATCCTCCGTCGCCCGAAATACCGGCAACGGAGGAGACTCGCTCTCTTGTAACTAATCGTCGGCGGCGGAAACGTACGCCGACGAGAGGGTCATCGGCGGATTGGAAGCCGTCGTTATTCGCAATAGCGGAGGATAACGCCGTCTCCGGGACCGCAAAAAAGACGGTTAACCGGAAAGTTGTGGCTCCGGTGAATGTTAAACGGTGCAGTCCTTCCTCTGTTCAGGTCAATGCTCGTTCCCGCCCTCATGATTACGGGTATGTATGGATCACAACTCTTTGTTTCTTTTTTTATGAAGTTTTTTTAAGAAATATTTGGTGTTATCATATGATTTCAGGTGATGATATAAGCATCAAAATACATTATTTAAAATGATGTTAACTAAAGGATTTATGTCAAAATCATGTGAGAATTTGTGTTATTAATATTTGAAAGTTAGTTAATATTTCTTATTTAGCTTCTTATAGATAGCTCTCAAGGTTGTAGTATATATTATTTTCTTAAAATTAAAATGAATTGTTAACATGTATTTCCTCCGTTTCTAAATAAGTGACACATTTGTATAATGTTTACTATTTACAATTTAGACTTTAATTAACTTTGAGGATTTATATTTTAGGAAAAATATAGTCATGTGAGATCTTGTTAGATTGACACATTATTTAAAAACGGAGCAAGTATATAAAAGTGAATTGACAAATATGATAAGTTAAAACATAACCACTAAAATTAGAGGAAGTATATATTAATTTGTTGATTTACTAATACTTTCCCCCTTTTTAGGGGCGTGTAAGAGTGTGTTTAGACTTTAGAAGTGACTTCTAATAAACAAATTAATCCACTTGCTATGCATGCTTTTCTTTCTTCTAATATTAAGGAGTAAAATGTGGTCTATGAGATAAAGTGACACACACACAATATGCATTTCAACTTTTCAAGAAGGGTTGTGTGTGACTACTTAGTCACATTTTAATAATTTGGTGGATATCATTGATAAAATTACTCAATTTTGATAAAGGATAGATTGGTGGGGGTAATTTAGCCGGTAAATTTTGGAATTTGTTTCAAGACTCAAGATTAGTAATCAATTTTGTTTACATTTTTTTTGAGTCCTTCTTGCCTAAACAGTAATGCAGATTGATTATAAGTGGTTGATGAATGGCCATCTACTTGATTTGAAAAACGCAATTCAATTTCATTTCAGAATTTGGGGTTTTGATATTGATATTCCCATTCTAATTAATTTTTTGGAAAAATTGTCAAGAACCACCTAATAAAAACACTTTTTTAGAGAAAACCA
The DNA here is from genome assembly GCA_947645195.1 of Patellifolia procumbens. Taxonomy (NCBI): domain Eukaryota; kingdom Viridiplantae; phylum Streptophyta; class Magnoliopsida; order Caryophyllales; family Amaranthaceae; genus Patellifolia; species Patellifolia procumbens. The sequence continues at coordinate 1,260,650 of CANSGD010000763.1, read as the reverse complement.
CCTAATAATAATTTTATTATAAAAAACCACCTAATAAAACACTTTTTCTTTCAAAACACCACCATTTGAGATCAAATAAGTAACTCATTTAACCTTATGATCAGTTTCCTCCATTTGCATTTAACCCCAAGTGACTCTTCTAGAGTTACTAATCTGTCGATAAATGGTTACGGGGCTAACAGAGTTATTAATTTGGTCTGAAGTGGTGGTGCTTTGAAAGAAAAAGGGTTTTATTAGGTGATTTTTTTAATAATAAAACGTTTATTAGGTGGTTTTCTCAAAATAAGTGCCTTTATTAGGTGGTTTTTGAAAATTTTTCCTAATTTTTTTGCCACAACTTACTTAGAAATCAATTTGGCCATATATAGAGCTCAAACCAATTTGTCCAAAACCTTAAAAATTAGCCAACTTGAAATCAACTTCACCTACCTCATAAACTTTTGTAGAGGAAATTAAAGATGTTCTTCATATGAAATACCTCATAAACTTGCTCCCTAGCTTACAATTCTAAATATGTTATTTAGGTCATTTTAAATGTTAGTTTTAGTGATGTGAACAATTTACAAACAGAAAGTGTGAAATTTACAGGAATTCCTTTCTATCTTTAGTAGCTAGATCATGGACACTAGTCGCATGTTGCCTTGTTTTGTTTAAAGTGTTATACTTAGCTTCGAGTTTTTCTACTTTTGAATTGGTATGTGACTATCTTTTCTTCTAAATTGTCGACGAGATAAATCATGAAATCATGACGTGGAAACTGAGAAGTGTTGAGTTCAACAAAAAACCCAATAAATTAAATAGTTAAACGTATTTGATACGAATATATCATAGAATTATGACGTGACCACAAGAGATTGTAAGTCCAACAAGATCCCAACAAATGGTTAGACATTTAGGATAACGTGTTTATTTGTTTTTTTGCTAGTGTCACTAATAGTACTCCAACTGTCTTTTAAAAGATCATTGCATTTAGAATTTAAGTAGGGTATAGTCAACTTGATTGTAGAAGGCGTGTAAAAGTAGGGTAGAACAAACTTGATTATAGAAGGTGGGTTAAACTAAGACTAAGAAGTTTCATTAGAGGGAGTTAGTAAAGAGTTTTACATAAGTGGGACTCGGGAGTAAGGAAGAGAAAGAGTTATAGAGGGTCCACATGCACATCACATAAGTGCTCAAACCAAATTAGCAACCTTTTGAGATCATAGTTATTTTATATAATAACTCTTTTTAATATGTTTTATTCTCAATCTGATACACTCGTATATTGTTTTTTCTCTTCTTATTTTTCATAACATTATTTTATACAAGCTTAAATTATTTTATCAAATTTTGAAACAATTTTTGCCGGAAGGTACCGAAAAGAAAATAGAGGCTAATAACTAGGGGCCAAAGGCTAACCGTTTTTCTAATTTGATTCCGTTATCTTTGTGTCTAATCAACTCCAACCCTTGTTAGATGAAAAAGAGATAACTTAGTTGGCTAGAGCATTCAAGTTGATTATCAAAAGACAATGCTATAAAATAAGAAAGAGTTAACTTAGTTAGCTAGAGCATCCAAGTCTATTATCAAAAGACAATGAAATTGATTCTCATTCTATTTTCGTCCCTCCATCCATATAGAAAACCCGATGATTAAGTAACTTAATAACAAATAGATAGAAACAAAGGAGGTAGTAGTTTCTACTTTCTTCCCCTACTAATTTCATAGTCACCAACTTTGTTGATGGAGGAAGTATGGCTTCATTAGTAAGGATGGGCCAATTGGTGGTGGGGTGTGTGTGGCGAAGATGTGGAAGATATGTAGGGAAAACGATGTTTGAAGGTCCATAATACCTAATACATATGTCATCTAGTGCCCAAATTTTCTACCTCTTATAGACTAGATAAGTGTGTTTACTACTTAGCACGAGTAAAACGAGGAAGCCCAAAAGATCACACATGAGAAGCAATCAACATTTTGTGGGTCTTAATTACTTTTTGGTGGATATGATTTCGAAATTAGTGGAGAGTTTTGACATAAAGATGCTAAATGACAAATGACATTAGATACGACTTCCTACTTTGATTATGCACAATTTAAGGTGGATTTTTCATTGTCATTCATGTGTAGATTGCGTTGATAACTTGACATAGCAAAATAAATCGTTGGTTTTGCTTGGTTTGATTATATAATTGATAAAGATATTATGCTTCTTAATCAAAATTGTAATCTGATTAATCTCTTTGGATCATCAAATGCGAAAACGGATTATTATATGAAAAGCATATATGTGAACATCAATGGGACCAAGATGACTGGAAACCTACTAGAAACTAGATATTTCAGTTTGACTCGACCTAATTCATACTCCCTCCGTCCCATAATATAGTACTTGTTTCTCATTTTTCACAAAAATTAAGGTTAGACAAAACACCAATAATTGAAGTACTTGTGACAACAAAACAACAAATTTAAAGAGGTAAAGTAGGGAGAAAAAGACAAATATAATAATGACAAGTACATAGAAAAGGGATATTTTAGAATAAAATACTTTGGGGGGACCATTTTTCAAGTACTTGATGAAGGTACGTTAGAAATTTAGTACCTTTTAAAAATGGAAACAAGAACAACATTTTGGGACACCCAAAATGGAATACAAGCACTATATTATGGGACGGAGGAAGTAGTTATTAGCCAAAATCGATCTATTTTTCAGAAGTTAACTATTTGACAAAATATTACATAGTCGATCGGAGCTTAAACTCAATCAACGAACTCATCACCTAGATACAATCCAAACAAAATCTGAATATCGGATATGGATAACTCTTTTTAATGAGAAAAATAGGTTGCTTTGATATGTTGATTTGTTTCTTCGCATGTTATTCTAATTTCTCTTTCCCATGACCAAATTTTTGATGGGGATATTGATGTTGACATACAATTAAGCATTATATCCCATCTTTGGTTGCATATTGGCTTAAATTAAACTAATCATCAAAAATAGACATTTTCTTGCTGCCAATTCATAACATAACATGTCACAAGATTCAGTATCTAACATAAACAATAAAGTATTAAGTCATGGGATTGATGAACTTTTATGTGATGAGATTATTAAAGAGGATATCAAGTTGAATATGGTAGATCCAGTATCAACATCATCGTGGGGTTGGGGTGTCTAATTAGTCAAATAGGACAGGTTAGCAAACAATTTAATTTACTGATGATACATATCCATATATCTAGTCAAATAACTGCAATAATACATTATCAGTCCCATTATTATGACAATTTCTCGAAAGATTAAGATAAAGGGCTTACATGTATTTCGAGTTTTTGTCAATTTTTGTTATTGAATTTTGTATTTTTTCCATGTGTTTAAATAGTGGAAAAATTTTGAAAAAAATTATTAAACAAAAAGGGACTTCACAATTCTTTTTTATTGGTTTTTAATTTTATTGACTTATGAGAGAGTTGAATCAACTAGTTAATACAATCGGTTGGCAACAACAATTGATTAAACAAATAAGTGAGCAACCAAACACAACTTTATAGAGCTATAAACAAGGTTCAAAATGATTAAAAACCTTAAAAAGTACACCAATTTCTATATGCTAATAATGAATATTATAGATGATAGAGAACAAAGAAGTTTTTTATTTGACTAAAGATGTTGCTAAATTAGTATTTGTAAGATATATCTAAAGAAGTGAAAAATTGAGGAGAAAAAAAGTGTGAGAGTAGGAATGGGGTCCAATATTACAGAAATAGTAGAGAAAAACACATAGTAAAAAAAAATTCGTGCCAACTAATTTGGAACATATAACAAAGAATATACCTCGGGTAATTAGCGATAGAAGGAATATTAATTTTGCGATTACTCGATAGTACGATAGATTGTAAAGGATCTAACGATGTCTCTTTTATATAATTGCAGCCGAGAGTCTCTAGCAATGGCGTTCCCAGCTTTCTCAGCAGCTCCATTCATGTTCTAATTAAGGTGTAATAGTTTTCTTTTGTATGCTATTCGCCCTGCAAAGTCTGTTTGTAAATGAATTTCATGGATGAAAAGCTATATCATGCTCCTCCCTTTTGTGAATATGTCAAGTAATGTTTTCTTAATAATTTAAGATAGGTAATAATTTTATTTTTATGGTTTTATATGTGTGTGCATCTATCTCATGCTCTATAACTAACATTTCCTCCAATTTTTAAGTTGTAATGCTTTGACTTTCACACTTTTCGTGCTAAAATTAGGAGGCGTTTGGTTAGGGGTTACAAGAAAGGAAAAAAGAGGTCAACTAATTTTATCTTTTCCTTTACCCTATTTGAACCAAATGCCCCCCTTAGAATATCAATTTCATTAATATTTGGGAGCATCCTAAATCTAGATCAACTCAGCTTCAATGAACGCAAAAGAGTAACACAAACAAACATGGTCAAAATTGCACAAGCTATAGTACTTCATACTATCTTGAGTCAGTTGTTTTATGCATGAGCTAAACTCATGACATAAAGTGGTGCAACACACAAAATTGAGAGCTACCTTAGTGAATTCTGATCTGACTAGATAAGCAAAGAGTTTGATTACAACCTATAATATCCCCAGATCCTCCCTTCCAAAGCATAAAGATTAATAGGCATAACACAACACAAACAACAGGATCTAGAACCAAACCCAACGTAATACAAAGTAACAGACATGATCAAACCTCATGATCTTCGACTTCAAGCTGACTTGATAGCTCCAAATGGCGAAATGAGACTCTCAATATAACATCCTGCACCCGTTGCCATTGCAACATTAGGATAATAAACGTCCACATTGGGTTCTTCCTCGGTGTGCTCCCTATGGTCAATTATCTTCAGTAGCATCCGAGTAAAATCCAATACCAAAAACTTCCCAGTGGGGGTTACATTAAGAATAGATACGTTTCCACGGTCGACAGTACAAAGCTTCACCCATGAACTCCAATCGTCGTATTGTTTCAGGATCCAAACATCAGTAAGCGAATCACATGAGTAGGATAGTAAGGCCAAGCAACCATTTATCATACACAAACTTGCACTATAAAACCCATTTAAACAATCCATCCGTGGAAATTGTTTCCATTGTTCATCCACCAAATCCAACCCAACAATGCACTTAGGCAATTCCAGAGTTTGCAGACAATGAAAAGACCAATACAAAACATCATTCACAGGCATTGTCATATGACAGACACATTTATGATAAGAACAATGATAAGATTCAAATATCATCTTCCATTTCCCAGTCCTCAAAGAAAACATATGTACAGATTCATTCATCCTTTCGGATAAAACCCGAACAACAATCTTGTAATCGTCTATCGAATGTGCATAACCAAACCAACAACTTGTAACAAACTTTACAGAATCAGGATAACAAATTTTAGCATACTGATGTAAAGCAGGGTTGCAAATACAAAAGAAACCACATTCATCTAAAGTGTAGCAAATATGCAGGCAAATCAACCCATTACAACAACCCGCAAATTCAATAGTATGTGACTTTTGAACACTTATATAAGGAGTGTAATCCATTTCTACAGGTTTCTTTAGATTGTTAAGCTCATCGTAGGGCAATAGAATAAACTTGAATGAAATATCAAGTAGAATAAATTGATTTGGGGAATTAAAAGATGAGATTTTGAGGTGGGTTTTTGCAAATTCAGGAGATGAAATTGTAGAAAACCATATCTTTGAAACTGATTTGAAACGAATTAGGGTTTTTACCGGGAGTCTTGGAAGAACGCAGTCCAGAATTAGTTGATCGGGAAGAATTACGGAAATTAGGGTTTCCGGTGATACAATATCATTGTTATTCAAGCATTTTCCATTGGGTTCATCCATAATCTTCAATTCCGCCATATTTTTGTTGATCTCGTGCTCTTGTATGGAGTATGACAAGGTAATTTTGATGGGAGGGGAAAGCTGCTGACCTCACGCTTCACTCTGCTCAGCTAAGAGCTCTGCGTGGCTTGCTGTGGACTTGTTTTTTTTTAACAAATAAAATGGGTTGTGTTCATAGAGGTGGTAAATATTGACACGACATGATATGATAATTCAATTTGAAATTAGCGGGTTTGGGTAAACACTTTTTGCATGTTTAAGTAAATGGGTTGACTCGACAGACACGTTTATTAAATGGGTTGGGTCAGGGTCGAACTATTTGACACGAAAACGACACGACAACCCGTTTATCTACACATATTTAAAGTTTTCCCTTATTACATCTTACCTTCATTCATTTATTTTTGAATTTAGTTTATTTAATGTTACTTTTATACATTGTTAGATGTTATTTTAAAAACCGCATGAAATTTAATTAGTTCCAAACCAGAAATATATGAATTGCGAACATCAAATATATATGAAAAGTTAAAGGGGTCAACCCGAACTCGACACGTTCAATTAACGTGCCGGGTTAGAGACAAGGATCTTGACATGTTTTGAGTAAACGGGCCGGGTTAGGATTAGGGGAAGGTAACCCGTCAACTCGTGAACCCGACACGAACTTGACACGACACGACTCGTTTACCACCTCTAGTGCTAAATGTAGCCTTGTATTTGATTGTGTTCAATGCTGAACTGAACTAAACTGGAATGAAAGGACTTGAATTAAACTACAATTATTACTCCCTCTGTCCCATAATAAATTCTGGATGTTTTAATTTGTTAGTCCCGTTTGTCCAATTTCCTTGTATAAAATGTTTTTTTCTCCGAAAATACCCTCATGTGATAATTCATATCCAAATTTATCCTTATCGTGCCTTTGACTTATGGTGCAAATATGGGCCACAATGAATGATAAAAGTACAACATTCAAATTTAGACTATAGTTTTCCCTTTTTTAAAACTGTCATTGATGATTTTTGTACTTACATCGATTCATAAACTCTCCAAACCTTAATTTTAGTGAAAAATAAGAAATAAGGCAGAAATGATGGGACGGATGGAGTACTACTTAACTTAAGAGAATACTCCAACCTTCTCTTTTTATATTGCTACATATATTGACCTTGAGTACTATTCACATTACAACTTCCATTATCTTTGAGTTCATATACAATAATGAAAAACACACTCATGTGAGATGTTGTTTAACTCATCTCAATGTGTACTTTCCAAATACTATATGTTTTTTTTATAATATTTTTCCTATATCTGAATTGAGATATTAGTTTTTGGAGTAGTGGATCGAAAACTATGGAAAAACATGTGTAGCAGATAAGTATAAGACGTGGGAAAGTAATTAGTATGTAGCCGTTTTCTTTACTTTTCTTCATCTTTTTCTGTTTTCTTGTTTTAGTTTGTTTAGGTTTATGTTCTCCTCCATAATTATGTATGTAGTCGTTTTATATCATTAAGCACAAAAATAAAGAATTATAATAAACTGGATAGGTAAAAATTATTAGAGAGAGGTTTGTGAGTCTAGAGAAATTGAGAATTCTTCTATAAAGTCATCTCATACAATTGTAGAGTCTTAGTGCAAAGCGCATGTTTTTTGCCCAGATCTCGGGTTTCTTGCTAGCTCTTGTGATCTCTTTATTATTTATTCTTATTATTTTGTATTATCGTTTTTCGCAAATCATAATCTTAATCACACAATTAGCAAGCATTTAAAATGAGTGTTTGATTCTTACAGAGTTGAATTAAGTCTAGCTCAGTCCATGACTCGATTTGAAATGGGTCGGCTCTAAACCCAACCTTAGCAGCATCTTGTTCATGGCGCATAAGATTGCATTTTGAAAACCATCGTCTACTCTTATAACATCAAGGACATAAAAAATCACTAAGAGCACTATAGCAATGATATTTTGATAAAGTTCATGGCATAAACTTTTAAAAAACCTTATTAACAATGATCTAATAAAAGGTTGTTCATGCAAAGTTCATGAAATTAGGTTATAAATGACCTTTTTACACAACCGGTCATGTGGAGTTAGGAGAGAGAAAATACTTGTTTTTATAATTTTGTAAATATTATGACTTAAAAGATAATAACCAGAAAAATAGAATAAAAATATGAGCAGCTTAGTTTTTTTATTCTCTACAAAATGACACCCATTTTACTATAATTTTGTAAATTGAATAAAACATAAATTCTTATAAATTGGTAGTGTATTTGATAAGTAGAGAGAGAAAGGTAGGAGAGAAGAAGTTATGAACTTTAAAACTAGTGTGTGGCCCCCGACGATGTCCTGTGTTTAATTTTTTAATTGAGTTATAATTATATTTCTCATAGACATTTTTTTCATATTAAAATTTTGTTAAGAATCAAATAAACAAATTAAAAGGAACGTGAAGATTTGTGATGAATGAAGTCTCTTTACTTTTTCCTAAATCTTAATAGGTAAAAGGAATTCTTAATTACAAGATGACAACAAAAAAGGATGTGGCTTGGTGGTAGAGCCTATGACATTACAACTAATAGGTCACGTGTTCGAAATCCATTACTTTTTGAGTATATTATCACGTACAATGGTGACGCTGACATGGAGTGACACATGGCAAGCTGCAACCTTTGCTTAAGCGTTTTAATATATACTACCTCCGTTTTTTTTTATTTGCAACGTATTCCTTTTAAGGAAATGTCATATTAATTGGAACATAGCTTTATATGGAAATTTTTTTTCCATTTATTTACAACTTTGCCCTTGGTATGAGTGCTTTTCCTTCATTAACAAGTGGTCCCCCTCTTTCTCTCTCTACATTCCTTGGTTTGTGTGTTTTTCTCTATGTTCCAAATAAAAAGAAACGGAGGAAGTATATAGATAGATGGGTCATTGTTAATAAAGAAAGATTAAAAGATGACATTTTATGAGAGAGAAAGTAATTAAATAGTGTCATGAGCTTTTATGAATAAAGCATTGTTAATAATGCTCTAATGATTCAATAAGTAATAATCTCCCAGCTGCCAAAAAACAAAATCTCACAATTTCTATCATCAAAGATATCAATTTCTCTGCCATGATCATATCATATATCTGCTCTGGAAAGCATGTAAGGGTCTATTAAGTAATCTATGCTGATCAATAAGAAAAAATCAGTTAATCAAAATACTATCCACCAAACATGAAGAATATTATTCCTTGATTAATTTACTTTACAAACTAGGATTATATACTAGCTTTACAAGTCAAGTCAACACGATATAATTAGGAACTAATTATAACAACTAACTAATTAGGAATTAAAATATTAACATATTCTAATTACATAATCTATCACACCCCCTCAGTCGAAACGGGAGGAGGACGGACGCTGAGACTGTCCCGAAAGTCTTCAAAGAGGATCAGTGGAAGACCATTAGTGAAGATGTCAACAATCTGGTACCGGGAGGGAACATGAAGCACACGAACTTCACCACGCGCAACTTTTTCTCGAACAAAATGGATATCCATCTCAATGTGCTTTGTGCGCTGATGATGTACGGGATTACCAGACAAGTAGATAGCACTCACATTATCACAATAAACCATAGTAGCTTTCTGAATAGGACAATGAAGCTCAAGTAGTAGATTCCGTAGCCAACAAGATTTAGAAACTACATTAGCAACCCCCCTATACTCGGATTCGGCACTGGAACGAGAGAGAGTAGCTTGTCGTTTAGACGACCATGAGATCAAATTATCACCCAGAAACACACAATACCCAGATGTAGACCGCCTAGTGTCAGGGCACCCACCCCAATCCGCATCAGTGTACGAAAGGAGCGTGGTGATCGATGAACGGAACAAGTGGAGACCATGATGAATAATGCCTTTAACATATCGAATAATACGTTTCAAGGCTAGCATATGCTCCTCCATGGGCTGATGCATGAAAAGAGACACCTGTTGTACAGCATAAGAGATATCTGGTCTAGTGAAAGTAAGATACTGGAGTGCACCAGCCATGCTCCGATAGAGAGATGGATCAGAGCACTGTACATCAGAATGAGCACTAAGCTTAGGCTTAGTGTCAACAGGAGTGGGAGAGGGCTTGCAAGAAGATATTCCTGCACGCTCAATAATCTCCTCAGCATACTTCCGCTGAGATAAAAACAAACCACCTGCATGACGAGACACAGTAATCCCAAGAAAATAACTCAAAGGACCTAAGTCCTTCATGGCAAACTCCGACCCAAGAAGAGACATGATGGATGTACGAAGGGCAGCAGTAGAAGCAGTCAAAATATATCATCCACATAGAGGAGAAGATAAGTAATGTCAGTACCTTTCCGATAAATGAATAATGAGTTATCAGACTTACTGTTGCTAAATCCAATATGAGCCACAAAATCAGCAAACCGTCTATACCAGGCCTGGGAGCCTGCTTGAGGCCATAAAGAGACTTCTTGAGGAGACACACATGATTCGTGAACTCGGGATCCCTGTACCCCATGGGTTTGTGCATATACACTGTTTCCTGCAACTCACCATGTAAGAAAGCATTCTTTACGTCCAGCTGGCGTAAATCCCAACCTTTATACAAGGCAAGGCTAAGAACAATGCGAATCGTGGCCGGTTTGACCACCGGACTAAAAGTCTCCCCACAATCAATGCCAACACGCTGAGTTTTACCATCACCTACAAGACGAGCTTTATACCTCGCAAAAGAGCCATCAAAATTTTCTTTATGAGCAAAAATCCACATAGAACGGATAATATAGCATCATGAGGACGGGGTACCAACTCCCACGTCTTTTTTTTTAATAAGAGCATGAAATTCGTCATCCATGACCATTTTCCAATTCGGGTCACGAAGGGGAGACCGAGCCACATTGGTGTGTAAGTTCATAACTGTCTTAGGACAATAAATACCATTTTAGCTGCGGGTCGTAGCTCGGGATGTGGGTAGGCGTAATGGGGCAGCAGAGGAGAGAGGGATGGTATGTGGGCTGTTTGTGTGAGGAGAACGAGACCCAGTAGACGCGGGCCGAGGAGGGGAGGAGAGAGGCCCAGACGACGCGGACTGAGCAGGAGAGGGGGAGACAGGAGCTGGGCAGTCCGTGGAGGGAGGCCCATGACCAGCGTGTGGAGAGCTGGATGTGGGTAGCAGACCTGGGCCAAGAAAAAGGGTTGGGCCAGGTACAAGGTTGGAGCGTGTGTTTGTAGAGTTAGGAGTAGGAAGATCCAATGGACTTGTGGATCGAAGGAAATCATAAGTAGAGTCATGAGGACTAAGAAGAGTGGAAAAGGGAAATTTGTGCTCATCAAAAATCACATGGCGACTTATAATAATTTTCCGAGCCGAAATGTCATAACACTTGTACCCCCTTTGACTCAAAGGATAACCCAAAAACACACAAGGAGTGGAACGGGCTTGGAGTTTATGAATGGTGGTGGAGGGATGGAGAGGAAAGCATAAACAACCAAAAACCCGTAAATGAGAGAAGGTAGGCTCTTTGTGAAAGAGAAGTTTTAGTGGAGACGCATAGGCGAGTTTCTTAGAAGGAAGCATGTTAAGGAGATATGTGGCCATTTGAAGGGCGTGATGCCAAAAAGAGGAGGGAAGAGAAGCGTGAAGAAGTAAAGTACGCACCATATTATTAATAGTGCGTATTTTACATTCAGCTTTACCATTTTGAGAGGATGTGTATGGGCAAGAGAGACGAAAAGAAAGACCATTAGCCTTACAAAAGTCCCGAAACGGTCCATTATCAAATTCCCTACCATTGTCACATTGTAAATTTTTGATGTCCCTTTCAAATTGTGTGCGGATATAGGCCTTAAAATCTAAGAATGTAGAGTAAACATGCGATTTCTTAGATAGAGGAAATGTCCAAACAAAATCAGTTAAATCATCCACCACAACAAGATAATAACGATGGCCCAATGAGCTCAAAACTGGGAAAGTCCAAATATCACAATGAACAATGTCAAAAGGTAACAAAGTAGTAGTAGTAGAAGCAACAAATGTCAATTTAACATGTTTCCCAAGAGGGAAAGAATAGCAAACTGAACTATCACTAGGTTTAGTACATTCAATTGCTTTATTTCGCCTAAGAGTATCTAAGATAGATGCACCAGGATGACTCAGACGATCATGCCATAGAGAAGGTGCAAGAGCAGCAAAGATAGAAGTAGAATGAGCTTGTGGTTGGAAAATGGAAGTAATAGGATATAACGCCCCCTGACTCTCACATCTCATGATTGGTCTCCCCGTCTGAAAATCCTTAACAGAAAACCCAAAAGGATCAAATTTCACAGTCACAGAATTATCAGAAGTAAACTTACGAACTGAGACTAAGTTTTTAATCAATTTAGGAGCATGAAGAACGTTTTTAAGGGTCAAGGGGGGATGGGAAGTGTTCAAGTGCGTGTCTCCATAACCACGAATAGGAATACTATGGCCATTTCCAACTACAATACCATCATTTTTGCTCAAATTAAAATAAGACGAGAAGTTACCTTGGGAAGAGGTCATGTGCGAGGTAGCACCCGTATCCATGTACCAATTTGAGTCCGGTGGAGTAATCCCAAGAGTATGCATAGCAGCCTCGATATCCGTAGGTGAGTATTGTGGAGCTTCGGCCGCATAGGCCTGGGGACGTGGGCCTAAAACACCACTGTCGTGCGCTGGACGAGAGTGCCCAGCAGGTCTGGCCCACCCAGACGTAGGAAATGGGCATGGTGGGATGGGCCAACCATAAGGCCAGGCCCCCCCCACGCTGGGTAGGGCTGCTGCTGCCGAGGGGGAGTCCACGCGGCTGGCTGTTGCACTGGTTGTTGCTGCTGGCCGCCACCACCGGACCGCCCACCACCGCCACCCGAATTCTGGCGGCCACCTTTGCCGCCACCACCACCCCCTTTCCGGCCAGAATTTCGGCCTTTTTGAGAGTGGTGATTTTGGCCCGGTTTTCCACCATTAGAGTGATGATGACGGGGTGGTGAGTCCGAGTGTGACGAGTCCGCAACCATGGCCGAGGATGACGCACCAATGGTTGCCTTTTTCGCTAATCCCGCCTCCTCAAGCACAAGCATAGAACGGGCTTGGTAGAATGGAGGAAGGGGGTCACTTTGCCGAAGAAGAGTATCAACACCATTATACGCCTCTGTGAGTCCCGCTACCATTTGTAACACAAGCCAGTTGTTTGTAACTGGAGCACCTACGTTTTTGAGTTGATCGGCCAACATTTTCAAACGTTGACAATAAGCCGATGCACTCGTAAAATCTTCCATAGATGTGTTGGAAAGTTCTTGTTCAAGGGTGACGGCCCTCGAAGTCTTATTGTCAAGAAAAATACCGCGGAGACGTTCCCATGCTTCTAAAGCCGTAGAATCGGGCTCGAGAATAGTGTTAAGTAGGTCTTCGGAAATGGTGCCGTATATCCATTTCAAAACCGTGGCATCGACGGTAGACCACTCTTATTCTTTTTCGTCATCCGTAGTAGGGCTTTTGACCTTGGTCGAAGGGATGATGTGATGAATCACCCGGTTAGAACGTGCATGAATTTTGAACAACTCCGCCCACGTGGAGTATTGCACGTTCTCCATATCCAGAGTAATAGGAATACTTTGTTTGATATTTGCATTGTGTAGAGAAGAAAGAGAAGGAGAAGGAGGATCAGAAGAGGAAGAAGATGAACCGCGGGCCATTGGTGGCGCGTGGGCAAGCAGTCCGTGAGGAGTACGCAAAGGCCTTAGAGAAGGAAGCGTTGATCTTGGCCCTTTTGCGGCCGACATTGTATTGTGTCTATTTAGCGGTTGGACAGAAACGTTCAACTGTGGCACAATTAGTTCAAATTCTTTCAGAAGCGAATGCTTTGGGATATTCCATTCTTGTAGCGGGCACAACGGAATTGAGAGAAAGAAACCCTAGGCAAATCTAATACCATGAAGAATATTATTCCTTGATTAATTTACTTTACAAACTAGGATTATATACTAGCTTTACAAGTCAAGTCAACACCATATAATTAGGAACTAATTATAACAACTAACTAATTAGGAATTAAAATATTAACATATTCTAATTACATAATCTATCAAAACAAATAGGAAAAAAGTGATGTGATATCAACACCGGGTGCAGAGCCGTCTTAGAGTTTTTTGGGGTCTTGAGTGAGCGTGATCCGTACTATTAACCCTATGTACAACTACAACAAATATATATTAAGAAAGAGGACAAAGGACAATCAAGGAAATTAAAGAGTTAAGAAGGATTTAATCATGGGATTTTGTATAGGGTTGCTAGGTAGTTTAGTATTACTTTTTTTCTTAAGTAAATCTTTTTTATGTGTAAGGGGGCCCCTAAAATGGGGATTCTAACGATCGGTCAAGCTGTTCCCTCACTGAGACCCCTCTCACCAAGCATATTTACTAACATGTTGTCCCTTACTTGAATGGTGGATACTACTTCTCCATACAGTCTTGATCGATAAAAAAAGACTTTCCATCAAAACTCACGTATTGAGGTATTGCTCGAAACAAAATAAACAAGCCAATGAAAAATTAGACATGTCATTAATAGGCCAATATCTAAGAAAATTGACCTGCATATTACATCACAAACAACCTTATACTAGGAGAATTTATAATTAAACCCAATTTAATACTATTAAATACTTCTCAATGGCAGTAACTTTTAAAACATGCATGAATTCAAGGTAGACAAAAAACAATTTATGCCAAGATCTCAAGCCTTGTTGTTTGAAGATCCAAAAATCAATTGATTGATATGAGTAGCATTATGCGGTCTCTAAGCAACCATCAATGAGATACCATATACACTCGTCAATATACCCAATTACCCTTTTTAAAAATCCAATATTCCAATTTCCATCCATGGAACTTCTTTTAACTCTTCGTTTAACAAATCTATCCCTACAATGCATTGAGGCCTGTCTAATATGATATCATAAATGCGCATTGCCATTTGATTTATATATTTTTTTTGAAGTTAAAATTAATTCATTAATAAAAGAGCCATACGGCATCTACAATAGAAATTGGAACTAACAAATACAAAACAATTTGAATCAAATAAAATTCTAATTTGACAAAACCACGATCGTTGTAGATGAGATTAGACACTGATGAATACCCTCTTTTACATCGCTGTTTCATACAGCCTTCTACGAGGGGGTCTTCCGATTCGTTGTAGTCTTGAAATTGTACTGAATCTGATAAAATTGTTTGTAGATGTAGAACTGACCTTCGTTGCGACTCCGTATAAATCTTCATCAACAAATCAATGTCTGCAAAACTAAAGAACGTCACCAAAACTCTCACAAGGAGAGAGACAAAACCCAATATATGGGTAGATAAAACCCAATAATTGGGTAGAAGAACTCTGAAATTGAGAGAGAATGGATGTTTATTCACCATGAAATTTAAAATCTAGTAGTAAGAAAGAAAAATAGAGGCTTACCATCAACCAAAAGGTTGAAGGTAGCCCCTAGATCAACCAAAGTTTTTTTAGGGTTTTGGAGGAAGAAGAGAGAGATGAGAGAAAAGAGGCAGATATGTTGCCATTTTGATTTATACATTACATTCAATAGATGCAAAAAAGAAGAATCAATAAATTGAACCCTAGTGATATAAGTTGTAGATAGATCTGTGAAATTAGTATGACTTCTAGATATACAGATGAGATGATACATTTTTTATTGCCAACAAGTTAAACCAAGAACTCAATTCTATTCAAACAAATAAATCACCAATTACCAAATGATCTCTCATTCCACTCATCCCAACAACACAACAGAGAAGACCTAAAAATTCTATGTATTGCTAGAAATAGCTTCACCCTCTTCCATACCAACTATGGTATCATACAAGGGTTGGTTCAATGTCTCAGGCAAATAAAATCCAAGAAAACCACCAACGATTCCACAAACTGAAAACACAACGAAAGGCAATCTAGTCCCGGTAACCACCACAAGTGGGGCTAATATTGCTCCCATCTGAGATGCTTGTGCACCGCACCCTAAAGCTGCATTCCTCACCACCGTTGGGAATAACTCTACGGCGTAAACATACAATAAATTATAAGTTCCGGCCATACCAAAAATCCCTAGTATCCCACAAATAAGCCGTAAATTCTTCCATATTCCGTAGCTCTTCATCAAGCTTCCAAACAAACAGAACACTCCACTAAACCACATTGTTCCTATTAATAGTGGCCTCCTTCCCAACTTATCCAACATAATCGATGTTAATGTGTAGGCCGGAATTTCAGCAACTGCATTGAGCAGTACATTAAGGTAGAGGTTGGTCTCGAGGTTGACAACATTTAGACTAAGTCCATAGTATACAATCGCGCAACAAAAGTTAATTAGGACAATCAAAACAAGACGTACTCTTGTGATGGGAGATTTTAAAACATCAAGTAAAGATGACCCCACTATTACTTCCCTATATGTGCTCTTGTTTTCATTACTACTGTCCATAATAAGCTCCACATCTTGTGGAATCGTTCGACCATTTAATTGTGCCATATGATGCATGACTTCCATTGCTTCCTTTGTTTTGCCTCTTACAAGGTACCACCTAGGAGATTCCGAGATGAAAGGAACAACAATTATAATGAATATGATTGAAGGTATCGAGGATGCTACATAGAGGGATCGCCAAGATCGGAAAATGTAGGCAATCCCAGAGAGGAGAGCAATGCCACTCGAGAAGAAGTAGAAGGTGGATATACCAGCAACGCCACGTTTAGAGGGTCCAATCGGTTCAGTAGCGAGGACGAAGGCACACATGCCTACTCCACCGGTACCAAGGCCACTTAAGAACCGGAGGAGGGTGTAAATTAAGTAGTTTGGCGATAGAGCAGTGAGACATCCAAGAAAACCATTGAATACACATATGATAGTCAATGAGCCTTTTCTTCCAATAAAGGAATCTGATAGATGGCCAAATATTCCTGCACCTGAAATCATCAAAAGTTTGTAATTTTGATGAGGATTCTTAGATATATATGGATCGATATACTAAGATTATACGCTAACTATGATTATGTCATTAACATCTCAAGTCCTATTCACCGTTAATTTCATTTTTAGTTTTATACAACAAAAACAAGTAGTTTCTTTTTCGTGTTTAATTTTCAAAATAAGCATGATCAACAATAAAGTAAGTGTCTAATTATTAGAAAAATATTATGATACACTATAAAATAAGTAGGATATAATATTATTAATATTTTACGAAAATATTTTTCTTAGGGAAGTATTATCTTAAATTATTTCTTTTGAGTAGTACTAAAAACAAGCTATCCTTGACAGATTGTTTGAGCTCCTGTGATGGATGAGATTTGAACCCGTGACTGTCTAATTACACTAATTCTGATACCATATTAAGGAACCATCTTAACAATAAGTTTATACTGATGCATGGTTCAAGGCCCAAGAGCATATTTAAACTCTATCACTTCTGTACTCACATATACTTCAATAATTGAACGCACATCAATTCAAGAATTTATTTAGGCCTTGTTTGGTTGACAAAACAAATCATGGAAGTGCAAATTTCTAGGAAGTAAAAGTATATGAAGTTGTTTGGTTGGCAAAACCATGAGAATTTGCACTTCCTCCAAAATGGAAGAAGTTACTTACCTAGATCCCCTAGGTAAGTAGACCTTCCCATGGGAAGTTCTACTTCCCATTATCAACCAAAAACAATTTTACACTTCCTAAAAATTTCAAAAACATGAAAAAAATAACTTCCTAAAAAGTATGACTTCCTATATACAACCAAACAAGGCCTTATTCTCACGCATATGTTTATCCTGCCACGAAGAGCATGTTGCGATACTTGAATAAACCGCACAAATTATATTATCGTCGTTTTATTTTATGCCACCAATTAAAAAAGTGTAGGTAAGGATTGCTTTAGTGAAGTGTTTTATGGCTTAGGTGTAATAATTGATTCATAAAACAATTCATTTCTATGGTTTTTTTTTTGTTTTGTTTGGCTTTGAAAGACATTGGATATATGAAGAGATTAACAGTGTGTTTGGTAGGGTCGGTGGATTTGTATGGAAAAAAGGAAAAGGAATGAAAAAATACGTTTCCAATATTTGGTAAGGAAATTTTGTAAAAAAATGACCTTAGTTGTCATAAGTTTTGTGAAAAGATATTTTTTTAAATACTTTTTTTTGTGAGAAAACATCTTATATGACGTTATTTATCAAATTATATATACTTAGGCCAAAAAGTTAACCTTTGGTGTCTATTTTTCCCTCCCTTTTTGTGTGCGGAAGTCACGCATGTGAAGCCAATTTTTAGACCAAATTCTGTTGCACAAAAAGGGAGGGAAAACAAGAGCGTTAATGACCCCAAAGTTGACCTTCTCAACCAAATTATATAAGTCAAACACGGTGTGTAATTTGATACATAATGTCATATAAGGTTTTATAGCAAACAAAATTATATAAGATGTTTTTCACACAAAATCTGTAACTTATAAGGTCTTTTTGACAAAATTTCCATTTGCTAAAGATAAATAAGAGGAATTTGATTAAAACGGAGAGGAAGTTGAAGGAAAAGAATATTGTCAAATCTTAAATTACCTTTTCTCCCAAAATATATTTGAGGAATATGGTAGGAAAGAGAGCGAATTACCTTTAATTTTTATCCTGTTTTCTCTTCCTTTCTTTCCTTTACAAATGCCTAACTAAACACGTAGATCCCCCAATGTACCCAAAGTACCAAGCACAAAAAATTACAATTACTTTCTTTTATTTTCCTTTCCTTTACTTAAAAATAACCAAACAAGTTGTAAGATACTTTTTATTGATAATGGGTTGGTTCCCAGTTAAATGAACAAGGGACTCCATTTCTTTTGTTCTTAAAAGAAAAAATTTTAAAAATGGAACTTACAAGTTCTTCTTTTTATCAACTCCCGTGTGCCGTGAGACAAGGACTTATTTGATCTCTTGTGTTGTGCCTTGACACAAGGTTTTATAGACTCTCTTTGTACAGTAAGACATTTTACCAACTCTTCTTGTGACGTGAGACAGTGAATTACAAACGTGAGTTTGTTTTTTCTCTAATACAAAGAAGACTGATACCTTGTGTGAGTTTGATTTACTCAAGAAAAACCGGTATTTGATATTAGTCAGGTTTTGCTCTAAAACATAGAAAACTAATTACTAACGTGAATGTGATTTTGCTCTAAAACCAAAAAAAAAAACCAAGATTATTAAAGCCAACATCACCAAATTCGTCTTCAATGAAAACAAGTTTCAATACTGGTAAGATATCTTTTGTATAGTTTTCTTGTAGGAGACCTTTGTATTCCAATACATATCAATGCAAGAGTTGTAACCGACACTACTACAAAAAAAGGATAAACATAACGTTTGAATAGGGTTTAACATAACACTTTTTAGTTGTTCGTAAGGTCATTGTCTTGTAAAGTAAAGATAACACCTTGTGGAGGTGTTACCATTGGTATATCAAAGATAACACCTATCTTACATAATAGTTAGTTATCAATATGTATAAGCAAAGATAACACCTTGCGAGTTTAAGTTTGTTGTATATTATTGTAAGTTTTATAAATCTTATAACCATATGTAGGGAACAAAATTGTTATGAAAGAAGCAATATGACAAACTAAGAAGTATAAGAACCATACGGAGATTTAACGTGGTCTACTAATAATAGTTCGTTACGTCCACAAACAAGAAAAGACACTCGTTTGGATTCTTACAACCTCTAGCAAATGGTTCGAAACTGATTCTAAAAGAACCTATTTCATGAAGTAGTGCTTATTTCTCCCTTTTAGAATGACTCCAATTTCTATTTTCAGAAGATAGAGTACATATTTAAGAATATGGTGACAGTAGAGAAAGTAATCACGCAGGATTTCTATACCAAAAACCCTATGCTTGGTCATTCGAGTCGCTGGATAAACAAGATTCAAGGCATACCTACACAAACAACGTAGACTATATTCATTTCTCATCCAAAACTCAATATATTATTGAAAACATCAATAAGAAAACGTTAAGAAACGACTGAAATAAATAGAAAAGGCAATTCAGGAATGATGAAAAATTATTTGTGTGTACCTATCATGCAGCCAAAGAAGAACAAAGCTTGCACCAAACCAACCTTGTACTTGTTATCACACACCAAACCCCATTCAGCAACCGTGGAGCTACCGTGCCCGTCGACCCAATCCCATGAGCCCGTCAGCAACCCACAAACTTCAGCTTGGGTACGACAGCCCGGCCCGGTGCACCGCCACCGCGGCTCGCGGTCGGCGAAGATCATAACCATAGTATGGAAGGCCTCTAAAGCCCATGCTAAGCTTGTTAAGATAAAGTGCCTTAGTTGCCACTTCCCAAACTCACCACAGTATTTTTGAAGCATGTCATCAATGGTGAGCTTCTCTGGGCCGTTTGATTTTCCATTGGTCAGGGAAATCAATGGATATTGGTCTTTCAGACTTTGAGGGTTTTGAGAGGGCATTATGTTGGATTGTGTTTGGCTGTTTACTATATTGTAAGGATATTATTATGGAACTTCTTACAAATTTATAATGTAGCTGGTTTTGGAGTCTACGTGCTTTGATTTCTTAGTCCATTCTTTTAATCTATGTGATTAAAGTAAGGAAGCTAGTAGGATCGGACTTTAAATCTATTTACATGTTTCATTTAACTATTATTTGCGATTTGTACATCATAAAAAATATGGTGATATACTGATCTGAAATGTTGTTATATTCCTCTTTGTATTATGTTATATATCCAAGATATAAACTTTTTATAATATGTATTTATTGATGATTAGATATATGAAGATTCAAAATGTTACAGTGGTAGACTTGAAAGCCAAAGTGTTGCATTTATTCAAATATAAACAGTAATAATAATATGATTTTAGAGTTTGTGTGATGCACGTATTTCTTATAAAAATCTAAGAGATAAGTCATATGAACGAAAATATTATTCGATACTCATAATTTCATAATAAATAATTCACTAAGAATCGAGATTGGCCCATGTAGTGAACTTTACTATATTCTGTAACAAAAGCCTCGAGTTCAATTTTTATCCAATTAGTTTGCAGCTACAGAATTGAGAGAAGGAGGATTTTGTGATATTTGTCTTGTAATGAACCTTGGGTAAAGGTTATGGATGAAAAGAGGCATATACTTTTCTTCTTTACCTTTAAATAAAAATAATTAGTCCACTATCTATGTGACGAATGACTCCTGATGTCATAGGTTTTAAGCTATATCATGCGATTTTGCTGGAGTATAATTTAGTGTTATTTTGTTATTACGGAGAAAGAAATTCTTTCTCATGTAACATTTACTATGAAGATCTATTGTGTAAACGCATGAGATGATGATATATCTATTTATGTATTATTTAGTACAAGTCAACACTAATAATACAGACAAGAAGCTTCTAATATAAAGAAACTTTTGGGTGGATCTGGTCCATACTAAAAATAGTGTAGACCATCTAACTTGTGATTGCTAAACCTTAACTTTTAATTACAAAATCTTAACTTTTGAAACAAACCTTAACTTTTCATTCATAAATTTTGATTGTTAAACCGTAACTTTTAATCACAAAATCTTAACTTTTGGGCTTTATACTGGTTCTACAATAAATTTAGTGTAGACCCGTCTATATTAGACTTGGTATCAAATATACTCCTCTTCTTATATCCTTCTCAAGTTGGAATAGAGAAACTACTTTAAGTTTAGAAGATCCTTTAAAAAAAAGTTTAAAATTATAAGAAGATAGAGTCATAGAGAAAGATGAGAAGAAATAGGAAGAGCCTTTTTAGAAGGTTTACCAATCGTTAAGACTAGACACACGAATAATCTGCAAAGAATCAGAATTAATCTGATTCTCAGTGGTAGATTCAGAATTTGGAAGATTGGGGTACGGTTATAAAATAAATCAACCATCCGATAATTTTAAAAAAAATAAAAGTTAAATATTGCAAAAATCAATGTAAATATAAAATTTAATGCTATGCAAATAGTGGATTTTTGAAAATTATATCGTACGAGTTTTCATATTTTGGAAACAACTCATTACATCATCAGTAACTTTCAAGAAAAGGTCTCTTAAAGATGGAGAAGGTGACATCTAGAATTTTTATGACTTTCCTCCACCCCCCTTTGAAAAGAACTCCATATATTTATTTTTCATCTTCCAATCCTACAATTATATAACCATTAACCAATTATATATTTGAAAGAGAGAGAAGAGGTGAGGTCTGAGCTTGTGAGGTGAGTGGTGTGAAACTAAAAGAGAGAGAACGTGCAAGTCCCTATTGGGCCAATAAAATTTTGCTCCAAAAGATATGCTTCTGAGGTCTTTTTGGCATATATTCACCTTAAAAAGAGTTATCTATACATATAATACGGCTTAGGCCTTTCGTTTTTTGTTTTTTTTTTCTAATTTTTGAAGTCGGCGTACGCTTGTACCCCAGCATTAGCCCATGGTAATTCTACAAGATCTCTTTCAAATATTTAGTACAGTTATACTTGGTTGTTAACAACAAATTGCGGAATTTTGCCAAGAACCATATGTCTATATAATAAATTAGAGAAAAATATATAGAACTACAAACAAAGAGAATGCAATATAATAGCAAATTAAAGGAAAGCAATGGTAATTTTAATATAGAATTACAAACAAAAACTTTTTTGTAATTGAATTATTAAGTGTATATTTGATATTAATAAATGAACGTTTTGAATAATCATAATAAACATAAGTGTTTTGACAAAAATGTCAATATTAGTTGGAACAATTATTTTCTAAATTTAGTTAATTTTATAATGGGATTTTTTTTAAAAAAATTACCTATTTTTTAATGCATGTAGGTTTAGATATTTTTTTTAAAATTTGAGTACCTTATACTCCCTCCGTTCCAAAATGTTATACCCATTTTCCGTTTTAGGCCGTTTCAAAAAGATATACCCATATAGAATCTTTTCTATTTATATACATTTTTTCTCCCCATTTTACCCTTCAATATCTAAATATTTACCTACCTTTTACTTATTTGTATTTTAATGGTTCCCACATTTGAATCTCTCTCTCTTACTTTTCCTAATAAGGACAAAATAAAGTACATGAAAATTATTAAAATAAACATAAGATATTCCTAGGATTCTATTTGCCTTGGTTTTCCCCCATATTCCAAATGGGTATAACATTTTGGAACGGAGGGAGTATATGCGATGCGATGATCTTTCACAACCAATTAATCGGTGGTTTTGGTCGATACACCACCAATTTTAGCCCAAAAATCACTCATTTTTATCATAAAACCACATTTTTTGTTGGAGAACCACTCATTGGTAGTGAAAGCTACTTGTATATGATATATCAGGTAGCTAAAGTGAAAAAAAAAAGTATATAAGGTATTTAAACTAATAATATCAATTGCATTAGGTGTTTAATGACAAAAATTCTTTTATAATGTACATTTGAAACATATGTCAAAGTTAGATGAAATAAAAACTTTTATAATGTTGGATTGATTTTATTATATATATATATATATATATATATAAAAGCGTAGGCAAGAGTTGCAATTCATCACGTGTCACCATCCCTCTTCAATAGCAATTCATTCTCATATATAACATAAAAAGTTGTCAATGTCAAAGTTTGAGCCTGCTACAACCTCAAGTATGGGAAGAAATAGCTCCAACCATCCCTCCACAACAATATTGTTGTTACTTTTATTAAAATCTATAATGATATACGAATGAAAACCAAGAGTTATGTTGCCACATTCAACTTTTGATATCCATATTTATATATTATTTTTAATGATATTTTTCAAATTACTTTTGATATCCATATTTATAATTTTTGGTATTTTTAATGTCTAAATACTAATAAAATGTAAAGCACAAAAATTCCGGGGCATTACCAGGGCAGGCCTAATAATAGTTTTGATGTCAATAATTGAACATCTTGAATAGTCATAATGAACTTTAGAGCTATGTAAAAGAACATATTTCAAAGTTAGTTAGAACAAAAACGTTTTTAAAATTGAGTTTGAATTAAAAAAAGTCTTGTCAAAAACACTACCATGTTATTTTTGTTCGTTCTTGAAGTTCATTCTGCATCCCTTTGTTTATTTTTGTTGAACAAATTGTTCATTCGTGTGCTCTTGTTCAACTCCTTGAACCACATGTTTTTTCTGTGTCCATTTGTTCATTATTTTTTATCAGATGTGCGTTTGTTTCTTTAATGAAGTGCACGTTTTGATATTTATTTTATGCATTTTGATATGTGCCCACAATGTTCATGTGCATGATGGATCCTGTGAATTGAAATAAAGAGTTAGACAAATTCTTGTGTAGAAGACGGTCTTACATTAAACTTAATGTAACACCAACCATAGGCTTATTTAGTATGGATCCACGAACGGGCGTCTTCCCTTCCCCGGTTACACGCGCGTCTTGTAGTTTCAAATTTTGACGTTTTAAATTCAAAAGTTAAGGTTTTTAAACTCATTTGTTAATATCATAACATGTTTCCAATTTCTAATTAAAGCTAATATTTCAGGGTGAAAAGTTAATATTTTTTGCTTATAAGTTAAAGTTGTTTGTCGAATCGTTAAATTTTATTATGTATTAATTATATATGTATACTCAAAAGTTGATGTTTGGAATCAAAAGTTAACTTTCAAGTTTTAAAAGTTGATATTTTAAGTCTATTTGTTAAACAAAATAACTTATGTTAATATTCAAAAGTTAAAGGTTTTAGGTTCAATAGTTAAGTTTTTAAGTTTAAAAGACATTTTTAGCCTAATTGTTAATATCGATTCCACATATATGGTCTTAGGTTATGTATTTTTATGCAAAAGTTAAGGTTTTAGGTCGAAAAGTTTAAAAATGCAAAAGTTAAGGTTTTAGGTCAAAAAGTTAAAAAAAATCCGTTTGTCTGAACTGTTTGGCGTGTGGCGCGTGCCTAATTGGGCTTCTCTAAGGCTTATCGGGCTGGTCTGACGTTAAGACTTAACCTAAGATCATCTTATCTCTATTATATAAGTGAAGAGATGGGGGTGGACACCAAAAAGAGAAAAAAGGAAAAAAAATAAAAATAAATCAATGAGTTTATTGAATAATTAAATTTTATCTTCAAATTTAGCCATCAGATTTTTAATTAAAGATGTTCAAAACTTCTAACTAAAATATTTAAAAACCTACAAAGTAAAAACAATTTTAAAAAATATCAACGATTATATTTTATTGAGATCTATAAATAGATACCCACTTTGCTATACTTTTATATACTTTTGAATTTTTTTATTTTGAAATACATGAGTAATTGATTGTTCATGAGTGAAGGCACATTTGATTAAATTGATCATGATAAAGTATTTTAGCATGAGTGAGAAATATGATAAAGTATTTTCAAGTACTTTTGAATTTTTTCTCATCTGGACAATGAGCAAAAAATATCTTACCGAGTACTATATAACAAAAGTTGTAGTTGATGGTGGGGAGTAAGGGAGGTTTTCAAAGAAAAATGAGCCAAAATGAATTTAGCTTGAAAATAAAATATGTTGTATACCTTTACATTTTATCATGTTAAAGTAGGCAAAACACACATCGTATGCAAATAAAATTAGGATTTTTTGTTCAAAACCACCGAAATTTTTCACATTTTTAGAAACTCCCACCTTAATGAATTTCTCTTTTAAATTTTCACCTATCATTCCCAATTTTATTAGAAACTCCCACCACTTAATGATTTTTGTTAAATTTCGTTAACAAAACCGTGAAGTGGGCCTCACATATGCATTTTATTATTAGTTTACGCTGAAATTGAAGTCAATTATATCAATTTAAGGGCAAATCCTCAACAAATTTAGAGCAAATTTGGAACAAATTATAACTATTTGGAAAGAATTGCAACTATTTCAAGTTCCATTTTGATAACAAAATGTATATGTGGGACCCACTTAATGGTTTTATTAATGAAATTTGACAAAAACCGTTAAGTGGTGGGAGTTTTTAATAAAATCGTAAATGGTTGGTGGAATTTTTTTAAAAAATCATTAAGGTGGGAGTTTCTAAAAACATGAAAAGTTTAGGTGGTAAGATGCGACTATCCATAAAATTATCTACTGTAGATTATGAAATTTCATAAAATTGTTATCGCACGCATCGCGTGCATAGAAATCTAGTAATATAGTAAACCAACTCAAAGAGTTATCATGTTCCGCACTATTATTAGTTCATAGATTAAAAACCCTAATACAAAAATGAGATGATACTCTTTTTATTACCAGCAAAATAAAACCAAGAACTAAATTCTAATATCCTAAATCAGTAAATCACCAAATGATCACTCATTCGACCAAGCCAAACAACACAATAGAGAAGAGCCTCGAAAAAGGAAGCTTAAAATTCTATGTATTGTTGGAAATAGCTTCACCCTCTTCCATACCAACCAAGGTATCATACAAGGGTTGATTCAATGTCTCAGGCAAATGAAATCCAAGCAAACCACCAACGATTCCACAAATCGAAAACACAACAAAAGGCAATCTAGTCCCCATCACTACCACAAGGGGCGCTAGTATTGCACCCATTTGAGATGCTTGTGCACCACACCCTAAAGCCGCATTTCTCACCACCGTAGGGAATAACTCTACAGCATAAACGTACAATAAATTATAAGTTCCGGCCATACCGAAAATCCCTAGTATACCACATATCATACGTAAAATCTTCCAAATCCCGGAGCTGTTCATCAAGTTCCCCAACAAACAAAACACTCCACTAAACCACATTGTTCCTATTAGTAGTGGCCTCCTTCCCAACTTATCCAACATAATCGAGGTTAATGCATAGGCCGGAATTTCAGCAATTGCATTGAGTAGTACATTGAGGTAGAGGTTGGTCTCGAGATTGACAACATTTAGACTAAGTCCATAATATACAATCGCGCAACAAAAATTAATCAGAACAGTCAGAACAAGACGTACTCTTGTGGCAGGAGACTTGAAAACATCGAGTAAAGATGACCCTGCTATTGCTTCCTTAATTTTTCTCTTGTTTGCATTAATGTTGTCCATAATAAGCTCCACTTCTTGTGGAAGTGTTCGACCATTCAATTGTGTCATACGACGCATGACTTCCATTGCTTCCTTGGTTCTCCCTTGTACAAGGTACCACCTAGGAGATTCGGAGATGAAAGGAATGACAATCATAGTAAAGACGATTGAAGGTATGGAAGATGCTACATAGAGGGATCGCCAAGATCTGAAAATGTAGGCAATTCCGGAGAGGAGAGCAATGCCACCTGAGAAGAAGTAGAAGGTGGATATACCAGCAATGCCGCGTTTAGAGGGTCCAATCGGTTCAGTAGCGAGGACGAAGGCACACATGCCCACTCCACCGGTGCCAAGGCCACTTAAGAACCGAAGAAGGGTGTAAATTGAGTAGTTTGGCGATAGAGCAGTTAGACAACCAAGTATACCATTGAATAGACATATTATGGTCAATGAGCCTTTTCTTCCAAGAGATGAATCGGATAGATGGCCAAATATTCCTGCTCCTGAAATTAATGAAATTTTGTGATCTAAATGAGGTTCTTATATATGTGTGGATCGAGGAATGTACTAGACTACAGGCTAACTGTGATTATTCCATTAACCTTTTAAGCCCTATTTGCCAATTGCCATCATGTTTAGTTACTAGTTTTGTACAAGTAAAGTTGAATTGTATAAACTTCCTTTGTGGTGTCCAATTTCTTAGATAAACTAACTAACTATCTACATAAAATTAAGTTTGTAAAGAGTTTAAGTTCATTGTACAATCTCTATTACTCCATAAAACGAGAAACAAATATAACAAAGAGACTACATTCGACCTAAAGTGAACTAAACACATGATATCATTAATGAAATTACAATCTGACCCTCATTTCATTTCCCATTCGAAACTCATAAGTCATAACAGTTTTGCAGACAAAATTAAGAAAAAACCAAGATAGAACTTTAAAAAAATAAAAGCTTGAAATAAATAGAAAAGGCAATTCACGTGTGTACCTATCATGCAGCCAAAGAAAAACAAAGCTTGCACCAATCCAATCTTGTACTTGTTATCACACAACAACCCCCATTCAGCAACGATGGAGCTACCGGACCCATCGACCCACTCCCATGAGCCTGGCGGCAACCCACAAAATTGGTCTTGGGTTCGGCAGCCCGGACCAGTACACCGCCACCGCGGCTCATGGTCGGTAAAGATCATAACCATAGTGTGAAACGCCTCTAAAGCCCATGCTAAACTTGTTAACATAAAGTGCCTGAGTTGCCACTTCCCAAACTCACCACAATATTTCTGAAGCATATCATCTATGGTGAGCTCTTCTTTGCCGTTTGATTTTCCATTGACTGGGGAAATTAACGGCTGTTGAAGCATTGTTTAGGAGAATGTTTACAGCTTTCTATATTATACTAATATCATTATGTAACTTAATTCTTATAATGTGGCTATCAATATGACAATATGTGGTGGTTTTTGAGTATGCTCTTTTTGCCCTTTTTTTCCCACCCTTTGGTGATTAAAGTAAGGATGCTAACACGTCAAATTGAATGTTGTGACAACATTAAAATTATTAGTTTAGCATATGTGCGATCCACGATATTTCTATTAAAACTCTAAAATTACGGAGTGGGAACGAAGATTTCGATTTTTTATATTTTCATCACCCACCAGCTATGTGAAACATGACTTTTGCTATAATAGGTTTTCATTGATATCATGTGATTTGATAGAAAACATAGTTTAGTTGCCTAGTACTTTCTTAGTATCGTTTAATAGTAATACTTTGACATAAGCACTATTCATTTATTATAACTCTACCGATTTTATGATTTATGCATAGTGAAAAACATACTTAGTATGTTGGATCTCGTTTGATTCATCTTGATATATACATTTTTAATATCTAAGTGTTATGATTTTGACAAATGCATAATTGAAGGTAAAAAGTAAAATATTGCCGTCCAAAAGTATATATTACGAGGGAGAAAATTTGTTTATGATGTAAATCATGTAAGGAATATGAACATGAAGTGTGTGAACGATGTTCAATCCGAATGTGAGATAATGAGATTTCTGTTTCTTTATTATTTTGTGTAATATAAGTCAACACTATTAGTACAGAGAAGAAGCTTCTTTTATACTTTCTTCTTTGTATTATTGTATACCCTGCTGTCATTCTCGTATAATCATACCCCCTTCAAGTTGGAATAGAGAAACTAGTCCAAGTTTGGTAGATAGAGAAAGATGAGAAGAAACAGGTAAAGCATCATGTTCTGTGCAAGAAACCAGACTTATTCCTCTAACGATGTTTAGTATGCTTATCTAGATCGAATAGGATTATGAGCATTATATTTCGCGACTTTAATATCAAAACATGACAGTCGTCCCTCTTTTACTTGTTCAACTTTGACTTTTTTATTTGTTCTATTTTGATTTGCTACGTCTGTTTATGCACAATTTTGACTTATAATTTTTTTTTTTACTTTTTTTTGGACATTACATTGTAGTATGTAGTGGCATTACTGTTGTTGTACAAGAAAGAATATAGAGTCGAAAATATAGATAATAAATAGTGTACAAAGTCAACGTAGAACAAGTCAGTAAAACAACGCAAAGGAGTAACATGAAGGGGAATTTCGAACGTCTCACTATCTATAATTTAGCTAGCTAGAACGGTAGAACTTATAGAAGTAGTAATTTGTGAATTTGCATATTTTCTCAACTATAACTTAGCTTGTATACAAAATGTTGGGACTCTAAGTCCATATTATTTTGATGTTGATAAACACTTTGTATTATAACTCTTTGATGTGTGTAACAGAGTTCTAAGTGAAATGATGAGCATAGACTTCATGAAAGCTCAAGAAACGGAAGAAAAGAAGTTTAGGATTAGTTATATACTTCTGTTATTATAATTAACTAACTATAACTACGTGCTATTTATGAAATGTGAATACAAGGTGACGAAGTATTTTCTTAAGAGTTAAGAAATAATGAGTCATGTTATATTCACATTTGAGGGGATTTGATTTTATTGTTTTTGAAAAAGAAGCCAGTAAACGTAATACAAAATATATACTTTTTGGGTATTTTGAAAAACGCTTAAAGAAAACAAAAGTTGTGTAAAACGTTATTGTGAAAAAGTGCTTTTGTTAGATAAAGATGGAAGATAAAATCTTTCATCTTTAAGTAACAAAAATATTTTTTTACAATAAAAGATTCTATCAAAATGGGAATTCAGTTTCTTTAACAAAAAGATTTCTGTTTTCAGTTTAATAGGAAAAAATCAAAGATTTGTAAAATCAGTTTTTAAAAGATAGATTTTATATTTTTGGTAAGATATTATTCCTTTGGAATAAGATAAGTTTTATCAAGAAAGAAAAGATCTTTACTTGGAGAAGAAGCAGAAGTAGTTACGCTATTTAAAGAAAATGATATGCCTACTGCTTCATAAGGCTTTTCACGTAAAACCTCATCTGGCTGTGAGTTCTTAAATTGAAAAACAAATCCCCTCATACCACAGAGTAGGGCACTGTGCTATAGTTAGTTAAGTTGTTTGTATTGATCCTCATATATGCTTATCTAAGAAGCACTTGTTAACGAGGCCTTTGAATACTTCTGTAATCTCATTAGCAACATTTAGAGTTAAGTGTTGGGGAGTACTATTAGGGTTAGTAGTGGGGGAAACTAGTTTGTTTCAAACGTTTAATATTTTGAGTTAAATATTAATAAGAGAATAGGTAGGGTGGACGTAGATCTCAGAGTTGGGATCGAACCACGGTAAATCTGTGTGTCTCACTTATTATTTCCGCTGCTTAATTGTTTCAAAGTAATTGATTGAGTTTACGAGTGGAAAACGAGATTTACCATTCGTGGCACAGTGCCATAAAGTTCGTTTTTGCTAAAATTCGATTTTAAATTAACCACTCAATTCAACCCCCCTTCTTGAGTGTTCCCTTGCGTTCCTACAAGTGGTATCAGAGCCATCTATTCTTATAAGGCTAACACCTTGAGAATAGCAAGCATGAATTTGCAAGAAGACACTCGTTACAAACACTCAAAGTGCCCGATTTTCAATGGTGATGATTATGCATGGTGGAAAGCTAGAATGAGGATCTATATCCAAGGATCCGATTACGAATGTTGGAAAATCATAAGGAAATGGCCGTTTCCCATTCAAACCAAGAATGTCAAAGGTAAGATAATTGAAAAAGACGAAGATGACTATGACTCAACAGACTATGCAAAGGCCGAGAAGAACTACAAAGCCATGAGTATTCTCCAATATGGAATTGGACCCAATGAATACTCAAGGATTTCCGCTTGCTCAACGGCCAAAGAAATATGGGACACTCTAGAGTTGGCCCATGAAGGTACGAATGAGGTAAAACAATCTCGCATTGATTTATTAGTTCAACAATATGAATTGTTTATCATGGATAAAGATGAATCAATAAAAGAAATGTTTACTCGCTTTACTATCATCACGAATGAATTGCGTTCTCTTGGCAAAATTTATTCTTCAGAAGAATTGGTTAGGAAAGTTTTAAGAAGTTTGACAAGCCGTTGGCTCCCAAAAATAACTGCTATTCAAGAAGCCAAGGACTTGACAAAACTTCCCCTAGAACAATTAATTGGTTCTTTAATGACTCATGAACTTGTTCTAGATTCTAAGAATCCTACAGCAAAGAGCAAAGGTTTGGCTTTAAAAACTGAATTGAAAAGTGATGATAGTGATAGTGATGAAGATGTTACTTTTCTTACTAGGAGATTCTAAAATTTTCTTTAAAAGAACAAAACAAGTAATCCTAGAAAGAATGAAAATTTCAAAGGTAAGGGCACTCCCTCTAGCTCTAAGAAAAGTGCTACTAACTCTGGTTGTTTCAAGTGTGGTGAATATAGTCACAGGATTAAAGAATGTCCCTTATGGGATGATGAGAAATCCAAAGAAAGAAAGGAACAACCAAAGAAGGAATTCAAGAACGCAATGTATGCTGCCGTTTGGGGAGACTCGGATTCTGAAGAAGAACAGTCAGAGGCACAGTGCCATACACAGTGCCATGAAGCAAAGTTTTGCCTTAATATTACCCAAACTGCTCAGAGTAAGGCACAGTGCCTAGATGACTCTCACTTGTGTCTCATGGCTAAGAATTCGACCTCACATGATGAGGACTAAGATGGTGAAGTAAGTCTCGTCTCCTTAAAACCTTCAATACAGATTTTATCTAAAAACCAACTTGCCACTTTGTTTGAAAATGTCATTGACGATTGTCAAGAAATGAAAGATGATTTTTTAAACATGAAAAAAGAATAGAAAAATATATCCAAACAAAAGGTAGGATTGGAATTGGAATATAAAGACTTGTTGAAAGACAATAAAGCTTTAAAGAAAAATAATGAAGATCTAGAAAAGGCTATTAAGGAGAAAGATACTGAGTTGAATGCCTTAATTTACGAAAAGTCTCTCACTAAAGAACTTGTTGATAACACTGTGTCATACACTGTGCTAGAGGCCAAAAATCTGGATTTCAAAAATCAAATTAAAACCCTAAATCAAGAGTTAACTGAGTTAAGGAATGAACGAAAAGATCCTAATATTAATTACTTACATTCAGTCACCTCAAGATTTGGATTTGAAAAATGATTTCGAAAAGGCTAAAAGGGATTTGATCACGTTAAACGATAAAAATGCAAATTTAAAGATCACAATTGAGTCTCTAAAGGTGCAGCTTCAAGAAGCTTGCAAGTCTAATTCTGGAACTAAGATCCTAAAAGGTTTAATGAATTTGGTTGATAGCCGAAACAAACAAGGATTAGGATATAGTGACCAGAAACACAGTGTACGGCACAGTGTCAAAAATTTCGAAAGAGACTTTCGTAAAAGGAGATATGTTGGTTTACCTGAATATTTGATTTGATACTTCTGTGGAAGAAGTGGACACCTTATGGATGACTGTAAGATTAAGAAAAAGTGTGTTGAAAAGAATACCAAGTATGTAAATCAAATATGGGTAAGAAAGGATCTACTTGAAGCTCAAAGAAATAAGAAAGGACCCAAGCAAATTTGGGTTCCTAAAATTAACAAGTGATCTTTTTGCAGGTGAATGTGAGAGGAAGCAGCCTATGGTACCTCCATAATGGTTGCTTAGCACATGAATAACGATAAATTAAAATTCCTCTCACTAGTAGCTTACCATGGAGGGTATGTTACATTTGGCAACAAGTAAAATTATTGATTGTGGGATTAATTTCTAGCAATTGATTTGTGTTATATGCCTTATCTTCCATCATTAATATGTTGAATTGGAGTCCATGACATGTCCATATGAAAATATGTGAAGGGGTCTTTTAATTGTGATTTGGGACTCGCAAGGTCTATTGATTCTGTCCTAATGTCTCGATTCTAAGTTGTCGAATTATTAAGCTAAATGATCCTAAGTTGCCGAACTATTGAGCTATGAAATGTTGATTCACTTTTCTATGGCAAGCTTGATCTTTTAGCCCAATATTCTGATTTGCTTCCCTTGAGTTTGACATTTGAACCCTATTTTTTCTTTCTTCACATATGCCTCATTTTAATCACATCCTTCTTTCATTCATCCATTAAACACAATAAGTGCTCTTAACTTGACTCATTATTATGTTTGAGATAAAAGATATGTTGTGAGATGATAAAAGAAGATGCATATATTAAGGGGGAACTTGATGAGGTCGAAATTGAGTTTTATAAGTGATGAAGTGATGTGGTGAAAACAATAGTTACATAGTATATGGCACAGTGTTATGGGCAGTATTTCAAAAACAACTAAGGTCACGATTCACTAGTCCTTCTTCCTCGATTGTGATATTTCATTGATTAACTCTAGGACTTTGTATATTTTGCATCTCCCTCGGAAAAAATTGAGAAAAAAAAGGAAGGGAGAAAAGAATGAAAAAAAAAATGAAAAAACCTTCCTAAAAAAAAAGAAAAAAGAAAAAAGAAAAAAGGGAGACATTCATTCTAGAGTTCAGTTATGAGATGAAGAAAAGAGTTGTGATGATCATATCTTTGGATTACTGAACATCCGAAGTAAGACTATGCTTGAAGAGAAGCGACTGTCCATTGGCACAGTAACCTGCACAGTGCTAAGTGAAGAAACATTGAGAATTCTTGCGTTTTAATGTCAAAAAGTCAGTTTAAGGTTTGAGCACTTGTTGAGCATATATCCATACCAAATACTTCAAGCTTGCTTACCTTTTTTCCTACCATGATCCTTCACTTTTTCCTTTTTCTCATAACTTTGATTTGTGAATTGGACTATTTCTTGCTTCATAACTTCGGATTGTGAGTTGGATTGTTTCTTGCTTCATGACTTCAGATTGTGAATTGAATCTTGACATAGCACCAACATCATTAGATTGATATTTGCTTGAGCTACTATTTTGCATGGATAATTGACTTCGAACTATTTGGACGTTGTGTGCCTCCTTTTTGATAATGCCAAAAGGGGGAAGATTTGGTATATAGCATTATATTAATGCTAGATGTTTATTCCCATGTCATCATATCATGTTGTCAATGTAATGTCTCACATTACATACTTTCCCATTTGAATTATATATGCTTGTGTTGAGGGGGGAAGTTTTATGTGTTTGTCATCATCAAAAAGGGGGAATTTGTTGGGACTCTAAGTCCATATTATTTTGATGATGATAAACACTTTGTATTATAACTCTTTGATGTGTGTAACAGAGTTCTAAGTGAAATGATGAGCATGGACTTCATGAAAGCTCAAGAAACGGAAGAAAAGAAGCTTAGGATTAGTTATATACTTCTCTTATTATAATTAACTAACTATAACTACGTGCTATTTATGAAATGTGAATACAAAGTGACGAAGTATTTTCTTAAGAGTTAAGAAATAATGAGTCATGTTATATTCACATTTGAGGGGATTTGATTTTATTGTTTTTGAAAAAGAAGCCAGTAAACGTTTTACAAAATATATACTTTTTGGGTATTTTGAAAAACGTTTAAAGAAAACAAAAGTTGTGTAAAACGTTATTGTGAAAAAGTGCTTTTGTTAGATAAAGATGGAAGATAAAATCTTTCATCTTTAAGTAACAAAAATATTTTTTCACAATAAAAGATTCTATCAAAATGGGAATTTTCGGTTTCTTTAACAAAAAGAATCCTGTTTTCAGTTTAATAGGAAAAAATTAAAGATTTGTAATATCAGTTTTTAAAAGATAGATTTTATATTTTTGGTAAGATATTATTCCTTTGGAATAAGATAAGTTTTATCAAGAAAGAAAAGATCTTTACTTGGAGAAGAAGCAGAGGTAGTTACGCTATTTAAAGAAAATGATATGCCTACTGCTTCATAAGGCTTTTCACGTAAAACTTCATCTGGCTGTGTGAGTTCTTAAATTGAAAAACAAATCCCCTCATACCACAGAGTAGGGCACTGTGCTATAGCTAGTTAAGTTGTTTGTATTGATCCTCATATATGCTTATCTAAGAAGCACTTGTTATCGAGGCCTTTGAATACTTCTGTAATCTCATTAGCAACATTTAGAGTTAAGTGTTGGGGAGCACTACTAGGGTTAGTAGTGGGGGAAACTAGTTTGTTTCAAACGTTTAATATTTTGAGTTAAATATTAATAAGAGAATAGGTAGGGTGGATGTAGATCTCAGAGTTGGGATTGAACCACGGTAAATATGTGTGTCTCACTTATTATTTTCGCTGATTAATTGTCTCAAAGTAATTGATTGAGTTTACGAGTGAAAAACGAGATTTACCATTCGTGGCACAGTGCCATAAAGTTCGTTTTTGCGAAAATTCGATTTTAAATTAACCACTCAATTCAACCCCCCCTTCTTGAGTGTTCCCTTGCGTTCCTACACAAAACATGAGAGGACACAACATACATTGTTAACAAGATAAAAGTAAGAACTCAATGCTACTCCCCTAAACCAATAAATCACCAAAGATCACTCTTACCATCTACTTTGAGAAAAATCGGAGAAAAGGTAAAAGAAATCTATACATTGCTATAAATAGCTTCACCCTCCTCCATACCACCCATGGTATCATACAAGGGTCGATTCAACGTCTCGGGCACGTTTAGTTGTTTACTTTGACTTTTTATGTTTGCTAATGCATAAATTTAACCCTTGATAACTTTTTTTTTTCCTTGGAAATATCATAGAGACAAATCCAACGCTGTAGTACGTAATAGCATTTGTTGTACAAGTAAGAATACATAGGCGAGAGTCGAGATAGAGTAGTGCACAAAAAAAACAGAGGGAGACAGGGAGTAGTATGAAAGGGAATATGAACTTCTCATTAAGATTTAGCTAGCTAGAACCTACAACAGTAGTAATTTGTGAATTGGCAAATATCTATCATTCAGCTTATAGCTATACAAAACATGAGAAGACACAACATACATATTTTTCTTGGTGAAAATTCTACTCACCTAAACCAATAAATCACTCTTACCACCTACCTTGACAAAATTAAGAAAAGGGTAAAACATTTTATACATTGTTCTGAATAGCTTCACCCTCCTCCAAACCACCCATGGTATCATACAAGGGTCGATTCAACGTCTCGGGCAAATAAAACCCGAGCAAACCACCAACAATTCCACAAACTGAAAACGCAACGAAAGGAAATGTAGTCCCCATCACCACTACAAGCGGTGCTAGTATCGCTCCCATTTGAGACGCTTGTGTAGCACATCCTAAGGCTGCGTTACGCACCACTGTAGGGAACAACTCTACCGTATAAATGAATAATAGATTATAAGTACCCGCCATACCAAAAATCCCTAAGATCCCACAAATCATCCGTAAAATCTTCCATGTTCCATAGCTTTTCATCATGCTTCCCAACAAACAAAACACCCCACTAAACCACATTGTTCCTATCGTTAGTGGCTTCCTTCCAAACTTGTCCAACATCATCGCGGTTAATGTGAAAGCCGGCATTTCAGCAACTGCATTGAGTAGTACGTTGAGATAGAGGTTAGTCCCGAGATTGACAACATTTAGACTAAGTCCATAGTATGCAATCGCGCAACAAAAGTTGATTAGTACGGCCAAGAAAAGGCGTACTCTTGTGATGGGTGACTTTAAAACAAGTAGCAAAGACCCCTTTGCTTCTTCTGTTTCCTTGCTCTTATTTACATTAGTGTCGTCAAGAATAAGCTCCACGTCTTGTGGGATGGTCCGGCCATTACATTGTGCCATACGACGCATGACTTCCATTGCTTCCTTAGTTTTACCTCGTACAAGATACCACCTAGGAGATTCAGAGATGAATGGAATGACTAATGTGACGAATATGATTGAAGGTATCGAGGAAGCTAAGTAGAGGGATCGCCAAGATTGGAAAATGTAGGCAATGCCGGAGAGGAGAGCAATGCCAGTCGAAAAGAAGTAGAAGGTGGACATACCGGCTACCCCACGTTTAGAAGGTCCAATGGGTTCAGTAGCGAGGACAAAGGCACACATGCCTACACCACCCGTACTAAGGCCGGTTAGGAACCGGAGTAGGGTGTAGATTGAGTAGTTTCGAGAGAAAGCTGTCAAACAACCAAGAATTGCATTCAATAGGCAAATTATAGTCAATGAGCCTTTTCTTCCCAGAGATGAATCTGATAGATGTCCAAATATTCCAGCTCCTGAATATGATAGAAGTTTATAATTAGAATGAGAGTTCTTAGATTTGTGTACATGAATGTATAAAAGTATATAGTATAGGCTAGTTATTGCTCTGAAATCAAGATCTGTGCTATATCTCTTACACATCAGTTTCATGTGATGAATAACACATAAAAGTAGTTGTGATGCTCTAATTAGTATAGGGTGATACCCAAGACCGAGTATAAGTTATTTAAATGAACTAGAATTACTGGTTTGTCCTATGGTTGAAGTAACCCTAAGCAAAATGAGTTTTTTAATGAGGTGTTATTCAAGACCTGAGATCGAATTCCGTCTATATTATTTGGCACCTTCAAACTAAACACGTCAATTACTTAGTTTCCTTTTCCAAAATTTAGCACTGAGTAGAATATTTTATGATTGAGTGGCTAGAATTTTATGAATATTCTAAGAGGCCCAAATAAACAAGACCAACTACATGAAGGTAGTTTAAAGACCTATGGGGCATGGGCTTCATCTGAGAGGCCCAAATATTTGAATATTCAAATGTTGTCCTAAAATCCCATAATTTAGGTAGTTTATTTAGTAAAAACAAAATCTTATGGTATATACAATATATATATTTATGGTGAGTGTATCGAAAACTATTTATTTCTAAAATTTGCTACTTTTGATAGCTTCAAATTAGCAAGTGTGCGAAAAAATAGCTAGAGTACATCTAGGCATCTAGCTCCACGCGTTCTCATGAACTTGATTGACTCGCCGAAGGCTTTTGGGTAGTATTGTGATTAGTCAAAAAGAATAGAGCATGACGTATTTTCAATTGGTGGTTGTTGGTCCGTTGTTAGATGTTTTACTTAACTGGTTAGACTAGCTATTTGTATTGGTTATTTGATTTTCGATTGTTTGACTTTTTATAATATTAACTGTAGATACTGACTGTTTAATGCAGAAAAGAAAGTAGAAGCCAAACAATAATACAAACAACTAACAAACCTATTTTTAACTTGCTCAATACATTTAATAAATATTTATATTAGTTCTTTGACCACATAAAAGAATCCAATAGGAACAAAAGGCTACTTAAAGACCATGATCAAAGACCCTAAATAACTATCCTTTTAAGGTTAAAAACAATAATATCATTAATGTCACTTTCATATGTCCTAGATGATTTTTAGGGATGTCCTAAGATCAAATGGAATGAATAGAATATACTTTTATACGAAGTATATGTGCACCAGGGCGAGCTGGATATGAGTCATTTTGGTATAAGTTGTGTTTTTTGTCCAAATTACTAAATCTTTACTAAATCAACAGCAGCAAAAATTGGCCTTATCTTTTAGGTTTGTGATCGACCAATGCAATGCCTATCTCTTCACTACTGATCACTGAAGACGTGCAAGTGAATCTACGAATACGCAGGCCTCTTCATTTTGTTACACCCGTCACTGTTATGACATGTGTCTTTGTATAAATCAATCTATCTACAACCAAGTTGTGGGATCCCTTTTGCATTTTAACCAATACTTAAACCCGGACGATGCTCCAGAATTTTGTGGTTACGATTTAATAATAGTTAAAGATAACTAATGTTGTTTATCGTAAAAAATATCGCCAAAGAAAAAAAAAAGTAAGTTATCTCATTTATAATAAGGATTTTAAAAGTTACAACAACTTTTGATTTTTATGCATACATTATCATTTGTTTCGATAAAGTAAGGAACAATAGCATGATGGAGTAATAGTTGGTAACTCTTTATTCTATACATGAGGTTGCGGGCTCAAATCTTTATAGTGACAATTATTTTAATATTGGTAATGTAAGTAAATAAAATAATATTGAAAGATGCATTTTGATACGTGGCGGATTGCAACTCATGTATACTCATTGTTATATGTAGAAAAAATGTTATTGAAAGAGGATTAAACTTGATTCGTCGTAATTTCATTTCATACTCTCACATATAAAACTAATCAGACTTAAATGAAGATAACAAAACGTAACTCACCCCTTATTAAATCTCTTTATATTGCTCCATATTCATTTTACTATTTTCAACTCGATGAAGTAACAAAAGGTTATTAAAAGTAATTACCTTGCTAAATTAGTGTCATAATGACTTTAATAATATTCATATTCCTTACTTTAACTTCATTGTATTATTTATACGTTGAAACACATAATTATTTGAAGATGTTGTTAAATCTGTCTCCCTACATAATTTCAATATATTAACCTTTTTGCATTTTTTTAATTGGCTCTTAAAGTGCCTTAGGAAACTACCAAATTCTTTGAGTACGACTAAAATAACATAGAAAGTAACTTCTTGGTATTAACGTGCAAAGACAAACAAACAACCCTTCTAATACTTAAATCAAAACAGTACTCTTACCAGGAATGAATTTACTTATCTTTGATTATAAAACAAAGCCGCACATGACAACTTGCAGTGCAAGAGATTTCAAAGATGTGAAGACATCTAAGATGTAACTTCGAGAAGAACCATCTCAATAATATCCAACCAAAAGAAATATTTATGTCCCCAATCACCTGGTCTCATGGGTTAAACTAGTTAACTAGGTAATTATTAACGGCCAAAAAAAAGTGCTCAATATGTCCCTAAATTGGTCAAATTGAATTGCAAATCTAAGCTAAAACTGAAAACAAGAAACAGAAAACCAGAAAAAGTGGTTTTCATTTTTTAGTTGTCAGTTTTCAAAATCATTATGTTTCCAGCCCGTTTCCCATTCCCCCTCTCCCGTGGCCGAAAGCCTTCTCCTTGCTTCTCGACCACGGCCCCCATGAACTTAAACCCTAAATAATCAATCACTTTTTGGTTCTTAAGAATGGTCGCTACCTCTCCCAGGACCGGAATGATTATCCCTGCTCGATGGGTCTACATCCATCCCTGAATGTCGTCGGGCAATAAATTTGATTAATTTTTTATTTATTATTGGACATAAATCATATGACTGTCACGTACAAAAAACCAAAAAACTGAAAACTACAGTAATACCAAACGAGTCCTAAACTTTTGAAACTGAGTTGGTCTTATAAAAGACCGCCTAATTTTAATTTAAAAGTAGGTAACATCTTTAGCCAATAAAAAGAAGAGAAAGTATTGGGCTTTTTGCTTAAAGTATTGGGCTTTTAGAATAAAGTGATGAGTTTAGTTGGTCTAATTTTAACTTAAAATTAGACCGCCTCTATTAATAATTTTTGAAACTTTTTATAGCGTTTACCAATATATAATTAAAATTTTCTTGGGCCTCAAAAACATCAAATAAAAGGTAATGTCCCAAAATATTTGGGACAGGGATACCTTTTACTGATTTTGTTTAACATTTAATAATTTATATTTTCTTTTTCAGAAACCTCTAAAATATTGCAAAAACAGTTAAATTATGTATGGATTTTCTTATCTCATATACCAAGAAAAACTTAGTACCCAATTTACAAAGATTAGAGTACAAAATAAGATTCTAGTCAATTGTAAGAGTCTTACGTATTAGAGTTTGTTGGTTTATATTGATAAAGGGAATGCAATCAAAAGAGAATTAGAGGAAAAGGAAAATAAAACTCTAATATACTTCTATAATTTACTATCATTTTACGGATATACACGTAATAATATCACACATAAAAAAAGATAGAAATCAAACCAAATAGGAAAAGAAAAAAGATACATGAGGAAATGTTGTGTACCTATCATGCAGCCAAAGAAGAACAAAGCTTGCACCAAACCAACCTTATACTTGTTATCACAAACCAACCCCCATTCAGCAACAGTAGAGCTTCCGGGCCCATCGACCCAATCCCACGACTCGGACGACAGCCCGCAAACGTGGGCTTGGGTACGACAGCCCGGGCTGGTACACCACCACCGCGGCTCGCGGTCCGCGAAGATCATAACCATAGTATGAAAAGCCTCTAAAGCCCATGCTAAGCTTGTTAATACAAAATGCCTTAGTTGCCACTTACCAAACTCACCACAATGCTTTTGAAGCATGTCATCAATGGTGAGCTTCTCTGGACCGTTGGATTTCCCATTGGTAGGGGAGATCAACGGTTGTTGGAGGTCCCTGAGATCTGTGAGGGTTTGTGTGGGCATTGTTTTGGGTGTTTTTGTGCAATATTATGCTAATAATATAGTACTAGTATAAGTGTGAGTATATATATATATATAAATATATGTGAGATTTGTATTTGTGTGTTGGTTTGTTTTGCCAATATTTGGATTTGGAAGATTGGAAGGATAGTAGTAGCACGTGATAACGGGTGTGATGACTGCTGAGTGTACGTATAATATTCCCAATCGTGGGAAGGACGTGAGATCTCAAGGATACTTACTTTACATAGGGTGAAGAGGTAAACACTAAACACTAGTATTTTAAAATGTTGCTCCCCTCCTTGAGCTTCGACTCTAAATGTATGTATCATGAAAATGCGTTTTGAACAGCGTAAAAAGTCGAATGGTGCATAGAAAAAGAGACATAGGAGATCACTAATTTTCAATTTATATAAATCTGATTATGATTATATTTGAATAATATAATCTTTGTCTTATTTTGATTAGATAGTTTATCTCATTATACTCGCCAATGTTACTTTGACCATTAAAATCTATGAATATTTAAAATCTGATATTTTGAAAATGTACATTAATAACATTGTAGAGACTAACATTTATTTTGTTATATTAGTAAATGGTCATGGTGGGGTACAGGCGAAAAATCAAAAAGTCTTTCGTTGTGAAGTTGAGAATAAAGTGAAATGAACTGAGAAAGTAAGTATTAAAACGTTATATTCTTCAATTTATCTATTTACTGCTACAAATGACCAAGCGTGGGATCCGCTGTTTTGAGTTCGTTTTTGCCTATCCATTTTGAATATCTTGAATTATTTTAACATCCATTCTCTAGAATATATAGTCTCCCTCCTAAAGGTATAACAAACACATTGCATTGTTAGCAAACCACTTCAAATTTTTGTATTATTCTTTTTTGTTGTTCATCTTCATTGTTTACTTCCGTTTCAACACAAAATAGTCGTAGTACATAGCCCCAAACCTAGATAGTACTTAAAATTTCCACTTTCTTGATGAATATATATGTTTGTAGTTAAAGTTAGATAATTATTTGTTGTATTTTCTCAATAAGAAGTGGAAAGCTTAATACTTGGAATAACAGAATATTGCATTCCATGTAAAGTTATGAAGTCCAATTCCATGTAAATATTGTATTCCGTTGTTTCCTTTTTACGTTGTTTGTGGTTGGTTATAAGTACCCAACCTATGACACAAGCAACATGAAATAGATCCAAAATTGAACTCTATCAACCTACACTGCTACGTACATTGCCGTTGTATCTGCCTAATATAACCCAACAGACATTGACACAAAGCTTAACAGGGTTGCGAAAATGTGTGTCCATATATAATAGAGTCCAAATCGAACTCTATCAACGTACAATTTGGAAAAGATATGAGTATTAATCTATCTAATCACCGTAAAGAGAAAGTGCTCGTCTCTATTTATCGCGGTTATCAAAGGAATAAAACTCTTGTTCCTTTGATAACCACGATAATCCAAGTAAGTGCATCAAATTTCATTTGTATAGAGATTCAGTCACAACTCAACAAGTCGGATTCATTCACAATGTTGTAGATGTCAACTGCCTCAATTGATAGCACCCAAGAACCCGGATTTACTCCCGTCTATGACACTGCTCTATATGCACCAAAACCTTAAACCAAAACCGAAATGTCCGAATAGCTTCAGCCAACGACGTATAGAATTGCAGAGATGTATAACGTATCTTTGATTAACACATAGTATATCAGAAGTACTTAAAACAGTGTATGAGAAAGTAACTGAAAAAGGAAAGAAAAGCAGGGTTTTTCTGTAGCCTAAATACTTTTACAACAGACTATTATCTCTCATACTAATATACTATGTTAGTCCTCTGAACATTGAACCCTGCATCACAAAGTAAATACAGCTACAATGAACATCTCTTCATTAAACAACAATTGTGGGAAGTTCCAACCTATCTTATTTAGCACCTCACAGTCATTGCTCAGTGAAAAGAATTTCGGATAAACGGAAAAAAAAAAAAACCTACTTTAGTTTCTCAGTCCCTCATCATTCTTTGTATATCTTCCTATTTGTATGATCAATGCCAAGCTGAAGCCGAAATCAACATCCTATCTTTCCAACCTAAAAGCATAGCACCATCTTTCTCCACCAACGTGTAGTGTTCGGAGTAACATCGGAGTAATCCTCTTATCACAGAGTTCACATAAGAGCTCAAAGGGTATTGCTCAAACCCTGCCATAGTAAACCTAGATTTCCATTTCCCGAAAAGCTCGTGCCGCTCCACCCTCTCCTTTCCCTCACAAGCGATCACATTAACGATATCCTTAGCTAAGCAGTGTTGTTCCACATTGATCCGCTCTTTCCTGTCCCTCGGCATCGTCACATCAATTGACTCGAACATTGCTGAGTAGTAACTCAAAGCTTCTATGAACCTAGTCAAGAATGGGGTAGTGTTGGTGTTTGATTCTTGCTCGACTAAAGTGGTTACCTTAGGACCGAGTGATTTCACCATTCTAAGGAGTCCATCTCTTGGGTTGTTCACATCAACACTCTCATCAGGAGTGTGGTGGAGTTGTAAAGGGAAATTCACTGCCAAAGCTTCCCCAGGCCTCACATCGAGCATTTCCCGTGTGACATCAGGAAGAAAAACGGGTACTGCATGGAATTCAACAGATATATTGTAGTTTTCAGAGAGAGATGCTAGCCGTTTCCCAACTGCCTCCAAGCTGGCACCTCGAGCATACTGAGAAACCGGGTCATCGATGCCAGTTATTCGCACATGCGGGGCCCCACCAGGTCTTGCAGCCAGGGCTTGCAAGAGAGTCAGCCATTGGGTTCCCTGAGCAATCTGGAAATCTATGATATGAATGCGATCCTCGTTCCTGCATGCTTCCGCTATAGCTCCATTTGCAGCCATGTAACCAAACTTCAAATAAGGGCATATTTCATAAAGGATGTGCATGTAAGAAAGCAAATCTTTTCCAAGAGGCTCTTTACATTTAAGAGCTCGGTAGATATTATTTCCAGAAGATTCTTTCCTTGCTACTAGCCCTTCAATCATATATGCCCCAAGACGCTGAATCGGCTGTCCGGAAATTGACACCTCTCTCCTTG
This sequence comes from Patellifolia procumbens, assembly GCA_947645195.1. NCBI lineage: Eukaryota > Viridiplantae > Streptophyta > Magnoliopsida > Caryophyllales > Amaranthaceae > Patellifolia > Patellifolia procumbens. The sequence goes on along the minus strand of CANSGD010000763.1, from coordinate 1,215,785 downwards.
CTTGTTCAATTAATTTGTCAAAATCATCTAATCTATTATCTGATAATGCTCTTGCACATTCAATCAGTAATTCCTTTAAATTACCAGATGGAATTTTGAACTGCAGGGTTTCTTCTTCCATGGCCTTGTGCCTTTTCTCACTTTGACCTTCATCCTCCGGTCTTCTTTCCACGGAAGGAGATGATGACTGAACTTGAGCCCCGTGTGAACTCTGTTCCCGTTTCCATGTACCCAAACTCTGTTGGTTCTGGCTTCCTCCTCCAATTGCTTCATCACCCATAAGAACAGTTTCCAGCTCCTGTAAAACATGCTTTATGTTCACTTCATAATCTGAATTTTGAGAAAACAAAGTCCCGCTAGGAGTTGGTGGAACAGTACTCTGATGGGAATCTTCTGACGTGCTCGAGTTCAACCTGTGATAATAACTACTAGTTTCAAGGGGAGAACTACATGAAGGGCTTTTTCGCGAAAGACTCTCACTTGAGCTGTGAAGCTCTTGGCTATCACTCAACGTAGTGGCGGTGTCACAATCAAAGTGAGTTGAGAACGGTGAGATTGGAGAGTTTCTAAAATTAAACTTCAGTGGTCCAAATAACCCGTTTGGAATTCGTGAATTATGCTGAGAAGACATATAAGATGAGTCGGCACCAGTAACATTGTATCCATAAAGCTTGTGTGAGTCCATGCTATAGCATTAGCTATAGCTCGTGTGTATATTAACAATTATTATAGGCTTCACCTAAATATGTATCAAGAATAAAAAGAGGCCCTCTAGATCAATAATATCTTCCTTGGTTATCTTCCTGCAAACTCCAATACTGACCTGTAATAACAAGGCAACACAGTTGGTGAATACTAGAAAATTTTGCTATTAAAGATCAATAAAATTAAAGTTTTATCATTCTCAAAGAGATAATAGACAGTATTATCAAGAATGGAATGCTTTCCGTTCGAAGAACTAAATGATTGAAAATTGCAGAAAAAGATGGAGCAATGCAAACAATCAAGGAAAGTTCAGTGATCATGCAATAAAGCAGTAATCGGACTCGTAGTATCATTGTGGCAAAAGATGAGAAACTTGGAGATGTTGATGTAAGCTAAAAAGTTCGATTATTGAATGTTTTCCTGCTCTGCAATATAACGTTACAGAAGCAGCACCACAGCATAGGTGTGAAAATGATGTACAATATAAATAAATAAAAAGCAAAGAACTTCATTGATGTTTTAGTCAGCTACACATCAATTTCATTCATCTAGATAACTTTGGAGATGAAATCAATGCTTCATAATATAAAGCTTAATAATAATGGACATACAATGATATGAAAGTTGAAACCCCGAAACTTGCAGTTATCCTAAGTTACTCAGAGTCATGGGTATAGACACTTCAACACATTACTTGAGGCAAGTACCTCGAGTCTGACTAATACTAATTCCTACCAAACAACTGCTATGTTTGACGCTTTATCATAGTTGGAAGCGTCATGGAAAATCAACAAGAAACCATTAACCCCCGAAGGATATGATTTTTTCCAACTTCCATCCTCTTTTTCCTAACAATACATGCCTTGCATAGTGGGGAGCCTCATGGAAAACATCTAAATGCTAGATTTACTGTAGGTTTGAGCCCCTTCTTGGCAGATTTATAATCAAAAGACTAGAAGATATAACTTTTATAGCTTCTATGATGGAACAGTAGTTAAGAAAAGCTGAACAGCCAAAATCATTTATGATCCATCATCTTTTCAGCTAAGATCTCTCCCTTGGAAAAATCTTTAAGAATCTCAACTCATTGGTCATTATTACCAACTAACTAGGGTGGAATCTATTCACACCTGAATTCTCTCAATCCAACTTATTTGAACTTCATCCACTTTGATTTAACCTTTTATATCTAAACTTGATTGAACCTGATCAACTCTAAAACATATTGAGTCTTTTCTTAGATGAAGCAAACGCACCCTAGATGTCATTTTTTTACTTCTAGTGGAAGAGAACCATACTCTTACTCGCTCCTTGTCCCCAATCTTATGTTCCCTTCTCCTTTATTTCCACACTTAAGCCACTTAAAACATGAAATTTCTAATCTCATAAAAATCTCCTCTCTTGTAACACGAGGAACGAACGAAGATTCGTAATGCCTCTCCCAACATCTCTTGATACATACACACAAAGTTATAGCTTATTGGTGGTTGCAACAGTACTGTTTGCTCTAATACCCAGCAAAAGCCTCATTTAATACCCTCAAAGTATCAATCCAGTCAAACCTACCACCATCCCAACCCAAGGAAGTATGAACACATCTCATCCAATAATATTAAGACAAAAGACAAACACTACAATCAATACCGAGAAATGAATAAGTAATTAGCAATTCTGTATATGCAGCTCACATAATAATCAATACCCAGAAATGAATAAGTACCAATTGTGTGTATGCAGCTCACAAAACAATCAATACCCAGAAATCAAAATCATATATCCTACAAAGCCATCATTTGGCTAATATACAAATTTTGGTCAATTTTGATTCTTTTCACTTTGTTTCAAATTCTAAAAAAGTATACTTTAGCCACAAAATACTTGCTTTATACAAAGAATTGAACTCAAATTACTGTACAAAACAATTGGTTTATACAAAGAATTGAACTCAAATTACTGTCCAAAACAATTGCTTTATACAAAGAATTGAACTCAAATTACTGTACAAAACAATTGTTTTATACAAAGAATTGAACTCAAAGTACTACCTAAACAGATCACTACAAGTTGTAAGACAGAACCCAACTCCAAAGTAATCAAATTTCAACCTTTTCATAAATTAGAATCATGCAATTAACAAAACAATCAATACCCTGTAATCAAAATCATAAATTTAACAGAAACAGCCATATGGGTAAAACACATAACTAATTTCTTAGTCAATTTTTGATTCTTTTCACCCTGTTCTAATTTCTAAAAAAAGGAAACTTTAGCCGCAAAATAATAGCTCTATTCAAAGAAATGATCTCAAATCACTACCTAAATAGATCACCTACAAACTGTAAGACAAAACCCAACTCCAAACTTATCAAAATTCAATCTTTTAATAAACTAAAATCATGCAATTGACAACACAATATCAGTACCCACCAATAACATAATATAAAAAGGAAAGATACAAAGAAAAAAGGACCTGAAAATGGAGGATTACAAGAGTCAAATGATGATGGTGAAGGATTTTGACTGGGATTATTGTAGTTTGACAGAAAAGGGTAAGTTTGATTTTATTATTTGAAGGAGTTTCGAAAGTATATATATATAAGGTCTGAAAGAAAGAAAGAAAGAAAGAAAGCGAGTGAGTGAGAAAAGAGATGGGTGGGTTTGGTGCGTATTATATGAAGATGATAGAGAGAGAGAGAGAGAGAGAGAGTAACATTAACGGATGATATGTGATTATGTCACCGCCGACCACACGTTGGGGTTTGCAGTTTGCAGTTTTGGTAGTGATGAGACTTTAGAGTTTGAAGATGATCCATCTTACCTCTTTCCTTTCCTTTCCTTTCCTTTCGTTCTTTCTTTTACTAAAGTTTGTTACTTTACGCGCCTCAGGTGGAATTATGCTTTTTGTGGGAGTTTGGGCTTGTTCCCTTTCGGTTTGATCAGTTTCAGTTCAGCTTCATTCAGTTCAGTTGGATCGTGTTGAAGAGAATAAGTTATAGTATATGACAATTTGTTTCTATTACTGAGCTAACATGACAATAATGGTTATTCTATTACTCATAATATTAAGAGAACAAAAAGGTGTCGAACTCTAAACTCGGTATGACTTCAAGTCATGACAAAATGACAATTTCCAGTAGGATCGTGCTGAAGAGAACAGGTTATGCATATGACAATTTGTTTCTATTACTGAGCTAACATAACAATAATAGTTATCTATTACTCATAATATTAAGAGAACAAAAAAATGTCGAACTCTTAACTCAGTATGGCTTCAATTCATGACATAATGGCAATTTTCAAGGCTAAATTGTACATCCTTTTATCTTATCTAAGGCATCGTCTAGACGGCTAGACCCAATGAGCAATTTCAATAAAATGACAAAATGGCATTTTTCAAGTCTAAATCATGAAATTTTCATTTTTATATCAAGTATGATAATTTGGTCTAAGTACCAACCCTACAAAGCTACTAGCATATCTGATAGTCTAATTTAAATGCTTCGGATTTCGGTACAAGACTTCACCCAATTCATAATATTGGGGTGAGGATTCAAATTTTGTACAAGGCATTGAAGGTCAGAGTGTTACTCCACTAAACTATATCAACATCCTCGCCATCAACTCTTCACTTTAGGAAATTCCTATGAGTAGGTGAGTAAAATTAATCCTACTACTTCCTATGAGCCAAACGACGATTGAAACTAGTCAATATCGTCCACGCCATTCATTAATGTGCATGAATCCTGTAGCAGTACTATGATTGTCATGTTTTGGCTATGAACAAAGTTTAGCCAATGGCTCGACAATATTCACATTTTATCATTACTTATTTGAAAACATATGGAGTAACCTCTTGTGATGATCTCTTAGTTGGGTGGTATCTCCTGGAAATATAAAGGTTAATAATATTGCGATCTTGATTCTTTTGCTTACGATGATATATCTATTATTCTCACAATAAAGATCAATTGTACTAGTAATAATACTAGGAACTACACCAAGCTCAATGATGAACGATTTTATCCAAACAACTTTCTTACAACTTTCGAAGATAATATACCAAGTTTCAGTTGTAGAATCATCAACATTGCTTTGATTAACATTCTTCTGACTCACTCATATACTATTTGTATTAAAGATACAATTGGACTAAGATCAAATTAAAATGACCTGTGTTTATATGAAAGCTTACTTTTATATAACCTTTTACACTTAGCTCACTTTTATATAACCTTTTAGAATTCTTCTGACTCACTCATATTCTATGTCTATACAGAATTCTAGACAAAAATTGGAGATGAGAGAGTTAGAGAAATAAAAGAGGGGGCCATATGACATGAGAGAGAAAAAGAGAAATGCCCAAATAAACAAATGCACAACTAATTTAATTTCCTTGTATAAAAAGTGTCACAACTAATTAAAAAAAACGAACGAAGTATTTATTTCCACCCATTTGCTCCTGCTTATCAAATGTAAAATGACATTGAGTCTTCCTAAGTGTTATGACATGTGATCGGGGTAGAATGTTATTTTGACTAGTATTTAGTTCCGTATATATATTGACCAAGTCTAGTCATCATCTTTGATATATTCCTATATATATAACACAAAGCAGCTTCGACTGAATATTTGACTTTTCAAATACTCTAAAAGTTATTTACTAGATACTTCAAATACTCTAAAAGTGATCACATGAATAAACTAAAAATCAAATATAATGAAAAAGCCGCCAAAAGCTATGTATAAAACATATACTTTTAAAATATTATTTTTAAGGAAAATTTTTCAGAAAGGACCTTTTAAAAGAGTTATTTTGTGAGAAAGGACCTTTTAAAAAAAATTTGGCTTTTAACAACCTTAAACAAAAAATTTTTTGCGAGAAGAGACCTTGAGCTTGTTTTCCGACGTTGACCACCGAAAACCGGCGTTGACTAATATTTTCTCACCAAAAAAACTCCTCTAAAAGGTCCTTTCATTAACACCCCCACCTCTCTCTCCTCCCCCACCCACATCCCACCTCCTCCCTTAACCAGCCACCGCCAACCTCACCCCCACCCCATCTTTGCCGGAGTTTGTCGGCGAGGCTACCCAACACACAGTACCCACAACCCTACCGCAGCCTCCATCCATTGTTGTCCCTCTCTCCTCTCAATCACCCCCTCAGTTTGCTGCTGCCTCATGGTATTGAGATGGAAGCTCAGAAAGAAGATGCTGGATGGTGTTGAAGACGGGGAGCCTGATAATGTTGAGAGGGAGCTATGATCGAAGGGCCCATCAATGTTGATGAGAATGTAAATCCCGATGGTATGGAGATGGGAGTTGAGAAAGAAGAGGCTGGCATTGGTGTTGAGAACCCAGAGTATGGTTTATTGCTGAATCTGCCGTAGCTGAGGAAGCTGGTTTGAGTGAGTGAAAGGCGAGCAGGGGAGGACGAGGAAGGTGGTCGTGTCGACGGCAAGTGGTGGTGTGCGTTCGTGTTGGTGTAGGTACATGGTGGCGCAACCACGAGGATGAGAGGGGAAGCGAAAAGAAACAGAAGACTAGATTAGGATTGCAAATAGGAAGAAAATATTAGTCAACGCCGGTTTCCGGTGGTCAACGTCGGAAAACAAGCTCAAGGTCTCTTCTCGCAAATTTTTTTTTGTTTAAGGTTGTTAAAAGCCAAAAAAAATTTAAAAGGTCCTTTCTCACAAATAAACTCTTTTAAAAGGTCCTTTCTGACAAATTTTCCTATTTTTAATTATAGTATTAATTTAGACTTAGATAATTAGATTTAGGGGGTTATGACTAGCCAAGCTAGTTCGAGCTTTGCGTAACTCGATTCGTCACATTAAAATATCTAATAGAACTCGATTTGTGTCGGTCTCAATTGAGTCGATTTGTGACCGAGCTCGAGTTGAGCTATGATCGAGTTCAAGTTGAGCTATGATCGAGTCAAACTCAAGTTTTTCATTGTCTTAATACCGAAAAGGTTGATTATGTATAACGTTTGAATATTTAGCCTCTTATCATGGTTTTCAGGTTTCTTACGAATTTTTGTGTCGAGCTCTGTGTAACTCAACCGACCCATAAACATTGTGAGTCAAGCACGTTTTCGAATCGAGCTTGCTTGAGTCAAACGTTGACCGAGTTTTGATCAATTCGTTCTCGAGTAACTTGCGAGTTGTCTTATCTCGTTATCATTAGTAATTAGATTAGAAGAATATGACAACAAGTTTGCTGACATAAAGAATGAGGTAACCGTAAAGGTTACCTATGATCAACACCACGCGCCATCGATGAGGGTGGTAGTAACATGAAGTGGGAAACCCAGGTGCCATTGCCGTGTTTGACTGATGGTGATCACGTGACATAAACGTGATAAATAGCTGGAGGTTTTAATATAAAAGTCTCACAATGGAATGCCACGTATGAAGATTCAACCTCCATAACTTTTGACTCTGACCTGACGTGGCACGCGGCAATCCATTTACATTTGCTGTGTGGCCTCCACCTTCCTACCTTTCCCCCTTTCCCCTTTCCCCTTTCTTTTCCTTTTATTTGGACCCACTCTTCCTGTTGAAGGAAATAAAATCCAACTAAAGGAAGATCTTTTGTGTCCTTTTTAGTAGTGAGGTGGTCATTGGACGGACTGACCCTAACCCAACTCTGAAAAGCCCGATAAAAGATCGGTTCGCTTTGGGATCAGAAAAATGGGACTTGAAATAGCTAGGCTCGATCAAAGAACGTGTTCGGTTTAGGTTCATTTTTCCAATATGGCAAACCAAAATTCTCTTTATACATGAATTAGTCTTGAACTAGCATTAAACTTGGACCTAACTATGTCAAATTAGCCTTGAACCAGCATTAAATTGTTCCCAAACCATACCTAAACTAGTTCAAGTTCACCAAAACCTAGCCCTGACCCGAATTGAACCAACCCGTGATATTGATCAGCTGATTTAAAGTCAAGTTTTGATAAACCGGTCCGACTTTTGACCTGACCCTGAACTAGACTGAACCGACGACATTTGTATCCATTATCAAGCAATTTGCGTGTTGCCGATTTTCCACAAATTTGTATTCACTCCTTCATAAGTACTCCACCACTCCCTCTATCTTTTTTGTAATTGCTATATCTGGATTGAACATTATACATATGGAAACTTTGGTTCATTTTAATTTTCTATATATAAGAAAAAAATATAGTCAAATAAAATTTCGTTTGATTTCTCTCAATATGTTCTTTCTACATATATAATTATTATAAATATTTCTCATATGTAACTCAAGATATTAACGATTGAAGTTATATCTCGAAACTGCAAAAAAAAAATGTACTCTAGATGAATGGTCTGCCCCTCTTATGTATTTACTTCTCGACATATTTTCTCCCTCTCGTGTACACCTTTCAATTATATTCAGAGAAGTGTAATAGGTAAGTTGGATTTGTCCTATTTGGTAGGAAAAGATGAATGCAGATCCACTTTTAATATAATTTGCTATATGACGGAACTTAATTAATTAGACTTTTATGTGAGCATTCATCTTTAAAATTATGCCTATCAGCTTATGTGTGTAGGTGCATGATGCACCGTGCATCAAAATTTAAATGGTAAACAAGAAAAGCCGCGAGTTAAGAGTAGAAGTGTCTAATATAGGTGCTCAACTTTTTTTTTTTTGACAACGGGTATAGGTGCTCAACTTGATCCACTACAAAGGACATCGAGGTGGAGGACTCCAAATTTTATCAAGAGTCCCAATCAAGAAAAAAAAAACAAAATGCATTACGTTTCGCTCGTAACTTACAAAGTCTGTTAACAATCATGAAATATTTTGATTAACAAAATTAACATCAATCTATTATGAGATATACTTCCTCCGTTTTTTTTTAGTTGACACGTTTTGACTTTTGACACTATTCACATAATCTACTTTGACTATCTATTGTGATTTATACATAAGAGAAAATATAGTCATGTGGGGTCTTGTTAGATTCGTCTCATTATATATTTTCAAAATATCATATTTTTATAATTTTTACTCATCAATTTTCCAAGATAAAAGTGATTGAAATCACGCGTTGGCAAACGTGATAAATGAAACAGGTCAACTAATAAAAACGGATGAAGTATTTACTTAGGATTATATTAATTCTTAAATTTTATAAAGACCGTAATTACTAACATTAGCATATAACCACCAAAATTTTTTAAGGCAACCCGATAAAAAGTAATTTACACTTTATCATCTTCATTGTCAAGTCCATCCTTATCTTAATGAATGAAGTCTTCGTCCTGAGTCCCACTTTATTAAGAAAATCTCTTGTTAAAAGGATCCTAATTTGACTTTCTTCAAAAACAATATTTTCATCCCAAACAACCCAATATTTCCGTTTTGAATACAACATGCATGGTTTGACATGCACAGCCTAGCTAGTAGGTAGAGAAAAATAAGGAAAGGGTCAAAGGTAGTGTTTTCAAACCTCAAGTACCTTATCCAATATATCCTGTTTAGGATCCAAGTTATGATATTTGAGAGTGTTATCGTAATCCAAAGTCCTTATTATGCTTCACAAGTTGCATCTATATCACTAGGATGGTCGTAAGCATGTAGGTGAGCATTTCCAATACCCTCGTCATAGTAGTCAATCTTCACTTTTGATAGGTCAAAGAAATTAGAACTTTATATCGAAAGATTAACATATTCAACACGTTAAGCTATAACCACTCGTAAATGCATTATGTTAAATCTAATTAACATTTGATAAACAAACAAGAAATCATGTGTGATCTGAAACCTTATTCTTTATTTCTTATTAAAGGTATAATGCTGAACACATTCTAATAGTGTTGACAATTAGGGAAAAACATATTATAGTTTTAACTAATGGATGGTTTTTATGGTTGTCTTTTTTTAAAACGACCATCATAAGCTGCTAATTAGGTTTTGTCCATTAACATAATAGGACATTACCTATCTTAATTTTTTTAATTGGTTATGTTCTTAAACAGAAAAGGAGATTACCATTTTTTATTTTTGTTACATGTTTATTGATGGAAATGTCCTATTCTGTTAAAGGACATAACCAGATAAATAATAATATAAGACTTATGGTAGTCTTCTCTTTAAAAGACAACCATAAAATTTTCACTTAACCAATCCATGACCTAGCTAACTAATGCATATATCATATAATATGTCAAACATGATTGAATTATTCTAAATACTTAAACAGGAACTAGATTATTAGTTATTCTTCATACTTTATCACCATTTCCATATCACTAACAACATTTCACGGTTCCACAACTTCTAACACAAGTTCCATTAACTCAACTATACTTCCTGCACCGTTATTCTAGCACCTAGCTCACTAATTATATAATGACAATTTAATACTTCCTCCGTTTTTTATTAGTTGACATGTTTCTTTTATCACGTTTGCCAACGCGTGATTTCAATCACTTTTATCTTGGAAAATTGATGAGTAAAAATTATAAAAATATGATATTTTGAAAATATATAATGAAACGAATCTAACAAGACCCCACATGACTATATTTTCTCTTATGTATAAATCACAAAAGATAGTCAAAGTAGATTATGTGAATAGTGTCAAAAGTCAAAACGTGTCAACTAAAAAAACGGAGGAAGTATTAAATTATTATTCATATTATAACTTTCCATGTACTGATCATCTTCTATTAACCATATCATGCTATCAACCATCCGTTCTCATTTTGTATCACGATTTTATCATAAATTATGGTTATTGTGCATATATACTCATTAAACCATGTTACTATGTAATATATTTGTTTCAACTATCTTTCTCTTCTCTAATTTTATTCACTGCATGTTGTGCCATTTATTTTTATTACATGTATTGCGAAATAAAAAGACAAATTGTTGGGAGAGAGAGGAAAGTGCAGACGAAGCAGGAAGTGTAAATCCAAAAGTGAACACGAGCTGCACTTTGTAACATCAAACATGAAGAAACTTCTTTGCTCTTTTTTCCCTGCAAAATATGTAAGTACATATTTAAATAATACTCCCTCCGTCCCATAATTATCTTCCTACTTCTTGAATAGATGTGAGGTATAAATAATAAAGTGAGAAGATAATTGTGGGACAGAGGAAGTAGTAATATTAGAGAGAAAAATGCAAAACAATTCAAAAGAATTTCGCTTAAATCATGATCTTTTAACGCTTGATAATGACGCATTATTGCTCGTGTTCATGTAAACTGGTTTTAACTGTTAGTGCTAGTAATCGGGAAACTAAGATGAACACAATGAAGATAACAACGAACAATCAATCCTCTAGGCGTGTTTGGGAACACTTTCCCAAAAGCGATATTCCGACCCTATACGAAGCACGGTTTACACGGAATTCACCTCCGAGATACAAAGAAGAAGAACAAGAGTCACGCTCGTATGAATCTTGTCAAATGAGAACAAACTTTTTGTAGTTAGGTGTTTGATGATCAATGTAAAAGAGAGAATACTTGAGAGTGCTTTTTAGAGAGAATGCTAATGAATATCCCTTCATCTGTGACAAAACGTCACATATATGCACGTCAAAGGCAAAGAAACGGACAATAACCGCCCAAAAGCCAAAACCGCAAAAGAGAAGCACGGAGGATCAGTGACCTGTCGCGAGGTGCTTGTCGCGAGTCGCGACCCTCCTCGCAAGTCGCGAGGCAGTGCTGCCCTGCTGCTGGGTGGTGCTGCCTTGCTACTTGGGCGAGGTTTCCTTTGGCTTACGTTTACTTCCAATGCCTTAATATAACATGTTTACTATACCGTAAACATCAATGTGCAACTTAACGTAACTCGAATCACGACACCATAACCAAGTGATTCAAGTTAACGTTACATGAAGATTAATCTACCAAATACTCTAAATAATCCAACAATCCTCCCCCATTTAGAGTATTCTAAAAGATAATAAGCACTAAACATCATCAAAAACAAACAACCTCATGCATCAATGAAAGTGTACTAGACTTGAACTTCCACCTAGTATAATATACATTCCAAGAATCTGTATCCGAAAGGTGTCGCAAGCGATTGAACCAATCTCAATACATAGTGGAAAGCTTGAAGATACCATACAAACAAGATTAACTATTTGAACTCATTAAACTTGACACGTTAAGCCATGTGTCCGTATCATTCATAAGTGTATCATAGCTATGCCCCTATAGCTACTTGAAGCGGCTAAACTTCACACTTACATAGGTAGAACTCTCAATAAACATGCCACTATGACAAGGCATAACAAGAGAACTATTAAGATATACAACCTCTTATCAACATCATAGTCAATATAAGAACAATACTTAGAGGATATTTACAAATGTTCTTCAATCATCAAATGAAGGAATTAATCTTATTGAACTTAAGACCCAACGTCTTATTGGGCGTTAAGTTAAGATTCCCTCACTCGTGATTAACTAAGGGCACCAATCCAAGACTGATTGCCATCCTCTTCACCGTATCTCTAGCCAAGGCCTTAGTAAAACAATCCGCTAGATTATACGTAGTCCGCACATAGTCAACAGTGATAACACTATCTTTGATAAGTCCTTGAATATAGGAATGCCGCACACCAATGTGCCTTGACTTACCATTATAAACTTGACTATATGCCCTTGCCAAAGCTGCATCGTTATCACAATGTATCGCTATGGGCGATATTGGTTTTGGCAACAAAGAAATCTCAATCGTGAGATTCTTTAACCACTCCGCCTCTTTGCTAGCCAAGGACAAAGCAATGAACTCTGAAGTTATGGAGGAGTCCGCAATGCAAGTTTGCTTCTTAGAAGTCCAAGAGATAGTACCTCCCCCAAGTAGGAAAACGAATCCACTTGTGGAAGAGTGATCCTCTCTATTAGAGATCCAACTTGCATCCGAATAACCTTCTAAAACCGAAGGATATCCACTATAGGATAAATCATAATCTTTGGTTTTCCCCAAATACCTTAAGACACGACGAATAGCATGCCAATGCTTCATACTAGGGTTACTAGTATACCTACTAAGCTTGCCTACCGCAAATGTGATATCCGGCCTAGTACTCGTCATAGCATACATCAAACATCCTATGACCCGTGCATACTCAAGTTGAGATACCGCACTACCATCATTTGGCATTAATTTCTCACTTGGATCCATAGGAGTCGATATAAAAGAGCAATCACTAACATTGAACTTCTTAAGTACCTTTTCAATGTAGTGTGTTTGAGATAAACTCAATTTACCATTGCTTCTTTTAATTCTTATGCCTAGAATGACATCCGCTTCTACTAAATCTTTCATAAAGAACATTGATGATAGAAAAGCCTTTGCCCACTCAACTTGTCACAAATCAGTCCCAAAAATCAACATGTCATCTACATATAGACAAATCATTACACCATGACCTAAGTCATCAAATTTGCTATATACGCACTTGTCCGAATTATTTAACTTAAATCCGTTAGACAACACAACCTCATCAAACTTTTGATGCCATTGCTTGGGTGCTTGTTTTAGCCCATACAAAGATCTAACGAGTTTGCAAACTTTACCTTCTTGACCTTTTACAACAAACCCTTCGGGTTGTTTCATGTAACCCTCCTCATCTAGCTCTCCATTTAAGAACGCTGTCTTAACATCCATTTGATGGATCACAAGGTTGTGTATAGCCGCAAGAGCAATCAACAACCTTATAGTAGAGATTCTAGCAACGGGTGCATATGTATCAAAATAATCGATACCCGGCTTTTGGGAAAAGCCTTGAGCCACTAACCGGGCTTTGAACTTATCAATAGTTCCATAGATTTTTATTTTCTTCTTGAAAATCCATTTACACCCAATAGGTTTACACTTGGGAGGCAAATCCGCCAAAACCCATGTGTTATTCCCCATGATGGAATCCATCTCATCATCAATAGCTTCCTTCCAAAAGGGAGCATCTTGAGATCTCATGGCCTCACCATAAGTCAAAGGATCACCTTCCACATTAAACACATATGGAAATTTAGTCTATATAGAACTTCTAGATCCTTCAACTAAATATACATGAAAATTCGAGCCAAAAGATTTCTCCTTTATTGCCCTTTTACTTCTCCTAGGTTGTGATGAAGTCGATGCTACATTCTTATCTAGAGTTTGTTCATCTAATTCATGATCATTTAAAGACCGATCATCATCTTGTATTATGGTACTTGGAGTTACATCCTTTGGTCTAGGAATTGATGAATATCGATTTTCATCAAAGATTGCATCTCTTGACTCCACAATAGTGTGAATTGACCAAACGTCATTTTGTTCTATAACATAGAACCTATAGGCCTTGCTATGAATAGCATACCCTATAAAGATGCATTCTACTCCCCTTTCACCTAACTTTTTACGTTTAGGTTCCGGCACTTTTACAATTGCCCTACAACCCCAAACTCTAAGATAACTTAGATTTGATTTTCTTTTGTACCATAATTTATAGGGTGTAACTTTGTTCTTTTTCATAGGAACGCGGTTTAATAAATAACAAGCCGTTAATACCGCTTCACCCCAAAATCCATCACTTAAACCCGAATAGGATAACATAGAATTAACCATTTCTTGTAAAGTTCTATTCTTTCTTTCCGCTATACCATTTTGTTGTGGTGTATAACCCGCGGTTCTTTCATGTATGATTCCTAATGATTGGAAATAACTAGGATCATGGTATTCACCACCCCTATCGGTTCTAAGCCGTTTTATTTTGTCATTTAGTTGCAATTCAACCTCGTTTTTATAGATCTTAAACTTATCTAGAGCTTCATCTTTAGTGAATAGAAGATAAACATAACAATACCTAGAATGATCATCTATAAATGTTATGATATACTTCTTATTACCTAAAGAAGGAGTGCTATGGAAATCACATAGATCACTATGCACCAAATCAAGCAAATTAGTATCTCTTTCCACATTATTTGGGAAAGAATTTCTGGTTATCTTTGTAATCATGCATGTTCTACACTTCTCTATGCTTGGATCAAAACTAGGAATCAAATCATCCTTTGACATAGAATAAAGCTTTCTATAATTAACATGACCAAGCCGGTAATGCCATAGAGAAGAACTATCATTAACAACACAAATATTGTTTAACAAAGTATTCGAAATACTTAACTTGAACATACCATTCCATAAATAACCCAAACCAACAAATGACCCTCCCTTAGATAAAATAAATTTGTCCGACTCAAATACCATTTTAAAACCTATTCGATTCAAGATAGCTCCCGAGACTAGATTCTTTCTAAGGTCCGGAGCAAATACAACATCTCTTAAAACAAGAGACTTTCCGGAACTAAAAACTAGCTCAACTTGACCTACTCATAAGACTTTAACAGTAGAATCATTTCCCATGTAAAGAACTTCTCCTTCATCCGCCTCCTTGAAGGTCTTGAAGAGAGATCGTTCCTTGCATACATGTCTTGAAGCTCCCGAATCGATATACCATGAACAATCATCCTGTACACAAAAGATTTCAGAAATCGTACACACATAATTCAAAACCGAATTAAGTGAAACTTGTGCACAAGTACCTTGCTTGGGTTGGGTATGGCTTGACTCGCCTTTCCCACCACCATGCCCATTCTTGTTCATCTTTTTCTTCCAAATGGTGCAATCTTTCTTGAAGTGACCGGGCTTTCCACATTCCCAACAAGCTCGTTGTTGTCCTCCTCCACCAAACTTTGGTTTCTTACCATAGTTTCCTTTGGTGAAGTTATGTACCCTCTTCTTAGGATTAGAGTCATGAGACTTTCCATCCTCCACCATGTTAATAGTGAATGAACTAGGATTTACCTCCTTTTGACCATCTTGAACCCGAATGCCCTCTTCAATCCGAAGATGAGCACCCAATTGTTCAATAGTCATTTCATCTTTCCTATGTTTCAAGCTATTTCGAACATCTTTCCAAGAGGAGGGTAATTTGTCGATTATTGAAGAAACGACAAATGTTTCATCCATAATAATATCATGTTGTTTAAAGCTTCCTAAAATTCTTTGGATTTCATGGAATTGTTCCATAATTGGTCTAGATTCAACCATCTTAAA